>CM061160.1:5652500-6395000 GCA_030710495.1 Labroides dimidiatus | reverse complement strand
CAGGAACACTTCAGAAAACCATTGTCATTTAACACAGTTCATCACCACATCTACAAGTGCAAGTTCAAACTCTACCATGCAAAGACAAAGACATATATCAACAACACCCAGAAACACCACCGGCTTCTTGTAAGGTAAACTTGAGCCTGTCCCAGCTTCTTTTGGAACATGTTGCAAGTATCAAATATGAAATGAGTGAATATTAAAAAAAAAAAAAAAAAAAGAAAAAAAAGAAAATAAAGTTTATCAGGTTGAACAATAAATGTCTTTGTAGAAGATTCAGTTGAATATAAGTTAAAAAGGATTTGAAAATGATTGTATCCTGATTTTATTTATGTTTTACATAACGTCCCATCTTCACTGGAATTGGGGTTGTACATTAACTTACTTATCTTTGGTTACTCTGTTTGCTTGTTTTTTATCTTTTATCAATTGGTTGTCCTCTTGAGTTTTTTCTTGATGTGTTTTTGTGTTCTGTGGGATCCTGTAATAATACAGTGTTTCTCTGGGTTCATACACAGTTATGAACATGGCCTGTGTGCTGGACCTACGGTTCCAACTGAGTTTCATGGCAGACGCTGACTCAGTGTGATGAAAAGAGCTCCAGCAGCAAACCTCAGTGAAGTTTTCAGAAGGTGCTTCTCATCCTGTGTCTGAGGAGTCTTTAGCTGGAGGAGAATTTAAAGAGGATGAGACTAGTGTTTTCTGCCCTGAGGCCACAAAAGGCTTGCTGGACATTCTCAAAATGATGACAGCAGGGAAACAGCAGGAGAAGGAACAGTCAGCAGATATGGTACAAAAAGTGTTATCCAAGAGACTTCGACATACACACCCATGCCCACCATTCCTGTGCAGAAAGACCCACTAAAATGATGGAAAACTAATGAAGAAGAATTTCCAAGGTTGGCTCTGTTTTCCTGCTACAAATGTTGCGTTCGAAAGACTTTAGGGACAGCCTTAATACCAAGTGTTTGCTGTGGTTTTCTGAACAAAAAGTTTAAATTATTGGAAAACAATTCAGATTTACACAATCACAGGGTTAAAAAAAAATTCATTTAAAAAAAGCATCCTTTTGAACTCAGGAAGAAGATGTAAGGTTATTCCTGTGAGACCCTGACCCTGGACTCTATTGACTCTTTTTAATGGTAATTCAGTTTCTAGCTCACAGCATCTTCAAAACCCTTTTCTGTTTCTTTCTTTGCTGCCTGTCAAGATCCACACCAGCAGCCACATCTTTACAATCCTGTACAGTTTTGTGTATAAATAAAAGTAGGGATGGAACAGTTCACAAAATCCATGGTTCGGATCTTATTACCATCATATCGTTTGTTATCAAGGTTTTTGGTTTGGTTTACATTGTTGTTGTTTTTAACACCCCATATTACCATACCTTCCAATAATACACCATTAACATTTTTTTTTGTCTCAATCAATTATGTCATGTAAAACCTGAAAGAATGAGGCAGTTTGCCACAGACTGTATAAAATATGGACATAGTCTCTGCAATGTTCCCTGCCTGTTCCTGATACAGTCAAAGAACCTAAACCTTGGACACGGCCATCTTGGATATGACGCAGGCTTTGAGCTTCCTAACAGTTATAGGGCACCCGTCAGTCACATGAGTTGGACAAACTCGTAATCCTAATATCTTCTAAACCGCAGAGTTAGAACAACATTTACCCCCTGTACAGTGTGTAAAAGCCAAATTAGATTTTTCAGGCTTTGAACCAGGCTCTAAATGTGTTGTTTGTTTTCTTTAATGCCTAAAAGTCTGTTTTTTTGGCTTGATGTGAACATGACTTCTGATCTTTCTGCAGCCAGCCTCTAGCGGATTTTCAATGAACAGCAACTTTTAGCTTTGTCACATTAGCTTCATTTTTCTCTATTGGATGTTGCCCCTTGGTTTTAACGCACCAAATCCTCAGTAATGAAAGTTGCTATCGGCTGTCCCAGATCTCACTGAAGTTGCTAAATAACATCAATGCCTTTTTTTTTCTTTTCCTTTTTTTAAGGCAGAAAAAAAAACTGGCTCTGACTATGTGTCTTCTCTGCTTGACATGTCCACAACACACACTTCTCTTTCCACAACTGTCCTGCTGTGCTCCGTAACCTCGCGCTGCTCATGCATATGATCAGAATTACACACATACTCCAAACTGAGCAAAGAAGAAGAAAAAATTACAAGCTAAAAATGGCTCCACTGCAGAGAAATGTATACACCCCATGGTTGACTGGAAAATGGTTCATTTGATCCTGAATTCTAAACCTCAGATTTTCCAATTTTTCTAACATTCATTTTCTTTTTATCCTTACAAAAGCAGTTTTTCATCCGAGCTGGTCACAAGACATAACTAGAATTTCTAGAGTGTCCCCCAAGATGAACAATAAACCGTGTTACACCTGGTCAGTAAGCCAAGTCAGGCCAGCTCTGAGTCCTCACTCAGAGGATTTGGATGGCACCCAAAGTGATGGACCCTCCATACACACAAACAAATAGAGGACCAGTGGAGGGGTAGACTGCTGCTTCAGACAGCTTTTTTGTCTGTTTGTTTCAGAGAAATTGTGCTATTTTCTTGAGACAGAGAGCTTACAGCTGTGTCCCCCGTTCTCCAAAATTCATGATGCTGTACCGCCAGAAATCAAGGGAAACATCACGTCTATCTCCGCACACCTCTGCTTCACCTCAGAATGGGCTTCCACAGCTACAACTACAGCCCAATATTTCAGCCACCTCTTTATTCTGTTCTCTCTCTCTCTCTCTCTCTCTCTCTTGGATACATGCTCTGTAATTCATGCAGAAACACACACATGCACACACACACAAACACAAACATGCTCACCCACAGCAAAGGTATCGTTCAACTCCACAAACACTACTATTGACACCATTGACCAGCCTCTCTGTTTTAGATGTGAAGTACACAGGACATGAATCATTTTAAGATCCTGTGTCCTGAGATATAATGAAGTGAATTACCATGCTTCGTAGATTTGTATACACTTCTCACTTTGGGAGTCCCTGATGTTTTTTCTGTCCAGTGGATATAACATCAGTCAATACAGTATAAACATTCAGTGACGTGAATGTGCTTTTTGTGTTTGAACAATGGAAGGAGATAAGTTAAACATGCCAGTGTTTGAAGCAAAAGGGCTGAAACGGGTAAACAGCGTCACAGGTTTCCCTGGCTTTTGAAGGGAATGAGAGCAGACGCAGATTGATTTGCTTCATGTCATGCCCAAAACACACCTTTGAATAATAAAATGACTTACACTTATCCAACCTCTTTTAGTCCTGTGCTCAATTCATCGCCCAGATTGTCCACAGCTTAACTAGCAGAAAAGTGGGCAGACATCCCAATCCACATTGTGCTTAGACCATGTGTTCTGGATCATTGAAATAGGGCCCATAGGAAGGTTTGCAAACTGTCAAAACCAGTTTTCATCAACTGTTTACTCTGAGGTTGAATCATTCAAAAATGCCTGGAAGTAGAATTTTTTTTTCTTTTAACACTTTATTTATTCTGTATTTTCTTTTTTTTCTACAACAAAAGCAACAACAAGAAAACAAAGAGCACAGTGCAAAGACAGACAATACCTAGTAAACAACGAAGTAAAAATAATAATAATAATAATAATAATAATAACAATAATAATAATAATAATAATAATAATAATAATAATAATAACAGTAAACAGGTGGGTCAATTGTGAAGTAAATACATACTTCGTATTGTTTTTCTGTCAGTTGGTGTACCAGGAAATAGAGGGATCTATTGAGGTAAATTAATACCCAGAGCAACCCAGAGTGAATCATTACCACTTCAGGGGTCTGTTAGCAACAAAGAAATATTGAGAACAGATCAAACATGTTCTGTTTGAGTGATTTTATTTAAATTTGAACCTCTGCTCCAGGCAACTTGTCATAGGCAGTGGGTCCTTGGTTCCTACACAGCTGCAGGAAAAATGGGTCTTGCGGACTTTGTGAATAGCAATGGATATTGTCAGGCAGATTTTACAGTAATTTTATGTATACAGATCAATGTTTCGGAAATTGTGGTCAGCCAGTGCTTACCAGTGGTCCGCCATGACAGTGAATACATTGTGAAAAAAAAAAAAAAAAGACAAGTTCACCCGGACTCACAAAAGTTTTCTTGAACTCTCCCTCAGAGAAAACGGACAAGCTAACGTTACTCTACTAACGAGCTGACAGGCAAAATCATAATGTATCGTGGCTTAAGACGGGGACAGTAAAAAGAAAATTAAAATTAGGAAGCGAAAACCTCCGACACTGGTCAGGAGAAGGTGCAACAGCACGATGATTCAGCTGCAGTGGGCATCATGGACACCGTGGAAGCTAACGTTAGTGCCAGTACTGGTAGCCTGTGCATGTATGATGCCAGTTTATATCACATCAGTTGGCTATATGGACTGTTGTTCTAGGGCTATTAAGCTCGATGGTCTGTGAGGATTTTTTGCGAGGAATAAGTGGTCCTTGGTCTGAAACAATCTGAGAAACACCGATACAGATAGTTTGACAATTTAAGGCCAGTTTTCCATTCCAATATGTTTAACCATTCAAAATAAAAACGGATGAACACTCAGGGTCCACAATACCTCACTAATAAAAAATAATTTTGCATAAAATCAGCTTAAAATACATCTGCAATTCCCCTTTTCACAGAAGACATCAAATGCAACAAGACAATATTTAAGGGAAGATTCTTCTTTAATTGTATCATTTTATTTACCAACTATGAGACTGCCTCATATCAAAATTTTGAAGCAGTTAAATATGTCTGAAACATTGTATTATACAAAAAAAACAAAAAAACAAAACAGCATTAAATATTGTTAAGGAATAACTTTACTAGGAGACTAAAAAAATAAATTAAATTCAAATCTTTTGAAAATACATTGCACATTATGCAAAAAAACAGGGTGATCAGGATATCAAAGTGAGGTGATCATGCTGTACATGATCCCCTGGTGATAAAATGAGAACATAACACAAGGCTGGCTGATTATCCCTGACAGTTTTTTTCTAACATTTCTGAAAACAATTTTAGAAAGGTTGTTTTGCATATTTTGAATCATGCTGATATTCTGTGGTAGTGGCATACAGATCCGGAGCAAACAGATGTCCCATCAAGGACACCATAGAACCATAGGTGCTGTATAAACGCTGTTACCTAAAATGACACTCCATCTGAGCATTTATGAGCGGTCATGTCCCACTGACCTTGAGGCATCATGTGGTAAGCTAATATGATGTGAAACCATCACAACAAGCTGATTTATAAATGGGCAGATGTTGCTCGCTAGTCTCATTTCGTTTGAATGATCCACATAAACTGTTTGAAACAGCTGTGGCACGGTTACATGCTCTAAATACAGTTTTGCAGATGTTTTTTATTCAAAGGTTGGTTGATAGCTGGGCTGCCCTTTTTCACCTGTTTTGCCTTTTTTTCCTTTTTTGCAGACTTGAATAATCTTTGGCCAGAGATGCGAACCAATGAAAAGTACACTACTCACAATAAGTCTGGGATATTGTAATTTACATGAGTGTTTTTCCTATTTGATCTAAATTTTAATGACATAAGTAATAGTTCCCTTTGATATTACTATTAATGAATGAGAAGAAACACCATTTTCATTAGTTTGATATTTCTGACCCCAACAATTTAGACAATAACAAAGATAGCCCCAAATAACTAAACTCGACAAAGTCAGTAGCAGGTGTTTCCACCATTTGCTTCAATGACAGCTTGACAGAGACGTCTCATGCTCCTCAATAGCCTCATGATGTTGTGCTGAGACAATGCGTTCCACTCCTCCACAAGAGCAACACGCAGTTCTGCAAGGTCATGTGAGGGTGGGGTACGAGCATCTAGTCTCTGCTTCGGCTGAGATGTTATGCCAGAGGACACCTACCCCATTTACAAAATGACTAGAACTAATACTGAAACTAATAAAAACTAAACTAAAACTAAAACTAATACTAAAGTATTTTCAAAAAATGAAAACTAAACTGAAAAAAGTCAAAGTGAATTAAAAATAAAAAACTAAAGAAAAAAACGCTAAACTATAATAACCTTCCATGGCAACCGGAGACTACACCCTCAAACACCCTGAATACCACCCTAGATGATGTCCCACTGACACTAAGGTCTTTATTGTGGCATCCCATCCAGCCCAGCAGTACTGCCATTGACTCCTGCTCAGCCTGTTTTAATGTTGTTTTGTTGTTGTTTTTTGATGTTAATAGCTTTAAATTGTTTATAAGTTTCAAACAATAACCTATAAAGTTATTTGTACTGTGATTTTGTAAACTGTTATCCTTTCACAATAAAAGCACAAACTCAATCCCTCATTATCTCTGAAGAGAAGCACTTGATGCTGTTTGCTAATCCTGTTATAAATTGTGCTTAAGTTCTAAATACTAAATGGAACTGATGACGTGTAACAATTGAACAAGATTTTAATAAAACCATACATAACATGACTACAAGAAAAAGTGGAACTCATAAATTAACAAAATAACAGAACAGTCATTAAAAAAATAAAATACAAATTAACAATCCGCCATCCTCTGGAGCAGAGAGAAGAGTCTTTCCATTCTCTCCCTCCTCTCCTCTGCCTCCCTCTGCAGCCTCATATCCTCCTGAAGGAGGTCAAGAAGTTCATCTTCCCGCCTCCTCTTCCTCCTTGGACCTTGCTGGCTCTCTTCCTCTTCTTCTTCCTCCTCCTGGGCATCAATCGCTGCACTTGGCCCTGGCGTGTCCTCAGGAATGGAGGCAATTAGGAGAGGGGGGCGATGGAAGGCCTCTGTCCCAAAACTTCATCCATGAGGACAAACCAGGGCCAAGCAGCAGCGGTTGGCTTCCCACTGACCCCCTCTCCTGATGCTGGATATTTGCAATCCTAAGGCAGTGGAAATCAGCAGTTTTCAGGAAAGTATTTATTATATTGCATGAGAAAAATGAATAAAAACTAGTTTCCACATCATTATTCAAACCATCACCTACTTTATACTTTTTTTTTTTTAGGTTGTCCCTTATTTATTTATTTATTGATTGATTGATTGATTGCTGTTGGGGCTCGATCTTTCCAACCACGTCCATCTTTTCCAGAGTTGTTCTAAACACACAGAGACGTAATAAAAAAGGTAGATAATAATAATAATAATAATAATAATAATAATAATAATAATAATAATAATAATAATAATAAACGTAGCTCTTTATTCAATCCAAATGTTTAACTAGACTTTACAGTTTTACAATCTGAAAATAAAGAAGGATGTTGTTATGTAATTGACCTCAAATATGGCCGACGAGTTATGTGGCTAAGTGAAGACAGGCTACATAAACATTATCAAAAGGCTCAAATATTTCTTTCATCTTCCATTGTTGTTTCTTTAATTCACGTGAATATTCTGCATGCACACATCGTGATGACGATGATGAAATGATATATTGTGCTGCCTTTTAATTGTAAACATTTTTTTGACTATGCCCAAGGCCTGGCATCTATTTTTATTTTATTCGTAAATCTTTTTTTATTATTATTATTATTATTATTATTTTCAACACTGCACTCACCAATGGTAGGGAGTAGCTTGTCACCAAAACACTGCACCCTCTGCAGCCTAAGGTTGCTTCAAAGTTATTTTCATTGTTGGTTGTCATAGCAACATGTCCTTTTAGGTGAGCTTCCAGCATGTGAAAGCATCCTGCAGGACTTAAATGATGTGCTCTCAAGTGTGAAAATAGGTGGTTTGGAGATCGGCTCTATATAAAGTTCAAGGTGTAAGCAGGCAGTTGTATATTTTGCACTTTGTGGTGCTGTAAATGGTTTGGATGATTTGTTGGGCTGGAATTTACATTCCAAAAAATCAAGCCAGTATTTTTATTTAACCTCAGCTCAATTTTATCCATAGAGCACCTTTTATGGATACAAGAATGCCACCCAAAGTGCTTTAAAGAGTAAGAGACAGACAGAAATAAGAGTAATTAGTACTTATCGACCAGCTCCCCCTCAGTGCTCTCATCTTTATCTGACTCTATTTGTTGCTAAAGAGATTATTGCTAAAGAAGCTGGCTGGTTCACAGAGTGCTGAATCCAAGCATACTGTTCAAGAGTTCAGTGGTATGAAAAACTTGGGTGGAGAAAGAGCCACAAGCAACAAGATTACTGCAGCCTTGAGAGGATGTCAAGCAAAACCCAGTAAAGTATTTGGGGGGACTTCACAAGGACAGGACTGAGGTTGGAATCAAGATCCACCGTGCACACATGTATTAAGGAATTTGGAAACATACTTTTTTTCCCCCTTGTCTGCATATGTCCTTCCAGTTGAGCACTGTTTCCGATGTCAACGTTCAAAGACCAATGCATTTTTTTATTGCAGTGAAACATAAGTAGTTATGATTCATTGCTGTCAGTGACCATCACCAGCCCTCCCTGTGGGCTACTCCATCAAATCAAACTTTATTTATTCCCTGATGTGAGCTGGAGGGGAGGGCCGTGCTACACCACAATTTGAAAGAAAGGAAATTAGTGACAGATAGGACGAGACAAGACAAACAGGGAATAGGAGGAAAGAGGATAAAAAAGGGGGAGAGGACAGACAGGGAAGAGGACAGAAAGGAAATGTTGACAATATTAAGTAGCAGTTGAGGTGCTATGCTGTGCTGTTCTAAGCACAATTCAAAGAGTGATGGCTGTAAGAAACCCAGAACACCAGAGATGAGATAAGGAGGGAGCATGCGTCACACGACATGAGACTGAGTGTGTAAGTGCCAGAAGTAACTCGGCATGTTCTGATGGGACAGGTCACTTATTTTCCGTGAGTCTTGACAGGAGCATGAGTATCTGTACAGGCATGCATGTGAATGATGACAGAAGCACCACAGAGTTGACCATACCCTGCAGTACCCAGGGGCTAAAAGACACCCCCGAGAAGCCAAGGCACCCAAGACCCACTACAAGAGCCCCAGATACCACCTGACCCAGCAACAGCCTCAGGACCCAGAGGGGGGCCAACCCGCACCTCCAAAAGCTCTGAGGGTGACACCAAGGGGCTGACAGGAATTTGGATAAATCTGACACAACTACCATGTCAAGCCACTCCAGAACCAGATACAACATAAGACGCATCTTACCTGGGATGAGGAGGAAAATAACTATTTGCTCTGTGGTCCAAAGTTCTCTCTTCAGACGAAAGTAATTTTGCATTACATTAGGCATTCAAGGACCTCAGGTGGGTGAGGAGTAGGGGAGGCACAAACCCAAGTTATGTGAAGTCCTGTGTAAAGCTTCCACAGTTAGTGATGGTTCATTGTGCCATGTCATCTGCTGCTGTTGGTCCACTGTGTTTTCTGAGGTCGAGCATCAATGCAGTTTTTTTCAAGGAAATTTTGGAGCACTTCCTGCTTCCATCTGGGCTTGGCACCTGCCCACACTGCCAAAAGTACCAAGAGCCGCCAGTTAAATGGCTGTGATATTACTACGCTTAATTAACTACCCAGACCTGAACACCATAGAGAATCTGAAGGGCATTGTCAAAAGGAAGATGAGAGACATCAGACCCAGCAACTGAGATGAGCTGAAGGCTGCTATCAGAACAACCTGGATTTCTGTAACACCTGAACACATTTTTCTGTAAAAAGTCAACATTTCGGTTATTAAAAATGCTTCTTTTGGGTCTCATATCATATTCTAACTTAACGAGCTACTGAGTTTCCAGTACTGTGAGCCTTTATCATGCTACTTAAAAGAAATGCTTGATGTATTTCTCTTTGTATGTACTGATTTTTTCCAAAGGATATTATAATTTGAGATTCTCCTATAGTGTGGCAAACACTGGATCTTCATTACCTGAATAATATTTATCACACAGCAGACACTAGCCATGATGAACAGGCAGCCTTTGCAATCACTTGTGTAAACATAAGGCCCCCCATAGATATGTATGGTCTGCAAACATGGTTGTACACCGCTGGTGACACATTGGTAGAAAATACCACAAATATCTTCTGGCTCTTATTATAAGACAAAGGAACAACATATTTGATATCAATTTATCATTCGTCTGCAAAAACAGATCTGACTTTCAAAACGAGCGGATTGACTTGTGTAGTTCAGGATGTTTTCATGAAGCAGTAATGCTGTGGATACTGTAGTGAGACAGAAACATGGTAAATTTACCATGCTTGGAGATACACCAAGAGCATTCATTTAGAACACAATTGTTTTTTTTTTATTTTCTCTTAAAAGTTTTCTTCTTCCTTCAAATCAACTACTGCATGTGTAAAGCTGCACCAGAAGTAGGATCCAAAAGGCAGAACTTGGGAGACGTGCAAAAGGTTCAAAGTCTTTTCAAGTACATGACTTAACCGCTACACGAGCAGGCAATCAATCAGGCAAGCAGAGGTTTCCAAAGATTTCAGGAAAAGACAAAGTCAAAAGAATCACTAACCAAGTCAGGAAAAAAAAAAACAAAAAAACAAAGTCAGACCAAGTCAGAAAAAAAGCTGAAACGCTGACAAAGAGAACAAGACAAACGGGCACAGAAAGGAGTGAAGTCTGAGAATAATTACACACAAGAAGTTAGAAGTAACGAGACACAGGTGACGCATATAAAGGTAATCAGACACTTGGTACCACAGAGGGGTAGGAAGTCAGTGAATGTGGAATAAGTGAGTATCAAAATAAAATGAGAGAAAATGATTTGTAAACAATTTATTTGCATATTTGATTGTCATGTCTGTCAAGTTTCTGTTGTTTTTGCACATTTTGAGTCATGTTTGGTTTCCTGTTTTATTTTGAAGTCACTAACCCCTGTCTCTGTCTTTTAGATTTATTCCTGTCTGCCCTGCCCTGTCTGTCACACCTGATTCCTGATTGTCTTCCCCAGCTGTGTGTCATCACCCCTCATTACCTCTTGTATTTAACCTCATGTGTCTCACTGTCTTGTTGCCAGTTCGTTGCACCTCACAGTCCTCGTTCCAGCCTTTTTTCACAGTCTTGTCTTGCTACTCATGAACCTTGTTTTTGGATTTTGCTCTTTGCCTCACGTCTTCTGGATACCTTTGCCTTGTCTTGGATTGTTTTCCCGTGTACCGAACTCTGACTGCCTGATCCCGTGTACCGAACCCTGTCTGGCTGATTATCTGCTCTGTGTATCGAACCTGGTCTGTTTTAAATAAACCCTTCTGCTTTTACGGATCTCTGTTCTGAGTTTGCATTTGTGTCCTCTTCTGGTTCTGAGTTCTTGACATTTGATAGAGAAATAAATAACTTGAATTATTTATATATATATATATATATATATATATATATATATATATATATATATATATATATATATATATATATATATTAGTTTTTGTATCATATTTGATAAATTGGGCAAATTTTGGGGGAAAATATGCATTCATTTCATGCACAAAACACTTGTTTTCAGAAATGTTATTCTTACCACAACTTCTTGAAAAAGGGAGAATCAGCGATTTTCCTGGGGAAAAAGTATGTGAATAATTTCCTTAGAGCAGCCATTTTTAAAAGGGTCAAAGTACAACTTCAGCTGCTTGTAGTAGAATAATGACTCTCAAGGAGATAGAATAGGTATTTTTATTTCTTTAACAGGTTTTTAATTGAAATATTCATCATGATGAGATAGAGGTCTTTAAACTCATGTATCAAATATGACATGTTCTGCAATTAAGGGTTAAGGTCTTTAATTGAATATTAATAGGTGTCAACATGACACCTTTCTTTAAATTCAGTGATTTCTATGTGGAAAGTTCTCACAAAGACACATTCCCTGTCAGCCAATCACTGTAGGCATAGGAAGTCATGTGCTTCCTGAAACATGACATCATCCATAGTAACAGGGTCAGCTCCACCCCTTTCTTTAAGCTTAAGAGTTCTCTGAATTCCTTAGTAAGAGTTACTCTGAGCAGCTTTGTGAAAAGGTTTTAAGGTAAAACTCTGAGCAAGGAACTTTTAGTGTCATTTAAGAGTCCTCCTAGAGGGAGGATAACATTTTTTTTGTAGTCTCTCAGATCTAACACGAGCCTTGCCTTCTCCAGTCCAGGTTGATTTACTTCAGTTACAGCTGGAGTGTGTTTCTTCCAAAGAGGCCTGTGATGAAAAGGCTCCAAGGTAGACCCAGCCACTTGCGGATGAAACTGTTTGCTTGACAGTAGAAGAAAAGAAGCTGCAGGCGTGCCCTTGTGGCTGGTAGAAAGCGACAATGGTAAAAAGCCTTAGAGGGCATCAGGAGAAGAAGTGCGTGGTTAAGGTTGTGCACTTTATTGATCAGTTCTTCTTGAGAAGTTAGTCTAGTCAGAAGTCCAGCGACAGGTAGAAAACCTCTGTTCCCACGATATCAGTAACCCTGTCACTGAGGGGGGCTGAACTGTAGGAGGATTGTAGATTGTGTTAAGGTGCCAGCCTGTCAGCCAGAGAGAGGAACCATATTTATAAAACAACATTTCATTAACGTTAACCAGTCTGTGAAAAAACAAGCAGAAAGCGTAACAGGAAGGGAAACATTAAGTCCAACCACATTTAACTATCTGAGACTTTTAGCTAAGTTCGCAGGATTACTTCAAAAGATAGGGGGAGAAGATCATCCAACAGAAAATGGGGGGAAGGAATTATTGTTTGGTCTGAAACCATTTTGTTTTCATTTTCTAAGCTGCCAGTTGTTCTTCATGTGCTAGTTTTGATATACGTTTGACTCTTGGTTTGTTTTTGTGTGTGTAACAACAGGACAAACTCTTCCTGATAGAATAAGCGAACAAATAATTGGAAATAAGAGTGTCTATTACAGACAAGAAATAACATGCCACAGCAGTAATGGGTACAGGAGCGTTGTGTTGGGACTCGCTGAAAGCAATTTCTTCCTTTATTGGTTTTATGTTAGGACACAGTGCAAAGAGAATTACCTGCTTAGTGTTTGTTTTATGCCAGATAATGCCTGATTTGTTTTATCAAGGGATGAAAGTTTGCATATTTATTTTTTTTTAAAATGAATAAAGGGATCATAAAATAAAATCTTTGCTTTTTTTTTTTATTATTCTCCATAGCAGATGGACAGGGCAAATGTGCCCTCTGCCAGATGTGGTGAAGGGGTCAACACGAGTCCATGATTTGTTGTGAGAAGACAATTCACTCTGTATGCTGACTTAATATTGTACTTTATTACTCAGGATTTGAAAACCTCACATTTCATTTTGAAAGAGGACCAGCACCAAATGCCCCATTTTATGACAGTACCCCCCCCCCCCCCCCCCCGTCACTCCGATCCTTACAGGAAAAGAGCTGTGATTTGTTTACTGCTTTTATTGTTATCTCAAAAAGAGGTAAGGAAAAAATGTTTTCTTCTCAGTTTTCTCACCAGACAGTTGTATAAACTATCTCGCAAGTGTTGCGTACACTCTGCCTAAGTCTCATTTAACCCAAGTCATATCATAGACAGGAAGCTCTACTGCCAACAAATCATTTGTTGACAGGGTCCTGTAGTTTTTTTCTTTTAGTAAATCCTCTGCCTCTGAGCAATTTAAGACGAACGAGTTCCACTGCAGTCTTAGTTCCATGATTGCAAATGATAAAAAAAGGAGCACCACTAAAGTCACTCTGCACAGATGGTGTTTGATTTGATTTGAACGATGGGATTGTGTTTGTGTTTAGAAAAAAAAAATTAGAATAAAAAAAGGAAATGGAAGTGCCTCACTAGGGACAAGTACACATATCCAGTCAAGCTGAGCCATCCTTTACATCCTGTCATTCTTGGTGCCTGTACATGTAGAATACTGTTGTAAGTTACAGCAACAGAGAGGTAATTATTGCAATAGCTAGATGGCAACTTGTCACAGAAATTCTCTCAGGGAGAGAGAGGCAACGTTTGGGTTTTAATGATCCGTAGAAAATTTGCCAGTAGTGGTAAATCCTGGTTGCTACACTGAATTATTTATGAGAATGGTTGCAATAAATCTCCGCTGGCAAATAGTTAGTTGAACAAACTTATAATGCCAGTTTTGGCAGAAAGATGCAGCCAAGAAAACAAAACAGGCTTGTTTCAAGGCTCAAATGCTTCCAAAAGTCTGAAGGCTGAATATCCACCATGAATTAAAAACTAGTGAAAAAAGATGGTATTTCCATTGAAAAGTGTTAAGTTAGTACTTAACTAACTTAAAAAGATTATTCTTTTAAGCAGTTGTTGTTTTTTTCCGAGTTATTTTGGACAGTCGGCTTATGTATCTAATTAATGGAGCACTTTTTTTATGGGCAGTTTATTTCTGCATGCTCAATGAGTTCGAGATATTTTTTGAAAAACTGTTTTTTGTTTGAGTTTATATCTTTTTTTTTTTCTTTGTTACAAATGTGTAACTCAACATAGATGAGAAGAACTGAATTATTCCCAACTTCTTTGCTTCTACATCATCAGCTCAAAGAAACAACAACAACATCGTTTTGATGGACAAACCATCTGCTCATTGGCTGACCTTTTCCTGCTAAGTGACAGGCTAACCTCAAGTTAAAATGAAATTAATTTAATCTAATTTAAAAAAAGGTTAAAATTCATGGATCAAATGGTTTAATCCTAGAAAGAATGTATGCACCTGTGTATCTACTGAATTTTGTTTTCTGTTGAGAGAAGCGCAGCATAATAGAGTGTTTGCACTGACGTCACGATATAAATATTGAATGGACGGAGAGCGAAGTGCACAATGAAATATTATTTTAGGATCTCTTATCTGCCAACAAATATAGAAAAACGCACACAGCATGCTAACACTTATCATGAAGGACTCATCCAGCAGGAAACAGAGTGGTATTTTGTAAAATTGCACCTAGTAGGCAGGAGAAACCCATACAAGGAGCATCATCATTATCAAATACCCAAAGGTTTGAAAACATAGATGATATTACTGTGTATTTCATGGGGGAGAGGGTCCACAGAATAAATAATGTTCTCTTGGAGATGCTCAGTACTCCCTGAAAGACACTGAGTTTACTTAAGCACTATTTACTGGTGTGACTTACCTCTAAATCAAACTAATTTTCTATCATAACATATTGACCTTTACTGAAGTGTGATTTTAAGATGCTGTGGACTGAAAATATGACCTACCTGACAAGAAATGTTTTTGGTAGTCGAAAGTATCTGAGATGTTTTTCTTGGTCTGACCGATTAGTGCAATTTACCATTTCAACAATAATCCAGTGTACCTGCAAGAGTGTCTCCAACATGGCCGATTTTGAGTTGATGTGAAAACACTCACAACATGAGAGTTACATTATGAGCTACTTTGAGACAGAATCAACTTAGATGTTGGGCTGCCATTTTATCTATCTATCTATCTATCTATCTATCTATCTATCTATCTATCTATCTATCTATCTATCTATCTATCTATCTATCTATCTATCTATCTATCTATCTATCTATCTATCTATCTTAAAACTGTACTTCCCCTTAAACGTCCTTGCATTGAATTCTATTGAATTCTACAGTTCTACAGTTTCATTTAGCAGATGCTTTTGTCCAATGGATGAACAACACAAGCAAGGATTTAGTGAGTGTGATGAAGTGCTTCAAGTTTGTTTGGCCACAGGTGCTGCCATCAAGTGCTACAGGAAGCCCTTCTTTCATTATTTCACCTTAAATTATGTAGCTACAACTAAAAATTCAATAACAGTAAAATCATTCAGCTTTCAACAACATTCAATATCCAGTGCTTTTATTCACAAGAGCTGGGTCTGGGACCTTCTGATTCATTCAACCCCTTGGGACAAAGAGAAGGGTCAGGTTAAGGTCCTAAGTGTTCCATGAACAGGTGAGTCTTCTACCTCTTAGAAGTAGAAGGGGACTCTGCAGATCATATGGAGTTGGGTAACTCATTCCACCATTTGGGAGCAACAGAGGAGAAGAGTCTGGCTGGAAATTGAGAGCCATGCTGGGCTGGGAGCACCAAGCGTCTCTCACAGGCAGAGCATAGCTGCAAGAGGGGGTGTAGACCTGGATGAGGGACTCTAGGCAAGCAGGAGCCGTTCTTGTCACTGTTTTGTCAGCCAGAAGAAGAGCTTTGAATTTGATTGGAGCTGCCACTGGAAGCCAGTGAAGAGAGATTAACAGCGGGGTGACGTGTGCTGTTTTGGGCAGGTTAAAGACCAGACGTGCTGCTGCATTCTGGATCATCTGCAGACGTTTGAATGTAGACAGGTAGGGTCTGATCCTCCTGATGTTATAGAGGGCATATCGACAAGACCGAGCAATCGAGGCCACATGAACCTTAAAGATCAGCTGGTCATCAATCATGACACCCAGATTTCTGGCAGAGTTTGTGGGCACAAGTTGATTGGACTCAAGCAGGACTGAGGCACTACACTTGGTGCTGTGCTAATCAGAAACATCCACGCACAAAATATAAGTAGGAGAGACATTCACAAGTTGTATTTCCTTGAGGTGGGCCCCACTCAGATAGAGGAAGTAACAACACGAGAAGGGTAAGGCTCACAATTTAACAGCATCAGCTGCACAGCTCAGCCCTTCCAGCAGCCTGTTTATGTGAAAACAAAAAAATAAATTTATTAATTAATTCCATTGCACGAGCATATTGTGAAACACAAACTCCTTATTGTAAATGAGATATTCAAAACATCATAGCACCAAGAGAAATTAATCCCTGGCAAGTCTGTGCAATTATTTTAGAGTTTAATTTTGTAAACAGCCTCACTTCTGTTTGACTGAAAAACTGAAAGTTCTCAGTCATTAACAAGCCCCACATGGGAGACCAAAATCGATTTTGAGTCCTCTGAAGATGTAATCCCTTCTTACTCTAAGCTCTAATCAATGAAACAAGCACACTTGCTGTTGGCCCAAATTACATCCACTGTCAACTATGTTTATGTAACATTATTTACATTGCTGGAATTACAGTCCTCTCTCTCATGGAAGCAGCAGAAGATTTTAGCCTCCTTAACTTTGTTAATTTTCAATTGTATAGCTGATCTGGTAGATTTATGGAAAGGCTGTGGCAGCTGATGAACTCTTAAAAGAACAAGGCAAGAGCAGGCTACCAACACAGTGATAATTGAGCGTTGCTCTTTTTAACAATCAGCGTTATCTACCTGTGGAGGGGAGATGACTTCATGTCATTTATGGCAGTAACGGAAAAGAAAGGAGAGCGTAAGCTCTTCTTTGTCTTCTTATTTAGCAGGTAGCAGGTGGTAACCAATACACCAAGCACACAGTCAGCAGTGTTTCTGATTTAAGACGGCCATATTCATTATTTCTAAGTGGCTGGCCTCGAAGCAATGAGTCTCATAATATTAACATCTGATTTGTACAAAAGAAAAAAAAGAAAGAAAGAAAGAAAGGATTTATGTTGAGCAGCTGGCATTTCTAGATTTGCATTCTGCAGTATGCTGTGATTAAATAACTCAAATATATTAATATTCAGTATGCCTCAATGAACTGCACACAGATGAATGTTTCAGTTTACGGAAATACTTCACTGTTTATATGTAGATATGTAAACCAGCAGCAATTAAAACTATGATAACACAATTACCCACAATTCTTAAGTTTCCAAATAAAGCGTCATGTCCTACCTAGGATCATTTTTTCCCACTTTCTCTTGTCGGTCTTCTTTTTTTTCTCCCCACAGAGGAAGTGGGGGTGTTCCATTGTGGAAGGCAGTTTGATTTTCTCTGGCAAAGCACTGTGATTGGCACCTGATGGATAAGTCCAGCCTGGGGCAGTCCAGTGTTGCTGGATATCAATCACTGCTGATAAATGGCCCTCTGCCTTGAAAACAAATGTCCCCTCCTTTGCCGCTGATTTAGATGAATCAGCCAAAGGACATCAACATTCAATTGGTCTGGCTTGCTCTCCACACATCAAACTACACCTGTTAGCTGTCTTTGACGGGCAAAACAAATGCCTCCCATGAAGCTGGCAAGCTTAAAATGAAACATCAGAAATACAATGTTTCCGACGTAAAAATCTCACCTGCATGTGACAGCCTGTAATTTCTTACACCTGTTATACAAGGATAATATATTAATTTCTCACAAGCTTATTATTGCCTCTGACACCACCCCCCCTCCTTTTTTTACTATCATTCACACAATGAGGCTCTTCTCCACTTGCAATAAAAAGCTTGTCATGGTGGGATCTAAATAGGTAATTATCTCACTTGTGCTAAAAAGAGAGGGAGAGAGATGTGAACCGCAGGTCCTCGTGAGTAGCCTGAAATCAAGTCCACTCTTCAGCTTCGGAATATTAATTGCAGTCTCACCTTGTGTCGTCTGCCTTTATTGGATCTCCTTTTTTCCCAAACAAGCTAAATGAGGGCAGCTTTTTCTCATCCCACATTCCACCATTGATTGTTTGATTAACAGGGTAGCGTGTGAGAGGAGCTTTATCTTAGGCATTATTAATTGAGTCCCCTAACTGACAAAGAATGCTGATTTATTTTTCTACCGTACTAGTCATTTTCCTGTGTGTGTGTGTGTGTGTGTGTGTGTGTGTGTGTGTGTGTGTGTGTGTGTGTGTGTGTGTGTGTGTGTGTGTGTGTGTGTGTGTTTCTCTCTCTCTCTCTTTCCCCTTCTCTCTCTGAGAGCCTGGTTGCCCTATACCTATCCTTGCCACTAGCCGACTAAGCATATGTCTGTTTCTGGTGACTTACTGCCCCCAGTTGGTCACAACAGTAAAAATATCAACACATAAATGAGAGAATGCTCACTCTATTCATCGAGGCTCTGGCATTGTACAATTATCCCCTCAGATCCAGTTAGAAGAAATAAAACATAAGCTTAAATCAATCTTTGAGAAATTGCACAGATGTATTAACAAAACCTCTCTAATGGTACTATGTGTGTTGATTTCAAATAGAAGAACTATATATAAATATTATAACGTTCATTCATTTTTCTTCTGTACCTCTTATCCTGTTCAGGGTCATGGGTGGATGGAGCCAATCCCAGCTGGCTTAGGGTGAGAGGCAGGGTACACCCTGGACTGGTCTCCAGCCAATCACAGGGCTGACACACAGAGACAGACAACCTTTCACACACTCACACCTACAGGCAATTTAGAATCACCAGTTAACCTGATGAGCATGTTTTTGGACTGTGGGAGGAAGCTGGAGTACCTGGAGGGAACCCACACATGTACGGGGAGAACATGCAAACAGAAAGGCCCACCAGGTGAACTGGGAACTTGTGACCTTCTTAATGTGAGGCGGCAGAGCTATCCGTTGTCCCAATGTGCAGCCCTGGACCTATCGTGCAAGTTATATATAGTAATTGGTGCTGATGTTTTGATTTATTCTATGTAACAGGGACAGTGTACTGTAACATTAATCATTATTAGGAAGAAAAATGAAAAGAGGTTCGACCCAGTTTTAGCTGAACGTTTAATTTTGATGGATAACATTTACATTTTCTTAAATTGATAATTTACAGGTTTAGAAACCTTACAGAAGAAAATACTTTAAAATACATTCAATGTGATACAGAGTACAGTCCTGACCACACAATAAAGTGGCCAGAGTACAAGATATTACAAAGTGACCGAGCAGTCTTCATGGTTTCTTTGTTACTTTTATTCTTCTATTCTGTCACTGCATGGTTGCTAATACATCCAGAAAAGCTAAATTATACCTCCTTGCACCCCAAAGCGATGTCCTCTCTCACAGCAGACATTTTAAAATGTCACCACAGGGAAATCAGAGACATTCATTTTAAAACTGGCAAAGACAGACCTCTATATAGTTTGCTGCTTAGTAGTGGAATGCAAGTAGTTAAAGAGGCTGTGAGGACTCTCTGTTTGAAGTGGATCACAGCGACACCTTTTGGCTGGAATCGCGCGCACACTGTGGTGATGTCATGACTCTTAACAAGGCGTATGTTTGTTTGAGAAATGAATGGAGATCAGATCTTCTTTTTTACACTACTTTTCTTTGTTCAAGACAACTTTTTACTGGATACCACCATAGATTTAACCTGTGTTTACATCACTTGTCTATTTCTGAGACTGTTTTTGAAGCAAATTGGCTGGCGTAGCCATATTAGAACTGAGGTGAACTTTGAGTCTTCACACCAGGGGTCCCCAAACTTTTTTCTGTGAGGGCCACATAACCTTTCCCTTCTCTGATGGGGGGCCGGGGTCAGTCTGTGACAGAAAAAGTGTGACGATTGCAGGGGTGCCTAAGCATAAACATTTACTGTTTTTCAGAAAGCCACACATAACCAAATATTAATAACCCTTTACAGGCTCTTCACAGAAAAACAGTCAGGAAATAAATAATAACACTATTAATTAAATAAAGACACTATTTATGAAATAATATGTCGCGTTCTATGCGTGTATTAGTCTCGATCGCGTGCCGTGGCCAGACTGAAAAAATATCATAATGTGTCTCTGGTATTGTTCAGGGGGCCGGGACAAATGTGGAAGCGGGCCATATCCTTATTTCGGCTGTGAAAACAGCTTTTTTTTGGCTTGGTGTGTATGTGACTTCCAGTACTTCCGGAGCCAGCCTCCAATGGACACTTGACAAACTTTGTCTTATATTTTCAGACCACAGATTTCCGCTTGGATACAACGCGATGAGGTAAGGTATTTATCAACAGTTACACATCACTGTTGTTTGAAACGGGACAACAAGCTAACTTTTTCCATTCGCACTGTAATTTAGTAGCCAGCTTTTATAATACCTTTCGCAGCCTGGTGCTCTGAGACGTATCCAAAGGCTAACGTGTAACATTAGGAAATTCTTTTTTCTGCTCATCTACCAATCAGAGCTAACGTAACCTCACTCTTCATTTTATTGACAGACTCTAAAGTTCGATGAGATCACTGTAGTATAACTGCTGCATGTGGGTTAGCTTAACCTGTGTTTGGCCTTTAGCTAGTGTTTTAGCCTTTAGCCCATGCTATCACTCTCTTGTTTAGCTTTCTTCTGCTCTGACATCCTTTTTCTGTCTGACAGTTCAACTCTAGTCTCCACCATCACCGATAATTAAATCCCAGAAATTGTCATCTCGCCACAAAACTTCATCAGCAGGCGTGGTGTTGTCATAAAGACTTCAGAGTGCCATAAATTAATCCTGTCCTCTCCAACATGTTTGGAAAGTTTAAAAATAGCATTTAGAAATAACCTATATTGGTGCTGACAATCCCATTTTAAGAATATGGATAAGGATCAGGAATAAATCTAGAAGTAAGACTTTTTCAAGATCACTTAGAAAGTCCTCACAGTACCTTTAATAGATCTTAGTAAAACAACCCCTAAAAAAGATTCATTTCAGTATGTTAATGTCTGGATCTGCAATTAATAACAGATGCTTTTTATTGATCGCACATCCCGAATGATTCCTCTCACAGCGAGTGTCTGTCTGCCGTACTTGAGGTCAGACCACCTCACCTTCTGGCTCAGTGTGGTCTGGAGCCTCTTGGCTGACTGGTAACAAATGATCATCCTCCCGCTTGCTCTCTGCAGCCCTGCTAAAATAGCCCACAGTGGCTGTCTGCTGCTCCCATACAGAGCTAATGGAGGGGGGGAGACGGCTGGAGATGGATTTCCTCTGTCATTCTTCACTCGACCATGGCAGACACCATTGAAGAAACGGGCCAGTGTTTGAGTCTGCGTCTCTAATTAGCCACATAGGCTTTTTGCCTTTTTCAGAGAGCTATTACGCTGCCTTAAAACCACCAATGCAGAAGTAAGACTCAGTTTTGACAATGGCATTATTGTTTTGAATTTCAAAGGATACTGAAGCACAGAATATATAAATAAAATCAAATAATAAAAATATCCACTGAGTTCTCGCTGATTGAAAATACAGTTTTGATGGAACTTTTCATCTTTGAAAACATTGAGCACAGGTTCAGGATTTAAATGCTGTTTGCAGTGAAGGTGCTTCATTTATGTCCTCTTTGTAGCCACTTCAGGAACGTGTATAGATGTGAGGCACGAGACGTCACACAGCACTCATGATGCTGTCTGTAGGATGTCAACAATCAAAACACCCTCTATGGTACCAAGGGGCAACAACCGGTAGAGAAACACGAAGCCTCTGCAGAAGTGCTAAAAGTTGCTGTTCACTGAGAATCCGCTAGAGGCTGGCTGCAGAAAGACCAGAAGTCACAAACACATCAAGACAAAAACCAGACTTTTATGGCATTAAAAACCGACAGGTTACGTCGCAGAGACTACGTCCATGTTTTAATATAGTCTCCGTAGGGCTGGGCGATATGGCCTAAAATTAATATCATGATATATTGAGCAGTTCACCTCGATAATGCTAAATGGACGATAACTACTCCACTGCCCCTGGGGCTGACTAATTTATTTTAATTATTTTGCCACTTTAAAGGACTATAAAACTACACTGTCTGAAAATAAATAAGGAAACACAAATAAAGTACTTTTAGTTAAGATATTTATTAAACAGCTGATAAACACAGATTTGAAATAAGAACAATAACTTAAATTTCCTGAAAACAAAGTATTAAAATGCAATCTCTTATACACAAATTCTTAATATGGATATTACAAAGAGCTTACTCAAAAACGGCCACATTTGAGTTGTCAAGTAATCAGGTTATAACGAGAGAAACAAGTTGCATCCCTTGTGTTTACTGTGTACTGTCAGACTGATATAAGGGTCCATGGTGCGACTGGACCAGAGATCGGTTGTGGCTGCAAAGTGCTTAACATGTCTCAACTCAGCAGCAACCTTTTCTCTCTCTGTTCTGTACATGCTGGGAATCACCGTTTTCGAAAAGATTTTTCGCGGTGGCAGGCTGTATCCTCACGGTTTTCATGCGACGGCTGCCTGGTAGTGGAAGCACTTGTCGCTCGTCTCTTCTCGCTTTCTTAATTTCTTCGAACTGAATCACATGGTTGTACTGCGGGTGGTGGAAGAGGTTGTGTTATCTTGACTCGTCGCAACTGTCTTTTGGCACAGTTTACAAGCCGTTCACTCTCTCCTTCGACCGCACCAACTTCGTCAACTTCAGCCGCCGCAGCAGCCGCTACAACTTTTGAACGGTCCTCCATCTCCCCACCTCTCTTTCTTTTTTTTTGTTACAGACTGGATGGGGTGGAGTCGCGTCTCTTACGTAGCTCCCTTAAAGGCACACGAACACATAGCCGACCTACACACAACTAAAACCAACTTTTTTTTTTCTTTCAATACCGAATATACCAACATGGGCAAAATGACGTCGGTTATTCTTATAAATTTCGGTATCGGTAAATTTTCGGTTTATTGCCCAGCCCTAAGTCTCCGTATGGTACATACAATGGGGTACACCTGCTCAGACAAAACAAGGATAGTTTGAGATGACACCAAATTTGTTAGAGCAAAGTTAACCATTTACAAGATTAATTTCCCATTCTTATGAAAATGGTAATTTTTCAATTTTGCAATGTCTTCATCTCAAACAATTTACAGAATCCAAAGCTAACAACAATGGTGGGAACAACCCAACAAAAATGACAATGTCTCAATAACTTGTCGAGCGTCCTTGAGCATTAATTACAGCTTGACAACGACGTCTCACGATGTTCACAAGTCGACTTGTTTTCTGCTTCCATGCTGAGGCGTGGTGTTCCACATTGAGGTAGCTGAGGTTCTGGGGTTATGACCCTCAGTGACCTCAGCTGATTCCATGGTTCTCTATAGAATTCAGGTCTAAAGGAGGTGCAGGCCAACTGACCTATGGCTAAGTCCTGTTCCCAAACACAATGTGTCAATCACGGACCTTATAGCCATTCCTACTCACTTAGACATTCTCTGCGAGGAGGTCCATTGAAGTGCATTGCAGAGAGTCAGTTTTTGTTTGGTTTTGATGAGATTTTAAGTTTGAAAATGGTCAACCGGCATTCATGGGGTACATGCAACTCCAGCAATAGATATCCTGAGAGGCTGGGTGACAGGGTGTATTATTAACCCTTTACTAAGACACATCTAAACAGAGAGAAGTGTCTTCTGTGGATGAAGTTGTGCGGTAGACCGCAACATCAACTCAACATGAATAAAATGAACAAGGATGTTTATGTCTGTTCTAAGGTAAGTCAACGTTGTGACTGTGTAGTCTTAATCATAACAAATGGTCATGTCCTCCACATTTCCTTAAAGCTCAGGTTGTACTTTTCCTCAAAAATAAATAAAGAAAGAAAGAAAATGTATTAAGTCAGGAGAGATAACATATGGTGTCTATTAGAACAGCTTTATGTCAGTCTGTATCATGTTGTCTAGTATTTCTCAGAAAATACAGCCGTATTAGCTCAAAACAAATACAGGAGGCACAAATCTAGCAGAGCTTATGGAGAGGCATTTGGAGATATCCACACCCTGTAGTCCATAATTCTGAAAAACGTGTGTAGTATGTGTGTATAAGCTGCACAAGTGTTCATGAGAAAAATGCCACAGAAGTGGGTCTCAGATGATAAAGAGCTGCCTCTTTCCCCAGGCGTCTTTTTCTCTAGAGACACATCATCTTTCTGATAGTTTCTAGGCTGAGCCTCGGCCCTGCCACAGATGACAGAGAGAAACGCCCAGCTACTCTTCCTTTGTCTGGTTCAGAAGGGCAGAGCGCTGGATCTAGCTTTATTTATCTTACAAATGACTCTATCTCTGTATGCTGGTGTTTGACTTTACAGCTGGATGATCGAGAGGGTGTAGAACTGATTTAATCTGCACACGCTTCCTCTCTGTCTGTTGTAATGTTCCTTTTTTTCTTACAGATGCTTAAAATTCATGAAGCCTCCTCCCATTAGTTCCAAAACAGGTAATTTTCTCCACTTGCCATTTCTCATAAAACATGCTGCTCATCGCATTTGATTTGGTCTGCATTTCAGCTCCCATAAATGTTCACTGTGTGTTTCATTTCATGTTTGCCTTCAGTAAACTAAAACATGAATCTCCCATTCCTAATCAAGCAGCGCAGAGACTAAAATGAAATGATTATTTTTCTGAGAGGATGCAATTAGCAACTTTACCTCGCATCTCAGGTCTTTAAATAGTTCCTTCTTGTTGCCCTGGAGTTTTTTTGTTTTTCTTTTCTTGCTTCCTATGGAGTTTGACCTATTTGGGAAAGATATGTCAAGCATAAAGCAGGGAACAGACGAGAGGAACAGCAAAGAGAGGAGACAAAAGCAGACCAGAGCCCATACTCCGATCCACTCATGCAGTAAATGGAAAGAAAAAATAAGATCCACTCTTTCTCTCTCTTCTGAAGAGGTCACCTTCCTTTATAGTTGTGTGGTAAGCTTGGTCAGATGTGAGATGTGTGTGGCATGCCGCATCCATTCTTTCGATATATACCAGATCAAAGTCAGAATACAATAAGAGAAAATATTTACAGCTCTGCATTGCACTGTTGTTATGTACAAAGTCTGATTGCATTTGACCCCTTCTGGACTACCAGTTGCCTAAATATTAGTGGTGGGCCAATCCAAAATATTGTTATATCAATACGAAAGTTGATATCCATATTGATCAATACTTGCCTGATAATATTGATACCCAAGTTTCAGTTTCTCTTCTCTATGTGTGCTCCTCTCACTCACTTCACTCATGCACACCCCGCCCCTCCCCCTCCTCCCCACTGGACTGTGTGGTGCCGTTCAGTCCCATCACTCAGACGTAGGGCTGGGTATCAATCAAAAATTTTAGATACCTGTACCGATACAGATACCTGTACTTTAATACTAGTTCCTGATCGATTTTTCAAAGTGTAATTAGTCTTAATAGTTGTAAATTCAGGAAATTCGTTTAATATCAACTATTGAAACAATCATATAATAAATTCAGCCAGTTAAAATAAATCTGAATGAATTGTTTTACTGGCACTGAAAATATGTAACAACATCAAGATATAAATGTTACATATACAGTGCTTAACAAATCTATTAGACCACTACCCAGTGTGAGATGTTTGCCCTAAATTATCAGTTTATTACTGATTTCCTAAATATTTTTATGTCTCTGTGATGGTTAATCCACCAGAATGTGCAGCTCTTTGATCAAAATTATATATTTAATGCTAAAATATATTAATTGCAGTTATCCATAAATATTCAAATTTACTATTTCACATTGCATTAGTATTATCTAATTGACAATTAGTTATTTACTTTCATTCATAAAGATAAACATTAGTTTTAGTGGTTGTTTGTTATTGTTGTTAATTTCAAGAAGCTGTTTTTCTATGTAAAAAGTATCGGTATCGAAATCAGCAATACTGGCCCTGTATTTACTTGGTACTGGATCGATACCAAATTGTGTTGCATTGCACACCACTACCAAATGTTCCAGATGGAAACTAAGATTCAACATTTTAAACCCTGAAATCTTTAGTTCAGCCTCAAATTTGACTAATCATGGTTCTCACCCTGAAAAGGTCTGCACTTAGAATAAAGGCAGGCCAAAGCCAGAACTTTTTCCATAATGAACACTAAATGCAGCCATGACAGGCACTCATTTAAAACCAAAGGCTCCTGTATGAACTCGACTTGTAACTATTAAAATTGCAGTGAATCAAAAAGGGGTAACCAATGACCGGTCTGACCAGTGCTTCACTGTGTTTAGGCCATGAGTGAGCGTTTTCAGGAGTAATTTTTCAATCTCACAAGTTAACTCCAGTATAGGGCGCTTTTCACCTGTTGGAGAGATTTCTTGAGTTGTGAGGCTAAAATAATGTTTTTCAAGGCAAACGTAAAATTGGAAACTTGAACATCCTACAGTTTCCCTCTCAGTAATGGCTCCTCTTTCACTCTCACAGAAAGAAGACTGAAACGTCACTGATCTGCAGCAAGCTGAAAAATCAGTGCATGACAGACTTCATCCAGCCCCCATGTTGTTGTCTAAACTATCTGGACTCCCCACACCCATAAGAACAACTTCACCATCATTTTCACCTCTCGAAATTAAAATCCCTCTGGGCTGAAAACAACAACCTTTCTTTACCCTGAATCCCAGTGTCTGCCTGTTTCTGTCTCATGTGCAAAGACGACGTCTGACATCAGTGTGGATGATATACAGAAACCCCACGCAGACATGCATACTTAACATTTACTTTGCTTTCTTAAAATAATGAGCAGTTTATCGTTAACTCGAGCTCTAAATGGAATATCTTATCTTCAGATAAAACCACCTTTGTCCTGATCGTACTTAACATTCTTAAAATCTAAACTTATTTTTACGCCATCTGGAGATAACAAAGTTGCTTTTCACATTGTTAATGAATGACTTATCTTATTATCTTGACATAGTGAAGCCTGTTCTCTCTTAATTACAGGGTAAATTTATGGTGATTTATTCAAGGTAACTACAGCAGCGAAGCGGATCCACAACACCAGGATGTTCACCACAATCCCACCTTTGAGATACAAACTCATAAAAACCTGTGAAAGGCACAGAGTTGGTGGCATGCATCAATAATTTCAAAGAACAGAAGAAGTTAAACATATCATGTCCCTCCTGAACTGTAATATTGACATGAGGAACTAACACATGGGGTCACTCATGTCTAAGCCTTGCAATAAAGGTCCACAGTGTACTAAGGGTGCACCACAATTGATCAGTGCCATAGCTTTGTTCCATCTGACATCACTCATCCTGCCCCAGTAGAGGCATGTCTGCAGCATAGCTAAAAGCAGCTGGGCTTTAGAGTTCACACAATAACAGCAATATATACAAAAAAATAATAAAAAAAACAAACCAACAGGTCACTGTGCCTTTAATCTCTCAGATACATGAATTAGTAAAGCCTGGGTCAAGATTTTTTTTTTCCTGAAGTGTTTTTATTCTTCTTAGGGTACTGATAAAAAATGGTTTCATTCTGTGATCACAAATGTTTGTGATTCTTAGACCCAATCCATCATGCTAATCACAGAGACATGGCTAACAGAGCTAACAACAGACACAATGCCACGCTGGTGAAGAAGGTCAGCTCAGTTCTGGACCCTGTTGAGGTGTTGGCTGACGCAAGAATCAAAGCCAAGCTGTCATCTCTGATTGACATTTTTTTTTCTGGTTGACTTTTATTATATTTATATATTCTCTGAACTTTTGCACCATACACTTCGTTTGCTGCTGTAACTCTGAATTTCCCTTTGGAGATCAATAAAGTACATCTATTCTATTCTATTCTATTCTATTCTATTCTATTCTATTCTATTCTATTCTATTCTCTATAGTTCTTTATACTTTTGCTGTGTAAGGTGACTTTGAGTGACATTAAATGCGCCCACAAATTAAATGTATTATTATTAGTATTATTATTATTAGTAGTAGTATTTAAGGATGCAGGACTGATATTAAAAAAGAAAATAATTACATTGTGTTTTTTGGTCATCTCATGAATAATGATTTCTTTTTTTGTTTTGCAAAACATAAAAACACAAACAAGGAATACACATGTGGAAACACAATCATAGTTTACTGCTTATTCGAAACAAAATTTAAAAAATAACTATATTTATATCCATCCATACACCCATCTTCTATTCTTTTCTGGGTTGCAGGTGGCTGGAGCCTCTGATTGGACAAACACGCAATATCTTCTAACCCCCCAACAGTGTGTGCCATTAGCAAAATTAAAGATTCAGATGGAAGAATTTTTTTGTACCAGGCAGTAAACATGTTCATTTCTGCGGCAAAATCTGCTTTTTTTGTCTTGGTATGTTTGTGACTTGTTGAGCCAGCCTCAAGCGGACACTCGACAAACTGCAGATTTTAGCACTTCCTCGTTGTCTCATATTTTCAGACTGGAGGCTGCTCTTTGGGTGCAGCAGAGCTCAAAGTCGGAAGCTCTGCATTACTCAGATAAAATGATGCACACAGTTATTGAACTATGTTGGTGTTGTTCACTGGCAAATATCCACTGATTTTATTGTCATGAGCTAATCATCACATGCAAATATGATCCGATTGTTTTGTATATAATACACTGAGAAAAAACAAAGGGTAAATGGTGCTGACACTCGCATCCTATAGAATGCAGGGTAATTTAAAGTGTATTCCACCTTTACTTAATACAAAACAAAAAAATAACTGAACCCTAACCATTTCAAAATAACACCAGTGGTTTTCTGTATAACTTTCACATGCAAATCATCCAGGAGGTCATTGATTCTCAGTGTTCATGCACCCGCAGAATGGAAATAACCAGATCGATTTTACTCACTTTGAAAAGACAAAAAAAAAAAAAAAAAAAAAAAGAACAAGCAAACTGAAAGTAAAGTAGACATGGTTTCAAACAGAAAGCTGCATTCAGACCTAATTTATTTCGGTGTCGCCATTCAAGCAGCACAGCCATCCAGACAAACAGTCCGATACAACTTGTTTTTTTCTGCAACACGGGACATCTTTTAAGAAAGATAATTTGCTGAAGCTTGAATAGAGATTATGAATATAAATTATTTACTCTGTTTGTTGGAAAATGTTCCACCTTTATTATTTGAGATTTGGTTGTGTGGCACACCATCACATTCTTTCATTTTAAAAACAACAACACATACCTGGTATCACTGGTGCCAGGATCAACAGAAAAATCACCACCAGAGGCCTAATGTGTGGTTTAACAAATGTGTATGCCTTTCCTTTTCAGCTGGCCTTACAATGTTCAATGCATCAGATCATGAAAGGAGATGAGTACTCTCCAGAGACTAGCAGCAGAGCTAGTTGGGGTTACTTTCTTAGAAAGTCTTTCTGATTTCTCCATCAGCCAACCTTGTACTTCTTTTATCTCCTCGATGCTAACAATGCTGTTGTGTGTATCCCCAATTACAGCTGTCTCACAAATGCACGCATTTGTCTTTGCTTTCCTCTGCTCCTTTGTCACTTGATGTTCAACAGTGTGAGGAGATGCTACTTATCCCCACTGTAATGACCTCCACTGAGACCCGCTGTAGCTCTTTGTAAATCCCCAGATATTTGTTGGAGGACTTTTCTGTATTAATGAAGGCTTATGACACAGGGTAGTTGTGCAGATCAGTCCCTTGTTATCAGCTTGCATGCAATAGCAGGGAGGCCCTGCATTTAGATGAGGGATCATTTGCAAATTCTGCAAAGGGCAATGCTGCACTGGGCTCCGAAACCTTTTAAAAGACCCTTTGACTGCACTGCAGCAAATAATGTACTAGCATGTGGAACTTACACTTCATTTACATAATGGGAAAGCTGATTACAAAGAAACTCATGTGCCTGCTCCTCAAAGTTTTCTTTATAAGCTTACTGACAGACTTTTCTTTTAAAAGCTTTATGTCACTAACCTGGTGTACCCTGTGCAAAAATGTTCAAAGTTGGTTGTTGAGGACCTCACCCACTCTTCCTCTTTTACGATGTTGCTCTTATGCTTGTTCTTCTTCTTTTTTTTTTCTAATTGAATATTTTATTTTCGAACAAGCAAAAAGAAAAACAAACACAAAGTCATAGAAAAGTACAGTAACATAAATATATATATATATATATATATATATATATATATATATATATATATATATATATATATATATATATATATATATACACACACACACACACACACACACACATATATATATATATATATATATATATATATATATATATATATATATATATATATATATATATATATATATCCATAAGCTGGCGCCCTCTGCTGTTTAGGTAATTATTTTCAACATGAAAAAACCTTGTCTTATATTTGGGACAGTACGGTACAAAATGAATACTGATACAAAATTATAGCCCATTGTGAATTTGATGGCAGCAACGGCTCTAAAAAAAAGTTGGGACAGAAGTGGTTCTAATAAGAAACAGCTGGAGAAGCATGTTGCAACTACTGGGGTCAATTGGGCATTAAAAGATCATCTTAGAGACGCTTGGTCTCTCAGAAGTGAATATAGGCTGAGGTTCACCAGTCTGAAAAAAATTCTGTTTTAGGAAAGATGCTGAACATCCCGACATCAACAGTTCTTATATCATAAAAATAAAATAAAAATGAAAGAAAATCCAACAAATCTGGAGAAATCTCTGTGGCCAGGGGACAGGTATAAAAGTCAGTACTGAATGCCCATGATCTTCAGGCCCTCAGGCAGCACTGCATTTAAAACAGACAAGACTCTGTAATGGAAATTAACTGCATGGGTTCAGGAACACTGCCACAAATCAGTGTCTGTGAACAAAACAAATCCAAAAACCTGAGTTAAAGCTCTACCATGCAAAAGAAGTACCCATTTGTGAACACCATCCAGAAATATCTCTGTTTTCTCTGAGCCAAAATAAACCGAGGCAAAGTGAAAAACTGTTCTGTTGTCAGTTGAAACGAAAAATGAAAATTCCTTTTGGAAACAACAAACGTTGTGTCCTTGTGACCAAAGGGGAGTTTTAAACAGCATACGATCCCATCCAGACAACATGAGAAGGACTGAGATGTGCCAAAGGACTCAGGATCACCCTCTTCAAGGAAGCCATGGGTCCTATGCTTTTGAATAAATACGTTTTTCATTACAATCATTGTGAACAAGCCAATTAACTGTTCACTGCATACAACATAATGATCCTATCTGCAGCAAGAATGTTCAGTGACTAACTTCCTGCTCCTTCAACAGTATTATGAGTCCAATTAACTTACTAGTCTAAAGGTAAGAAAAGCACAATAAATATAACACACAGTTCAAAAAAAAGGGTTAACATAGTTTTTGAGGGAACAACATCATAATGGTTTGCTGGTTGTGGCTAATGTGAGCAGACGTAACATAACCAGCCTTCAGTCGAGCCAACCTTTACATTATATAATCCAACCTCCAAGCAAAAATATGAAAGCAACTTCAATTCCAATGAAGTTGGGACAGTGTGTAAGTTTGAATTTGATGCCTGCAACATGTTCCTAAAAAGCTGGGAGAGGATCATGTTTTCCACTGTGTTCCATCACCTTTCCTTTTAACAACACTCAATAAGTGTTTGTGAACTGAGGACACTAATTGTTGAAGCTTTGGAGGTGGAATTCTTTACATTCTTGATTGATGAACAACTTCAGTTGCTCAACAGTCCAGGGTCTCCTTTGTCGTATTTTGTGCTTCATAATGCTCCATACATTTTCAATGGGAGACAGGTCTGGACTGCAGGCAGGCCAGTCTAGTACCTGCACTCTTTTACTACGAAGCCACGCTGTTGTAACACCTGCAGAATGTGTCTTGTCATTGTCTTGCTGAAATAAGCAGGGACGTCCCTGAAAAAGACGTGGCTTGGATGGCAGCATATGTTGCTCCAAAACCTGTATGTACCTTTCAGCATTAATGGAGCCTTCACAGATGGTCAAGTTAGCCATGCCATGGGCACTAACACACCCCCATACCATCACAGATGCTGGCTTTTACACTTTGACCTGATAACAATCCAGATTGTCCTTTTCCTCTTTGGCCTGGAGGACACCACGTCCATGATTTCCAAAAACAATTAGAAATGTGGACTCGTCAGACCACAGCACACTTTTTCACTTTGTGTCAGTCCATCTCAGATGAGCTCGGGTCCAGAGAAGCCGGCGGTGTTTCTGGGTGTTGTTGATATCTGTCTTTGTCTTTGAATGGTAGAGTTTGAACTTGCACTTGTAGATGTAGTGATGAACTGTGTTAACTGACAATGGTTTTCTGAAGTGTTCCTGAGCCCATGTGGTAATATCCTTTACACAATGATGTTGGTTTTTAATGCAGTGCTGCCTGAGGGGTCAAAGGTCACGAGCATTCAATATTGGTTTTCAGCCTTGCTGCTCTTTGTGTTTCCAGTGAACTTACCCTGTGTGTCTTTCCTCTCTCCTCCAGTGTCTCCTCATGAAGAACCCCTGCAACCCAGTTTCATCTACCCACCCACAGCTTTCTCGTCCCCTGTGAAAACCATGCAGTTAGCCTCAGTGGATCTGAGCCTTGGACTCTCATTCAGTGTTTTGTGGAGCAATAAAGCCCCTTTCAAACTTTCCATCTGCCTTCGCCTCGATTCTGGGTTAAGTTATTTTCAGCTGGTTAAACAAACTAACAAAGTCTTTGCAATTGTACATTGAGAAACATTGTTCTTAAGCTGTTGGACATTTAGTCACGCAGTTGTTCACAAAGTGGTGCTTGTGAATGTTTGAGCCTTTCAGGGATGTTCCTTTTATACCCAATGATGTGTTTTTAACCTAAGCATTCCTCAACTTTCCCAGTCTTTTGTTGACCCTGTCCCAGTTTTTTTTGGAACATATTGAGGCATCAAATTCAAAATGAGTTAATATTTGCCAAAAAAAACAAACAAAAAACAACAATTAAATAAATGAATAAAGTTTATCAGTTTGAACAATAAATATCTGGCCTCTGTAGTGTTTTCAGTTGAGTATAGGTTAAACGGATTTTGGAAATCATTGTGTTCTGTTTTTAGTTTTTACACAACGTCCCAACTTCATTGGAATTGGGGCTGTATTTTGCCCACTTTCAACAGCCTTGGAAGCAGCATACATACTCATTCAAAAAAGAGTTAAACTTTATGATTTAAGTCTGAATGATACTGGGGGAAACAAATGACTGAATCTTCATTGGATTATTTTGGCAATTTAAATCAATGCCCCAGTCCCACAATAGCAGACATAAATGCCATTCTTCAAAGGGAAATTGAACGGCCAGACCCAGAAATGGGTTGTTTTCTATAAGAAATAAACAAGAGACATAGGAAGTGCTGAGCCCATTGAAATCTACACAAATATTTTGTTTTTGTTTTGTTGTTGTTGTTGTTTTGTTGTTTTTTCCAAAAAGCATGTCTCAACACTTTTAATAACTATAACAATTCTGAAACCAATTACCTCCAAATGGGGTTTAAGACAAGTCTAACTTCTTTATACACCCCACAGAAAAAAAAAAAAAAAAATCTACCTGTACGGGTCGTTAGCTGCCTAATGTTCAGACTGTTTTCTTTGTTTGTTGTTGGCCATAGCAGGTCATATATCATAAACTTAGGGCAGAGAGATACTTAAATTCTCCAGCGAGCATAACTGATTCGTAGAACTGGTTATGATTTATGATTATTTTACACACTGAATAAGTTTTGATTAGAAGTGCTTAAATAAAAAGGCACAGATAACAGCTTAATAACGCCACAGTATTCGATGCAAGTATAACACATTTCTTAAGCAATCTGCCTTTTAAGCTTAATAAAAGTCACAGTTTGTGTGGTATAAGAGCCAGTAACACAAAATGTGCTTGAAAGTCTCCTAAAGTGGGGAAAATTGGCCTTTTAATGGCACGCTGTCAGTCATGAATGTCAGTGGCCAGATGCTTGAACAAAAGCCTGAAAATGAAATTGGCACTTTCCTTGCAGCATCCCTGCCAGGCCCAGGGACTCGCTACCTCCAATTTAATCTGTCACACACAGCCATTATGTGCAACACTGACGATTATGAAAAAAGTTCTGCATCCTTCCGAGGGACCTGGTGCATTGAGTTGTGATTAAAAACAAATCCTGAAAGAATCAGTTCGGGGCTGACATCTGTCATGACAGGTGGTTACCCTTTCTGGCAACCACAGATTTACTGGCGGTAAAGTCATCTCTCTGAAGCCTTATAATTGCTGGGAAAAGAAACCAAGTGTCCATTTATCTTGTTTAAATTGGCTAAGACTCAGGAAGTGGACCAAAATGACTTTCTTTTAACAGATTAAAGAAAAACCTTTTTTTGTGTCTTGTTGTGAAAATGCTTTAATGACAAAATATCAAAAACACTGCTCTGTAAAATAACTGATGGTATTAACCCAGCGTTTTATGCAATCCTATGCAAAAATGTACCCGAAGTGTCACATTCAAACAGCATTACATGAATTCTTGTCAGCTAAACTTACAAAACAAGTTCATGATCCCCTCTTTAAAAGACCAGTCATAACTTTTCAGTGAAGCTTCATGCAACATTAGTCACTTTTAACTAGAGATGGAGGTTTTCCTTTCTGCTTTGAAGACCATGATGTTTTAAAAAAATGTGTTTTTCTGAAACTTATTTTTATTCCCATTTGCAAACCGACAGATTTTTTTTTTTTTTTTTGGTGCATGGTATGAGGCTGAAAATGAGGCTTTCAGGGCCCGCTTGGGAATGTGGCTTGTTGTGTGAATGCAGCAGATTGCTGGACCAAATGCTCTTCTTTTACGTGTAAAGAAGTCTACTGTTCTTTCAGTCTCTGCCGGGTGTTTTTGTATCAAGTGATGCTGAAGTTTCGAAGGTTTTAAACATTTGTTTGAGAGGGTGTCCAGACATAGGACGCATTTCAGGCAATCATGGCCATTTTTCACTATGGCTGTAAAGCCATACTGAATGTATGCTGCCTTATATTTTTGAATTTTAGTTGGCCATAAGTTCTTAGTTTTTTTTTGCAGCAGAATCTTCCATGGCAGGGCTGTTAGGCTGCTCCTTCGGTCTTTTTCCTGTCAAAAACCTTTTCATTTTTTGTTAGCTAACAGCTTGATAACAGGCGTAAACCACCAGTCAACAGAGATGATGGCATCATCATGCCCAAGTTCAAACTGTCACATGAGGTGCAGTTAAGTACAATTGAAACTTGAGAATCTGACGATTACGGCAGGTTACGTGTTGTATGTTTATTTTTTCCCCTTTCCTCCAATTTTCTGAGGGCCCCCACTTTGAAAACCACTGCCGTAGGCTACCACACGACGACAGAGGATTAGAGCCAAGTTCAAACCTAAACTAAAGTAGAACTTCACAAGATGCTCCAGGTTCCTCATTTTTGTACAGGCAGCTGCTGCTCTTCAGACTAAAATAACCAGAGCATTCTCCTAAATTTAGGAGATTATTCTCGTAAATCTACAACTTTATTCTCATAATTTCATCACTTAAGTCTTGTAAATTGGCTCTTGTAGACTAGTTGAATCATATTATTCACATAACAAAATTTGTTGTGTATTTTCTCTGTGAGGTAGAGTTTAAAAATGTTTTATTTTGACAGTAACCATACCCCATAGACAAGAAAGTGTTATCTCAGTTGGTACTAATAATTGTTGATGTTCAAAACATCTAATTTCAAGTTGTTTCACAAAACATAAAACCTCTTCCACTTTGACTTTGTTGTCTCTGTGTGTGTGTGTGTGTGTGTGGGGGGGGGGGGGTATCAAGGGGTTTGGCAGCAGAATCCTTGAAGCCACACTGATTATTTGAGAGCCCCTTCAAAGATGTGGGTGTTCTCCAGACAAATCTGTTCTTGTCAAAGAGATTTTCTATCAAGGCTGGACACCTTGACTGGCACAGATTATCTCTTGGCAGCTATTAACTATGACCTATCATTTGATTTGGCATTTATGGTTTCCAATACTGAGAAGTTATTGTGATCAGAGCCACATTTGCCATGTTATGAAAAATATCAGGGAGGGAGAGTCATTTCATCCTTTTACCCTTTCATTTGCTTTGCTCTTTGTTTTCTCTTGTTTACCCAACAAGAGAATTGAAATCTTAAATATACATAAAGAAGAAAAACAGAGCAGCCCCCTTAAGGCCCACTAAAGCTACATAGAGCATAGATAATTAAAATGAACTTATGCACTAAGAATAAGATTTTGGGAGTAAAAGCAACAGTTACTGGGCTACCCAGGTCCCAATTTAGTCATGCTTGTCTCCTGAATGTTCTATTAAAATCAATTTAGAACAGGTTAAAAACGTGGTTTTAATGCATAAACCTCAAAACAACACTGCAGTAAGCAGCTAAAAGAGACAATCCGCTGCATAGAAGCTAGCTTCATTATACCATTAGCTGATGAGTCACACAAATTCATGTGGATGATATTTTGAAACAGGGGAGACTACACTTCTCACTCTTTATTTAAGATTAACACAAGAGGAAAGAAAAAAAAAATCATCAGCAGGTTTTTCGACATTTAAAGCAAAATTTGACATTTTTGACGTTGTAGTGAAAAGAGAGATCTGTGTTTTTCTCTGATGAAAACAATTTCTGTGATTCATTTAGTAGTGATGGTGGACACTCGAGCTGAACTGTCAGACAGAAAAAGGACGTCAGGCTAAAACACAAGCTAAAGGCTAAAACACAAGCTAATCTGTTTGTGATCATGATCATTCCAACCCACATGCAGAACTTATTCTGCAGTAATCTGATCAAACTTGAGAGTCTGTCAATAAAATGAAGAGTGAGGTTATGTTAGCTCTGATTGGTAGATGAGCAGGACATAAGGATTCACTAATGTTACACGTTAGCCTACAGATACATCTCAGAGCACCGGGCTGCGAGACGCAATTAAATAGCCAGCTACTAAATTATGGTACAAACTGACAAAGTTTACTTGTTGTCATGTTTTAAACAACAGCACTGTGTAACTTGATAAATACCTTACCTCGTCACGTTGTATCCAGTAAAAAATTGTCATGAAAAAAAGAAAAGTAGTGGACCGGTTTGAGTCTGTGGTTTTGTATCAGACATGATCATATGGTTGGGAATCAGCTGCGCTCGTGCATGTGAGCGGAGACGTCATTTCAGAGGAACTCCGAGTGTGGTGGGGTGGAGGCTAAACAGAGTCCTGAGGAGATGCTACATTCAAATTCATGCTAGTTTTCCGTGACTACCAACTGTGCCTTTAAGAGTCATGTCATCCACAGTGTGCCCATGATTCCAGCCAAAGGTGTCACTGTAATCCACTTCAAACAGATAGTCCTCACAGCCTGTATAAGCTAAAATGCTTTTTGAACGATGTTTGTGACATTTTACATGCATCACTTGAAAGCAGTTTGGAGAGCAGTTCAACACCAGTCCATGCCTTTATGAGACACTGGTATAGATCAGTAACATTTTTAACCTTCTACAGTCAGATTAATGTGTAAATCTTTCTAATTAGCACTCTATCAAGTCTTTCTTACCTCTCAGTGCTTTTACACTAAATGTCACATTCACACAGAAATTCACAAAAATGTGAGGCAGTGGCCTGTATTTTAAGTTTCCATCAATATTGACCACTTCCATTCACAGGCATTCAGACACCACTGGCTTTGCCAAGAGAGCCATGGGGATTCAGTGTCTCGCCCACTTCAGTATGAAGACAGGTGCTGGGATCAAATAGCAAACCTTCCAGTTGAGAGACGTTCCACTTCACTTCTGAGCCACAGCAGCCCAACAGCCCAGTATGGTGTGAGGTAGAGTTGGATCCCTGAGGAAGAATTCTTCTCTATGTAGCTGCTCGTCCTCCACACTCATGTCTATATGATGTCTCCATCTCTGCAGCTATCCTTTAATGAGGCCTCGTCTGAAGCATGAAGCAGCACTAACTGATCAGCAGGAAACACCGGAGCAGCAGAGGGGATTTGTGAACAGTGAGTCACTCATGGGGTACTGGCTTGCAAGCATCAAGCTTCTTTCATTTGGAAAAGTAGCCTGTCTTCAACTCCTTATACCAAAAGAAGCAACCAAAGTATGGTAATAAGATGTGTAGCCTCCAGATTTGCCAAAATACAAGTATGAGCAAAAAAAAAAAAGATGTTGTTGCACGTGTGTAAAGTGCATCCATTATTGAGTTCAAAGCAAGAACTGTAAAATGATGCAACAGAAACATAGAGAATGACTAGGGAGGGATATTTCCTGTAGGTCTGCCATGCACTGTGCCTGAAAAGCTGAGGCCTGTGGCTAAAAGGTCTGTACAGATTAACTTAACTCAATACAGACCATATAAAATCCTTTATTTTTATGGTTTTCCTTAACAGAAATGCAACATGCTGAAGGTTGCTGAGAAACCCTGCAAACCTTAGCTATTGAATATCTTATATGGTCATGTGAGCGTCTTTCTACAGAGGATAATATTGTTTTGTTTTGTTTTTTAAATTACCAGTGGAATGTTCCAAACAGATGTTTTTAATGAGGGTTCCTCAAATTTCAGTCTTTTGTTGCTGTTGTCCCAACTTTTTGGAACATGCCTCAGGCATCAAATTCAAAATGAGTGAATATTTGCAAAAAACAATAAAGTTTAACAGATTGAACAATAAATATCTTGTCTTTGTAGTGTATTCAACTGAATATAGGTTAAACAGATTTGCAAAACATTGTATTCTGTTTGTATTCATGTCCCAACTTCATTGGAATTGGGGTAGTAATGACTATGATGCTCCTTTTCTTATAACTAAGCTTAAGCAATACAGAAAATATTTTTAAATTTGATTTTTCTTTTGCCTGTTAAAATTCGTAATGCTGCTCCGTCCTGCCAAGAGAGAGACAGAGATTAATGTGCAGATGAATTAAAGTCAGTCTGGTAAGATTAGAATATAAATAACTTAATTCCAGTGCTGATGCTTATTTTCGATCATGTTTATTTCATTTTCTTGCCAAGTAAAACTACCCAACCTTGTGTTTCATTCACAGCAACAAACAAATCCTCGTTCACCGCCAATAACACAAATTAAGATCTTCTCCTGTTATGAAAATGTCACATTAAAAGTCTTTCGGTTGCATTGCCCTAAATCTCAGTGGCTAATTAGCCTTGGCTGTCCCCAATGAGAAATCTGGATCATGTTTGATCTCCAAACTATTTAGATCGTGGCTGTTTCATAGGCAGTCTCCTTCTTTCTTGAGTTTTTTGGCAGATAATGGAAGTTAAACAGGGAGGGGCAAGGCCCAATAGTACGGTGGCCCTGAGAGCTCACATCACCGCACCTTAAGAAAACACACGTAAAAAGACAAAACACAAGCAAATTAAGAAACATCGTCATCAATTTGACAACACATGCACAGCATTTAGAAAAACACCCTGCAAAGACCACAACACGACGGAAGTGTTTCCAGAGGACACTTAAAAGTGATGCACAGGTCAGCACACCACTGAAGGAAAGAGAATCTTAATAGGACTGCCTACTACATAATACATGTGAATTTAGTATGTAGTAGGCCCTGCAAACTGCCTACTACTACTGAATGTAGTCTGAGTGTTCTGTTGGGTCTGTTTTGTAGTATGCTATGCTGGTTTTTGGAAAATGGAAGTTTTACAAATGTACAAAACAAAACATGTGTACATGTTGGCATTTCAGTTATTAATTTGCAAAGAGATTTTCTGATAGAGCATTTATATAAATAAATCAGTTGTCAAAATACAGAAATAATACAGTAACAGATCAGTTAAATTAAAGGTACAGAAAGCATATATAAAAATAAATTACTCTTGTAATATAATTAAGCAAGGGAAGAGAGTAGTTATTATATTTCAGTGAGGAGTTCTTTAAGTAATTGTATAATTTTTTGTGTTTTTGGTCCTTTCATTATTTTCAGTGGTTTAAGGTATATTTTTAATTAATATAGAAAAAAACACATATTCAGGGAGAGATTTCAGAGTCCTGTTTTCTCAATAACAAATTTGAAAAGGAATTAAAATTATAGAACAGCAGAATGACTAAATTAAATTTTTGTGAGCTTTCAAGGCCACTGCACAAGTCTCAATTTCTGTTTAAGTTCATATACAGTTGTCAAACTTTCCAACTTGTTGAAAATTCAAGCTACAGGCCAAAAGTTATAAAACAAGTAAAAAAAAACAAAAAACAAAAACACTTACTTAGAGGCCAAAAGTACTGAAGCACCTGCTGAGATCTTTTTGTGCCAGACCTGAACTCCAGCCAACTTCCAGGCTGTTCTGACTTCTTAAACTCCTTCTCGAACAAACTCTCCATCTGCCAGAGCTGATCTCATCACCAACATGGCTTTAATCCTTGCCTAAGACATCAGAGTATATCCACTGATGATTCCCCTCATATAACCGTGACTAGCTTCCAAGGTGAAGTTTTTATCTAAGCCCTCCCCTCGCAAGACCTCTGCATCACCCCCATCAGGATGTCTGCTTCGCTATGGTGCTCAAATCTAGCCTCTCATGATGTAATCTATCAATCCTTGACATATGTGCAAAGATGTGTACACACACACGCTCGAGCATGGGCGCTGAATGCATGTGCACACGTTCCATGCTCAGCATGTGGATGCAGAAACACAAGCCCAGATGGTTGTACGCAACGACACTGAGTGGAAAAAAGAAACACACACGCACACACGCATACACACACACACACACACACACACACACACATTATCCAACCTCCTTAGTAACTAAAAGGGCCAAAGAAAGCTCACAAAGGGAGTAATGTAGCACTAGGGAAAATGCCAAGTGTCTTATTAGTGGTTTAGTGGAGATGGCCAGGAATCAATGAACGACCCCACTGGTCACAACACGGCACTCCCAGAGATACACATCATGGCACTCAGTCTGCACAATCCATCATAAAAAAAGAAAACTCCTCCACAGCTAAAGACTTTCTCTCTCTTATCCCCCTTCTGTTCGGTGCTTTGGGAGAGACGTGAGAGTGCTGCCAAGGAAAGGCATGAGCAACGTGAGGAGTCCCTTTTTGTGCTTTGGTCCTTTGAGATGACTCCTCTATTCCACCTCCATACTGCAGACACAACTTTCTTAACAGAACTTTCTTTTTATGTTCTTCCTAAAACACTTTGATGAAGAAAACCTTAAATGCCGTAAGGAAAAACTGATCAAGGGAAACCTGTTTCTCTTTAAACCCTGCAGATATCCATTAAGTGGGCTCGAATCAGTGGCTGTTGTTGGAATTCCTCAAACTCCGATTCTAAAGCCTGATGTCATTCATTTTTAAACATAAGTTCACAAGTTATTTCAAGATGTGTTTTTCCCACAGTATGATTAAATTATTATTTTTAGTACAGATTTTTCTTATTCCTGACTGTTGGTGCTGAATTCTTTATATTTACGCTTTACATGTAAAGGTGCAGTATCAGATTCAAGACTATAAAACCCCCTTGCTCTACCCTCTCATGAATTTCCTGAAGCCAATGGCCTTTGAGGACGAGTAGCCCCTGTGTTGAATGATTAGAAAGATCCTTCATTCGTTTATTCTTTCAAAGACCCAATCAGTACAGATTCTTCTGAGCACAACAACAACCGCTTCCCTTCTTGTTAGGCCCCAAGCCTGACGACCAATGGGTCTACAAGGACCCTATTGTAACCCGAGGAAAACAGCCAAAACCCATAAAAAGGCCAAAAACACACCTCACATCATCTGTTAGGCCATGACACAAGACAAAAACTGAACTCGGTGGTATCATAAATGTAAAATTGGCACAAAGTTCAAACCTGATGAAAAATCTTTGATTCTGGTGTTCCCCATTGTCTTAAAACTGCAGCCCCTCCAGCTACTTTCACCTACAAGCATGAAATTTATGTGGCATATCTACCATGCCAAGACCTCTTACTGACCTGGTGAAATCCAAACAGGAAGTTTGCAAATTTGAGTTGAAAACTGGACTTTTCAGACGACCTTGAACATACTTGAACAAACTCATCCCAGGTGTTTCTCCTTAAACTTCTTCTTAAAGCTGCATTTCAGACCAACGAGCAACTTCCTGTTTTGAAACATGAAGCCTTTGCGAAAGAGCTAAAAATGTTTAGTCCTCTAACATGTTTAATTATATTTGGTGATAGTAGAACAGGACAAAGCACAGTTCACTTTCATGTCCTCATATCTGAATGCAGAAACCTGTTCTCCCTTTGGGTACAGCCCGTGATTTGGTGATTGTGTTTTTGGACCTCTCTCTTAGAGAGCACAAATAGGTTTCCTTGCTGATATTTTCATACGTCATAACTACATTGCAGCCATCTTTATTTATTTATTTATTTATTTATGTATATATGTATTTATTTATTTATTTATTAAGTTAGTTAGTTAGTTAGTTAGTTAGTTAGTTAGTTAGTTAGTTAGTTAGTTAGTTAGTTAGTTAGTTATGTTTTGTTTTAAACATTTGGCATAACAAGGTCCTGAAAAGTTTGGCAGCAGCTCTTGAGAGCAAGAGGACTACAGTTAACTCCTTGCCCCTGAGAGCAACCAATTCTATCAAAGCACCAGCATTCATCCGGGAGGGGCAGGAAAAGCCCAAACAACCCACCAACCCTGATGCCGGGGGGCTAGCCATGGCCCAGGATTGGAAGATGCAAGTTGACATTGACCAGCAACTAATCTTTCCTCCTGAAATTGCAACCACCACCCTTAGACCAGACTTGGTACTCTGGTCTCCTTCACTGAAGTTTGTTTACATCACAGAGCTCACAGTCCCATGGGAGGAGTCAGTTGAAGAGGCCTATGAGCGCAAAAAAATTGCTCTACACAGAACTGGCAGCGGATGCACAACAGCGAGGGTGGAGGGCAAAAATCTATCCAGTTGAGGTGGGGTGTAGAGGTTTTATGGCTTTTTCCACCATCAGGCTGCTGAAAGACCTCGGTATCCTTGGACAGGCTTTGCGGAAGACGATTAGATCAGTCTCTGAAATAGCCGAAAGAAGCAGCCAGTGGATATGGATCAAGCGGAGAGATCCTTCTTGGGCTCAGAAAACGCCAACTTGACCTTTACATGGGACCCCCCCCCCCCCCCCAAAAAAAAAAAGTTAGTGTTTTTGATTTATTTTAACAATGTGAAAGAGAATCTAAATAGGGCTGTAACTCACATTTAAGTGTCCTCTGGAAACACTTCTGTTTTGTTGTGGTCTTTGCAGTTTGCTAATTGCTGCGTATATGATGTGAAATTGATGAAGATGTTTTCTTCATTTGCTTGTATTTTGTCTTTTTGCATGTGTGTTGCAGTGCTGTGAGTTTTCAGGGCCACCATAATATACAAATATAGCTGTAGTGCGGAAATTGTTTTACTGCAAGCATGAAAGAAAATGAAATGAATTTTGCAAATATGGGGGACAAATTTCCTTTTCACCCATGGAGTCCTGTTTCAGACCAACTTATCATGCAGTGTTTCTTTGATTTTCTCTGAATTCAAACTGGCCTATTTTTAAGACTTGTGCTTCTCACAGCTGCTGAATTAATGAACGACCGTGTGATAAATCAAAGATTATAGCGGGCTCATGATCACAAACTGCTCAAGATGATAGAGTTTCTATTTTACTGCCTCATTCCTTTGTCACTTTTGAATCATGAGACAAACTGCTGTGAATTAAATAAAAAGGTTGGGAAGAAAAAATGTTGTCCAAATAAAAGGTGTGCTGATTGCATGGCAGCAGTTAAACAGACAGGAGAACAGCTGGGGCTTTACATTGTTTCTGGAGAAGAGCTGTTATGATTCTGAGCATCTTCCAGCTTCACTCTTTTTTTTCCCCAGTAATACTTTGACAAAACTTGGCCTCATTATGATTCCCTGACTAGCCTTCCACACCTGAACTCAGCCAGAAAATGGGCTCTAAAATGCCAAAGTGGCTCAAGGGACCTGTTCTGAGTGTTATTCAGTAAGGCCTAGCCACTGAAATAGCTGGCGGTCCAGAAACAGCCCAGACACTCTGACTCTGAAACCCCCACTTACCTTCGATAAATATTGTTGGGGAGTGTGCAGTGATCCGTGATCATTTTAGGGTCTGCTGTTGAATTAACCCTGGTGTGGATTTGATGTGTGCTCTGAAAAGTAAAAAAAATCATCTCAAAAGAAGTTCAGTCAGGAACACTCATCATAGATTTGAAGCATTAATTACCAAATGGAATTACAGTTAGAGTTAGTGTTATAGGCTCTGCTTTTCAGAGCACTCTCTGGGTTAGCCAAAACATGCTAAGTAGCAGAAGCACTAAGTAGCAGCGACAGTTACAACCGCAAGTTACTGGCTTGACAATAACATCCATCAAAGACGCAAAATTGTGACTGACTCGTTATAAACCATTGTTTCCATGAAGCAGAATAAATAAATAAATGAAGTAATAGTCAGCAGCAGTGAGGAGGGGGAGGCGGAGGGGTGTTCCATGGATCGGCAAAAACAATCACAGTGGGGGTAGCAAAAGTGTCACCCTACAGTAACCTGTTCAGTTCCAGCCTCCTTTTCCGCTCGAAAATGATATGCCCATATACTTAACGTGCCTGTCATTTGTAGAAGTTTTTTCTTTACACCAAACACAATTTTAAATATAAGTTGAAACAATGTTACCTTTACATTTGGATTTCTTTTCCTCCTGCTCTTTTCTTCTTTTACGGTACGCTGCGCCACATGGGTTACCTGTCCTTTTCATGTCGTTGTGTAGTGTAATTAATAATATTGCCTCCTCTGACTCCTCTCTGACTGAAGAGAGAACTCATCAGACACACTTTTCCACTTTGTGTCAGTCCATCTCAGATGAGCTCGGGTCCAGAGAAGCCGGCGGTGTTTCTGGGTGTTGTTGATATATGTCTTTGTCTTTGCATGGTAGAGTTTGAACTTGCACTTGTAGATGTAGTGATGAACTGTGTTAACTGACAATGGTTTTCTGAAGTCTTCCTGAGCCCACATGGTAATATCCTTTACACAATGATGTTGGTTTTTAATGCAGTGCTGCCTGAGGGGTCAAAGGTCACGGTCATTCAATGTTGGTTTTCAGCCTTGCTGCTTACGTGCAGAGATTTCTCCAGATTCTCTGAATCTTTTGATGATATTATGGACTGTAGATGATCAAATCCATCAATTCTTTACATTTGTACATTGAGAAACATTGTTCTTAAACTGTTGGACTATTTGCTCATGCAGTTGTTCACAAAGTGGTGAACCTCACCCCATCCTTGCTTGTGAACGACTGAGCCTTTCAGAGATGCTCCTTTTATACCCAATCATGACACTCACCTGTTTCCAATGAACCTGTTCACCTGTGGAATGTTCCAAACAGGTGTTTTTGGAGCATTCCTCAATTTTCACAGTCTTCTGTTGCTCCTGTCCCAGCTTTTTTGGAACATGTTGCAGTCATCAAATTCAAAATAAGTTTAAAAAAAACAAAAAAACAAGCAAAAGTTTATCAGTTTGAACAATAAATATCTTGTTTTTTTTGTGTATTCAATTGAATAAAGGATAAACAGGTTTTGAAAATCAATTTATTCTTTTTATTTATATTTTTTACAATGCCCCAACTTCACTGGAATGGGGGTTGTACAATTTTGAATCATGTAAGTTGGATTTTTAACTTTACAACAGCTAAGTCTTTGTTAGCGTGTGCTATGGTTGCTCATGTTGTATTGCAGTTGCTGCTGGAGGTTGTAGTTGTCAACAAACTTCTGAGCATTCATGTGTGCCTGGTTTGTGGTGGGCTGCCACAGCTTTACTGTCACTCTTTTCCAACAGTGCTTGTTCAACAGACTCTCAGAAGCAGTGAGAACTTGTGGATGTGTTGGCTTCAAAACAAGACACTGAGCTGGCTGCCCACATCTCTGGCTAAGCTTCTACAAAATCTACATCAGTTGCAGTCACCTAACATAATCTATTGGTTCTACACCATGGGGGCTCTGGCTGTTTTACCAAAGACTTGTTATCTGCTTCTGTGAGGGATTTCTTTAATACGGAATATTTTTGGATCCAGTGAGGTTCGGGTCTTGATCTTGTACATCCTAAAAAAAAAATGATAGCCAAACATTGATAAAGGCTATTGGTCCAAACCAGATACAATCCCTGACTGTTGGCAGGGGCAGATCAGGTGACCAGCTAAATAAGCAAATGGTTTGTACCTTAAGGTGTGTTATGATCAGCGATTCAGGATTTCCACTATCAGTCCTGACTGCAGGCTGTTCAACACAGAATATTTTCTAAAAGCACAGAACAATGATATCAATGTATTTTAACTAAATCTTTCAAAACAAAAAAAAGGATTAAGCATATTACCCTAACTGTCAAAAGTTTCTCTTTTTGTTGATCCACTTATCTCACAAAACGTTTACACCCTAACATAATAACTTCATTTTCCTGTACTGACCTGAAGATACTGGGAAATTTGAAATCAAAGTGGCCATGTAATCAGTCATGTCAGTGAGATAAGTTAAAGGCAGGGTTGGTGGTCATGGAAAACTAGCATGAATTCAAATGTAACATCTCCTCAGGACTCTGTTTAGCCCCCAATCCCTCACACTTGAAGCTCCTCCAAATCAACAGCCCCACTCACAAGCACAAGCACGGCTGATTCACAATCATGTGATCCTGACTGATTCAAAACCACAGACTCAAATCAGTCCTCAGCATATTGTTTTTGTTTGCTCAACGTTACCAGTAATCAGGGTATAGGTAGTTTTTCTGCCATTCTCCAGCGTACTTGGATCCCTCTTGGTTATGCCCATTAAAACAGAAACACACTGGAGGCGGCAGAACGGTAGGACGGGATTTGATTGGTTTGATAGATTTGAATCGTAATTGCTAGGATAGGTTGTGGTTTTCCCAGGTTTACTCCTGCTGTAGACAGCTGATATTTTTCGCTGTCTTTTAAGAACACATCATGTATTGATTGACATCAGGACATAAAGATCATCTTAACCAGAGTAACAAAGTTTATCTAACTCTGATTACCAACTGACTTAATATAATACTAATAATATTTAATAATAGTTAATACTGACTTAACTAATATCAAACTCAAAGTGCAGATGAGCCATTCTTTCACGAGATTACATATTTGTTTGGCTGAATTTTGATCTGCTGGTGTTGTTAGCTGTTACAAGACATCATGCCACAGGAATAGCAACATTTAATTGCAACAATTTGTCAATTTGTTGCATGTGAAATTACCAACAGTGGTATAAAAAGTATATAAATGTCTCATTTGGCAATGAAACTGTATGTTTAGACAACAACATAAGACGGTCCTTCAACAAAATAATACACAAAGAGCAGGTGCTCTTTTGCATCCCTGAATTTCAAGAGGTGGACAGCAAGCATGGACTCACTTCAGGCATTTTTTTGGTCTAGTGGTTCAGTCATTTGGCTCAAGAGCAGAGACTACAGTCTTCAAGCAGGCAGCTTAGGTTACAATCCAATGTTTTGTGCTTTATCCACTGACTGTCCTTTCTGTAAAGGCATAAAAAGCCTGAAAATGTAACTCAAAGAAATAAAAGAATGGAACACCTCCACACTATAGTATTGCCTTGATGGGTGAAATGATGCTCCAGCAGGCAGCTCTCAGGGCGATGCTAAGAGAGCTGTTATTGTGTCACAGCCATGTACCAGCCATTTATTTCACTGGGCTTTCTGTTACCTCAGAGGTTACACAGCAAATACAGCTCCTTCACTAAGATTGTTTCTTTCATGTTGTAATATTTACAGCACTGCTCAAGTGCAACGGCTCTCCGTCTTCATTGTTCTTTATTCTCTTTTGTTTCTTATCTTCCCAGTAATCTTGGTATTTGGAGCCTGTCATTACTTTTTATGGCTCATTTGTTGACCAGTAACACCAAACTGGTTATGTTTGCAGGAGTGTTTTTACTATTTTTTTCTAGTTTGTCTGGGGATCCTACATGTAACCATGGTTGCATTGTTTACATATGGGACTTCAGCTGTTAGCAGCCCATCGCATGTTGATGCGAACCAGTCCAAAGTTCCCTGTGAGTTAAGGAGAAAGAGGAGAGGGCGACGTGCTGGTGCTGTGGTGTGCTAAGAAGAGACGCCATCGACCCGTCCTTCCATCCATCATTATGGGGAATGTTAAAGCTATCTTCGGTAAGATGGACAAGCTAGCGGTGCTAACCCATCACCGGAGAGAATACCAACAGAGCAGCATCATGCTAATCACAGAGACATGGCTAACAGAGCTAACACCAGACAAAAACACCACATTGGAAGGATTTCACCTACTGTGAGTGACTGGATACAGGAGAACAAGACTGAACAGACTGGTGAAGAAGGCCAGCTCAGTCCTGGACCCTCTGGACCCTCTGGACCCTCTGGACCCTCTGGACCCTCTGGACCCTCTGGACCCTCTGGACCCTCTGGACCCTCTGGACCCTGTTGAGGTGAAGGCTGAAAGGGAAGTTATGGCCAAGTTGTCATTTCAGATGGACATTTTTTCTAGTTGACATTTATCATATTATTCAATTCATATATTCTTAGAATTTTTTCTCTATAAAATTTCATACTTGCTGTGACTCTGAATTTCCCTTTGGGGATTAACAAATTCTATTCTATTCTATTCTATTCTATTCTATTCTATTCTATTCTATTTCACAGAAATTTTTATAACTCAAATATAATTTAGAGATGTACTACTTTTTAAAAGTATTTCATTGAGAAACAATAAAAAGTCAGTCTGTTTGTATCATACGGTACTAACATGACAGAGACTTATGTCCTTGTTGGACAAAATACAAATGTGGTGTACTTATAAATGTTTATGAGCTGAATTGGATTTATAAGTACTAAGAAGGACTTGAACCTCACCACAGCCTGATTGGCAGTGACTATGATACTAATTATAGTCTGAGAAATGAACAACCTTGACCAGGCTGCTGTCTGCTAACTTCTGCATTGTTGCTTAACACTGAATCATTCACACAACAGAACACAATGTTGCAGATGAATTCTGTAGGAGAAAAGATAAATCACTTTCAAACTTACAATGCAAAATGGAGCCCCGGGTTACAGATTTGATCAATGTCCTACGAGACCTGAATGGATAAAACTTTACCTGGGAACGAACAACACCTTATCTGATTAATCGTGTGATTTCATACTTATACATGACCTGCTGATAAATTATTGTCACCTAATTCTCCAGCCTCGGTACGTGATATGTAAATGCTATGCTTCCTTCAGTCCACCTGAATACCTGAGGGAGATTGCTATGTAGGTGTACTAAAGGCCATCTCGCTAAGAAGCAAGCTGGATGGGAAAGAAGCCTGCTGATTAGCATGGAGATCGAAGTGCTGCTGTGGAACAAAACTTCAGCTAATCCCATGGCGGCTGATTGGTTCAGCACCTTTCAAACTAATGTGATGAATGTTTACATAGCAAATTTTAAAACAAGAAGCTCTCACATATCTGATAAAGAGATGGAAAATGATCTGTTTCCTGTATTATTATCAAAACACTGGAGGACAGATTTAGCCGTGAGACAATAAATCAGATGATATATAAACATGTTCAGACTTGATAATATTCATACAGTTCATCGTCAACCAAAGGGCCAACATGCACGTCTGTTAATGCAGTAATTTGAAATGCTCTTTATTAATATTTGAATTATTTAAGAGATGCATTATCTACAAATAAATGGATGTAGTTGCAGTTTGTTTAGAAGTCCTAACATTGACTCACAAATGTTGCTGAAGCTGGGGCAGGATCTTTTGCAACATCTATTTCACTTCATTGCACCTACCAGACGAATGCAACTCCATTAAGCCAACAGAACTGGAGGCCTGCTGTGCTGGTGCTCCTTGCAGCACACTCTGACAGCTACATGTGCTCTCACTCAATTTATTCCACAATGAAAACACACACACACACACATTCACAAACACAAACTAACGTGCACATATACAATTAAAATAACTTAAGTTGCTGATGCAATTATTACCCATCCACCTCAAGCTGATAAATGTGACTGGTGCTTCTTTGTCCTGCTGTTTCTTATTCAACAGCCTCTCATAAATCCATATCCACAAGCCTATCTATTCATCTTTTGCATGAATTATGGGTTATTATGGTATGAGAACACTTATGGGGTAATTGTTGCCAGGTTTAATCTGGCTTTATTGCACTGCGATTGCATGGGGGCACTTTAAAGAAGACTTTTTTTTTCCCTTTTGCTTTCACTCTGAATTTGTTTGCTTCATGACTCACCTGAGAAACCTGTTGAGCGTTAATTTGTCAGAATTACCAAATGAAAACACTGCTCACTTCTCACCCAGATGATGAAACCAAAATCATTTAACAAAGTTTTCATAGAAGATACTGATTCTAAAAGAAGCTCAGATTGACCTCCGGCAACACACGCTCTAATATAAGATCAGCATCACTTTTGGTTTTGGAAGTGGAGATTGTTACGGCTCTGGTCGTACTTGTTGGGAGATCTCTGTGTTGTGTTTTATGGTTTTCTTTTGTGTGTGAGTGAGTGCTATGTTGTTGTTGTCTTGTGACGTGTGAAAGTGAGTCCTTTGTCTGTCCTGTGAGTTTTTGAGTGAGCGGTCTGTCGTGTGAGTGGATCTTTGTTTACAAGTGGTGCTAGTCAATTAGCCCGTAGTGTCGGGGGGCTAATGCAGCACTGATTGGCTGCAACCCTTACAAATATAGTGAACTAAAATTGACACAGGAGAGACCTCACGGCAGCAGCACCCATTTTGTTCTTCCCTGACCCCAAAGACAACCAACTTTGAGGCCCCGTTTACACGAAAACGTTTCACAGCATTTCACTTGAAAATGCAAAAAACGCAGAGAAAAAAAATCTGCATTTATACTGAAACGCTGAAGAACTGAAAACGCTGTAGTATGCATACAAGGCCAGTAGATGGCGATATAACTGTAGAGTCTTTTGGTAGTCTGCCGCCAAAGAAGAGGCGGGCTGACCGTCTGGTGTGTATAATAAATACGTCTTATCTGAGTGTAGAAGTGGAGCAACAGATGCACATTTTGTTGAAAGGCAGTCAGCAGATTCAGCAGCACAAGCACAACCCGGTAAGTCCGCTATTTAACCGTTGTTGTTGTCCTGTTCGCAAAAGTTCCCACAACGAAAGTGGAATGGGCACGCGTAAAACGGAGCGTGACGTCAGCATTTCAGAAAAATTCCACTCTGGAGGGCATTTTAAAAAAGTTCCATTTTAGGTCGGGTAAAACTGTTTCGGTATAAACGAGAGGCCGAAACGCAACAAAACTTTTGCGTGAGAAGCGTGTTTGTTTTTGCTTCTGTTAACCCTTGGGTTTTTTTTTTGTTGTTGTTTTTCCTGGTAATTATGTTTTTGTGGATAATTTATATTTCTGACTGCCAAGTCACCTATTAGAAAATATTATGGTCTGTACCTTCCCCCTAGACAGGTGTGTTACAGAGATCTTTCAGACTACTAAATTTTGGTAATGCTTAAAGCAAAAAAAACTAACCAAGAATCAGTCGGCACAACAAAATCTGAAATTTATGGAAACCTCTGAGAGGACACGGCTGCAGCCAGTTATCATCTAACAGGTTGTAAAAAAAAATGTACAACCTGTACAGAGGTTGTACAACTAGTACAGAGTGGTCTTAACAATGGCAGCAGCTATTCAACTTCTAGCAATTAGAAATTTGCCAGAAAATCACATCAATCAAAGATTCTCTACACTCTGCCGTGTCTATGCAGTTCTGCCTTAAGACCACAATTTTCTTTGTGATCCTTGATGCACCATGTGTTCAGAGCTGAATGGGAGTCTACTGAGATCCCCTCAGATGTCATTACCACAAGCCTCTGCAATTTCCACTTCAATTCATGCATCCTTATAACTGTCTGAATTCAGAGATATTGACAAGTGGACCTACAGAGACTTCTTTAAGGCTGGGTTATGCTTTCTGCACGAATGTGACGCATAGAATCAGCACAAAAGAACACATGTGGCTTTTTTTTTTCTTTTTAACACTCCACGCCGGGGGCAATGTATCACAAATGCAGCACTGAGTTTGAGTAGAAAGTTGTTTACAACTTTTTTTTTCTTCTTATCAATTCCTCTTCGCTGCCGAGTGTGGCTGCAATTTCATGCCAGGAATTGGTCATCACACAGTTACAAAGGTGATCTCTGCGTGGTCAATCATGTGAATGCCATTTTTTGTACTTCAGACACAAGGGGCTCCTGTTTGTGTGGAGGTTAGAAATTTTCAGAGGATGACTGCGCGAGAAGATGAAGCTGCTAAAATGACGTCATTCACTTCACGGACGCGTCAAGCAGAAGCCAAGCGTCAGAGGCAATTTATGAGCCAGGCCTGAGACGAATTATATTATTCTTCTTTACTGTGCAGTGAAGGCTTGGCTTCTCAACAAATTAATCGCAAAAGATTAATTTGTATTTACACCTCCTGGTGTACCCGTCCTGGGACGGTATTCACAAAACGTCTTAAAGCTAAAAGTTTCTCCTAACTTTATGATTTAGGAGAAACTTTCAAAAATAATGGCTGTGTCAATCCTAATTTTAGGACTCCTAATTTCTCATCTAAAAGTATTTCACAAAGCATTTTAGCGCTAAAACAAGCTCCTAAACCCGTGAGAAGTTAGAAGTAGTGAAGAGGACTCCTGAGTCACTAAGACCAGTTCAGAGAGAATCTCAGCCTGGCTGCTGCTGGAAATCCACCTCATGATCACATGAACAGTTTGTAAAGATACAATAAAAATGAGCTTCTGTGAAGGTATCGCCTCAATCGTGAAGGTTTAATGTTGGTAACAGAGTTATTCAAAGATGGAATCACTTCACCAACAAAAAGAAACAACCCAATATCACCGGACATCAAAGTGTCAACAACACTGTGTAGGGTGCTCTGCACCGCACCCTACACTCCTAATAAATGAAATGCATATATAAAAGTTCACGTTAAGATAATTAGATTTATAACATTTCTGTTATTTATTGAACAGACTAAATCGATGTTTATGTTTTGTTTGACAGTAATTGTTCTCACCTGTTGCTGTGGTTTGTCTTTTGAACTCTGTGATCTCTGACCTCACCTGAGACTGTCAGGAGTACCAACGTTTCTCACAGTCATCAGCTGTTCTGCTCATAAGTGGGAACGCTGCGTTTATTTGTAAGCAGATTTGTTCCCATGCTTCTTTTTTCAGTTGTGAGGTTCTCCCAGGTCCAAATTTCCCTCTAATAATGTCCTTCCCTTTGTGGACAAGTTGGACAAGGAGAAAATCTGGTCTTGTGTCCAGTTTGTTTCATGTTTTCTTTTTCCTGTGGTTTCCTCTGCCATGGTTATTCCAGAATCCCATCATTAAAAGGCTGCTTATATGTAGATCTGCTGATCGTTTAACCAGATACAGCTGCTCACAGTTAGCTGAATACAGACTTGACTGGTCAGTATTTTACTCTTGGTTTAATGTTTAATCAGTAGCCTACATGTTTTATTTGAAGGTCTTTATTTGAAAATGCCAACATGACACATTTCTCTAAACTGAGTGATTTGTATGTAGAAAGTTTTCACAAAGACACATTCACTGTCAGCCAATCACTGCAGGCATAGTAAGTCAAGTGTTTCCTCAAACATGACATCATCCATAGTAATGATGTCAGCTCCACCCCGTTCTTTTATCTTAAGAGTTCTCTGAATTCCTTAGTAATAGTTAGTCTCAGCAGCTTTGTGAAAAGTTTTTAAGATAAAACTCTGAGCGAGGAACTTTTAGTGTCATTTAGGAGTCCTCCTAGAGGGAAGATGAAATACTTTGTGAATACCGGCCCTGGTGCTGTGCTATTGGTGTGTTAGTGGGGTAAGTCAAAAACTGATGGGCAAGTTCTCTTAAGACTTTGTCATGATTTCATAACGCATAGACCTTTAGGACAATGCAGGATGTTGTTGGTTCAGTTGGCATGTTTTCCAGTGTCAAACACTGCTTTGTTTTTCTGGTGTCAACACAGTAAATTGTCATACTGTGACTCCTCAAAGCATGATCACTCACTTGAATTTAAAGATGGAATATGAATGATATACTATCAGAAAATAAACAGAACTTAACATAGGCATATGTGTAGTACATGTTAATTTAATTCTATAAAAGGACTGACTTCATCGGCTGTAACTGGTCCTGTTTACTGTTGGGTCTTTGTACACGAAAGTTCTGACTGTTGGTTGAAACCTTCCACAGGAAGCAGCAGGCTCATTAGTTTATTTTTTGATTGACAGGCTGTGCAAACACTGCCCTGTTTATAAGCGTCTTAATAAGGAGTAGTGTACTCAGTGTGTGTTTATTATGTGTTGTTGATTTTATGCCCATGCTGCTCAGCTTTCATGTTTACTTCAGTAACTATTAATTTGAAAGAAAAAATGTATAAAAGACTTCTTTTTTAAAAAAAGAGCAAATTTAAACAAGCACTAGTTTCACTGCTGTCTCTTTGAAGCTTCACAGATGGTGAGAAAGCTGAGGCTCAAATTAAACACAAAGTGTATTTATTTTAATACAGGTATGTGTGGTTCATTAAAAATAAGGAGCACCATCACTACAACAGAACTTTCAAAGAAAGATAGCATAGATATATATAGATACATACATTTATTTATCCATTCATTCATTCATCTTCTGTTCCGCTTATCCTCTTCAGGGTTGCAGGTGGCTGGAGCCTATTTTTAATGCAGTGCTGCCTGAGGGGTCAAAGGTCACGGTCATTCAATGTTGGTTTTCAGCCTTGCTGCTTACGTGCAGAGATTTCTCCAGATTCTCTGAATCTTTTGATGATATTATGGACTGTAGATGATGAAATCCATCAATTCTTTGCAATTGTACATCGAGAAACATTGTTCTTAAACTGTTGGACTATTTGCTCACACAGTTGTTCACAAAGTGGTGAACCTCGCCCCATCCTTGCTTGTGAACGACTGAGCCTTTCAGGGAGGCTCCTTTTATACCCAATCATGACACTCACCTGTTTCCAATGAACCTGTTCACCTGTGGAATGGTTAAATTAGGTTAAACAGGTTTTGAAAATCATTTTATTCTGTTTTTATTTATGTTTTTTCACAACGTCCCAACTTCAATGGAATTGGGGTTGTACATAAATACATAGATGTATACATACATACAAACATATTTCAATGCATATGATACATATGATACATAGATAAAAATATGCAGTTTTACACTTCTCCATTTATATAGAGTCATTATGGGCCGGGAATGGTGGTGATATTTATGAATGGATGTGATTGTTATTATCATTATTATGATTATTTACATCACCTTCAATCATTTATTGTGCTGGAAAAACTTTAAATTACTTTTGTTTTTCAAAAACCTTCCCTAAAATTAATGCCCTGTAAAAGAAGTAACCTAAAAAGTTATAGCACAGTTAAGTTTATCCGGCACAGGCATGCTGCACAGCAAATATGTCGAATAATAAGAAAACCATGTGAGATGTAAATTTAAACCACTCCTTATGAGACAGCTCATGCACAAGACTTATGAAGAATGCATACATGGAGTCAAACACATCACTTCAAATATTAAATAAATCCTGTGTCACTTTGGCTGCTCATCAGTACAGCTCCAGTTCAGGAGACAACACACAGTACCTCTAACTGTGGGTAGCTTAATTGATATTTCCATTCTCTTACCCTAAACAACCTCTGGGTGTTTTCTGGTAAAATGTTTCGATTGGCTTTATACATTACTTGAGTGAATTTATTGGTCTGAGGAAGGAAAGAAAAAACCCTTAACTGTAGGTCATTACACGTTCAATGTTTGGTTCTACTTTTTAACTCTGTTGTTAATGCCTGTAATGAGGAGAGCTGTCCAAGCTGTGGTGAACATTGTTAAATATCTCTGTTGGCTAAGGTGCTGTTTCTACAGCAGATACCTGAGTGCTGACTGCTGAGAGTACATCCTGCATGCTCAGCACAGAATTTGCTGGGGGGGGGGGTAGTTTCACTCCATTCAAAAGAAAGGAATAGCAGGTAAAATTAAGGCCAGTCCATTTGCTTTTTTCTTTTTTCTTTTTTTTTTTTTTAAGAATTTCTTACTAACTCTAGTTCTTGCTGCAAAATAAAACAATAGTTTGTTATTATCGAGCAGTGAAGGCACGAGAGGTGTGAGAGGTTGTTTCAGGAAATGCCTGAAAGTCTGTTTTCTTCTGCAGATGGATGAAGCACTTTTCATGCATTTTAAACTGACAGAGCAGGTGTTAGGTGCTTGAAACGCTTTTTTTCTGCAAGGCTGTATTTAGCAAAACAGACTTTGTTAGAAATGGCAACTATATGAAAGCCTATCACTGCCATGTCAAAAAAAGAGAAAAAAAATATGGAATATTAAAACATTAAAAAATAAACAGACAAGTTCACCAGGACTCACAAAAGTTTCCTTGAACTCCCCCCAGAGAAAATGGTCAATCTAACGTTAATCCATTAATGAGCCCACAGGGAAAATCATCATGTATCAATGGCTTAAGACGGAGACAGTAAAAAGAAAATCAAATGAGGAAGAGAAGACTTCCAACACTGGTGAGGAGAAGTGCAGCAGCAAGATGATTCAGTCGCAGTGAGCGTTGTGGACACTGTTGAAGCTAACATTAGTAGCCAGTTCCAGTAGCCAGAACAGTTTAGATTACATCAGTTGGCTGTCTGAGCTGTTGTTTCGGGGCTCTTTGGCTTGGTGGTCCATGGGGTTTTTGGGGGGGTTAGTGGGACTTGGTCTGAAATAATTGTAGAAACACTGACATGCACCAGTTTATATGCACATGCCTTTTGTAATGAACTGGTGTCACTGTGGCTTTAAACACAGATACACACAGTGGCAGTGACACTCACACCTACAAGCAATTTAGAAACACCAATTGACCTAGTGAGCATGTTTTTGGACCTGGAGAGAACCCACACATGCAAACCGGGACTCGAACCAACGACCTTCTTGCGGTGAAGCAACAGCACTAACAGCTGCACTACTGGGCAGCCCCTTTATTTTTTGTTTTATTTAAAGATATAATAATATTAACAAAAACAATTTGAATATTCCATATATATAAAACCATATATGTGCATTAATTAATGTTCACTGGAAATGTGTGAAACAAGCATTAGCCTATCCGTCTCTGCCTCATGGGTGCTGGAAAAAGCGCCCATGAGGCAGAAACAAATACTTAATCAGGGACTGAATATGACCAGTCAGTGTTGGAGTGAATAATCCCCGAATGGAGAGTCTGAAATTACTCTGTGAACAACTCCGTACACGCTCCTCTCCAAAATCTGTTCAAGAGCGGAGAAGAATTTTGAGTGAAAAATTACAGATATAAAGAAGTGGACCAGATCAGCCAGATATTAAAATCAGCCAATAAGTGAGCAAAAGAAAGAAAGAAAGAAAGAAAGAAAGAAAGAAAGAAAGAAAGAAAGAAAGAAAGAAAGAAAGAAAGAAAGAAACCCCACTATCATTTTTTTTTTTTCAAATAAAGCAACTAGCAACAGATCCAGGGACCTTTCTGGAATTTGGGGATTGACGTGAACGCATGTATTGATCTCCAGCACCTTCTGCTTCTCATCAAGTAGCCCCTCCCCTATCCAAACACTCACAGGCAGACCCCTCACTTACAGCAGTCGCTCTCAGTGCTTATGCTCAGCATTTTTCAGGTATCAAAAATTCTGATTGATACCCAGCCCTAGCGTGCCGTTTTTCGTTAGTTGTTTGCTCGTTCAGAATTAACAACTACACTTTTTCTCCAGGTACTGGTATCTTGCAATTTGTGTCAAATCGTAGTGGGATGGATGTTTAAAACTAAGTATATTACAGCACCACCTAGAATATTTTTCACCAGCTGCCACTGGAGAAACCACTGTTTCTATGAAATCATGGAGTACAGAGGACTACATGATTTCACAATGTTGTTGTTTATAAGCTGGGTTAAAAAACATTACCACTTTTCTCCAGAAGAGGGTGAAATGTTTTTCTTTGACTATCTAGTAAAAACCGACGCACATGATGTTCATTTTTTGGTGAGATATGGCTCCTGATATAGCCTCTAGACATCATCATCATTCAACTTTACATGGGCTGACGTTAAATAAGGGAAATAAAATTGCAAAAATCAGCAATATTGAAGAGTCGCAATTTAAATCAAATTGGCACCCCAAAAATTGTAAAAGGATCAAAGTGGGAGAAAAGCATATCGTCCCTGCCCTAATCTCTATGATGATGTAGGTTGTGAGGGGTCTATAAACTCAAAGTGTCAAAGCTTGTCTGTGTGACACAGTAGGCAGAAATTTCATGCAGTTTGAACAGACCACCCACTTCCATTTTCATCTCGTCAACGAAAACTCGCCAACATCTTGTCATGTTTTAGTCATCAAAGAGCCATGTTTAGCTCGTCACTGTCTTGTTATCGTCATGAAAAAAAAGTGTGTCGATGAAATAATTTCATCATCGATGAAAACAACACTGGTTCTTACAAAAACTTAAGTCTAGAATCTGACCACAAGATATTCCCATTTACACCAACTGTGACTTATTATAATTAAGGTAGGGTCTTAACATATTTTGCACCAAAAGTATCATAAATGCATTTAATGCATTAACACAGATTTACAAACAGATGATTTGATACCAAGTTTACGTTTCTGCTCACATGGTGATTCATAAACACAGCAACCAGATAATCCCCGACCATCAACCGACCAGGGATTAACATCTCGGGAAGGTCTTCAATACATATCGTGGCTCTGTTCTTTGAGGGTGAAGATATGGAGGAGTGAGAGAAGCTGGCAGATGCAGAGGTTTGGAGAGCGGTGCACCAATGCTTTCTTTTGCTTTGTGTCTTGAAATGAATTGTGTGGCTCATTTAAAGCCAGTATGTTTCCTATTGACAGTGGCAGGGCTGTCTAAAAACAATGAATTACTTTCAGTGCTCTCTAGATTTGGTGACTGGTGATGCGAGTGGATAAATTTTGAAAATAAATAAATAAATAATAATAATCAAAACAATGCACAACAAATTGTAACCTCTTCACTCATCGGTTTCTAAATCCTGTATTATTCAATGTTTTTAATAAAAGTTGATCATTCATTTCACAGGGTTCAGATTGTCACGCTGAATAAAGTCTTTCAGTGAATAGCTCAGTGAGAGCACTGGAGATGAAAGAAGCAGCTCAGCACTGACAGGGCCTGCAGAACACCAACACTGCCATCTCATGGCCAAGAAAGATCATGACTCTCCTCAGAGACACTCTGCAGACAGCAGGATATAGAACAATCACTAAAATAGGAGTTATTCTCCGTCCATTACATTCATCTTATAGGTCGAGCAGAATTCCACTGAGTCTGTTTCTCTTTCTGTATAATGAAGGACTGTGATGGTGCTTTATCACTTGAACATCCTCATCCCCAACATTAGCTCAGGTATAATGAGGGTTACTCAGAGGACGGGGGCCCTCTCTACAGAATGATAAAAGAGCCATGAGTATGCAGGTGACACTATATCGGTCATTAGCCTGGCTCACTTTGCCCTTTCATATATTTCTAAATAAGGGCCTTCCTGTGGGTTTTAGAGGACTACCTAATCTGCCTACTTAAAGGTGCAGGGGGGAGAGTGGAGATCCACAGAGGAGAGTGTCAAGCAGGTAAATGTGCTTATCAGGGCCATGGAATGTTTAGCCTCCTGGGTTAAAACGCCACTGAAGGCTTAAAGAAAAAAAAAAAGGAAATTACAGGTGCTTTGTGTGATTATTTGAAGTAAATGTGTAGCTGTCATTTAGGCTAATCCTCAAAGTACTTCTTTTGACCCTTCCTTTAAAGTGGAACACTGATCATAAGTTTCGAGTAGTTTTGGCCTGTCCTATAAAACTTATAAATGATTCCATGGAGTTAAAATCCTGCCAAAACTTCACAAACAAAGAGAATGTGTTCTACGAAGACAATTCTATTTGTGTTCAAAGAGTATGTGCTTTGCATATAAAATACATCTGTTTCCTTTAAGTACAAAGCATATTTCTTTACAAGATCAACAAAAAAATCTTTAAAAGACAAATAAAAATTGTGTGACTCTTTATCTACAAGTCCATCAAAATATGTCCATCAAGTACAAGTTTTTTCTTTCTAGGAATACGAAAAAAATACCACGCGAGTTTTGCCACAAATTTTCCACCTGTGGTGTAGCTGTAGATTTTTGCACGGATTTTGTGGGTAATTTCCCAACCAGCAGGTGGCTCTGTGGCTTGGTGTACCAGCACTGAAAGTTGGAAGTGTGATAGTCTAACTCGCACAAAACTGTCCGGCAGCCAATGAGGAGGACAGGATTCTTGCGGTTTGAAGGGAAAGCTAGTTGTGTGGTGTAGATGTTCTCTAGTTGTGTTGATTTTTGTGTTTGAGTTCATACGTAGCAGTGTAAAGTCTGATTTATGCTTCACGTCCGCGAAGTCTGTGTAATTTTGTGCGAATGAATGACGTCATTTTAACAGCCTTGCCCCCTAACGTGGTCATTCGTCGCGCACCTCTGACGATTTCTAACAACCGAAGTACAACAAATACTGGCATTTATATGGTTCACCACACACAGATCGCCTTGATAAGTGTGTAATTAACAATTCCTGGCGTGAAATTGACCACTGGCTAACCCCGCCCCCCTCCACTCACTTGGACAAACAATAAACATTCAGTGACAGGTACAATGGCAGGTGTTACAGTAGGAGACATTTGGCAGGACATCATTGATGGTTTTTAGAGACAGAAAGATCACAAATCATCTAGAAGTCACCAACAGGGTCTAAACTGCACATCGGAGTGTATGGGAGTGTATGGGATCGCTATGCGTACTCTGATTGGCTCATGACATTTAGGGCGGGACTTAGCCATAGGTCAATTACATTGAAACTTGGCAGAGAAGAGGAATTTGTGAAAAATGTAGTAAACTGTTTGGGAACAGACACCGCGTGGTGTGTGAAAAAGCCACATGCGTTCTCTCATGCAGATCTCACGCGTTCAATTTCCGCGCATCACGTTTGTGCAGAAAGCATAACCAGCCCTTAACCCTGTTAACTGGTGACTCTCAGCTGACCATCACTGACATGTTCAGCTGAGAGTCTCCAGTTAGTACGGTCACACTTTACTCCAAAACACCGGTTGCTCTGTAACGGTCTGAACTCCATAGAAGTTGACTCCATGGTATAGTATTCTTTCTGAAAACCGACCACAGAACAACCAGACATTTTTATGCTGCTCATTGTCTTAATAAAGTGTTTAAAGAACGATAACTCATCTAAATCAGACATTCTCAAAGTGTGGTACGCGTATCACCAGTGATACTCAGGCTGAGTGGTACACGCAGGAATCACAGAACTAAATATAAATTAAAAAAAAATAAAATAAAGGGCGCTATCACTCCATGTCAGTCAGTCCGTATTTAAGGAGAGAGTATCCATTTACTCCACCAGCCAATGGGGGGACAGCATACTTTACTTTATGTGCACTGGATAGCAGCCAATCAAACTGATGTATTTCACTTCTGACTTAAATTGGATGCTGAAAACCTCTCGCCACATTTCTGAGATAGAATCAAAATTAGAGCCCAGTGAGGAAAACATACATAGTATAAACGCAAAGCTAGAAAAGCTGGGTCTACACTTCACCAAGTCCCTGATGCACTTTCTGCCTGAAAATGTAATATGGTAGTTGGCTGTTGAATTTTGGCCAATTTCAACAGCTTTTCTCTAAAATGAAATGTTATGTTTCACTCAGTAGACTATATAGTAAGCAAACATAGCTCCTAGTGTTAAAAGTGAAACAACTGCATGCAAACTAATCTGATCTTACACATGTAGTATGATTTATATGCTCTTGGTAGGGATAGTTAGCAGTGAAGACTCTGAAGGTACTTCATTCCTTAGCCTTAGCAAGTAGGAGGTAGCTGAGTTCCCCCCAGGTTGACACGATCTTCTCTCTCAGGTCAGCTGTCCTTGTGTTTAGCTGTCCTGTCCACCCCAACCAATGATATTGGGGCTTGGTACCCACTCTCATTTGTTGAACTCACCCCCACACTGACCAGTTGTCCTGGCTCCCCCTTGCTGTAGCATATTTTTACCTTGGTAGAGGTGCATTGAACCTCTTTGATCTCTAATTCCAAAAGCAACTTCTTCTTAAGGATAGAGTAACACTGAGCTACCTGGTGTTTCTTAGTCAGGGTGGATGTGGGATTTCCAACCATCCATTCCTCCCACATTCTCTGCATAAATCCTCTCTCACTGGGGTTTCTAGTGTAGTACCACTCCAGCAGTACCTTGTTATCCATCCTACTCCAGTAGACCACTTACCATCAGAGTACCCTGGTTCCCTAACACATGACGCAGACCTTGTTGACCTGTTGGCTCTTTCATTAATCAGTGTGCTCTATTCCATACTAACATTTAGTCTGTATATTCCGTCAGCCATTCTATTGTATAAAATGTGCTCTTACTTCCCGCATTCATACATAAGACATGAATATTGAGAATTTACAAAGAAAAAAAATATTTATTTAGGAACACACACGCTGCAGCAACCTCACAGCAGTAGGAACTTAAAGGAAATGGGAGGACATGTTACAAAGAATGATTTAGGCAGTGGTTAAAACATTTTCACCGCCGCATTGAAATTACAAAACAGCTAAGCAGTAGGTTGATTCATCAAAGCATCATTCACACAAAGACAGGTAGTAACATTTACCTGTTAATTCACATCTAATTAACTCACAAACTGTTCATTCACAAACACAGTTTGAGTTGATGTTGTTTAGTTGGCACAAAATGCTTAATAAAGTCTGACACTGCTCGACCAGTCATCAAGTCCATTTCTCTGTGATGTAGTGCATGTTATTTAAAGGAAAACATAAAAAATACACATTTTTGGAATAAAATGTTTTTGATTAAGCAATTATAGACAAAGACTGTCCATAATTTATCCACACTTACAATACAGCCAGGCATTAAACACAGCCACTTCTGCAAAGAATGTCTGCACTGAGGGATGAGTCAGGCTTCAAAGACGCGGCAGAGCAGGATTTAGACAAATCATCTCCTCCCTTGGGACCTGCTCATTTAACCACATTACAACTTTTTCTTCACAGGTTCAAAATATCCATCAAATGCTCAGGTTTCTGCTTGAGATACTGATCAAAGTAAATCTTGGGTTAGTTCTGATTTTGTGTCAAGGTTTAATTTGCTGCAGGCCTCTCTAAGACATGTCAAAACATCTCTGATTGATTTGCTGTTATCATGTTCAAGTAAATCAAAGTGGAACCAAAACCCCCCGTTGAGCAGCAAGTCCTCTAATTTCACTGATTGTCTAATTCTTCTACAGTCAGAAAATGAGATCCAAAATAGAGAAAAATAGACTGGCTGGGCTTCAGTTCTCTAGAATGGATAAAAGAGGACTCTGGGGCTCAAAAGGAAAACATTTCAATGTTCCTCTCTTAACAGAAAATGCTCTCAAGTCAGAGCTCTAACATGCACGAAGCAAACATGTCAATGGACAGGTCATTATTGAAAGTAACAAACATGACAAACAGCAGCAATGCAGTTCTTGGCAAGTTGAGGACTCACCTTGATTCAAGAAGTTTGTTCTACCAGAGTGGAGAGTTATGCAAGTAAGGAATAAAAACACATAAAGAAAGTAAGGGCACTGTTCAAAAGTCAAACTTTTACAATTCTTGTGTGGACTCAATGAAAGTCAAAGGCAGTTAAATCTCTGAGCTAAACGGTGCAGAATGGCTTGAGCAGCTTAGAGTCACAGGCAGTTTGGTCTTCGGCTTACTGTAGCCAATCAAGCACTGCCACACTGTCACAACAGTGACTATCTTCCAATGAAATGACTAAGATCTGTCGAAAGGTAAAAACAGTGGCTGGGATTGTTCTACATACAAAATTAAAGATATAAAAAAAGATCAGATTTCATCAAATAACAATGGCGCTGTACACTCTGCTCTGTTTCACAACTTCACAGATGTACTGTCAGGTTTCAGGTGTAGGATGGCTTCAAAGTAAACAACATCTTTCTTTGAAGCTCTTCTTATTCTTCTTGTTCTTTCCTTTCCCATTTTTATCTTTGTTTTCAGACATTTTCTTCCCTCGTACCTCACGCATCAGGTCAAAGAATACCTGGACAGAAGACACAAGAAGTCAGTTGTGACAAAGATGTTCATATGAATTAAAGAACAAAAACTATGGAGAGTCAGTTTGTGTACCTTGTCTACATTGGCTCTCGTTTTGGCTGATGTCTCCACATACTGGACTCCCCACTCCTCAGCCTTAACCCGAGCCTCGTCCACAGACACCTGTCTCCGCTCTTCCAAGTCCGACTTGTTTCCAACCAACAGGAGAGGGATCTTGTCTTCTTCTGCCTTGACCCGCAAAATCTGCTCCCTTCAAACAGAACAGATATCTGTTTTGGGTTTTTTTGGTATTTTCAACAGACTAGACATCAAATACATTATAATCTAACAGCAGAGACAGAGAATTCATTATATTTTAACTGAGCTGGATAAGTCCATTAATCTACGAACTGTTAACTGAGGATTACTGTGTGTTTTCTTTAATTTTGCTGTTTGTGTTATCTGACTCCACTTCCACATAAATCTGTATCTTGTACTGCTGGTCATGGAGAGAGGGCAATTTGTGATGGGCGTTGAAACATCTCACCACAAGGTGGCACCAGAGTGCAACTGAATGACTTGCACTGCAGGAATTGGTGCACAAACTAGGCTGAGTTTACTTTGTTTGGCTGTTTTCCAAACCGCCCACTACATACGCCATGTGAATGTAGTGTGTTCACTTGGGTCTGTTTTGGTTCTTGGCCTTTGGGTCTTGGGTGGTTTTTGGAAAATTAAAGAACAGCTGATTGATTTTTTATATAATGTAACATTTTACATATTTAAATCCACAGATGTTAGCAGGAAAATGTACCTAAACTCTACAGTGGCAGAAAAGGACTCATGCTCTGTGATGGAGAAGACCAGCAAAAAGCCCTCGCCACTACGAAAATAGTTATCCCTGATGGCAGCATAGTCCTCCTGGCCAGCTGTGTCCAGGATATCGATTTGGACCTCCTCCCCATCTAGGACCACCTTCTTTCTGTAGCTGTCTGCTTTGGTGGGCTCGTAGTCCTCCACAAACTAGAAGAAAAAAAAGATACACATATAAGACGTCATGTAAGAATTTCTTCAAGTGTAAATTTAAGACATTTAAACATGAGCGCAGCACAGTGGAAGTGAAGCTGGTATTTAAAATACACAACGATACACGTGAAATATAGCAGAGAAACTTATTCAATGTGTCGGCATTTTATGTTAGGTAGAGCTGGAAAGCATGTTAAAAGCCAACTGCATCATCTTCATGGAGGAACATGAGAGCACCACAGAGATGAAACAACACCTGAGGAGGGGGAGGAGCTTAGTAGTGAGTTAAAAGTCACCACCAAACCCCACATATGTTCCATTTTACTGTTGGAAATGTTTGGTACGTCTCTGAGAAGCAGGTATGTGGCTGTTAATTCTCCAGCAACATACCTGCTTCCCTCACCAACATTTTGGAAGAAACTTCTTGAATGAGAGGTGAAACGTTTCCTCAACTCTTCACCTTGTCTGAGTCGTCAGAACACACTACGGCTGTTTTTTAAACCACCTGCTACTCGAGCAGCTCCCACTGATTTGACTGAAATTCAGTTTGTAGTAGGCCAAAAATTCCCAGATATCCTACTGATCCAGGAAAATTTCAGTATACATCGGACCAGTCTACCTCACATTCCGTTTCCCATAATGCACGGTGTGAACACTGTTTTTCTATGCAGGTGGCAACCAGGTTTAGGGGAATTACTACAACATTAGTAACGTGAGACAGTCTGTGCAATAGAAGTGAAGCGATGGGAAAGAAACACTTAAATCTTGTCACTTCTTGTCTTTTAAGAGTTTTTTATTTCTCGAAATTTTTTAAAACCCAAATAAACCACTGATTAACTTTTTTTTTAAAACATGGATTAATTCTCTAAGAGGAGGTCTGAGTGATGACACTGGATACATGTGAGCTGTGAGGTACAATGATGCATTTAGACATGGAGGATGAGTAATAGTAATTTCATTTAATAAAAGTAGCTGTGTGTTATTTTAAAACTGCTAATTTTAATTAATAAAGAATAATATTTCAGTGATGTAGTTATACTCGGACAGATTTTCAGGTTCAGAACCCTTTTTTCCACTGCACATGAAGTTAATCTGTAATATTTAATGAACATGTCTTTTCTGTAGCTGGTCTTTGTTTTACTGACCTTTATGCAAATAATAATTATGGATTATTTTTTAAAAGCACTGCAGTCACTGTTTTATTGGTACTGTGAAAAATACTAGTTTCTGAAAAAAGGGGATATAAGAAAAACAGGTGTATGTTTTATGTCTGATTTATTGATTAATCGAAAAAATAACAAGCAGATTAATCAATTATCAAAATAATTGTTGATAGCAGTCCTAGTTGTTACCAAAAATTATTTTCCTTCTTTTCTGAGACACTTCTCCTCTTTGGTTCACCAACAGAGTGCTTTGAATGTGAGGCAAGTGCAGGAATTGAAACTCTGAAGCTCAAAGGAAGTGACTGTTGTTTGACCCTGACAACACAATACAACAAGACTTTAGTAGGACTTTATCATCCATCTGGATTTGCATGTCTTTACTAGATTTAAGATACGTGTGTTTGAACTCACCTCGTCATACATGAACTGCAGTGTTAAGGCCGACTTCCCCACACCTCCACTTCCCACCATGATCACCTTGTGTAGTGCCAGAGAGCTCTGGTTTTTACTTTTACTGGTAGCCATCTCTGGATTCTTCTTAGTGCACGTTCACACGAACTCACTCATGCATGCACACCTGTGTTCACACTTGTCTGCACCTGGACACTCTTTACCTGTTAAAATAGAAAAAAAAAAAATAGGGATGAGTTTAAATAATCTGTTTATAGAGAACAGCGTGTGTAGACAAGTGCAGGGACAGATGGCAATTGTTACTTAACAGCTTCCCCTTGTGACAGTAACTTACTGTGCCAAGAAGCTAGGCTCTGCTCCAACAAATCTTGAATCCTAACCCCCACACCCTTCACATTAAAATGCCAAATTGCTTTCTCATAAATCCAAGATTTTAAAAAGAACACTATCAAAACGTCATTGCAGCTAATGAGAAGCGATGAGGCTATCGCTCTCCAGTGTAAGACTGCTTTTAGGCATGCATTAAAAAAGGGCATCATGTGCTAACCTCAATAAAAAGAAGGTGGACATCTATCTGCACTATATGGACCTCGCCCTAGGAGGGTGAGAGCTCAAAGTTAATTGCTTTCAACTTGACTTCCACACTCTCTTCGCTGTCAGACACTTCAAAGAGTGTAAATTCACTGCAGTGTAAATGCCTTGTCTCAACTTGCACAGAAAGGAGATCACTGTGTGTCAGTATCAGATCAGAGAACACGTCAAAACAAGTCATCTGTAATTAGCAGGGCAGACTGAAAGTGCTTTTATAGATATTACCAAGTGGCAGCCTCCCGTCTGAAAATATGAGACAATGTGGAAGTACTAAAATCTGCAGTTCATTGAGTGTCTGCTTGAAGCTGGCTCCAGAAGTACCGGAAGTCACAAACATGCCAAGCAAAAAAAAAGCTGTTTTCACAGCAGAAATAAACATGTTTACAGCCTGGTACAAACAAGTTTCCCGTCTGAATCGCTAATTTCGCCAATGGCACGCGCTGTACAGGGGGGTGATTTTTTTCTAACTCGGCAGTTTCCACAATATTAAGATCGCCAGTTTGTCCAATCAGAGGCACAGCTCATCTCACGTGACTGATGGGCGCCCTATGGCTGTTACTGTGGAGACTCAAAGCCTGCCTCATTTCCAATATGGCTGCGCCGGCTGTTTTGTTTCATAAATCCATGTTAGAAACAGACGGGTGACGTCGTAGAGACCACGTCCATTAATTATACAGTCTATGGTCTTTACATATTATTTTGTCTTGGACGGTCTATAAAATTAACATCTTAGCAAACATTAACCACTCTGTATACATCAGCAAAACGAAACCCAACAACCAGACCAGGGAGAAAACAACAATATAGGCAAAATTCATTAACAACATTTTTCATTAATCAGTTATGTCACGGTATGTAAGCTGACAACACTGCTTCTACAGCTGAGTTGCTGAGGTCTGAACCATAGACGTTATATAGAATGGACAGCGTGGCTCCGCCTTGTACCATTGGTTTTGAGGCCAAAAACCTCCATCACGGGTACCGCTAATGTCGTTAAACAAGATGTAAAACCCTGTTTTTAACGTCTAATAACTAATAAAAAAGGAACTTTTCAGAAAAAAAGAGGACTTGAACACAATGTAGCCCAATAATATCTAAATATCACCATAGCGTATGGATTTGAGAAACATTTCTACGAGGTGTAATAATTTTTTAAAGTTTGACCACATCCCATCTGGAATGAATAGGGAGACAGAGTTTTTGACATATACTGCAGCCAGCCACCAGGGGGAGCAGTTTTTATTGGGACCTCAGTTTGAGCCGGGCAAGATGACATCCATTTTTTTTTTTTTTTTTTTTTTTTTTTTTTTTTAACAGTCTACGATCTGAACCAACTTGTATAGGGATGGGCTGTTCAAGCTGAAGCCTATTTGATAGTCACTGAAAACTGTTCAAGGATTAGTCAAACAGACCACATTAATGAGATAATATTCATTAGTCCAAAAGTTCAATCACAGTAATCTCTTGTCATCTTCTCATTTCTTTTTCTTCCTCCTGAACTACTGAACAGTGGTGCAGACTGTCACGGTATTACTATGACAACAACTACACACATTAAAACAAAATCATCTGTCTTATATTAAAACAAGCTGTACTCAAACCAAGACAAAAACATGGCTTGAATTAAGATTTTGATGGTATGTTTTGAATTAAAAGGTGTAATGTCAACTCCAAAAAGCTGAAAGCTTATGTCAACAGATGTCTTGTTTTATAATCAAAACCAAAGTCAGCTCGAGTTAGACACCGAAAAAGTGGCGTGATGACAGGCACCTCGACCTACAATCCTGACTGCTGATGACTAATGCTGTCATATCAAGGATGCCAAGCTCTACTCTCCCATAGATATTTCATCCCTGTCTGCCTGTGAAAATATTTTCCCTTCTCTCAGGGAGTCTCACTAATGGCAGCACTGAGCTGATTTATGGAATTATTCATAAACTACTCCCCCTAACTGTATACATTTTTCAAACTCTGACAGTCAGATGAGTAGGCCCCAACAATTAATCCAACATGACAAAAGGACAACAATTAATCCACTGATACAGAGAAAAAACTTGTACCCTCCTTGTTTTTGAGTTGACATAAATGCTAAGCTAATGTCCCAGTCTCGCAACGGTCCATAAATTCAGATTAACATCTTGAAGGATGTCCATAGCTGTTGAGGTGCATCTCAATAAATTAGAATATTGTGGGAAATTTAATTTAACAGATGAAGTCATAGACTCAGTACACGCAGAGGAAAGTATTCCAAGAATAGTTAATGTAAAGCTCAAAATCAGTATGTCATAAAGTTCTAATACTGTAATCAGTTAATGAAGCGGAAACACCTGTAAAGGTTTCCTGAGTTTCCTGGTCTCCTAGTCTGGTTCAGACACAACTCCACAAAAGGTTCATTCTAAAGAAGCCTTTTTTTTTCTCAGAGTTCTGTATCCAAAAATATTATTAGAAAGTTCAAAGGAAGAAAAAAGCAAAAGCAAAGAGGTAACCACAGCCTTAAGTTGAGCTAACAGGGTCGCACTTTACACTGAAACACCAGCGCCGTCTGCAGCTGTGTTATTAAATGTGTCTTCTTTATCAACCTCAGTGAACCAGGTTTGAGCACCAATAATCAATATTAACTGCTGATATTCTAAATCCAGTTTTTACTTTGAGTGTTTGATGAAAAAGTTGGTTTAGAGCCGAGGTTCTGACCAAATATGGACTCACTATGGAGAGGAAATAATAAGTGAAGCTATAAATGATGATTAACAGAAACAGATTTGAAGTTCAACGTTAAACTACGGTATATTGACTAAAATTAGACTGAAACCTTTTTAAGTTTTCGTTGACTAAAACTGGACTGAAACTATCAAATAGAAATGACTAAAATGTGACTAGAACTAAAGAGCATTTTTGTCCAGAAGACTATGACTTAAACTAAGGTAGCAGCCAAACATAAAAAAAGCAAAAAAAACCAAATGTGCATAAGGAGCCCCAACCAAGTACTGAGTGCATAAATTAACCTACTTTTCAGGAGGCCAACATTTCTATATTAAACATTAATTTTATTGGTCTAATGTAATACTCAACATTGGGATGATGGTGTTTTAGGGATGAAAAACCAAAATTTCATTACCTAAAAAATAGTGAAAAAAATTGTTTAAATATTTTACCCTGTGCTGAATCTTCATAAAAGGAGTTTATGTCTTGAACAGAACTACAGAAATAAATCAACTTGCACACGATATATTCTCATTTATTGGGTTTCTCTGCACGACAAACTCTTAAAAGGGAAAACAGATTGGCCATTGATGGTTTTCTCATGAATGTGTGTAGAGTGTTTCCTTTCATTGTCTGAAAGCAGAGTGGGATATGTGGATTGCATCAAAACGACCTACACCTCAGTATGCCAAGTGTGACAGCTATCTGGGCTGAGGATGTGGCATCATGGTTCCTCTCTTGGTGACCAGGAAGTTGAGCCTGACCTGTGCTCTTCCTGTCTTTGTTAGTAGTAACTAGGCCAGTGAAAGTTCTCATGGAAAGGATACACACAGACAGACGTCTGCACACAATCACACACCTTCTGAAAGAATCGCTGAAAACTCAGCATAAATGCACAAGATGATTTCAAAATTTATTATTGATGCAAATACTATTGGGGAAAGTATCTACAGTGCCGTAATGTAGGATGCTCAAATAATCTTATTTTACTTATTTTGTGTGTTTCATACATTACCTTGCATTCTGTCGATATGCTGGTAAATGAAATGAGCTAAATGCTTGGAATTTGGTTCTAAAACTGGGACATACGGGTCAAATTCAGAGCCAGATGTCTGGATACCACTCAGAGAGAGAAAATAAGTGAGAACTGGGGAATTCAAAATACCTAATACTGCAGGGAACTTGATGAATCTCTCTGCCTGCCAGACGTAGCAGGGGCCAGGGGATATCTCCACCCCCAGCTGATGGGGAAAGCAGGGGTTTTCTGGACTAACAACAACCCCCCTAAAATTCCAGAGATCTGAGGAGATTAGCTCAGTGTTGCTGTTTCACTCATTGTCAGTTCAGGTCAGTTGACTCACTAAAACGAACTGTGTTAGCTGAGGATGGGTGCTGATCAATAAAACTTACTGGTGTTGCACTTATGCTTGACTATTCAACAAAGGAGAAAGGTTTTTAGGTTATTTAAGTGATCTAAGCAAATCTGTGAAATATTTGCAGAAAACATGACTTCAAGTCTAATGCACCAGCTGCTCCTGAGAATGTAGGTGCCTAATATAACTATTCAGAAGACCCCTATCTGTGAACCTCAGTGTGCATGTGTAATGGTCACTTTAGGCTTTTATAGACTTTCAGTTCAATGCAGGATATTTATGCCTGTTCTGCCTCCCTTGCGATGTATAACTCAGCAAAACAGAATAAGGGTACGACACAGCTAGGGCTGGGTACCAAACTTCAGTTCTTTTATAGAACCGACCGAAATGCTTCTGTAGTATCAGGTATCAAAATATGCCTCATCTTTCGATGCCAAGTTTTGTAAACCAAAGGGTTAATCACGTGGTACAGATCTGATATTGCCACTGTTCATTGGCTGTAATTTTATGTGGTTGTGGCGCACAGGACAGTGTTGCTAACTTAGCGACTCTGTTGCTATGTTTAGGACCAACAATATCCAGGTGGTTGTTTTATGGAAATGAAAGTAGGTTATAAGTTATATAAGTATGTTATTTTTCAAAGTTTAATTGAGCTTCGCAGTTTTAAATTTAGAAAACTAATTTACTATATACTATTGAGGCATTCATATCATACATTCAGTTAGTTAAAGCACATTACTACTTTTTGATTGACAAAATAGTTTCATTTATGAACAGAAACAGTTTTAGTGGTTGTTTGTTACTCTTGATTTTGACAACTTGCCACTTTTCTATGTAAAAGGTATCAGTATCTATATCGATTATCAGAGATACTGGCCCTGTATTTACTTGGTATTGGATCAATACAAAATTTTGCAGTATCCCACACCACTAGTGCTCACTATTGCCAATCACACCATTGATACCACATCCACATCTATTGTACAGTTTATATTCAGATCAAATGTCAAATCACATGGGTCATCCAATATGAAGAGGTCATTGACTCCTCTGCTTTAGCAATATCCAAAACTCAGCTTAATCATTGCTCAGTGTAGAGAAAACAACACGACCATAACAAATAATATAGTGTCAGGTCATGATTCTATTGTTCATTGCAGAGCAACCTGAAATGCACATCGTGACTCTGAATCATGGCTAGGCTATCCAGGAATGCGTTTAGTAAAGAAGTAGCTGGGAAGGTCACAGACAGGGAAGATGATGAGATGACTTAGCTCACTAAGGCCAGAGAAAATTTTTCAAAAGGTTCCCTGCAATGCATACCAAGATCCCTTAGCCAGGGTAGTGCACAGAGGAGCCTTTGATTAAACTAGGCAGCAGGGAACCAAATCCTGCCAATGGTAGTCCTACTTCAGCTACTTTATCATTTACATTCTCCTCCGAGTCTCAGCCGTGTAACACAGTCTTGTCTGTCACAGGGGTTCAAGCAAATTCATCACACCATCTATTGAAACTGAGCATAGTAAGCACATTATTCCCTAATAACACAAGTATGGTAAAGCTTTTTAGTGTAATTCCATATCACACGTCAGATTTTCTTTTGAGTGTCCTAAAAAGATTATCCTGATAATTTTATGCAAATCTCCATGCCTTATTCTTAAGATTCTGGCCTGATGGTAATACCACTTAAGATCTCAGCAAGATTTAAACAACTGTATTTACACTATTTGATGAGCAACTTCTTGTTCTTTACTTCTGAACTGAAACTAGCCACCAAAGCAAAAACTGAAATCATACCGAGACTGACTCATAAAGTAAGATCCAATATCGGTAACAAAGGGCCAATTCATAGGGCTGATCTATTCAAACCAGTTCTATGCTCGTCTGTGTTCATGAACACCAGTCAGTCTTTGAATGTTTGCTAAGCAGAGCTAAAATAGCATTAGGGAAGATAACTACAGCGGCTCCGTGGTTTGGAGGTGCCTCACTTTGGCTTACAAAGTTGGAAAAAAACTAAAGTTGCCAAAAAAAAAAACTCAGTTGAGGTGAGAACCTAGCTGCCTAGTAAAAAACTACAACTTGCTTTATAAGTTGCCAACTTGCAGCAGCCTTGGGTCTAAAAATATGAAGCCCAGGTGCTAAAAACTGCAGTTCTTCGAGAGTCTGCTCAAAGCTGGCTGAAGAAACACTTGAAACCATGTGCACACCAAGCCAGAAAAGCAAAAAAAAAAAAAATGTAAACTCCTTATTTTTGAAGTTAATAAACTTATGATTTTTGCCCAAGGACATGGCTAACCTTGCTGACAGGCAGGCACCGTGTAGCAGGCTGCTTAGAGACTAATGGCCAAATACACCAGATGCATCTATGGTCTGGCTGTGTCACAGAACCAGATCTGATAGGTTTCTATTCATGTCAGTGTGTCAACTCTCAGCGGCTATGCTCTGTTACTTCAGGCTGTGTCCCGTCAATGGCAGGTCAGAGCTCTCCAGATCAGATATGCAAGCCTCCTATTTTTTTCCAGATGCCACAGCAGTGATGCATCAGTTTGTATAAAGCAGACTGAGCAAGACAGAACGTCTTGCACAGAAATTACATAAAAACATCTGTTGACTTTCAAAATGAAAGCCAGGACAGGAGTCAACAGGTTTGAGGTTTAACTGCTCAACGTGAACGAGGAGAGGCTCATCATTGGCGTAAGAAGTGCAGGACGTCCTTGGAACCACAACTCAAGCTGTCTGGCAGTCCTTCTACATGCCATACTGAACACTCAGCCGCTGTGAGTAGACAGATGAGAGAGCATGCATGCTTATTTTATTGTTTATCTTGTCGTGGGGCTGTTACTTTTTATTCGAGCTTTGTATATTTGTTCGAATATGAGCTGAAAAGTTCATATTCGAACTCTAATTATCTGCTCGAATGTTGGCTGCATCCTGGAGATGTCGGCCAACACGAAGGAAACTCCTCTGTCTGCACACAGCAACCCGCTGCTTCACTTCCAAACCCTGCAGAACTCAAGCATGATTGCCTGCCTGAATATATTCGAATGAATAACGGGTCATTTTATATTTGTTTGAACTTGATTTTTTTTTTTTTTTTTAAATCTGGTGATCTGGTGTAGTCCCCTCAGAAAGACTTGCCTCTTTCATTATTTCCAACATGGCCTCCGTCAACGATGGGCTTTAAAACTTTGTATCAAAAACAAATGGGTTACATCACAGGGACTACATCAATTCATTACACCCAAACCCCTTACAAGCCACACCTCCAATTAAACATCATTATTTATACTTTCTGACAGAGTGGAGCATCATCTCAGCCTTTTTTTTTCCAGAGCCAGTGACTGTCAGGGAAGTAGTTATGTGGATAAAATTACAGTCTGTTCCTCCACATACTGTGATGGCTTTTCACCTGACAATACTGCCAGCAGCCTAGTAGGGGAAAGGCTAGTTTGTAACAGGATTCCCTCATTTTTTAAGGACACATACTTCTATTTCCAAATACATGACATATCTTTTATTAAAAAAAAAAAATCTATTGTCATCTACTTAAAATTACATGACATATTTCACCCTCAACTCCTTCCTGCTGACAGGAGCAGACAATTGAAAATAGATGGGTATGCACTTCTCTACATCACTATATTCTGTACATAATCACTCACTTTCAAACGCAAGGAAAAAAAAGAAAGAAAAGTCTTTCATCCCTGTCCTTTCACTTGCCAACATCATTAGCGGATGGTTTTTTGCCTTCAATGCTATTACACACCAAAACCCAGGAAGCCCCATCAGTAAATGGAAAACTGATCAAAAGAGCAGAGCGAGCTCCTTGATATGAGCCAGCAAGATAAAGTCTGAAATTAGAAATACGAGGTCTCCATGAAAATGTTTGTCATATTTGAATTTGCAGTGATAGAAAGAAACCAGAAGGGTTTGGCATTGAGAGAGGTGTTTAAATGAAGAATAATGTGGTCTCTGGGACACACAGCAGGGTGAAACATCCAGACAATCTCAGTGGAGAAAAGAAGAATGCAGGGCCGGTTCTGTCTCATTCAGGAGACCTTTCTCAACTACTGATGTCATGAACTTGCTATGAGCCTAAAACTATGCAGTAAACAGCATCTCTACTAGAATTTATAACAATCCAGCTGTGTTGTTGTTTCCACAGAGAATACAAGAGGTTACATACTCTAAAGGCATGCCAAACAGACGGGAAGACACTCAGACACAAAATGCTGAAACACAAAACCATTTATGGATTTGTCAAAGTTAGTGTCTGAGAACCAGTAAAAGATAAATAATGGATCACCAATTTCACTGCAGATCTGTCTTGTTTATACAACAACAGCTCCATTAAAAATATAAAAGTCTTCCTTTGCATTAATAAAAGACTCCACATTCACATCACAATGTAAAATAAAGCTGAAAATGCATTCTAGACCAACACTGACAAAGCACTCCCCTGAATGTTAAAGTCTGTGTAAAGCAACAATAAATTTGTGTTGAGAGAAACATGTTTCATTGAACACTGAGCCAAATTTGAAAAATTAAAAAAAATTGCTAAGTATATAAAATTAGGTCTTAAATCATAAAAAAAAAAACATAAACCGTATAATTAATAAACACAGACTCCACAACATCACCGGTCTGCCTGAAACTAGAGACTTCTGAAGCAAAAGTCCGGCGTGGCCATATTGGAAATGAGGCGGGCTTTGAGTCTCCAGACTAACAGCTATAGGGTGCCCGTCAGTCACGTGAACTGAGCTGTGCCTCTGATTGGGCGAACTTGCAATCTTTATATCTCCTAAATTGCCGAGTTAGAAAAAAATCCACCTCTCGCACAGTGCATGCCGGTAGCAAAATTAGTGATAAGGCGGGAGACATTTCTTGTACCAGGCTGTAAACATGTTTATTTCTGCTGTGAAAACAGCTTTTTTTTTGGCTTGGTGTGTTTGTGACTTCCGGTACTTCCAGAGCCAGCCTCAAGTGGACACTCGACGAACTGCAGATTTTAGCACTTCTACATTGTATCACATTTTCAGACCGGAGGCTGCTGCTTGGGAAAAACAAGCACTTCTCTCTGCTGTGAAATGCTGAGGGCATGTCAGTTAGAGGCACTGGAGCCAAGAGGAGCCGCCTCCGGCTTCTGTACAAGGATGTTACCTACAATAACAATGGAAGCTAGCTCTAGCAGCGTGATGGGACGGCCCCAGCCCTACCTGTTTGAGCCATCAGAGCCAGAAACTGACTCTGAGTCAGACACTGATAGAGCTCAGCCTCATTCCTCACAGTCTCCATCAGAATGATCATTTATTTCTCCCATTTATTTCATATAGGTGTCCAAATTAATTGTGTTCTGCTTCGTTATCTGGTAATATTTCTTGTAGTGGCTTCAATCTGAGGTATCCCATCCTGTATATCTATGCTGAAGATGAAACAATATATAGCTTTGTCCCACCATCATCCTTACAAACCAAATATACGTCATTAAATCGCTACGAAACTTGATGTGATGGAAACCCAACCATAGAGAATCTCAGACCTTGCTTTAGACAAATTATTGGTATGAAATCTAAGACACATGTACTTTTTGTTCAACAAATGGCCACTTACTCCTATGATAAGAGTATGAAATAAGGACAGATATCTAGCCCTGTTTTACCGAGTCAGCTCACCTGAAAAAGGTAAAGCTCTTTGATTAAATTCAGTAAATGGGGTATTGGTGGAAACAATTTCAGGACAAACCCGTATCACAATCACAGTATTAATTAACTAGTATGTTACACCTTACATGGGGGAAACTCTTTGTTCCTCTATTTCAAACAACAGTTTCCACACATACTTATGCTGCTGCTGGAGAAAAAAAAAAAACCTTGTGTCAGTAAGGGTGTGTCATTTCCTCAAGGGGAAACTTTTCAGCAGAACCTTCCCTGACTAATTATTTTCGGGAATGCAGTTTACAGCATTTTATTTGAAATATAAAACTACTTAATTGAGTCAGTTGTGTTTGCTTAGTAAACACAAAACCGCAAAAATACAATTAAAAAAAGAGGTGTTGTGTTTTTACCTGATTTTACTAACAAGCTAACTTGACTAGCAGTGTCTAACAACAGCTGACCCTTTATGCGAAAGCTCATAAACCTGAACTTTGATACTACGACTACTTCGTTTGCTTAAAAACATTGGCGTAACACGGTTAGATAAACTGAGACGACTCATGGAAACACAACGCACCCAGAGAATAACGGTTACTCCCACACCGACCCCATAAACAACAGACTCTGGTGATAGCTATGCTAAAGATAACTTGTCAGCATAAGGTCGCATCTCACGTTAACGTCTGCGATGCTTCCGGCATATTTAACAAAATCATAAAAGTTTCGACACTGTCACACATAGCATGAGTTTGTTAACTCAATGAAACATTTGGAGATTCAATGCACCAATCTGATATACAATACTGAGATGTTTTGAGTCAATCACTCACTCTTCCTTTCTTTACAAAGGTGAAGTACAATGATCCTCTCTTAAGGCCCCATAAAAATAGAGATAATAATTAACCCACACAACCAATAAATGAAGAGATCCTTACCAAAGCAGGGTTATTATCTCTGCTCTCAGCTGATGCTATCTTAATGGCTGCATTAATAGACTGTTTAGCGGTGGTAGACTCTAAAAGCAAACCGCTCCTGCGATAAAGCCCCACCTTCCGGATGTAAAACTACAGATGACCGGATGTGGTGTCATCGTTTTTTTTCTTTCTCTCTTTTTTTTATTGCGATAATTCCTACGAAAGACGATTAGGGCCACTGAAAAGGAAATAACGTCCACTGAATTTTTTAATCACCATTATTCTGATTTATTTCTCATAATAATAATAATAATAATAATAATAATAATAATAATAATAATAATAATAATAATAATAATAATAATATCGGTTGATTATCAACCACAGTCTTTGGTATTCAGCCGTTCTCTCTCAAACAAGAATAAGGCAAAAGCCGACTTTCCACAAATGAAAATAAAAAATTAAAAGTAAACATGCATGCATACATTTAATTTTTAAAATCCGTTTCTTATTATAGCCTTTTTTTACTTTTACATATAACGTGAAAAGCAGCTTTTTAAATTGTTGCACTATTCCCTTCTCTTAGTTTTGACTGTCCAGTGTAAGGTTTTTACAAATATAGATAAGGTTAATTTTATGGTAGCATTGCAATGTCAGTGAATTTAATTATGAATACCCACGGTGACTCTATTCACTTTGAATAGCTTTAACAAATATTTGTAGACATGTATCTTCTCCTCTGTACACATTGAAAGTCAACACCTTGTTAGTGTAACATTTAGATACTGATCACACTCAGCTCAGTCTCCAGGCCTCTTGCAGGGAAATAAAAGAGATCAGACCTCCATAGGGGCTAAGTGAGCTGAATGCAGACAGCAGACTGTTCCTCTGCATCTTTTCCTCACAGCAGAAGAAAAGCAGTTTACCATAATTGGTTCAGATTAAATTTATTAAGTACAGGCTCACAAGTCTTCACATTAATTTGCTCAAGTAAAGCTGAGGCTGATACCCAAATCAGTCTTGTTAGGCTCATTGACAGAGAAATCCAGAAGAATGTCATTGCAAAAAAAAGCCTTATTTGCTTGCCTCAGTGTCTACTGTGGTAGCTTATTTTACATACAAGCACTAAAAGCCTTTGAATGTACTAATTAAGTTCCAGAGGAGATTGATGCCTCTGCCTTTGCTTCTGATAATAGGACTTACAATCAACAAGGTGAAGGAGTTCATTCCTTATTCTGGGACAATCAAAAGTCCTGATTTAGTGGAATAACTGACCTATTCCAGCTGACATTAAAGAGATGTTTTTTTACTCATCTCTTCATTCCTAATAAGATAGATATATCAAGTATGAATTTCACATATGCTTTGTCTTTAAACCAAGCTGGTCAAAAGAAAAAAATAAAACAGACACAATCACACAGTTACATGAATCATCATGAAACACTTTTGTATTTCTTTTAATCCTTTTGCTTTATCATTATTATTATTATTTTAAGGATACTTTTTGATTGCATGTATGAAATCTCACTTTTAGTCACAAACTGCAATGTGAAATGTGCAACAGACTCTGAATGTAACTACGAAAAAAAATGTTAATTAAAAAGTGTCAAAACTGTATGTACTGTGTATTGTGGTGATGTGGCTGTTTTTTTTGACTGCTGAACATTGCTGGGTTGTCCAACCATCAGTTTGTATAAAACCATTTATTGTTCTTTTAAACAGGTTCTTTGCAAAACAAAGTAGTCATACACTGAGCTCACAATCATTCACCTCCAAAGTGTCACAAACCAACAGTGGCAAATATATCATCAATGTCATCATGGCTGCTATGTTCAGTGGAGGGAGATGTCAACTCATATGATGCCTGGCCACTTTGGTGATCCCTTGACCGTCCCGACGCTGGAAGCTCAGTTCTCTTCCGCTTTATTTTCATCCCTTTTGTCTTCATACCAGCTCTTAACCTTGAAGACTTAAATCGATTCCTGAGCCAATGGAGGCGAGTTCGCAGGTGAGCCTTCTTTCTTATTGCAGCACAAGTCTGTAAGGATGATGGCACTGAACCTTGAGGAGATAAGGCCCAACAAGCTTCCTGTCTGAAGGTCTTGATCCTCCTCTGGACACTGGTTGTGAGGACAGAGAATAGTAATATTCATATTTGGTGGAAGAAGCAACACAAAAAAGAAAAAAATCTGAAAACCACCGATTTATTCGGTCACCTCTCCATTAAGACAAACTATTTTCTTACCATCGTTTTTTTAAACCTTTTTGTTATGGATAATATACAATAATACAATTATTACAAGAACCCACTGTGAAAGTAAGTCTTGGCTGAAACTGAAAATGTAGAAACTGAGGCCAAAAACAAACAAAAAAAATTGTGATTCCAATCATTAGTACCATGGAATAAATAAATATTAATGCTTCAAAGAATTTCATCTTCACAGAGAGGGTGGAACTCTGCCATGCATGATACAGGGAGCAGTGGAGAGTTGTGAGCGAGTGACCATCCAGTCTTTTAGATAAGATAAATAACATAAGGCTACTTAGTCTGTTAAATAAAAGAACAGGGTATAGTCCTTTTTTTCTGTGCTCTGCACTTCTTTCCCTGCATTCTGCTTGTCTCCCTCTCAAAGCAGGTTCCCTGCAGTCATCACAATCTGGATCATTTCTCATGCACGCATCACTTGCTTTGCAGATCACTATCTGTAGGTTTTTCTCAGACATATTGGAATACGTTGGCTCTTTTCCAGACAAGAGAGTGATGGCCGCAGTTTCATCGCAACATTCTGTTTCGTACGGAATAATAAAAATAAAAAATTTAAGGGACTTTTATTTCTCTATTTCTTTTTTTCTAGTGGCCCAATCCTCTTCTGTAGTTTCGGCTGTGTTGAAATTTTGGTGCATCCCTACATAAAAATCAGAACAAAAACTTTATATAAGCTGGATGGAATACGATTTTGCAGATAAACACAACCAGCTGTTTTTCACTCTGACAATGAAGTTAAAAAAATACATAAAGTTAGAGAGATAAAGCTCCAGTTTTCTTTCTATTAAAGTTTGGCTGATTCTTAGTTCGCTTGTAATGTAAAACTGATCAAATTATCCATATTTGACAAAGCCAACAAGGCCAATGACCTTTGAAATTTTGCAAAGGTAATTCAGAGTTGTTGTGTTGAAATGCAGAGCTTTTCCTTCAATGGCGGTGCTGTACTTTACACTGCAGCTTTGCACTTACTTATAGCCTGCTGCCTCCAAGCATTTCATCCTTTGGCATTTTAGTTGCAGGAAGGTTAAAAGACGTTTTGTCTTTTTCATCTTCACAGAGTTGCACCACTGGATCATTTCTTCAAGGCAGGTCTCCATGTCAGTGACAGTCGAAGCCTCTCTCAGCCATTTCTCGAAGTTCTTTTTCCTCTCAGCTTTTTGTGTTTGGGGTTGGAGTGATTTACCCTTTGATAACAAATTACAGTTATTAGAAGACAGAGAAATTTAATAGTAACTGATTAATATTCTGTAAATAAAATGTCATTTTTTTCCCTCATACCTTTGAAAAGTCCATACAAAATTTGAGAAAAGGCTTCATGTCCCTGTCAGGAGCTGAACCTGAAAAAGGATAAAAATGTTAGTAGCAATATAATACTGAAAAAATGCAGCAACTGTTAATTCAAGTATTATAAAATCACTTCAGGCTTCTGTGAACATCATACAGTATGTTAAACGAACCGAACCTGAAATTAACATCTCACTGACGGATTTTTCTTATGGCTTTTTATTCTATACAAGAGTTATACATGTTATTTTGTAGAGGATATCGAACAATGAAAGAAGTACACACCTCTTTCAATTGCTACACCCAGATCTTCAACCTTCTTCGTCTTCCACTGGCTTTTGACTACAGGAAAAGATGTCTTCTTATTCTGTTTTTTGGCTTTGAGAACATGTGCTGACCGCTTGGTCAGTAAAAAGCCATTAGAGGGACCAAGAATGAGAGCCACATCTGCCGGCAAGGAGAAGTCTGTGAGGAAGGGCATGGGCTGGGCTTCGGCTACGACTTTGAGGAGAGTTAAGAGTTGGTCGTACAGAGTGGACAAGCAACAGAGGACCCCTCGGAACATCACCCTGTTTAAAGCAAAAAGGAGGGAAGGCTTAGGCTGGTATTTATATACAATCACAAATATACCAATTTAAAGACTCTGTGAGGACCATCTGTTTGCAGTGGGTCGCAGCGACACCTTTTGGCTGGAATCACACACACACTGTTGTGATGACATGACTCTTAACAAGGCACGTGTTTGTTTTGTAAATGAATGGAGATCAGATCTTCTTTTTAACACTACTTTTCTTTGTTCGAGACAACTTTTTACTGGGTACAACGTGCCGAAGTAAGGTATTTATTAGGGGTGTAAATCACCAGTTTCTACACGATACGATATTGATTCTCAGAACAACAATTCAATATTTGCGGATATTACAAAGTCTGCTGTGATACAATTTCAATTCGGTTTGTTTTAGAGGCCTGCAACTGACATCAGGATTTTTTTCCAGCATTCATCATTAAGGGTCCCCGGTAACCTTTGAAGTACTAATATTACAAGGAACATTTGTGTTTTACCATGTTAGAGCCACATGGTTCTGTTTATGTGCTGTACAGTTTACCTAACACTAACACAGAAACAGTTTGTTTGATGTAAACAGCTGCTCATTTATCCAGTTTCCTTCATATATCATCTCACCACGGCTTTGTTTACATATTGCACATGCTCAGTCTTCTGATCCATCTTTTCTCTGGATTCTGACATACATACCACTGACATACTCCAGAGAGGGGAGTGAATGTCTTCGTTATCACTCTCTCTGCTGCTAGGCATTATCTGCTATCTTTGCTAGCCATGTTGTGACTTGTAGCTGAGCAGAAACCGTCATAACAAAGAATGTGTGGGGACTTTCAAAATAAAAGCAGAAGGTAAAAATGGTAATAAATATCAATGTTTATACTTTCACACGAATTGACTCGATTTTTGCTGAAATGATTGATATATCGATCCACTGTATCGTCACACCCCTAGTATTAATCTACAGTTATGAAGCGCTGTGTCTCAAATTGTGTACTTCTGCACTTACACTTTTACTATTTTGAGTGCAGATGTGCGTTCACACTGACAGTTTGAAAAAAATTCAGTGTACTTTGATTTCTCGGATGGTGCACTCAAATTGGTCAAAAAGTTGAATGTGGAACAGTGGATACTTCTCATACTCAATGGTTGCCATATCAGCTATATAGACAAAGGGGCAGGAACGAAACAAAGGATGGATGTAATCAGTGAAAAGCAGAGGAACACCTGTAAACTGTTGTGAAATGTGATTGTAGTTTCCGGTGCCTGATTTGGGACAGCACTCCCCTTTAAGATTTTGTGCACTGTTCCAGTAAGTGCAGAATGTATGCAGTGCACAGCATAAGAATAGCATTTAGAAATAACCTTAATTGGTGCTGCTGATAATCTCATTTTAAGTTGTAGATTTCAATCAGGCAGATATCTAGAAGTGAAACTCTTTCAAGATCACTTAGAAATTCCTCACAGTCCCTTTAAATTTGAATCATGTATGCTCTTGCATCATTTTTTTAATGCTGTTATCAGGAAGAGCACTAACCAGAAACGACTTAGCATGCTGGTTATCACCATATTCAGGATAATGAACTCTTCTAATTTCATGTGCTGTTTTGAGAGTCTGAAGTTAAGAGTTGTTAAGGAAAGCATGGCAACAACCAACGAAAGAAAAACGTAAATAAAATACATGAACAACATATGAAACAACCCAAAATTTCAGTCAGGGCCACCAAAGAAAGAGGATACGAGAAAACTCTGCTGCAGTGATTCAATGTGCAGCTCATCAGCTGCACGGCCCCCAGCACTTTGAGGCAGAGCCACTCCAGCTTGGGCTGACTGGGAACTTCACACTCCCCAGACTTGACGCTCAGTCCTCTAAACACAGGAACACACTGCATTACAGTAAACATCATGATAATAACACCACAGTTTTCTGTACACCAACATTGTTTTAGAATTTTAAAATGCTTTCTTCTGAAAGTAATTTTATCATAGAACTTTCACAAGGCCGTAAATAGAATGGACAATGGACATATCATTTCTGAACATGTCTTGGCCAAACCAGGATATTTTGACATGCCAGCAAGCGGTGTTTTGACTTCAAAGCTCTAAATGGATAAAAATGACATACAGCTGTGGTGGAGCTACGGCATGCACAGTAATAACCTGGATTTAAGAACCGCGGGACTGACATTTCCGGTAACCAAAACATGCATTTACAAAAACACTCAAGTTGGTACAGTCCAAGCAAACACACATGACAAGGGAAAATTCAAGACTATAATGTCAGTGTTTGTTACATTTTAATTTTCTCTTTCTCCTTTATTCTGCTGGTACAAAGCCTCTACAATGAGCCCATGTGTCCGCAAACTGGTCATTCATCTTATTCATGTATTTAATTTGTCAAAAAATAATCAAAATCTCAAATAAATGAAAACTTGGATGCAACCAAACAAGAACTAATTATCATGGCAGAAACAACATTTGAAAAAAGGATATGATACAGAGCATTAATGTTGTTTGTTCCATCGGTTAACATATTGGAAGCTGAGCTAAGAACATATACTGTATTGAGTCAGCAGGGGGCGCTCAAAGCCTTTAGTTTTACAGCTACTGAAAAAAATACCCATTAAATGTTCAATGTCGGTCAATAAAACAAACACAAACACACAAACCTACCTTTGAAATCTATTGGGACATAACTGTTTTAGTTCCTGAAGAGCGGCATCAAGTTTCATCCTCTGCAGCCTGTTGATACATTGTTCAACCTGAGACAGACGAGCAAAAGTTTCGTGTAAAATGCGTAAGTACAAATATAATTGAAGTTTTCAGCTTTATGAGTTCCATGACTCATTATCCAGAGCTTTGAGCCTGGGTTTCTGACTATACAAACCCGTTGTAAGCCTTTGAATGTCTTGTTGAGTCTAAAACTGTTTTTCAGGATGTACAGCAGTTCGTAGAGAACTCTTATCTCCGTCTGAAGAATCTCACTCCGGATCAGCCTCAGCACAGCCTCGTTCTCCGACAGCAAGCTCTGAACATTTTTGTCTGAATACAGAAAACAATCAAAACATAATTCAAGGTAACGACAAAATAAGATTGCACGTAGAAGTACAAGTAGATAACGTGCTGACGCACGAGAGCAGCGCGTGTATTTACTGTGTATATTTCCTAAGAACAGAGTTGAAACATAGCTTATTTAGGCCCTGGTATTCAACATACCTGTGGCAAGGCTGTAGCCCACCCAGACACAAGAAACGGCACCGGGAAAGGGTATGTTTACCCTGTTCCACAACTCAGCCGCCATGCCTCACTCCTAAGCACATTCACAGCGCCGCGGTCCTACAGTCAACGTGCTTCTTTCATTGAGGTTAACAACCTGCAGCTGCTGCATTAGCGCCACCTGCTGTACTGGAGTGGGGGCAGCGTATCATCCCGCAACGAACCTAGAGCTGTAACATTAAAAATGAAAGGAAACGGTAAAACCACTTCAGTTTTAATCATGAAATGTAATCGTTACATCTCAGCCTTAAACCGTCTGAATTCTCTCTTAAATTGTACGTGTTTCTTAAAGCTGGTGGTTTAGCCGCTTTAAAAAGCTGGTTTTCCTGATTTAATATTTGAGGACTGTTTGTTTATTAAATCGAGTAATTCCGGTTTTTTTTTACTCCTGTATGTCATGTATGGAAGCCAATTTCCGCCAGTTAAATTAAAACGAAACAAATAGAAATTAAAAATTGGCTTTGTTAAGATTTCTTTTATATTTTTTGCCGATACTAAGTCATAATTATGAGATTAAAAAAAGTTAAAATTATGAGATAAGAAATCATAATGATTAGGATATGAGGTCATAATTATGAGATAAGTCAAAATTATGAAGAAAAAAAATCATAATTGTTAGATTAAAAAGTTGAAATTATGAAATGGTAGAAAAAAAGAAACCTTACCAAAGACAGCAGTAGCAGTCCATTGAGACTTACTTTTAAGTGGTTATACCACAAATGGATAGTTGTCCCCTCATCCATATCAGTTTCATTCTTGCTTTGCCAGAGATGCTTCTTCTTCCTTTCCTGTCCCATCCTTTCGAGGCTGCGTTTACACAGTACTATCCCATGTGAATCCACATACAAAGATTATATTTCATTGGTGGTATAACTACTTACAAGTCAGTCTTTTTAGGACTTTTTAGCTTATAATAATAACATTATTTCACGATTTTGACTCTTATCTCTTAATTATGACTTTATCTGAATTTTGAGTTTTTATCTCATAATTTTGCTTTTTTCCCTCATAATTATGACTTCATATAGGCCAAAAAAAAAAAAAAATCTAAAGTACGCCAAGTTTGAATTTTTATATTTAACTGGCAGAAACAGGCTCCTGTACATATGCCTTCAGCCTTCTAATGTTGTTCTCTAATGCCCCGTGCAGGGTCTCTCCCTGAGAATATCTGACCATACTGCAGGTGCTTCCTGAATCCCAGGTGTGAAGCCATTCTGCAATGATGCTTTCTTTGGATTGATCATTTTCTTTTGTGTTGATAAGTAAAAAGTGCACAACCCCTTTCTTCACCTAGTAGCTGATGCGTCCCAGTTTTATTTTACACAGCAAAAATATATATCCACGCTTTTGTTGTTGCATTGCCATCCAGTGTGTATACCATTAGTGTATACTGACAAATAGGATACTGTTTGTTCTATGAAGTGTCCTAAAAACATATCAGCCATCAGAGTCATAGACTGTATTCAAACAGTCAGTTCTCTTCTTTTGTATCTTACAGCTAATATTCTCTATAACCTATTATCTTATACAACAGAAAATATAAAAGGGAAAAAAAACAACAACTTGATTTTCACATAACAGTGAGTTATGCAATCAGCTCTGGGATGAAACATATCCCTTTTCAACCCCAGGCGTTAAATAACTCATCACAGACTAGCTTAAAGTTCATCTTAGGTTCCGTTGCCATAGTAACTGCTTATGAAAAGGCATCTGTAGGCAGCTGGAAGTCATTTAGGAATGGCCTTCATACTGAAGTCACAACAAAGACATCCTTTAATAGAGATGACTTTTCTTGGCATAGCATCTAATATACTGAAAGCCTTCTGAGCGTGTGGAGTGCAGTCAGTTTCTTCACATGGTTATGAGCAGGTGCATTTTCTGTAGCATGCATGACCTCTTCAGTCTTCACAGAGCAACGACATTATAGTGCTAACATTTTGATTATCCTGACACCTCTTCTGAAGTCTGTTTATCTTGTCACAAGTTTTGCTAATTTTAGCTTTTTACTTCGTCAACCCTTTAAATGTCCAACATATCATATTTGATACACACATTTCAAAGACCTCTATCTCATGATTAATCTTTTCATCAGACCTGTTTAAAAAAAACTTTTAAAAAGTGTTTTATGATTGCTAATTTTCACACAGTTGTGGTGAGAATAACATCTAAAGTGTTATTTAATATTTAAAATGCATATTACTAAAAACTTCACTAAAAAGTTGCCAAAACAGACCAATTTATCAAATATGACAGAAAAAAAAAATTAACTTAAAGAAAAGGACAGAGCAATATTTTGTTTCTGGGTTTTGTTAAAAGGCTTAAAAAACATCTCAGTTCCAAAAAATAAATAAATTAATTTAAAAAAATCAGAATTTTCTGGCTATATTTTGATAGGTCAGGCTTTACAGGGTTAAACTTATCGATGACAGCCTTTTTCTTCTCTGGATCTCAGAGGAACTTGTCCTTAAGTAACTGGCAGCTACTTTACCTAAACAACATTTTAACTAAGCCACCACATTATGACTTCATTCATATTTCCAAACAAAAAAAGTTTGGTAATGCTGTAGCACAGGATAGCTCTCTGTTCTCTACTGAAGTGCAGCCTTTATGCTGATGGGCTTTATGTGTGTTACTCTTTCAAAAACACACACACACACAGATCTTTTGCCTTAGTAAATTCCATCTGATCTCACAGGAGCCACAGTCATTTTGTATTTTAAACAAAACCACTTTACGAATATTAAAGAGACAGTTTTATTTCTGAAAAAGATAAAATGATACCAATGTCCTCTTTGTACAACTTATTCACAATTTATAAAATTATTTTGCAGAATGCAAAAATAGATATCCTTGGCTGGATGTTTGCTCATCAAAGTTCATCCTTTGACTGTAAGAAAAGAAAAATAAAGGGGTTAAAGTAACAATATTTGATACAGCATATAACTATAAGATACCTTTAAATATGGATGACATGGAAGACGTGACTATAAGTAACTTCGACTTGAATATTAAATATATATTAAACTTATTTCCATGAAAAGAAAGAATACATATTGAACCTCAAATATTACAGGTTTCTTTAAAGAAATCTAAAATCCCTGCTTGTTCATCAGTTATCCACATGAACTCACTACTGTTGACAGATAAGACCTCTGATTAGACTCTGAATGTGGCCCATTGTCATTCATTTCCAACTTACTTCTTGAGTCTTTGTTGGACTGATATCCAACACCATAATCGAATCGGTGAATCCCTATAGTGTGAGTGCGAGAGGTTGTTTGAGGGCTCTGATGTGGAGTTTGAAACATCAAATAACACACCTGAGGCCTGTACTATGAAGCTGGATTAACACGTCCACGAGCTCTCTCCGTTACCTGAGTTGACTTAATGAGACATTATCAACCCTGATAAGTGGAACTACGAAGCTGAATATCAACTCGCTCAGGGAATCCATCCTCACATTAAAGGGATGGAGTTAGCAGCGTCTGACCAATCAACCAAGGAGGAACCCTGCAGAGCAGCCTGCTTTACCAAGAATTCAATCACATCATCAGGACAAAAGCAACACTGTTACTGCAGAAAAAGTCAGGAAGGAATGCTGTCAGCAAACTGCAGACTCTGTTAATGCTTAAATTCATTCGATATTAAACAGGTTTAATTCATCGGACAATATAAACAGACAGAACTCTGATCACTCAGTTTGACTTTATTACAGCACAGACGTTTGGTGCAGAGCTCTTCATCAGTGTCCAAACTTTGGTTTAGATTTTCCACTGAGTTCTTGTGAATTGTGTTCCATAAATTCCTGTTTCTGCAGTTCTGCCATGTGTGTCCATTATTATTAACATCATTATTTAAGATGCAAACAGTGGAGCTAAACTTGGGGAACAAGAACAAAAACCTCCTTCAAAGCGGTCAGTGACAAGGCTTTATTTCTTCACTCTGTCTCTGATGTTTGGATGAAATCAACTGAATTTATTTATTTATGGATCCATCAGCTGACAAATGTAGTTCAGTCCATTTGATGAAAATCTGAATCTCTTGTAAAGAATGACATCGTGAACATCAAAAGGATCGCATCTCTCCCTAAAAACTATCTCTCTCTCCTAAGGGCTCTGCAAACCAGCATCGACAGGATCTTCTAAGAATGGGCAGGCCATTTTCTGAGAGAGCTGATTGGTCAGGAGGTGTTGTTTTTATACTCGTTGATCTCTTATCCAGATCTTAACCTGCTCCAGAGCAGGTTAGCCGGTTAGCATCAGTTACCATGGTGATTTATCCCACTAAGAAGTGAACCAACTTCATAGGATGGAAAATCCAGGGTTAACCCAGAAGTTACCTTGATAAGAGAAAATCCAGCTTCATAGTACAGGCCTCTGATGCTGGTCTGCATCACTACAGACTTGGAGATTTAATATATATGTAAGATGTATAAACCTTGATTATAAACAAAGAGAACATGCATAAAAAATAAATAAGGTTATCACTTAGTGACAACATTACATTTGATTACGTTTTTCAGGAATAGTCGCAAATTCTTAACAAATTTGACTTTCCTGACTTTGACAGTTTGCCAAAATGTATAAACACCATTATGTGAGGCAGTTTTCTAGTATACTGTTAAGCTCTTAAACTCTTGATAACTTGTGCATTAGCTGTCTGACGTCATTTAAACCCCTAAACAAGGGCAAAGACTGGTATCTGCAATAGACCTCCTATGAGTGACATCTCACTTGTTCTAATCAGTTCTGTTGCACCTGTAAGGCTCAGACAAAATCTCCTCTGTCATATCGTTTAAAGGGTGTGAGGACAGATTCTTTTGAGATAGAATTAGCCAGACAGGTGTTATTTCATACATGACTCCTCTTCATTTAGTGTCGCTGCACCGTTCACACACCAGAGGGCACCACACGCTGCATGTCAAGTAAGAAAGTTGAGGAAATCATATGTTTTGTTTTGTGATTGTCTGGCATAGATAAAAGCTATTCTTGTATGTGCTGATACAGATTTGACTTTTTGGAAGTCCTGTCATCCAGTTCAGTTCTCATTTTAAGATTTCTCTCAAAATTATGACCAAATAAGCTGGAATTTCTCTCCATCTTAACATTCACTTGGACATTCAAACTTTGAGCCATTGAAAACCATGAGATTTGGAGATAGAGCACAAACAAAGAAGTTTTAGTACATGCTGGTATCGGCTGGTATTGTTAATGATGTAGCTATGCTGAACTGACAGTGAGATGGAAACTTAACAGTACCCCTCACCCTTGTTCTGTGGCAGGAACATGGGAACAGTTCATCAACGGGCTGCTCCACCAGCTCCATGCCTTCACGGATCTTTGGCACCGTTACCTGCAGTTTAGCATACTCCTACAGGAACAACATTAAATGTACAGAAGGAGTTACCACAGGCAGGGGATTACATCATGAAAATTTCAAGTGAAGAAAAATCAAAGCTTTTCAGATTTAACCCTCGTATTGTGTTAAGGGTCAGTTTGATCCATTTCTGTTTTTGAGCTGACCAAAAGTACCAGTTATTCTTTCTTTTCTATTCTTTTCTATTCTTCATGATATTTTGCGACTTTTATCCATCTAGGGTCATGAACTTGTGTGTAAAATCTGGACACTTTGGTGTGTAGTGAAATGTCTGTGTAGAGTTTGTATTCAAAGATGATGTTGACACTTTAATGTGGGTAAGTAGCTGTTCAGATCCAAAATAAAGAGGTTTCTTTGATTTCTTTTATTTTGATTGCCCAGTTATCTATATTTTGACATCCTCTGTATAGCAATTCAGACCCAGAGACCCAGGTGTGTGTAGAGGAGGAACTTTCTCTCCCTTGTCCTTGTCACTGTTCTCATGTCATCTCTTTGACAAATACACTAAAAATAACTCCAGAAGGTTTCCAGCTAAAGAAGCTTTATCACAGATTTTGAACTGGGATAGTGTTGCAGAGAATTTTAGCACGTTTTGGCTCCCAGGAGATCAATTTAGAGTGTGTTTTTCCAGTTCTGTCTGTCCCAAGCAGAGTTGTTTTTGTCGACGATGGCAAGATGATTTCATTAACGGCCCTTCTTTTCATCATGATAACGAGATGGTGACAAGCTAAATATGGCTCTTTGATGACTAAAACATGACGAGATGTTTGTTAGTTTAGACCCTGAAAAGAGAAGACTGGGGCAAATTAAACGAAAAACAATGTGTTTGTGAGGAGGGAAAAACTTAATGTAATAGTTATTAAATGTAGTGTTGGGATTAAAAATATATGGTATGTCTCTTTTCTAAATGTTCGTATATATAATCTAAAACAAAGTTGTTATTGGTTTTACCTGTGTTTTTTTTGTTGTTGTTTTTTTTCTCTTTCCTTTTTTTCTTACTTGTTCGAGTGGATTTACACAGTATGGGTCAAAATGACCTACAACATAATCCTTGTATTTTTTTTTTCAACTTAATACAAGGGTCAGTGTTAAAACATTTTATCCACTCAAATGCATGGCCACACATTGCCAATTCATATAACTTAACATAGGGATGGAGGATCAGTCAGTTCTTGTTAATATCTTTATAGAGTAACTTCAGTTCTTTAAAAAAATCCATTTATATAACTTTAAAATCATTAATGTTACCTTGAAAAGTTTGAAGTAGTAACAAAATATGCTGTCTCCCATTAGATGATTGCGGGCATACTGTTGACCTGCAAGAGCAATTTTCTTTACCTGAAAGAAAACAGAAAATTTAACAGGGTCAAAGTGAATCCAACCCTTTCTTTCCTTCTTTAGTCAAAGAACAATAAATGGAGGACATACCACGCTTCATCTGGAAAAACAGTTTTTTATGTTGAAGCAAATTCCCAACTAACAAGAATGTACTGGACAGAATACACCAAGGGAATGCTCACAAACACTGATCATCCTCACCTCTTCATCATGGTCACGAGCCCACTGGATTTTTTCCAGCAGATCTCCGAGGTCTGCCCTGATTGGGATGAAATGTTCCCACGGCCGAAGCTCATTGTAGAAATGCTCATAGTAACCAGAGTCCTGCTTTAACACCACACTGTCCCCAGCTAACAGGTATGGCAGTCGATATGCAGCCACAGTGCCGTCGATGTTTATTTGGTACTTGTACTGGTGGTGGATATGGAATGGTTCATCAAGTTAAGGCAGTTTATTTTAAATATGAACATCAAACAATTTAAAATAAACAATTGCTAGGTTAAGTGACTCTCTTGTTAAGGTGGCACTAGCATATTTTAGCATCAAATGCTATAATCTGTTTCAAAGTTATTATCAACAATAGGTATTAGGAAAAAGTTTTCTCACCTTGAAAAAGTCAAAAAAAGACACGTGTTTGACCAGCGGCCCATAGAGGCTCTCGTCATGTTTGAAAAAGAAGAAGTTGGTAAAGGCAGCGTCTATCATGTCAGGGTAAGCCCTGGAAAGCTTGACCAGCTCCAGACGTTCCTGACGACTGTCCCGGCCCCTCCAGAAGGCTGTGGCTTTCTTTTCTGGCCATAACAGACCTGTGTTGGCTTGCACTGACATCATGTCCAGACTAACCCTATTCATTGGAAGGAAAATATGTGGCCAAGGTTATTGATCAGAGGATGGGTCAAAGTCATGGACGAAGAGGTAAAATTTGATAAAATTAATTAACAGTCATTGAGACATTGATTTGAATTAATAGATTTACTTTACTAAAATTTATACCACCAATACAAAGTCTTTGCTATCGATTTACTTGCTCTACTTTGCAGTAAAAAAAAAAACATAACTGATACACAAGTAAATAATATAAAAGATGTGATATCAAGAGCTGTCTTGCCCTGAAAGGCCATGATTAAATACATTTTATTTTCTACATTTTCTTAATATAGATGTTATACCTGGGCAGCTGCCATTCTTCTGCTGTAGGATTCTTTTTCCACTGCATTTCTACAAAGGGCTTCAGTACCGTGTCTTATCCGACTACATGATAAATGATGTGATCCATAGGAGAAACTTATTGAAATTATATGTATGTAATTAAAGTGATGTTTCTGGGGACTTCTGTTGCAAACCAAATTGGCCCCTGGGTACAATAATGATTTTCCAAATCCAAGTCCAAACATAACTGAAGCAATTGAAGCCTTATCCTGTTTCTTTGAGCGCTTCATAAAGTAGCAAAGGACAAAGAAACACAGAAACAGGCTTCACTGACATCATTCATGTGGGAAAATGAGAAAAAATTAAGTTGAGATCTTGAGAAAACAACTGAAATTAGGAAATGTAGAAAATAAAATGCAGTGTATTACAGCCTTTTAGGGCTTCCGTAGTTTTGATGGTTCAGTCTATAAGTAATGCTTAATAGTGGCTTACAGAAAAATTTAAACGTTGTCTCAAACCAGCCTGCTATCTAGCAAAACATTAAAATGCTTAAGCAACGCTGAGAACACAATGAGCATCTCAACACGTTTATATTTCAGTCCTTTTTATTCAGTCTGTGTAGTGACAGTGTTATAAACTCCGCCTACAGCAGGACTACATGTGTCTCTGCTGACTACAGCTTCCATCCCCTGCTAACAGGAAAGACCTAAACTAAAAAGATTCAATAGTTTTTGGAGCACTTTTCTGGGGTGAGAGTGATTGTCCCTCTTTTTTAACACTTGAACAGACTGAACATTATCACATATGCAGCTGCAAACTGAATATTTTTTTAAATGAAAAAAATCTTCTTACCTTCCCATGGTCTCAAGGACAGACTCAGTCAGGTCATACGTGGGCATAACAATATCTCTGGTATTGTTAGAGCCACACCATGAAAAAATAGGATGAAGCTTTTCAGTGGCTTTCCTTTTCTCCAGCGGCCAGTCACCCAGGTTTACGAAAAACTCCACATCAGGTAGTTGAACCTGGAGAGCATTGAGAAGAGGGAACAAAGGGTATATTCAAACCAAGTTTTATAAGTCACTTAAAGCCAAATCAAGAATAGTTCATTGTTACTGTTCAGGGAGCTCTTACCTTTCTAGTGAGTGACAGGAGGATGGCATCCATGAAGATTCTGAAACCTACATGCTCTCCAAAAGTTTTGACATAAACCTAAAGAGAAAGCAAATATCTGGATCAGTGGAAGGAGTTCATTTCATCTGTAGTGGTTTAGCACAATCTCCAGGGACTCACTGGTAAATACTTGGAGTCAAGGTTGAAAGCTCTGGGAACTTGTTTGGTATTTTGAGAGTGATACCCTTGAACACCTGGTTACCAGACTATAATTGCAGGTGTGTCACATAGCTCCAGGCTCATCTGACCCACTTGACATTATTACACGGCCCTACTTAATCAATAAGCAAAGAAATACTACCCTTCATAAATTTTTATTAACCTTAGGTAGTTCTGGGAAACTGTCAGAGAAGCAGTAAGCAGTAATTTTTACACTTACATTCATTTACTTTTGCTTAAAGTTCAGTGGACTATTTAGACTTTTGTATCAATTTTGCTGTTGTGGAAAGAGAACATATGGACTAGTTTGAGAGACGCATTTTGATATTTACTGCTCATATTCCCACCTATCAGGGCCTGAGCCTGCCAACATCAGGTGCAGCGAACACCCTCTTGAAACCCTGAGGATTATTCTTTGTTCCTGCCTCTTTAACTACAATATGTGTGCCTTCTTCTGCATGCACCAGAACTCACCAAATTTGGCACAAAATTCAGTCATGGTGAAAAATGTATGATCCCAATGCTTTCATGCTGACACGTGCACCATAGCGCCCCCTAGATTTTTGGTGTGCATAACCATTATCCCAAGACCTACAAAAAAGTCTCTTATGACCATAGTGAATTCTGAACAGGAAGTTTAGAAATTGGAGTTGAATGTCAGATTTTTATGGTTTAAAAGGTACATATTTGATCAAACTAGCCTCAGTTCCTTTTCAGATCATCTTAAAAAAAATGTGAGTGTACCAGACACATTGACATTTTTTTTTTGCTTGCTGATTTATTTGTTTTGTTATTCTATTTATTTTATTAATTGTTTTTAACCACTCTTTAAAGTGTCCTTGAGTGTTATGAAAGGCGATTGTAAATAAAATGTTATAATTTTACTATTTTGTTTACAAACAAAATAGTAAAATTATCATATGATTTTTGTAAATAAATGGGAGTGGCCACAAAGAACGGCCAAAGTTGATGATTTTTTTGGCGAAATGCAAATCCTCATAGCTCTCATGTATAATGTTGAAACTGGACTAAAACGCACACATGCTCAGTGTCACAGCCTGAGTGCATCTATATGCTTTATTTCACCTTATACTACAGCGTCCCCTACTGTCAACAGGAAGTCAAGTGTTTTACTCTGTGTGTGTAATTCCTGTTTCTTGTTCCCGAAGCGTTAACGGATGTGAGATACCTTGTTGTCTTTGACTGTGTAGTGGCAGAGACTTTGTCTCTGACCAAAGCGCTGTGGGATTTCTTCTGCATTGCGATCCGGGTCCACACTTGCAAAGAAGCCCAGGTCTCTGTCTATCTGTGGGAAGGACTGGGGACAGTGCATGTTGGTCTCCCATACAGATCCACTGGGCTGGGGGCAATCACAGCCTTCATGGTAGTTTGGGCCTGTGGAGAAAAACAGAATTCGCTCTTTATCATGTCACATAAAAATGTGCCATCTGTCCCTTAAGGCATGAAAGGCAGCAGTAAGTGTAAAACTTATTTTGTTGATAGACTGCAATGTGCTCTACCTTTAAGAATGAACGGAGATTGGGCAACATGCTCATTCTTGAGCAGAATGTGAATTTCAAGGTCTTTGTAGGTGGCATACATTCTGTAGCGCACTAAAAAGGAGCCATCACGACGATCAAGGACCTGTATCCAAATCCTGACAAACGGCTCCAGTGGAGAAACCATCTTCACCTCAAAGGTCTTCTCACCAGGTGAAGTTGTGAAACTGAGAGGGAGAGAAAAATTGTGAATATGCTTCTCTGCAGAAAGAACAAAGTTAAAAAGACAGAAGTTAAAAATGTTACAATGCCATGAAAAAAACTGCAATGCAATACAATAATTAGCTTCTGTGCTAATATGAGGTTTTTTTTGTTTTGTTTTGTTTTAAAAAAGGTTATTTCTTGTCCTGCTTCCACTCCTCCTGTAATCAAAATATAATCACAATAACAACAAAAGAGGCACAGTATTGCTGAAGTAACACCATGCTTCTTGGCATGCAGAGGAGCTCACTTGAAGTCTCTCTTTCCCTCTCTATTGTGGATCAGCAAACAGCAACTGTATTTTTTTGTAATAGGGACAAAGTGAGAGAAAGATATCTGTGTTGAGACCCAAGGCAAAAGGAAAGGTGACACCAGCTGAGTACCATGGACCACACTCATGAGGAGCTTTTGATGTGAAGGGTTATTCCAGGTTGTCTGCCTCCTTCGCCCCTTGGGTGCAAACTTTCATGTCTGCTTTCTACTGAAAATTTCAGCACATTGGGAGGATTCATGACCTTGTCCTCTTTATCCAGCCCTCATATCACAGGGGCCCAGACAAGGAGAGAATAGTTGTTATAGCGATGTAATTTAAAAGTGGGGGTCGTTTATTTATTCCTATTATAAAATATAAAAAGACAGCTGCTAGGCTTGATAAAATATTGCACGCATTTAGTTTTTATTAAACCAAAAGACAATTCATCTCCTGTTTTAAACCAAAAGAAAAATATTTATCTCGGACAGACGAGCACCTCAGGAAGCCCAAAGTTAGGATCTACGAACATCTGTGAGCAGCATAACTTTAAAAATTTCATTTCACGAAATGTGCAACTGCACAAAACATTACTGATACGTCACGACGTAAACTTACTTTCTCCCCGAGCTGTCCACCGCCTGTATAAAGAAAAACCGAGCTGGAAGTACAATGTTTGCCTCCAGTCCAGGTCCCCATACCAAAGTTTTTGAAGTACTGGGTTCTGAGCCTGCCTGAGCAACGGGGAGCCCGTTTCTGACCAGATCCAGACAGAAGTGCAGAATCAACCACGAAACTGGTCGAGGAAACATCGTTGTCCAGTGTGGACCATAGACTGTGGACCGCACCTTAATGTCAGCCGTTTCTCTTCTCTCTACTGAGGTTCACTGACCAAACGTGTCATTGTTGGTGTGAAGATGTTTTAACGTCAGCAGGAGGAATTAAAGTCAGTCACGTCAGGAAAGTTCCGATGTTAGTCCTCTCTGTTCCCTCTTGGAGTGATATTCATGGTGAATGGCTTCTACCTGACGCGCGCGAGGACACAGCGCCAAGTCTCCAGCACCCCGTTAGATTCAGGTATGTAGTTCATGTCGTTACACTTTAGAAAACTATCCATTCTATGATCAACACTGGGCGGGATAGGCACCCGGGATGAAGCACTATGACATGAGCAAGCCTCTTCCTCAAGTCCGGCTTTCATTGGATGAAAACGCAGTCAACTTCTCAGCTGGACTGATTTTGATTGCTCAGAAATGCGGAAGTCAAATCAATGCTGCGTTTTTTTTTATTTTTTCAAATAACTTTATTGCTAAAACTACGAAAATTTAACTCTTATAATAATATTAATAATATTAATAATATTAATAATATTATTAATAATAATAATAATAATAATAATGTGAAGATTGGTGTGGACCGTCACATATTTGTTTTATTATTACATTATAATACACATCACCATACAAAAGCAGTAATATCAAACTTTATATCATTATTAAAATAATTATTTCAAATTTATAATATAGATTTTGTGTACATAATTTAATTACCTATTGTTAACAATTTAAGCTTTTTTTTTTTAATCGCCAGAAAAAAAAAATACACCTACAATAATTAAGTAATTTAGACCTGTGATACAGTTTCTAAATGAAGTTATCTACAAACCCTGGTTAACATCCAACAGTGAAGTGTGCTTCATCGAGATTTTCAACTACCTGCCATTTAAATATTTACCAGTACTTAAAGCAAGGCCTAGTGTTGCCCATCTTCAACCTCAAAACTGCAAAATCCTAGATGATTTAGCTTTAGGATTCCAGAGTTTTCTGATACCCCAGTCTGACGCTTCACCCGTTCACCTCATAGACTGCATAAAATATCGATGTAGTCTTTGGGACGCCACTCATCTGTTCCTGATACAGTCAAATGAAGCCAATTGTTGGACAGGGCCATATTGGACATGACACAGGCTTTGAGCTTCCTTTCTAACAACTATAGTGCACCCATCAGTCCCATGAGCTGAGCTGAGCCTCTGATTGGACAAACCCATAATCTTAACATCTTCTAAATCGCTGGGTTAGAAAAAATTCACCCCCCACACAGTGTGTGCCAATGCTCTTGTTCTCCTTCGCAGCTCCAACAAATTTTGTCACACTGCATGAAGACATAATTGAGTCCCATCAGTCTGTTGCCATGGTTGTCCTGAATCTATAGAAGAGCAGGACTTCACTTTGCTGAGAAAAATAAGACCACAGTGAGTAAAAATGTGACAGAAGCAAAAACAACCAGAAACTGCCTGGGATCCTAAGGGTTAAATAACATCTAGGTGTAAAATGTGAAGCACCAAAACATTTATCTGTAACTGTTGTAGTAAATGACTCATTTCTCTGGTCCATTTTTCAGGTGTGATAATTTGCCGACTTCATGCTTGAACCAGTAATAAGGCAGCAACAATGATAAGTAGTAATTGTAATTAAACCATGCAGTAGTTTCAGGTCTGCTCATTGAAAGGCTTGCTTCCAGCCAAAGGTGTAGAGGAATGCTGTGTGCAAATGATCATCAGTATGGCAGAGGCTAGTCAATGAATGAAACTAACAAGCTGAAAGAAAATTTAACAAAAAAAAAAAACTACAAAGAATGGCACCAAAGCACCCAAAACTTGATTATGCTAGCAAGACAAGCTTAATAATTATTAAGAGCTTTTAAGCTGTGTATGACTTGTTCTCAAAAATTGGGAATTAAAAAAAAATCACGTACCTTTTCAGTACTGCAGCCATGCTGACAGTTGTCCTTTAGCTGTCAGTAGTGATGACTTTATGTGCTTCTTTATGATGAAATTGTAAAGTTTAGAAACAACATTATTAACCTCTTGCTCTTTACGGATCTTAATTTACTCTGTAAGTTTAGATCATGTTCAACAGGCTGCATATAGCAGTCATTAAAGTAGCTGTAATTGAACTTCTTCTGTAAAAGCCTACTCCTGATTCAGGTTCGGTGGCTAAACAGAAAACAGAGAATCATAGAAAGTAGTGACGGATCAGCTCTGAGACTTCTGTCCAGATGCGTCACCAGGAATTCTGGGCCCCCGGAAAATATATCTCAGTGGGCCCCATCACCACAGCCAACCCTACAAAACTGTTGTAACTGCACCTGCATTACCCAAAAACCCATTAAAAGACATAAATAACTGAATAATAAAATCTGGAGTAGAAAATTTATTTATTAAACAAAAATATATGCTCAAATCTAACCTGGTTAACAAACTCAAATCTAAGCTACATATCGTGTTGTCACGTTTGTGTTTCTCGTTGTTGTGGAGAGCTGGGAGAGAATCATGGATGGATGATACAGGCAGCAAAGCAAGCCCAAATAAGCAGCTAGGCTTTTAAAAACAAGCCCCAAAAACCCACAACTTAACAGAAAAACAAGCCCAAAGTCATGTATGGTAAGCAGTCTTGGCCGCTAAGCTGACAGATCATTCCAATCAGCAGGAAAGGGATGGACTAAACCATTCAATGCAATCGGAAGGGGAGGAGAGGGGCCTTTTAGAACCTCCTCTCAGGGGAAAATTCTGAATGTTTGTTCATTTATTCAGACAATTTTAGCTATATTATTACAGTTATAATAAAAAAAGAAGTGTGGAAGAAAACACATTTTATTTCAGGTCCAGTAAGGCCTCCCCTCCCCTCCCAATTTGGGCCCTACATAGTCAGCCCCACTTTTCTCCCTCGCTTCTGTCACAGCTAAAGCTAAGTGAAGGTTTTCTGGCAGGGTTTCGCCCTGAGACTTCACAGCTGAAAGTGACAAACGACCTTAATATGATGGCTTCAGACAGAGGTTTTCTCTCTGCACTTGTTTTGTTTGATCTGAGTGCTGCATGCGATATTATTGTCCATCACATCCTGTAACAGAGGCTTAAAGAATAATTTGGCATGACAGGAACTGCTTCAGCTCGGTTTAAATCATATTTTGCATGTTCATAGAAAAATCCTCTGGGCACATCAGCTTCAGTCTTGGAGTTCCACCATGCTCAGTGCTAAGACCTTTCCTTTTCTACTTCTAAGAACAGATGGTATTCACTTACGCTCATTTAATGAAGACCAAAAATAATCAGCTGATAACCAAAAGCATACCTGAAAGACATAAAGACCTGGATGATTAGAAATATTTTGCTACTCAGCTAAAGCAAAAGAGAACTTATCGTAATTTTTGGAAAGAAGTTCTTTAAAAATATTTCATTATGAACTGACAGTTTGAAAAAGATGGATTGATTTAGTAAAACAATGCCCTCAACTGTTGTACATCAATCAATGTTTATTTCAGTTTTAGCATCAACATATTTTCAGTTGTTTTTGTGTTTTTTTTTTTGTTTTGTTAAGTTTTTTTGAGTTAAGTTAATTCCATTACACTTGTATAATATCTATAAGAACAAAAAGTGAAATAATCCATTTATAGAAGAGAAACTTTGCCGCCATCAGAGAGAAAACCAGAGAAATGCTTTTTCAGGATACAACAATGTGAAGAAATACAGAGTTCCAGTGATTTAGACAGAGCCAGAATACCAGATACAGTACCAGGAGTAACAGGTAGAATGTATACAGAAAAAAAAATTCCAAGTTTGTCTTTAGCATTTGCGTTTTTCTTTATTTATTTTTTCTTTTTGTTTCACCTTTCCTCCATGACCAAACTGCACATTGAATAGAAAAAAAAACAAAAACATATAAACCAAAATATTACAAACAAAACACCCTGTCAGTCAACGTCTGATTTTTTTTTTTTAATTTTTAATTTTCTTTTGGTATTTTTTTAGTTTGTGTTTTCCCTGCCATGAAAAAAATTTCACTAAACACAAATTTAACTGACAATACAGAAAAGGGAGATAACCTTTTTTTTTATTTTGACATTTTTAAGACACAATATTGAATCAAATCAAGTGAGCGTCTTTCAGTCCAAGTGTTCAGACCAGGATTTTAAGTGACATAGGCTGCTTGTTGAAAATAAAAGGTATCAGAGGACCATGAAGCCTGACAGAAAATAGGCAGAAATGACTCCCATGAAGAGAAATTCATCTGATGGTTTTCAGTTTTGTGTGTATACATTAGTGCATATGTTATTTGGTAGTGACATCAATCAATGCGCATTCCTTTTAAATAACTAACTGCTCGTGTGCATAAAGGCCTGGATGGAGCTGTGTGAGTAAATCCCAGTTTTTTTAAAGATCAATTCAAAACACAGACAAATGCACAAGTTCACAATATCCTCTTCAGTAGTTACTGTCTGCCAGTGTCATGTGGCTACCCATTGACATTTACGGCACAATCACAATATGATACACAACCATGTATCATGACACACTTGCTGTTTTTAACAAACAAGAGCCACCAGTTACGAGGCAGTTACCATCAATATAGGACATTGACGAGAGGAGATCAAAGTCATCAAGAACAATACTGAACAGAAAGGAACACATTTGCCTAGAGCTGATTTTTTCTTGTGAATGTTTCACACATTAAACAGTTCCTCCATCGACTCTCAACAAAACACCACTGAAAACACTTTTTTTCCTCCTTAACCTGAGGGCAGGGGCTCGGGGCTTGGGGTTTCTTCCATCTCCTCTACTTTAACCCTGGCATGCATACAGTGTAAACCCATACTGTTTGTGATCATGAATAGGAGACCATACAGGTCTCAAGGTAAATACATGTAAAACATGACTGTTTTAAGACTTTAGTGGAGAAAGATGGCAGGTTGTCACCTATTTTTGATTGCTTTGGTAGAGAAATAATCGGGTTAAACATTTTTGGCACACTTTGTCTCTTACAGACACATCTGAAACCTATTGGTTCACTTAAATTGAAGATCAGGGCCAGTATTCACAAAGCATTTTATCTTTCCTCTAGGATGACTCCTAAATGTATCAAAGCTCCTCAGACTAACTCTTACTAAGGAATTCAGAGAACTCTTAAGCTAAAAAGAAGGGGTAGAGCTGACCCCGTTACTTGATGATGTCATGTTTCAGGAACCACATGATATCCTATGCCTCCAGTGATTGGCTGACAGGGAATGTGTCTTTGTGAGAACTATCTACATAGAAATCACTCAGTTTAGAGAAAGGTGTCATGTTGGCATATTCAGATAAAGACCTTAACCTTTAATTGCAGAATGTGTCATATTTAATACATGAGGGTTTTTTTTTTGGCCCTTTTCAAATTTGCTTTCTTCAGGAAATTATACAACACTTTTTTTTCTGAAAAATCATTGATCTTTTTCAAGAAGTTGCGGTAAAAATAACATCTAAATTGTTGCTCTTTTTAAAAAAAAAAAAAAAAAAAGTATGTTCTGCAGTGAATGTATGCAAATTTACTAAAAACTTTACTAAAAAAAGTTGCCAAAACCGCCCAATGTATCAAATGTGATACAAAAATGTATCATAAACAAAATGATACAGCAATATTTTTGTAAATAAACACCTTAGTTCCAGAAAATTAAAATTTTCTGGCTATTTTTTAATGGGTCAGGCTTTTGATGTAGGCTACTGATTAAACATTAAACCAAGAGTAAAATACTGACCAGTCAAGTCTGTGTTCAGCTAACTGTAAGCAGCTGTATCTGGTTAAACAATTAGCGACTCAGGACTCCTCTTCACTACTTCTAACTTCTCACAGGTTTAGGAGCTTGTTTTGGTGCTAAAATGCTTTGTGAAAAACTTTTAGACAAGAAATTTAGGAGTCCTAAAATTAGGACTGACACGCCCATTATTTCTGAGAGTTTTTACTAAATGGGAAAGTTAATAGCTAATTTTAGTTTTAAGATGTTTTGTGAAAACAGGCCCTGAAAGGCAGCTGTAGAGACTCAAATCGTTGGCCAGAAAGAATAAATAAATAAGTGGGACTTTCATAAATGCCCTTAATTACCTTTTCGCAAGTATTCCTATGTTTAGATCATTGAAAAAAATAAAATAACACAAGTAAACACTTAGTTCACCATAGGTGCACTGACTCTTCCTCTTTGTATGGCACATGATAGTACATGGGTTTGTTTTAGATACAAACACAGTGTCCAATATGCTCTCTCAGCTTTTCAATCTAATCTGTTTTCATAACCGCAGACAGAAAGAGAGATAATTCTCATCATTTAATACTAGCAGCAGCAGCAGCAGCGGCAGCCGGTAAGGGAAATAGGTGTGATTAGAGAAAAGTGTATTGACTACTTATCTGTGTTTGCACCGTGCAGCCCAGAGTAATTGGTAACAACCAAGTTGTAGCATTAGTAAGAACATTGTTGTAGCATTGTTCCGAGTGAGTGCAGAAAAAGCTAAATACAAATGTGTATCTTCTGTGCATTGTGGCATTTTTTTTTACTGAGACCAAGAAAAAAAACAAACTAAGTAAAAGAAAAAACAATAAATAAAAGAAGGCAAAGAAACATGTTTTGGCTTCGTAGCGATACAGCGATACATTTCCCTTTTCGTATAGAGTTTTTTTGTCAAAATTTCAAAAAATATATATACTTTTTTCATAGTCTCTGTTGTAAGCGTAAAGATTAAATAAAAGGTTTTAATTTTGTATCAATGTTAAAGTAGCATGCTGCTTTTAATATGGCAGTTGGATATTTTTTTTTTAGTCATCCATTTCTGTTTCATGCATTTTTTGTTTTTCTTAACTTGTGATTATCTACACAGTGAGGTCCAGAAAAGAAACAAACCCACCCACGCACCCACTCACACACTCACCCATACACACTCTCACGCACACACACTCACTCATACACACACATCAAACAGACTTTTCAGATTTTTTCCAGTACCATCAGTAGTCCTAAAACGACCGCTGTTTTCTCTCTGTCTCATCACAACATGTTGGGACAAGAAACTAGGGCGACCACGTACTATGGCAAAGGGACCGTTTCATACAGTCAGTCAGGACTCATGAAGACTCAATCACTCTGGAGTCTCTCTAGTGAGTGCTCTGATTCGTCGAGTGAAAGTCATGGAATACATCTCCAAGTGGTCCAAGGTTCTGCCTCAGCCTTTTTTGTCCTGCCGTTACAACTGGTACCACTTCTTGTCCTTGCACTTCAGCATCAGCTGTAAGAGAAAAGAGTCACAAATTAATCACAGGAGGAAGTCTCGCCATTTCACAAAAACTGCTCCCCCTGGTGGCTGGCTGCAGTATAGGTAAAAAATTCTGCCTCTCTATTCATTCCAGATGGGCTGTGGTCAAACTTTGAAAAATCAATAAACCTCAGATCTGTATGCTGTGGTGATATGAAAATGTTGTTGGGCTGCATTGTGTTCGAGTCCTCTTTTTCCTGAAAAGTTTCTTTTTCATCAGTTATTAGATGTTAAAAACAGGGATTTACGTTTTATTTCACAATGATTGACAGCTGCTGCTCTTGTGTATTTTTTTGGGGCATAGTAAAATATGCCAGGAAGGAGAGTTAGACTGTCCCTCATAGTCTCTGCTGCCCAGACTCTGGCTGCACAATGGTGGCGACCATGACAGAGGTTTAATGGCTTCAAAACCGCACAATAGTAAAAGGCAGAGCCACTCTGTCCATTCTATATACAGTCTTTGGTCAAAGCAGACTAAGATTACATCAGACAGACAAATCTGAATCTCTCATCTGCACAAGTGAAGCACCATTTATGGACGTCACATCATCAGTTATTGGCCTGAGGTCACGTGTGTATGTGGATGAATATGAGTGTGTTTACAGTCCTCATGTTGACAGTTTTACTAATTATAGTTCATTATTCTAATTTAGTTGTGCTCTGCTTCTTTGTCTTCAATCACAGTTTAGGTATTATAAGAGTTTGTGTTTATGTACAGTATATATCTTTACTATATCAATTTCATTTATCGGTCTATATATTGGATATCACTTTTCTTTAGGGTCTAATATCTGTATCAGCATCTGCCCCAGAAATCCCATATTGGTCAGGCTCTAGTCTATTATTGTTAAGTTGTCCTCTTTGCTACAGGTCTCGCTGAAGTTTTGAACTTTTTAGACTTTGTGTCTTTTTTAAGAACTTTTTCATAATCATAGCAAAAAATTTTATTGTTTCATCCTGCCTTACCTCATGAGCATGTTTCGAGAAGGCTTCTGCACTGGTCATCATGAGGGCAGTCCGTTCCTCTAGTTCCCCAAGTCTTTGGCCTCTCTCATCCAGAGCGATGCGGGCCCGAGCCAGTTCTCCCACTGCTCCACCAGCTGCCACTTTCATGCCCTCCATCCCACCCTGCCCGGGTATGTGTTGGGCCAGACTTCGAGAGGCTTTTCCAGCTGCTGCCTCCCCAACTGAAGACAGTATCAAGAAAAGAGGAGAGGGGAAATGTGAGGAAAACACTGAAATATTCAAAACTTTGTTAACAGTACTTCTTTGATGCATTTTTATTCACCTATTACTGTTCATTTCTTGTCATTTTCATTTGCCATTTTTCATGAATGAGCACATTAACAATGGGATTTGTTATTACAGGAAGAAGACAGAAAAGAGGAATAACATACAGAGCTCCTCTCTGTCAAAGGTGTGAGCGTTTCCTCCAAAGAAGCCCTTCAGAAAACCCCTGTTCTGGACTTCTGGAGTCTCTATAGGTATAAACAGCTCTCCCAGCATCTCCTGAAATCATAAAAAAAGTTTTAAAACTAGCATTTCATGGTAGATTAAAGCATGTGGGTTGTGGTAGCAAACCCAACACAAATGCATGCATTGCAGATGCACTGAAAACATGTGTGGTTTATCACATACGTGGGCAGTAATTTACAATATGACGCATCATTATACAAGCTTGACTCACTACTTAGCTCCACAGACACACACTTACACACACTGTAAATCTGTATCCACAGACTCAAAGGCGATCAAACCACAGATGACTATGTGACATTTGGCTTTAATGGCCTGTGTCCAAGAAAGTAAAGACTGGCAACAGCTTCTTAGCTGGACCCATCCATCCTTTTTCAGAGTCAAGAACCCAAAGGAGGGTTGTCACTGATGCTTTTAACACCACCATCATACAAGCATGGTTGTTAGTGTTCATGTAGTACCTGTGTTGGCAGACAAACAGACAGACAGGATGTACACACACCTGCAGGTTGTCACACATCTCCTGGCTGTATGTTATTCTCTGGATTTCTGTTGGAGAGCTGAGATACAGAGCCTGCCCTCCGTTTGTGAAGCAAAAGGTTCGTGCAATGCGCATGTCCGTCAGTGGCAGATAACTGACGTCCATGAGTGGTCTTAGACTGGGCAAACTGTGAGCAGGGTAACAAACAAACAAATGAATAAAAAAAGGTAAATACATATAACAATGTTTTTCATAAAACGTAAACCCTCCTTTTTTTTTTTCTTTGTTTTTACGATCTTAGCTTGTGTCCCTTCTATATTCTACTAATGTACATGTCACACAAAATCACACCTGGTGAGATTAACCAGTAAAAAGGTAAATACATAAATACTCGAAAGCCACCTTCAGATGCTAATCTGAAAGAGCAGAAAGAAGTTATTCCTCGATCTTAATAGAGTGAAAAAAGTGTTTCCAAATACAAAAGATGGGTATGAGAAATGGATAAATGCCCCCCCCCCCCAATAATAACAATAATAACTTTATTTGTATAGCACCTTTAAAAACATAAGTTTACAAAGTGCTCTAACAACAGAAGTCCCAAAAGACAAAGCAAAACAGAACAAGATAAAAATAAAAGTCAACAAACAAACAGAGTGAACTAATAAAACATAAACAAGAGGTAAACCTCAAAGGTAAGGCAAGCACACAAAAACACAACAGCAGAGGAGGAGAATCCAGGCAGCACAAGAACCAGACTACATAGACTGAGACCACAAGGACCAGACATAAGAAGAAGGAAGTAAAGATCATCAGATGGAAATGATCAGAAACGATAAAAACATAAAAACATAAATAAACAAACAAACAAACAAATAAATAGAGAGATAAATAAAAATAAATAAATAAATAAATAAATAAATAAATAAATAAATAAATAAAATGATATCAACAATTTGAAGTTGTGCTCTGGTTTGAAACAGGTGAGTGTTCCAGGGTGTTACCTGAGAGTCATGACGTGTCCGTTAGCGCAGAAGCAGGCCAGGCACACGCTGTTAGACACAGACACCACATCGGCTCGCAGTACAAAGGATGATTCAGTGATGTTGTGGACAAAAAGGCATGACTGTGAGGGCATCAAGAATACTTTGGCCTGCCTCTCAGAGCAAACCACGGCCAGGTGTCCATCTCCGTAGGTTTCCTGGGAGGATGCTGGAGAAAAGTGGACCAGCTTTCGCTTCCGGGGTCGGTCGGGATCCTCAGCAGCGTTGATGTCTCGCCAAGCCTCATAGGGACTCTGAATGAGGGTGCCCATGCAGTCTAAGAAGGCGAAGCATAACACTGAGCCCTTCAGCATCAGGACAGCACCTTGGAGTATTTGGATAGAAGTAAAAGAGGGAAATGGAAAAGCATGAAACAATACAACCATATCTCTCAACCAACACTGCAATCAAATACAGCAACCCAATGCTACAATCCTTCTATCAAACAGAACTGCTGAACATAACATTACTGACTGATGTAAAGTTATCCAGGGTTGTGACTTTAGTGCATACAGTTATAAGCTTGTCTGCCGCAGTATAACCGCAAACAAAGCAGCGCTACAAACTTTACCAAACAAATTTCATCAGTGATGCTTAATGAAGGGCTGAAAGACATGACTGAGCAGAATGTAAAAGAATATTTTGGAAAAACAGGAAGAGTTTTAAATCAGAGTAAAACACATGACTTCCTGTTGACAGTAGGGGGCGCTGTAGTTTAAGGTGAAAAAAAGTATATAGTTGCATTCAGGCTGTGACATTGAACATGTGTGTGCATTTTGTTCCAGATCCAGTATTGTATATGAGAGCTATAAAGCAAAATAAAAAAAATCATCAACTTTGGCTGCTGTTTGTAACCACACCAACTAAGTTATGAAAAATCCTTTGATGACATTTATCGTCAAAAAACTGTGGGGCAAGTTTGATGAAATACATACGCAATAATGATCAAAATCGGATGTTTCACAATGGTCGTGTTGGAGCTATTTGTTTATTTTTTGTATTTAGTAGTTTATTTTTATTTAGAATTAATTAGTAGTTTTAGTTGTTAGACATTTTTTGTCTCATAATAAAGTTAAGTTAGATTTTGGGATTAAATGTATTTTTTGTTAGTCACTTCTTTAGTATAATTAGTTGTTTTGTTTATTCATTATTATTATTATTCATTTTTTGTTTGGTAAAGATAACTTGGGCACCTGAGTGTACTTAATTAGGTAGGCGGCAGTAGGCCAGGATGCACCTGGGTGGGCTATAGTTTTTTTTTACCAGCGCAGGAGAAGCAGCAGGGCGTGCTCCTTTGTTCTTTTGTTGTCTTTCTTCTTTTTTGTGGAATAAATCATTGGAACCCGAAGGATTTCGAATGGACATTGGATTTCTTTTGCCTGCGTAAAAACATCCCACGGTGCATCAGTGACCATTTCATGAAGTTTAGTTGAATTTAAGTTTGATATTTTAGTTTTCGAATTTTAAGATAAATGGCCACTACAGGTCGTAAGACACTTTTTTGTAGGTCTTGGCATGATGGTTATAGCACGTATCGGCACGAAAACACTGGATTTATACATTTTTCAGCAGTACTGAATTTTATTTTTAAAAATATTTTTGGGGGCTTTTATGCCTTTATTTTGAGAGGACAGGACAGTGGATAGAGGAGGAAACAGGGTGAGAGAGTGGGGAGTGACATGCGGGAAAGTAGCCACAGGTCAGATTTGAACCCGGGCCGCCCGCGTACGGGGAGCACGACCTTAGACCATCTGCGCTCCAGCAGTACTGAATTCTGTGCAAGTTTTGGAGCAGGATGAAGGCATGATATTTGGGTTTAAAGAGGCAGAAGAAACAAAGAAAAAAGAATCCTAATCGTTTCAAGAGGGCCTTTGTTCTAATTCTCAGACTCTGGCTAAAATTATTCCCTAGTCAGAACTGTTAGAGAGACTTGCATTACGACTAACAATTGTCTGTATGTTTTGTGTCAGGCATTCAGGTGGAATTTATTTCAGATTAATGTGAATAGTGTGAAATGAACAGATTCTATTAAAGTAACACAGAGCATGAAGGGATCAAAAACAGGATCACCACTGCAGAACAAAAGGAGATTGAAATTCAAATATTATCTTGCTCAGTAGTCAGGAACATGACTGCAAATAAAACAAGTTACTGTTGCTCAAAAACTTTGTCTTGTTAAGGTTATATGGTAATATTGTAGTTACACCACAAGAAAAGCTGAAGGGCAGATACTCTGAGGTCAGTGTGGGAGGAATAAATGCATGTTTGTTTGTTTTTTATCACTTTTGCACAGCTCATGGTTTTTCTACTTCTTTTGGGTATGTAAACATCTAAAAACAGCATAATTAATCCCAAATTAAAACACTATTGTACATAAGAAAACAGAGGCTCATGAAGAGAACCAAGGCAACACAAATCCCATCAGAGAGGCCAAAAGATTTAGGATGATGTCAGCACTGAAAGGACATGACTGATAGTGTTTTTATAACAGCAGAAAGACATTTGACACTATGTGAAAGACAGGTAATGCAGTCAGTTAAAGCCCTGTGTTAGAGCTTTTTATTTATTTATTTGTTTTCTTTAAAGGAAGGTTTTGAGGGGATTTTTTAAATGAGGTGAGACAGAACTGCAAATGTTTGGAGGGAGAAAGTTCCAGAGAGTTGGAGCAAAATCTCTGCCACTTTGGTTGGTTGAGAAGACAGAGAGAAACCATAAGAAAAGATGAATACTATTTAACTAGATGAATCAATATAACTGGAATAAAGTATACAAGATGAAGTCAGATGAATAAAATAAACCTGAATGAAGCAATGAAAGAAATAACAGAAAAGAAAGAGGTTAAGAGGGGAGAGGCTGAAAGGTTGAGATAAAAAAACAAATGTTAAAAATATAATTTTAATAATAAATGTAATTGTAATTAAAGACACAAGCAGCAATAAGCGGGCCCTCGCAACCGTGCACCCGTCGGTGATGCTTAATGAAAAACATTACTAAGCAGAAAGGAAAAGAAAATCAGAGAGTAAAACATATGACTTCCTGTTGACAGTAGGGGGCGCTGTAGTTTAAGGTGAGAAAAAGCATATAGATGCACTCAGGCTGTGACACTGAACATGTGTGTGCATTTTGGTCCAGATTCAAAATTGTATATGGAGGCTATTAAGATTTACATTTTTCAGAAAAAATGATCAACTTTGGTCATTTTTTGTGGCCACACCCACTGGTTACAAAAAAATCCTTTGACAATTTTTAATGATTAATGTGTCTAGTTTACACAATTCTTTTTCTAAGAGGATCCGAAAAACAAACAAACCAAAAAAAAAAAAAAAAAAAAAAACGACTGTGGGACAAGTTCAATTAAATATGTATCCAATAAATCTTCAAAATGGATGTTTAACTCCAATTTCCGAACTTCCTGTTTGGAATCCACTATGGTTGTAAGACACTTTTTTTGTAGGTCTTGGCATGATAGTTACACACACACAAAATCAGGTCCATAGCTCAAAGTAACCCAAGGGGCTGCAGTTTTTAATCATTAGGGGGCGCTGTGGGGCATGTATCAGCATGAAAACACCCTGATTCATAAATTATTTGCCAGGACTGAGCTTTGTGAAAAGTTTAATGAGTTTTGGAACACGATGAAGGCATGAAATTTGGGCTTAAGGAGGCAGAAAAAACAAAGAAAGAAAGAATAATCCAAAGGGTTTCAAGAGTGCCTTTGTCCTGATTCTCGGGCTCAGGCCCTAATTAAAAATATTACACATAGCATTAAATAATTAAAAGCCATTAAGCAAATGGATTGAGGAAAAAAAGGGGAAATTCAAAAAACAAATGAAACCGAATAAAAAAATGTCGAAAAAAAGTTAAAAAGCTCCTGACCATATTAGACTGGACGTCCATTGAAAAAGGAGCCTTACATTTGAATCACAATTATTCACTGTTAGAGTGGGTTAAATTATATTTCACCTGCACAAAAGAGTACACGTACCACATGGTGGACTAGACAGGTGCTTTATAAGTGAGCTTTCTGTTCTTCTCCAACTGCCAACTCTGAAAACTGTGTGACCAATGGGTCAATACAGAACCTCAACTTTAAAATCATGGGAGTGTTTTTAACAATGAAACTCTAGTTTAGTTTCCTTTTTCTATGAAGTGTTGCATGGAAGCTTTTTACATAACTCCAAAAATACAAAAGAGGACTTGTAATGAAACATGCGGTTCTGTGCAGCATAACCTCAGACTAATGGGATTCTTGACAGGGATTGCTGATGTACGGATAATTTTAAATCCTATTAAAAGTAGACCCGTGATTATTTTTTATGAGTTCTACTGTTTTTGATTTGTATGATTTAATATTTGAATTTTATTATTTGTTAAATTTCAGAACAACCCTGTTAAAGAAAATTATTGTCAGTATTTTGAAAGCAGTGATTACATGTTGGTAACGATCTCTGTTTTTGGTTAAATAACAGAGGCTAACAAGCTGTGTGTGCTTTACTGGAGTATCATCATGAAACTCATCTCACAGAGACTTACCACTGGGGCCAAAGGTCACAGGCTCCTCCATCCTCTCCTCCTGGTCAGTGGGAATGGACATTGGAATAAGGAGCCCAACGCCAAGACTGGTGCCCACCCATAGACATGGCGTCGTGAGGGCGTCACTCTTGCGTCCAAATGACTCTCCAAATTGCAGCGTGGTGATCGCTTCTTTGGTGTCACGGTCGATGCTGGAGACACTGGAACTGCGTGAGCGGCTGAAGGAGTTTTCACGGCTCTCTGTAGCTGCCACGGCCAAACACAGACGCAACGGCACGGGAAGAAACAGTAAAAGAGAGGAGACATGATGCAGCGGAAAGAGGAAGAGAAGCGAGAAGGAGAGCAAGAGAGGAGGAAGTAGAAGTTGAGGAAGGGAACATTAGTGTGTCAGAACAAAGGATGAGGGTGTGGAAGAAGAAAAAGGCATGCAACAAGAAGCAGAGTGATAAGAAGAACAGAAGAGAGAAAAAAAACTGAATTCAGAAATGATTAGTCTGTACAAAAATAAAGTAAAACAAAAACCACCTAAAAAGATGAGACACAGAGTAACAAACTGACCCATTACGAGAAAAGAGACAACTAGACGAGTGTATTTCATCACAAAATCACACACAAACATCACACATACACACAAATTACACACACACACAAACACACGCATCGTTCTGTCCTTGTTACTCTGGCTTTGGAACAGTGTGAACATTCAGTGGCCTCAGATTCACTCCATGAACTCTCAGCCTTGGGCTCACACAAAATGAATCACACACACACACACACACACACACACACACACACACACACACACACACACACACACACACACACACACACACACACACACACTGTTGCACCAAATCATTGGACCCCTCAAAGTTTTTTGAGTGTTACCCATTCGAGTTCCCCATTGTGTACTTAAGGCCTCCATTATGAGAGTATTTCTGTATCGAGTCCTTTCTGAATTATTTAGAGCTCAGCAACGTGCAGCACTGCATTCCCAGCCTAATGTTGCAGAGTGCAGCTCACTTGGATGAGTAGACAGCCCAGTGTGCTCATTTCAGGCTAAAAATAAAATCAAAGAATACTGAAGGTATGCCATTTTCTACAACATTCGGCATTTATAGAGCAAATGCATTTTTCTATAGTTTTAAGAAAGGCTGGCTGACCTGGGGAACACGGTGCCCTGTATGCTGCCTGCACAACAGAGACTCACAATATGCATAAAGACACCAACCTTTTCCATCCCTCAGAACCCTTGAGTACGTTTTTGACGAAACAGGGCCATAAGACGGACTGACATACTGACCAACAGACGGACGGATGGAAAAATATCAGCAGGACAGCAGTTGGTGGGTCAGTGGCCGAAGCCCCCTTACCTCTCTCAGTCCAGCAGTAGGGGGCGTTGGTGTGGTGCTCGTCATGGGAGTACATTGTGACTCCATGTAACTGATGAAGCATTGCCCTCCTGGATGCATAACCTACCCACGCCCCACAACATGAAGCCATTTAACAGGCCGCACCCAGCCATCGAGTGAAGCCAACCAGCAAAAACGAACGAGACATACGAATGAACAGAAGTACCGGAGAAGACAGAGAGGGAAACAGAAAAAATATGCAACTGAGTATGAAGAGATTGTTTCAAATATAAAAAAGAGGCAAACAAAGAGTGAGACTGAAAATAAAAGCATGTCATTTGTGTTCTTTCTCAGTAGTTTTCAGCACCATCAGGGAAACATAACTTATGGCAGGAGTGACAGTTTTCCACTTTCCTCATTTTATAACCATCACAGCATCCTGACACGCAGCTCAGTGTGGACAGTTTCTGTGCAGCATAACCTCAGACTAATGGGATTCTTGACAGGGATTGCTTTGGATTGCTGTAAGTGCACAAACAAACTTGGGAAAGACGTCAAAGAAAGAAGTATTACGATGCAATACTGACATAAACACTGCTTAAGGATGCCACAGGCAGCTACAAAAGCAAAGCAGTCTTTGGCTTTGACTCAAGGTAACAGCAGTTGCTGGGGTGTGTTTACGCTGTGTAAGACAGCCTGTGGGGTGCAGGCTAATGAAAGTCAGGCACAGTGGTACTCTGACAGGACACAGGGACCCCTGGAGGGCCCTTAGAGAGAGCTAAGGGCAGGCGAAGAAGTGTTAGGGAGGAGATAAGGGAGGCGGAGTGACAGGCGGTTACACAGCTCTGCATGCACAAACACCTACAGAGTGCAGAGAAAGAGACAGATCATCAGCAACCACGCTGAACTCTTTATCTGTGTGTCACCTGTTTAAAATCTCAAAGGAAATGATGAACAAATCATATTAGTTTCCCAGGATCTATACTCATCATGGAATAATCAAAAACTTTTAAAGGGTTACATGGAATTTTAAAAAATCTGAAAACTTAGATATTGAAGTCAAACTTGTGGTACGAGTGAGATTCTACTTATGGATAAGCAAAATAAACTGTTGCCCATAAAGCTGGAATAAAATACCTCTTCTCATGAAATGATTATATTAAAATTCCTTTGAGGAGTTTTAAGTGATCTTGAAAAAGCCTCACTTCTTGATATCTTTCTAATCCTAATCCAAGAAATAAAATGAGGTCATCAGCACCAATACAGGTTATTTCTAAATACTATTTCTCAGCTTCCCAATCGGGTCGGACAGGACCGGACTGATTTATGGCACATTGAAGTCTCTACGACACCACCATGCCAGCTAACGAGGTTTAGTAGTGAGAAGAGAGATCCGGTTTGTCTCTGCTGACAAAAAGATTTCTGTGATTTATTTAGTAGTGTAGTGAACACTGGAGCTGAACTGTCAGAAAGGAAAAAGGACAGAAGAGAAGAAGAAAGCTAAACGGGAGAGTGATAGCATGGGCTGAAAGGTGAAACCAAGAGCTAAAAGCTAAAACACAGGCTAATTTGTTTGCGATAATGTTCATTCCAACCCACATGCAGCAGTTATTCTGCAGTGATCTGATCAAACTTGAGAGTCTGTCAATAAAATGAAGAGTGAGGTTACGTTAGCTCTGATTGGTAGATGAGCAGGATGTAAGGATTTGCTAACGTTACACGTTAGCCTACAGATACATGCCAGAGCACTGCACTGCGAGAGGCATTTAAATAGCTGGCTTCTAAACTAGATTACAAACTGGCAAAGTTTATTTGTTGTTACATTTCAAACAACGACAGCGCTGCTTAACTGTTGATAAGTACCTTACTTCATTGTGTTGTATCCGGTAAAAAGTTGTCTTGAACAAAGAAAAGTAGTGTTAAAAAGAAGATCTGATCTCCATTCATTTCCAAAACAAACACACACCTTGTTAAGAGTCATGTCATCACAACAGTGTGCGTGTGAAAAGGTGTCGCTGTGATCCACTTCAAACAGACAGTCCTCAAAGACTCTTTAAGGTAATTTATTCTTTAAGGATTAAGTGTCTAACTTCTCAAAACTTTATTGATCAGTCGCTCCCAAACATTTCACAGTGAAAATGATTAACCTTTGCAAATCACAGTGATTTAATGAGGAGAGGTAGAAAACGTTTTATTCCAAATTTATGGGCGACAGTGTAGTTTTTTTTATTTACCTGTCAAATTAGCGTTTTTGCTTTTTTTTTTTGTTTGTTTTTTGAATGGGTCAAAAAGAAAAACAACCACTCTCTCTGGACTTCACAAATTAACATTGAACAACACATGCCGTTTTTTTTTTGTTTTACTGTGCTTGAATTTTGACATCTAATGCATCAAGTATGTAAAAAAACCACACCATCCCCCGTGTCTTTAATATTTATTGGTGTGCTGCTGAACATAGACTGGAGGTATGAATATGTTCAGTGTGCATCGAGTCGAGGTTCCCCTGCCATTTCCCTCCCCTGACTCTTTTCCTGGCATGCAGACCTCATTAACATCTGCCCCATCTCTCTCACTGCTTGTTGACCTTTAATTATTCCAGTGATCCTGCTGGCTTTTCACTGTGGTAACCCAGTGCAAGTGATAAACAAAGGGAGCAAAATGTTGGCAAGAAATTAAAAAAATAGAAAAAAAAAACATTAGCTTTCTGAGGTGAGCAGATTGTTGGCAGTGAGCTCACAATACTTCTCAGAGATTCGCCTCTGACTTTCTGTGATAGTATTCGTGCCAAGTATTTGGTCTGAGCGTGGTGTGTCCAGATCTGAAAAGAGACACTGGCATAAAAATGAGTCACTGAACAGTATCTGAGGAAAGAAATCACAAAGGTATCTGTAAAACAAACACCTTAGTGTTGCACATTCTAACGCTAAATTTTATTAAAAAACAACCCCCCAAAAAAAGAAAAGAAAATAATTAAATAAATGTTATGTAAACATCTAGAGCCTGTAACAACCTCTATAAAAGGATTTAGGCTGTAGCAGCACACAAGAGATGAGGCGATGAGGCAGTTACTAAGAAGCTTCTTAAGTGTCACGAACAGTCACTACTCACACAGGTTTCTCTCTACTAAACTCCATCTGCTGACACAGTTCCCCTTAGAAAATCCAATTTTATTCAATTTGATTTTTATTTAACAGTTAAATTTGAAGTAATGTTTATTCTAGAAAAATTCCATTCAGGGACTGAAGACGATTGACTTAAATAAGCGGTTATTACTATAACCCAGTGTATACAGAATACAATTTGCAGATATGGTTAACCTATATTCAATTGAAAATGCTACAAAGACAAGGTGTTTATTGTTAGAACTCATAAACTGCAAATATTCACGCATTTTGAATTTGATGCCTGCAACATGTTCCAAAAAAGCTGGGACAGGGTCAACAAAAGACTGGGAAAGTTGAGAAATGCTCCAAAAACACCTGTTTGGAACATTCCACAGGTGAACAGGTTCATTGGGAACAGGTGAGTGTCATGATTGGGTATAAAAGAAGCATCCCTGAAAGGCTCAGTCATTCACAAGCAAGGATGGGGGGAGGTTCACCACTTTGTGAACAACTGCGTGAGCAAATAGTCCATCAGTTTAAGAACAATGTTTCTCAACATACAATTGCAAAGAATTCATAGATTCCATCATCTACAGTCCATAATATCATCAAAAGATTCAGAGAATCTGGAGAAATCTCTGCATGTAAGCAGCAAGGCTGAAAACCAACATTGAATGACCGTGACCTTTGACCCCTCAGGCAGCACTGCATTAAAAACCAACATCATTGTGTAAAGGATATTACCACGTGGGCTCAGGAAGACTTCAGAAAACCATTGTCAGTTAACACAGTTCATCACTACATCTACAAGTGACAGTTCAAACTCTACCATGCAAAGACAAAGACATATATCAACAACACCCAGAAACACCGCCGGCTTCTCTGGACCCGAGCTCATCTGAGATGGACTGACGCAAAGTGGAAAAGTGTGCTGTGGTCTGACGAGTCCACATTTCAAAATTGTTTTTGGAAATCATGGACGTGGTGTCCTCCAGGCCAAAGAGGAAAAGGACAATCTGGATTGTTATCAGGTCAAAGTCTCAAAGCCAGCATCTGTGATGGTATGGGGGTGTGTTAGTGCCCATGGCATGGCTAACTTGACCATCTGTAAAGGCAGTGAACTTGTTGCAGACATCAAACTCAAAATGAATGAACAAAAAAAGAGTTTATCAGATTGAACTCTAAATATCTTGTTTTTGTAGTGTGTTCAATTGAGCATAGGTTAAACAAGATTCAAAGATCATTGTATTCTGTTTTCATTAACGTTTTACACAATGTCCCAGCTTCACTGGAATTTGGGTTGTAAAAAGGTCAACTGTGACACAAAAGCAGTACCGCACACTTCTTGTGTACTTCAGTCTTATTAGTTTGCATCTTCACAGTTTTTAAAGCCGTCTGAAGTAGGGAATGGCTGTAAAAAATATAATCTATTCCTTACTTCACAACACTGCACGGATGTAGAGACAGTTACATTTAGGGACAAGCTCTTACTTTCAACTGCAAGACCCACAACAATTGTGTGTTACTGTTGTCTGGTGTGCGTGCAGCAGTGATGCAGTTACTGTGACATTTTGGGAACAGATACAGAGCTGACTTTCCCTTGCAGACAGTAGCCTGCCTTGTCTTGACGAAGGCATGTTTTCACCTGGCATAAATATTAATCCTAAATGATAGCACTGTGTACACACATTCCTAAGGGGTATTATATCATTCCATGATGTGTGTAAAACTGTAACATGCATTTGTGTGCATGGGTAAGCTGGCTGTGAATTCTTCAGAGACACAGATGATAATGCCTGGTTAACACTTTATCCTCACATTCAAACAAATTGTAATTTATGCCACACAAGCACAGGTTTAAAACAAAGACTGAAGGAACTGAAGAACAACAAAAGAGACAGGTTACCAATCACTTTCAGAATTTTCAGCACCAAGGACAGCACATGTCACATGATACTACACTGAACTAAGAAGTAATGCAAAGGTAAAGGTAGAACAACCACAGCAGTCCACATTACTACAACACCTTAACACAACATGGACAGTCGACACCTAAACAGTGCCAGCATTTAAGCCCCATGTGCAGATAACAGATTACTAGACTGAAGGTTCACCAAAACTTCAATCATGACTGTGTTCACCAACATTATCCTCTCTGTCAGCTGTAGTTTAGTGTAGTTTCAAGCATTCTAAGGATATATGAATTATGTACAGTCTGGACTCTTCTTACAATAGCATTGTAATGTCCTTCAAAGCAAATCCTCAAACTGTCTTGTTTTTGTGAGGCTGCACATTCATGGAACCTGGGCATATGGGGGGGGGGTCTCACCTTCTGCCCCCTGAAGTCCTATGGAGGGCCCGGTACATTAAGGGGACAGATGGCATCAATTAAGAAAGCAAGAGATGTTACCCCTGTAGCACTTGAGAGTTTCTAAAACCCAGTATGGACATGTGAACAGACTTTCTAAAAGAGACCTTCAGCCTACAAATATATGTATGAATACACAAATATTTATGCATGTATGATGCATCAGCACTTTCTGAAGGCAGTGCAGTGCTGACGGAGCACAAGGATTATAAGCAAGGTGGAAAATGTATCCATAACTTTATTTCCATGAGGACTTTGAATATGGTAATAGTGAGAGCTCATACTCTTAGAAAATGTACAGCATGATGGCAAAGTAAGTTTTTCATACACAGGTTTTTAGATTTGCAGTGTTCATGGACTGCAGTGCCAATCATCAAGTCTGTTGAATTTTAAACTATGATTTATGAATTGACCTATGGCTAAGTCCCCCGTCCTCAAACGCGATGAGCCAATCATAGTTCGTATAGCCATTCCCATACACCTGAAAATTCTCTGCCTGGACATTCACTGAAATGCATTGCAGAAAGCAGAAAGTCAGTTTTTATTTGGTTTGATGATTTTTTTCTGAGATTATAAGTTTAAAAATGGTCACACGGTGTTCATGGGGTACAAGCAGCTCTGACTCAAGGTATCCTGAGAGACTGGGCGAGGGAGTGTATTTTTCACCCTTTCTTAACCCCAGCTCAACCGAGAAAAGTGTCTTCATTGAAGTTGTGCTGTTAACCACAACAGCAACCCAATGTGAATAAAATTAACAAGGATGATTACATCTGCTCTAAGGTAAGTCAACATTGTAGCTGAGGCAATATATTGTCACTTTATTGGAAAGAATCAGAAGGTTATTTTTAACATCTCTAACGTTTGCTAATGTTAGCCTAACGTTAGCTACTAGTTGTGTTGTTCATCGTGTCTCTTTGTTTGTTGGAGTTCATTGGTCTGTTTTGTTCTAGTTTTTGTTCTTTGGTGATCATCCATCATTGTTAGCTGTTGTCCAAAGGGCTCTAGTTAAACTAGCATTAGCTCCTGGAGATTAGCTTCATTAGCTTTTTTGTAATAGCCCAGATAATAAAGGTTGACAAATGTTCTGCTGAATGATTCAATGTAAATACTCTTGGTACAGACGGTAAAAAGGCTGTTATGTTTTTCTCATGACTGATGCTTATGACGGCATCATACTGCCAAAATTCAAGAGCGAATGTGAGATCTGCATACATGGCTGCAGAGGAGCCGCGCGTGCGTGTCAAACATTTGAGCGAGCAGATAACTTTTGTGAGACCTCTGTCTACACGAGCAATACGATGGACCCTGAACGCACTCAGAATCAGACAGACCACAGAACCACTGTCATTGCTCTTCTGCTCATGAGACTTTCACCTGCTTGCTTCAGATGCGGTTTATTACGTTGGCACTGGGACCTGTAAGTTTTGGCTTGTAACTGAAGCTTTTTATCGACTTTCTCAACAGTAAATTGATTCATATTCCCTTCCAATATTTAGTTTAGACCCTTTTGATGCCTTTTAGAGGATATGTGATCTTTCTGTCTCCAAAGATTATCAATGGCTTCCTGAGAAATGTCTGCTACTGTGACACCTGCCACAGCGCCTGTTACTTTTAGGCAAGTGTTTGACATTTATTTCTGCCACTCTCAGAAAAAAATCTAGCCATGTTAATGAAAGTAAAAAGACAAAAAAAGGAGAATTTCAGCTTACAAATTTTCACTCAGCAAGAAGATTTCTTGTTTGGAATTCAGACTGGGAAAGTAAAACTTCTACAATAGGTATAAAGATGAAAGGGTCAGGCTTATCCTCACTACACCAAGGCATGTTTGCACCCCCCCCCCCCCCACACACACACACACACACAGAGCAACACACATACACATTAGCTAGGGTGTACATCAAGCTTGATATGACTGCTCATTTTTTTCCAGTGTATATTAAAAAGAGGTGAGAGTTATAAACATATGAACCTCTGGTGTGGCTTTTACTTGGTTTGAAAATGTAAAAATAAATTTAAAAAATAAAATTAAATATTGTTAAAATAAAACTGAACAAAAAAAAAAAAATTAAACTTCACCACTTAAAAAAATCCATGGACTAACTTCCCATGGCAGCATCCACAGAAAAACAATCAGAGCTGTTTTAATGGTTACTAAAGGTTCCTGAAAACCTGTCTCGTGCCTATATTTATGTATTTATTTATTTATCTATCTATTTAGCTTACTAAGCAACAAGCTCACTTTATCATGAAATTTAAAGCTGCATTGTTACAGCTGCAAAACTCTGTTTTGACAAATAATATTTGGCAGCAGAATTCAGGAAGAAGTTTGTTGTGCGAAGTTTTCAAAGAGTGTATCTGCAAACCATTCACTGTAGTCCAGTCCTGGCAACTACAGCACGTACGCACGCAGGTGATTCTCTGTAAACTTATGGCAGCATGCGCTAGCCTTTTGTCCACCAAGTAAAAGGCCTTAGTTAGTTCACTTACCCCCAAAGGATGAGAAGATGGCATGCACTTGCAGGGAGGAAAGGTATCTTATTATGTAAGAGATTTAGGGATGGGAGTTGGGAGGTCAAGCACACACCTTCAGTGTGGGACACAGGCAAAGAGATCTCCATGCAAGCAGCGGATTGGGCCTTGCGGAAGGGTGGTCGGCCAGGGCCTCTGCGGGTAAGCCGTGGCCCCTCAGGACCCATTGGTACTCGAGGCTTCCCTGCCGAGCAGGGGTGGGAGGTGGGGCTAGTGCAATGTCCATTGACATGATCTGTAACAATGGCAGAGCATTAGCCAACAATTCAGAGAGGGGGAAAAAAAACCATAATCATTTCATATCCATCTTCCAAAGTCACATAGTTCAGGCATACACAAGAACATCTCTATACTGATGTTGAGTTTCTACACTGTTTGAGACGCCTCCATAAAAGGCATAATCTTTGCAGTCTTAATTCAGAAGTGGTGTGTTTACAAGAATACCGCTTTATATATTTTACATATATACTGTATGACTTATGAAGATGGATATATATTTATATAAGCAGTGTCATTGGAGCAAGCCGATGTTGAAAGTTAGATTGTCAACAGGGAGAATGGAATCAAGGGAAAGTGGACAGCAAGAGTGAGAAATGGAGGGATGAAGAGTAATGTTAGGTACAAATCGGAGACAGAAGAACGAGTCGCTGAGAGGAAAATGCTGAGGCACATTATCAGTGCAGTTTCATTTCAGTCTGAGCCAAAAAAAAAAGTCCAGTTAATGCTTTTTTAGTTTTTAAGTCCAGAGGTATCGTGACTTAATGACTTCAAGTGAAAATCAAAACAGAAAAACAATAGATTCATAATCAGCACGTTTCCCCTTTTAGCAGAATGGACTCCAGAGTAGGTTGAGCTGCAGATTTCAGTTTCATACGAGTTATGAGTTTTGTTTGTTTATTTTTTTCATTCATTCATCAACCCAAAGCTGTTGTTTATTTCCACCACATTACCCACTCTCTCTTCTCCAGGAATGGGTTTGCATTTTTATGTGACCCAATAAAACCACCTTTGCATAGGGTTGTGCATGTAGAACCCTGTTCTCTCTACTAATTGTTCAATGATGTAATGTATTCTATCAAAGTAGAAAAAATATAAAATTTGGAGTTACATTTACACATGCCTGGAAGCCATTAAGTCTTTTATTTTCAGTATTTCTGGTTGTTTTGAAGCCAGAAACTCTCACTTTTGGTCTATTTGGTTCTCATAATGTTTTGTAAACAAAACAATGTGTTTCCAAACAAACCCAGTCAGTTCTTGTATTAAAAGCAACAGAGAAACTTAAAACATTAAAAAAATGAAGTTTAGGAAAGTGCAGATGAAACACAACTTCATCAAGAAGAGGCGGATGGACGCTCCTATAAAACATAACACAATGTTAACATAATTTTAATCAATTCATGAATTTAATCTTAGTAATTTCTGACTTTTTTCTCATAAATTTATCACTTTTATTCTTGTAAATTTACTTTTTTTTTAAACATGGTCCTAATCCTGTTGTAATTTCCATGTAATGTCTTTCACTAAAAGTTAAGTCCCCTGTACTCACAGCATGTGTGGTTAATTTCTCAGCTCACAGTAGAACAGACCAGCCGTGTAACATTGATCCAGCCATTACCAGAGGCATATAACAACACCTGATAGCCTTATGTTTCATGAATACATATATTTCAAACTGATTCTGCAGGCATGAAGACTGTCACTTTATCACACATCACTGAGCTCATCAGCACAGACACACACACACACACACACACACACACACACACACACACACACACACACACACACACACACACACACAGATTGTTCAGACAAATATTTTGTCACCATTATCAGCAGCAGAAAGAGGTGCACATCTTTGCCACATGGAAAGAAAAAGACCCCTCTCATCATGACAGCATGCATCCCATTTACTCTTCATTGACACTTTTGAGCCCCAGTGCACTTATGGCATCTGTTTGAATGGTCATGGTCCTTCCTTCCAAAGAATATTGATACTCTTATGGCTTATTTCATTAATTTTTTTTTTGTCCTTTCAGCTGAAGAAGGCAAGTCACATGAACAAGTAGTCAAAGGAGACATTATGTGTAAGAGAAGTCTTGAAAGAGAGATATAATACAAGCAGTGCTGAGGGAAAACAGAGATTAAAGATGTGTAAACAGGAAGTTAGTGGAGAATGGAGAAAGGCTCATTGTATTTAATGTGGATCCAGTCAAAATGAAGTCAATGGAAGAAGACTTATGGACAGAATGATCTACATTTGGAGAAGGAAAAGGTGTTCTTATCACTGTAGAGAAAAGCTTTCAATGAGGGAAAGGTATAGTCATATCAGCGATGGTCTCATCAAGATAAAGCAATAGAGAGGTTCAGATTTGAATATGGACATGAGTTTGAAATCATCTTGAAACACTTGCAAAATGTACAGGAAATAAACGAGGATTCAAATCAAAGCAAAAGAACATGGGGCAGAATGGGGGAAATTTACAGGCTGGTAGTCTCATGGGCTAATAGAAAAGGAGAAAAAATAAATATCAGCAAAAAGAAAACTGCAAAATAAAATTACTGAAAGCAACACAAAGCCCAGCGAACACAGAAGCAGAAACTAAGTGACTCAAAGGAAATCAGGTGAAAACTGCTGGCTTTCGCCTACCGTACCAAGATCAGTCTTAAGATCTGTTGGCAGACTTAACTTTCTGCCAGGTCCCTTAACTGAAACAAAAGCATAAGAAACAAACCACCAGTTAATCCCTTCAAAAATGTTTGGATAAATAGAGTTATAGAAAAATAAAGTAGAAGGGATTTATGTCAAACAATGATAAACCAAGGTGCAGAAAAAAAATAACTATATGAATAAATAATACTGAAAGAAAAAACATATAAGAAAGAAATCACTTTTCAAAGAACCTGAACGTGCAAATTGGTGCAACTGCATATGACAGGCATACTTCCAACTGCATGCTCCTTTGTTTTCCCAGGCCAGAGTCTCAACAAGATGTAATAATTTCCAAACTACACCAGTGTGAAAACTTGTCCAGTTCACATAACGCGTTTCGCTAAGTGCTGAGTAATGCAATATTTCACGTCTAAATATTCTTGTCAAGCTGCAACAAGACAAGATCATCATTAAAACTTGCTCATGACCGTAAAGGTCATGAGCAAGTTTTAATGAAGAAAAAACCCAAAACTCCAAATATTTCTGAAATATATTATGCATCTTGTTGATTTTCATATTTTATATATAAATAATATTTACTCTGCCTGGATGTCTGAACAAAATCAATTGTTTTACAGCCCAGGAGGATTTACATGGGGGGATGGAGGCAAAAAAAATGGGGAGACACCACAGGGTGTCAATACATAAACATTCAACAAGAAGACACCAAATATAACAAAATAACTTATAAAAACATTTTGCAAGCATTTTGCAGTACGTAGAGAACTGAGGATGTAAAGCTAGAGATGTTATGGAACAGTGTCCCCCTAAAAAAAGAAGTCGATATATATAAAATATATACAAAAGTTTGTGTTCTATGGATGTCTTGTATGACAGAGGATTAGGACCAAGTCTAAAAGAAAAAGAAAATAAAAGAAAAAGTACATTTATGAAAATAAAGTCATAGATTTTCAAGAAAAAAAATGGTTATTTTAGTCTGTATCTTGTCTGTCTGAAGAGCAGCAGCCGCCTGTATAAAAATGAGGAACACGGAGCATCTTGTGAAGTTCTACTTTAGTTTAGGTTTGAACTTGGACCTAATCCTCCGTCGTAGTGTGGTAGCCTACGGTGCTACACGTTTCAGCTGCCTTCACCTGAAAACAACCTTTCAATTTAATCTTGGAAATTTCTTTCTTTATTCTTATAAATCTTTGACTTTATTCTTGTAAATTTACAACTTTTTTTCTCGTGAATTTATGACTTTATTCTCATAAACTTTACTTTATTTCTTTTTTCAAACATGGCTCTTATCCTCTGTTGTGGTCTTGACACACATGTCAGTTTTGGCATAAGATTGGAGCAAAGTCATGACAGCAAGAATAAAAGTTAGGTCATGAATCTCCAATCTACTGAAGGGTGAAAAAAGTTGATGATTTTGTTACAAAAAAGTCAATGTAGTTTTGATCCTTGTGCAACAGATTATTAAATTTGAAAACAAAATACAACGAGCCTCTGAGAACATGTACTGCAATCCATCTATATTGGAGGACCAAATAAGTTACTATTAAATGTAAAAAAATATTTCAGAGGACATGGAGGTTTAATGGAGCTCAAATTGCATTTTTAATAAAAAAAAATCTTAAAATAAATTTTAGACTGATGTTAATATTGAATTACAGCAACTGATGCACCTGTTGTGTGTTTCATTATCAGTTGTAGCAGCCAGAGTCAGCTGTCTGATCTAAAAAGAAAAGACCGTTAAAGGCAGGGTTGGTAGTTATGGAAAACTAGCATGAATTTGAATGTAGCATCTCCTTAGGACTCCCTTTAGCCCCATACCTCCTACACTCAGAGCAGGGTATGGGTAGTTTTTCTGCCATTCTCCAGCGTATTTGGATCCCTCTCAGTTATGTGCATTGAATCCTAATTGCTAGGATTAGCCAGGTTTACTCCTGCTGTAGACAGCCGATATTTTTTGCTCTCTTTTAAGAACACATCATGCATTGATTGACATCAGGACGTAAAGATCATTTTAACTGTCAAAACAAAAAAGTGTATCTAAATCTGATTACCAACCCTGCCTTTAAAGTAATTATTTTGAATCAATATGTTTGCTTCAATATGTTAGCATTAGGGTGGACAGTGAGTTTATGTAAATACTGAAGAAGCTGAAATATAGAGCCAGCTTCAGAGAGAGTAAAATGTACTGTTATTGTTGCTCGTCTCATCATCTTTGCTACCATTTTTAACAAGATATCAAATCATAATAGCTTTACACATGAAAAATTTATTGGTTACAAGTATTGAAATGGTTTATTTAGACATGTTGGTGTCGGCAAAGCAAAGGTATGAAGGTGTTTGGCCTCTATCAAAGAGTTTTCTAACTGGGATGATAAATATGTGACAGTATTTTCAATCATCTAAACTAAAGCTGTTGAAGTGTTTGTTGTTGATTGGATGTTTAAACAGCTGGAGGTTGTAATTATATGAGTCATACAACAAACAAAGCAAAGAGAGGTGTTTTTTTTTTTTTTATCACCTTGCGGCTTGTTCTGAAAACTTGGCATTTGTAGAACACCATGTGGAGGTAATTCAGTTTATGCTGGACAAATTGTCTTCAACACTGGTGAATGTACAAAAGCAAGCTAAATTCACAAATATTAGCAAACCACACTGTGCACCATGCAGTTAGTCAGAGATGAGGCAGTCGAGAGGTTCTGCCTGGATGAAACAAGATGGTTCATTGACACAGCGTAAAAAAGACGCAGCGAGACAATATTCTGGTTGCCACAGACACGTAAAGTAGCGTATTGCTTTTAAAGATGCACAGTGATTGATGTCATAGAATGAATTAGAGGCAGTGACGAGTTAGCAGAAGAGGTTCAGCCAGACTGCAATCACTTTCCCATCCAAAGCTCGTCCTCCTTTGCAACAGTGCAGTGTGAGGAGAACACCAAGTTCAGAGCCCCTTACTGGCACATACAACAAACACAACAATGTCTGCCAACGCTGCAGCTTGGGCAGAGAAACAGTGCAACACCAGCGGCTGAACACATGAAAGCATGGATAACATTGACAAAGCAGCAACAGAGAAACTACTCCTCCAAACGCAGCCTTATTCAGCTTGTTCACACTGTAAACAACTTGACAGACAAGTCATTCAGGTGTTATCAGCTGAAGATGAAAGGCTCTTATTTTATTTTTGTGGTGAACACCAGCCCATCATTTTGACAGGAAAAATGACAGATGTTTCAGTGCTGGCTGTGTGACTAGCTGCTGTTAGCCTCAACTTTCTTTGTAAGTTTAACCAAATGAAGTATTTACATTTATTATGAATAAACTTTTTTGGCTGTCTGGCTGCCATTTAAAACTGTAAATAAAAGTCACTGTATAATGTTGACAAAAACATAAATAAAATCAAAATACACTGATTTCCAAATCCTTTTTAACCTTTATTCAACTGAATACACTACAAAGACAAAATATTTATTGTTTAAACTGATAAACTTTGATTTTTTTTTTGCAAATATTCACTCATCTTGAATTTGATGGCTGCAACACATTCTAAAAAGCTGGGACAGGGTCATGTTTCCCACTGGGTTACATCTCCCTTCCTTCACATTCTTACTTGATGTACAACTTCAGTTGATCAACAGTCCGGGTCTCTGTTGTTGTATTTTGTGCTTCATAATGCTCCACACATTTTCAATGGCAGACAGGTCTCGACTGCAGGCAGGCCAGTCTAGTACCTGCACTCTTTTACTACGAAGCCACGCTGTTGTAACAGGTGCAGAATGTGTCTTGTCATTGTCTTGCTGAAATTAGCAGGTACGTCCCTGAAAAAGACGTGGCTTGGATGGCAGCATATGTTGCTCCAAAACCTGTATGTACCTTTCAGCATTAATGGAGCCTTCACAGATGGTCAAGTTAGCCATGCCGTGGGCACTAACACACCCCCATACCATCACAGATGCTGGCTTTGAGACTTTGACCTGATAACAATCCAGATTGTCCTTTTCCTCTTTGGCCTGGAGGACACCACGATGAGCTCGGGTCCAGAGAAGCCGGCGGTGTTTCTGGGTGTTGTTGATATATGTCTTTGTCTTTGCATGGTAGAGTTTGAACTTGCACTTGTAGATGTAGTGAACTGTGTTAACTGACAATGGTTTTCTGAAGTGTTCCATAAAGTCTTTGGAATTGTATGTTGAGAAACATTGTTTTTAAACTGTTGGACTATTTGCTCACGCAGTTGTTCACAAAGTATTAAACCTCGCCTCATCCTTGCTTGTGAATGACTGAGCCTTTCACAGATACTTCTTTTATACCCAATCATGACACTCACCTGTTTCTAATGAACCTGTTCACCTGTGGAACGTTCCAAACAGGTGTTTTTTAAGCTTTTTTCAATTTTCCCAGTCTTTTGTTGCCCCTGTCCCAGCTTGAATATTTGCTAAAAACAAAAAAAGTTTATCAGTTTGAACAATACATATCTTGTCATTGTAGTGTATTTAATTTAATTCTAGGTTGAAAAGGATTTGTAAATCATTGTATTCTGTTTTTATTTATGTTTTACACAACATCCTAACTTCATTGGAATTGGGGTTGTAATATCAACATAAAATACTTTTGATACGTCATTAAGTCTCTGTTTTGTCTGATAGCTCTGGGCAGGTCAGAGTAAAATAGGTGAGCCTCCCATCCTAAAGATTTCCAATGCTCTGAATAAAAATTGGACCATCATGCAGCAGTCACGCAGCCATTATGCAGCTGTCAGAAACTGCATAATGGCTACACTGTATAACCAACATTGTGGTTACCAAGAAGTTTCTGTTTGAAACCTGTCGCCTCATTTTACTTCCTTCACATTGAAAGCCAGGGCCACTTCATTTCAAATTCTCCATTAATTCATAACAGATTTTCCATGAACAGTTTTAATTACATCATTTAAAAAAAAAAAAAAACATCTTGTTAATTTTACCAAAATATCTTGCCCTTGATGGAACAAAGAAGCCAAGACATATCTGTTCCTTTACAATTAGTGCTGACCACAGTGCAGAAGCAGAGGTAGCATGCAGGTGCAACATTTAACCAATCACCTGTCCAAGACAACACAGTTTTCCCATCTACCTGTTTTTTTTCCATCACTGCAAAACAGTAAAAACCCACAAGCAGATGTCCATGAGGAGGCTGGAGTTTGTTAGCCCTCTTACCATTGTCCAGTAAGTAAAAGACTGGACTGCAGTGGCTGGCTCTCAGACTGGCCACAGGCTCTGGCAGGACGCGTGGGTCATTGTGAAGGGAGGTTGGGTAATGAACTGGAATAGGAGATCCAACAGAACAGACACAGACTCTTCAGGGCCACAGGTGAGTAACACGTAACAGTGGGAGAACTGGGGAAAAGATATACTCAAAGAAAAGAGGAGGGAAAACATTTGAGAGGTTCTTAACAAAATTGTTAAGAAAAAGGTTAAGGACAGCACTACTTCACGTTTGAGTATTAAAGGGGCTGTGAGGACTCTCTGTCTGAAGTGGATCACAGCGACACCTCCTGGCTGGAATCGCATGCAAACTGTCATGATGACATGACTCTTAACAAGGTGTGTGTTTGTTTTGGAAATGAAAGGAGATCAGATCTTCTTTTTAACACTACTTTTCTTTGTTCAAGACAGCATTTTTGTGGTTTCTACATGTTATGGATTTTTTTAAGTTGGCTTCTTTGAGAACTGTTATAGAGTTTGGTCGGCTCATCCCTGTACTGGCTCCCTCACACCTACATCTCATCAGTGCAATGTCAACTCTGCAAGGATCCTGTGCCAGAATATTGCAAACACAAGTATCTCTCGTAACCTCCACTGTCCTCCTCTTTCCCAGTAACCCCAGGAGCCTCCAGTGCCCAATATCTGCTACACTGCCACGCTCACATGCTGGAATCACTCAAACTTTCCACCTCAAGCCTCATGCCTGCACCTCTTCACGGATTCCTCCCCTCCATCCTCCTCCCCTTTGAAAAATATTCACTTAAACAGCATCTTCTTCCTCTGGTATCGGCTTTTGGGTCCAAACACAAACAGCTGGTTACTAACCTTAACATTTTTATCAGATACAACACAATGAGGTAAGGTATTTATCAAAAGTTACGCAGCGCTGTTCTTGGAAACGTGACAACAAGTAAACTTTATAAGTTTGAGACATGCATGTGGGTTGGAATGAACATTATCACAGATTAGCTCGTGGTTTAGCCTTTAGCCTGTGCTCTGTCACCCTTCTGTTTAGATTTCTTCTGTTCTGACTTCCTTTTCTGTCTGTCAGTTCAGCTCCAGTGTTCACCATCACTACCAAATAAATCACAGAATTTGTTTTCAGCAGAAAAAAACACAGATCTCTCTCCTCACTACTAAACTTTTTCAGCCAGTATGGTGTTGTCATAGAGACTTCAACGTGCCGTAAATCAATCCGATGCTGTCCAAACCCGATTGGGAAGCTAAGAAATAACATTTAGAAATAACCTATATTGGTGCTGATAATCTCATTGTAACCACAGACTGTATGTATGTGATGGACGTAGTCTCTGCGATGTCATCTGTCTGTTTCTGAAATGGTGCAGCCATACTGGAAATGATGTGAGCTTTGAGTCTCCACACTAGCAGTGAGAGGGCTCCTGTCAGTCACGTGAGCTGAGCTAAACTTGACATCTTAATATCTTCTTATTTGCAGAGTTTGGAAAAAAACATTCACCCCCTATATTGTGTGCTGTTAGTGAAATTAGCGATTCAGACGGGAGATATCGCTTGTACCAGGCTGTAAATGTGCTTATTTCTGCGGTGAAAATTGATTTTTTTGGCTTGGTGTGTTTGTGATTTCCGGTACTTCCGGAGCCAGCCTCAAGTGGACACTTGAGGAACTGCAGATTTTAGCACTTCAGCATTGTCTCATATTTTCAGACCAATGTTGATACTTGATTTTGAGTTGTTGATTAGAAACAGGCATATGTCTAGAATTGAGAGTTTTTCAGGATCACTTAGAAAGTCCTCACAGTCCCTTTAAACAAGGAAATGAAAATGATTTTAAAAACAAACAAAGAAATAATACCACGATTACTAGGAGTAACAGATACAACTTTCAGGAATCCACTGAAAGTCCATGGAATTAAGTAGATGGCATTAGTTCAGCCCACAGTTCCAGGGCTCCTTCCCTCACCTCCTCCTTTTCTCCCTTATCATGTGTCATGCACCTTTCTTAATATATCCTGCAGGGTCGGGCTACAACTACTGGCACCTTGTTAGCCCATCTCACAGCCGATACTGCTCAGGTAAGCCTCGTTACAGTCCAATGTGGCATATGGTTCCCACAGAAAATGTGACAGATGACCCTGAACCATAACAACAGACCCCAACACATGGAACAGATGACAATGGGAAAAGTATGGAGGTTCAGCTTTCAGGAAGACATAAGGATAATTATTTGTTCACGTAAGAAAACCAGAGAGGAGGGAAACAATGAGGGGGGAAAAAAAAAACAGGAGAAATGTGTGAAGGAAAGGTGAGAGACACCTTCTGTTCCTGACATGCAGGGTACATCAGGATGATGGCTGCCTGCCTTAATAAGCTCCCTTTAGTCTGTATTTGTCCTTCAAATAAACAACACAGCTGTTGTGTCAAGACTCAGCAAAACAAGCCACTAATGGCCAAAGAGTAAACAAATACAACAAAAAGAGGACACCTAAATGAAATCCTATTAGCACAGTGGAAGACTGAAGAGTACAGAAGAGGACTTAGGGCAAATAAAAAAAATCAGTTCTATTATTTTTATTATTATTCTGAGATTAAAGTCAGAATTCTGAGATTGAAGTCAGAATTCTCATTTTAATCTCAGAATTCTGACTTTTTTTCCTCAGAATCATAAGAATGAAAAATAAAAAATATATATTGGACAATTTTTTTTCCCAGTGGCCCTAATCCTTTTTCATAGAACAGTCTTAGTGCAACATTTTTTTTTTTATATATATATATATATATATATACATTTTTTGTCATGACAGCATCTACAACGGCAGATTAGGGGAGCCAAATTAAAAAAAAAAAAAAAAAGGAAATTTACCAGAATAAAGTCATATTTTTTTGAGAATAAATTTAGGAGAATAAACTTGTTTTCTATCAGAAGAGCTGCAGTGACCTGCACCAATCAACACAACTTCATCAAGAAGATGCTCTCATTTCATCCTCTTTGAGGAGGCGGATGGACGCTCCTATAAAACAACCTTTCAGAGTAAAGTTTGATTTTAACATGATTTAAATGGATTCATGAATTTAATCTCAGAAATGTTTGACTTTGTTCTCCTAAAGTTATGACTTTATTCCACTTTTTTTTTTTTTTTTTTTAACTTGGCCCTGTTCCTCTGTCGTAAGCAGCCAATCATTTTGGAAAAAAGCTTCCTACAGAATCTGATGTTTCCAATCTCTTGTGTACACGTATATCAGATACTCCAAGACACTGCGGATCATACTGTGAGCGTGGTTTCCATCAAACTCATAACTTCTGGCAGGCCCATAACAGAACACGATGACCATGACCTCATCGAGAGCTGAAGAGTGAAAAACTTCTTCTGACAAGACAGCACAGAACAGCTTGTTCTGCCTCTGCGTTTTTTTGTGTGTTCTCAGAGAAGGCTCCAATAGAAGCTTGTCAAAAATGACAGCTCATTACATTTTCCCTGCTGAGGGAAATAGTTGTTGTATCCTGAACAAGCTACATCAAGATCAGAGTTTGTATTTAAAGCTACTCAAATATCAAGTAAAAAGTCTGTTTCATTTTTTTTTAAGAACTGAATCACTACTAAATTACAAAAAAAAATGCTTTAAAAAATATCTGCATTGACATTTAATTAGCAGTTTTAATGACCTGATGATTGATAAATCAGTTTTTTTTTTTAATGTATACAACCTTGTTTATATATATGTACATTAAGAAAATACACCAACAACATATTTTCCGAGGACTGCCTTAAGTAAAGATGTGAAGAAGTGATTTCCCTAAGACTGCTCTCCTGTAGTTTCCTCTGTTTTTGACCTTTTGATATTTTGAAAACTTGTTTGACATCATAGGCATTGCCTATGGGCTGAGATTTGTGCCAGTAGAAACTGAATTTGAGTTATAATATTGAATTTGAAAAGCATGATCTGATATTAAATTTAATGTTTTGAAATTGAATTTATTTGGGGGATAGCATCATTTTCATCAGTAAGGAATGTAATTCAGAAAACTAACTCCACTGACTGTTTGTTCATCAACAGACGTTCTGTACTGAAGTCATGAAAACAATTAAGTCACAAGAAAACAGAATTTAACTAATGTTAGAAGCAGACGCGACGAGGATTTCTGTCATCAGTGCTCGATTACTCTTCCTCACAGATGAAGATGATATAATGGTCATGCCACGCTGAACTGAAACTGAATTGTAAAACTGAATCTGAATTTTGGGAATTGAAATTGATTTTTTTTTTTACTTAATTTTTGAATTTAAGGAATATTGAGTTGAATTTTCAAGTAGGTTAAACACAGTTTCAAAACAAATTAATTCAATTTCAGCTCATGCTTTTCAAATTCAACATTATAATTCAAATCTAGTCTCTAGTGGCACAAATCTCAGCCCACAGTCCACTGATCTATAACACTGTTCATGAATCAGTCTTGATTTACTGCTTAAGCTTTGCTCCCAACTTTTCAGTATTGACCGAAACCATCAGCGACAACATACTAAAAAACCATAAACCCTCAGGACCCCAATCCCACCAGTGGGATTAAAACACCGCTTATTTTTAAATGACTGGCATTAACAAACAGTTTCCAATCCAATAACTGAATCAGATTCATCATCAGATTCTCATGTTTCAGAAGGTACCTGAATGTATCACAAGTGTTGTCCAAACAGAGCAGAGACGACAGGAGGATTTCATAACATCACTTTGATTCTCATGACTTCTTTGGAAATTTGCAGAAAATAAACTGTTTGCTGCTGATAAATTCTGTAAACAACAAATAATTCAGTGTTCTTTAATGCTTTGAGCAAGCTCTGAATGATCAACATACACCTTGGATTCACGCTTTAAAAATTCTTTGAATTTTGCTTCCAATGGCATAAAAATAAACAGCTTGTAATAATGTTGTAATAATTGTTTCATTCTGATGATGTTAAACTGCTCAGGAGACATTGTTGAGTTATCCTGAACCCAGAGAGGAGCAGGACTTCATACTGCAGAGAAAAATCAGACCACAGTCAGGAAAAAAAAAAAAAAAAAAAAACATCAACATTTTAGATTCTTTGAATGTAGAGACACCAACAAGAGTTTTCCTCTGTTCCTTAGAGGCTACCTGAAAATGAGTTGTTTACACTAATTCCTTATTTATTCAATTTTTAAAAAAGGTAAAATCAGAGAAATTCAATTTCTGTTTTTCTTTGTCTCTAACGATTTATAGCTTTTAAATTTTGTCACACTGCATGACGACATAACTGAGTTCCATCAGTCTGTAGCCATGGCTGTTCTGAATCTATAGAGGTGCAGGACTTCACTTTGCTGAGAAAAATGAGACCACAGAGAGTAAAAATGTGACAGAAGCAAAAACATGACCAGAAACTGTTTGGGATCCTGAGGGTTAAAAAACAGACTGCATATGTTCATCACACCCGTCTCTTCCACAGAGACATGACTACAGTTATAAATCCTGCAGCTTTCAGTACATGCTAAGCACCGCAGAATAAACTTGCCAGCATTTTCTAACTGACAGAAGTGCACTGAGGGTTTTTATGATGTATTATGGATGATATAAATAAATATTTCAGTGGAAGCACAGACCATTCTGTTCTGATCTCACATTTAAGCCTTGATTTTACAAATTATGCAGAGTATACATATTGTGCATGCTCCTCATAGCATCCCTTTACTTTCATTATCCTAAACTCTGCAAACATGAGCCATAACATAGAGGAGCGACCAGCAACAGTGTTCTGCACTCAAATCAGCTCATATTTTAGAAACAAACACGTCTGTATCACTGCACTGGAAGTGAGTTACCATTTCAAACAGTTCCCTTCGTCATCGGGGGAGGATGCTCTGGTGACGGGTGAGGTGTCCGCGTAGCTTCCATTAAAAAACAGTGTCAAGGTGCAGCAAGGCGCAGCAAAGCTTTACAGTGCAAATTACAGAACACATTTCCATACAGGGAAGGTCAGCTTTTTCGTGTGTGAGTGTGTGTGTGTGCTGAGATTACCTGAGGTGGGTGACTTGCTTCTCTCCATGTCAATGGACTGCTGGTTGTCGGAAAGTTCAGTAAGGCCTGTTGCAGCAGAAAGTCACCAACAGGAAGAGAGAAAAAAAATGGGACACCAACAATCTGTCATGTTTTTTTTTTTTTTTTTTTTTTTCAGACGCTTGTCAGTCAAACAGATTATAAATAAACAAGAGGTGGAATCAGCCACACAGAGCTGCGCTGTCCAGATTATCAGCAACATCTTTAACTTGAACTATCAAGTCCCGGCTATCAGCCCGTCCCCACACTGCCTGGGGAATGTTACTCTGAATCTGTACATCTCTCAGGAACTGAGTGGCTGCCCCGGCTGTGACCTGCACTACAGTTTCATGAACAGATAAATGTCTATTTTAAAAAAAAAAAAGTTAGATTGAAAATCATTTAGTAGTGCAAATCTCTTGTAAGGGGATCAGAAACAGTTAACAGTCAACAAATAAACACACATTTAATCTATTAACACAAGTATCTAATCAGAATCTGATCAAATACTTGTTTGCATGCACCAAGCACAGGCCAGAGTGACGAACCAGACCTTTAATATTTACCAATATGTTTATTTAAATCTTTACATGAACTTAAGGATTTAGCTGTAATCTTGGACTAAGAGCATATGATTTGTTGTGCGAGGCTGAGTGGATGATTAAGCCTTTATTCACCCCGCTAACTGTTAAAATATACATCACATGGATCATTTATTATGTATGACTGCCCTTACTAACAGGCTCAAAGGAGTGGCTCTGTGTCTGCAAGGGACATACCGTTGGACATGACTGGAATCAGGATTAAAAGATTCAGGTTGCAAAATACTGTCATAAAAAAACACGTGTCTAATTCTAATCATGTCTTCGGTGCGTCCCTTGGCTTTCTTAACACATCATTCATTTCCAGTCCCTATGGCAACCATCCCTTTCAACCCTGTTATTCCACCAAAACACTGCATCCTCCCCCTCCCCCACCCACACACTCTTTTACGAAGGGCCCGACTTACTCTGATAGGATGTACGGATCCTTTTCTTTGAATCTGAATAAAAGTTAGACAGGCCACGCATGCAAAACTCTGTCAGGCAGGCCCGCATGCCCACATCAGCAGCCACAGAGTCACGAAAAGGTGGGCGGAGGAAGGGCGAGGAGGAGGAGGAGGAGGAGAGAAAAAAAGAAGAAGATAGAGGCCAGGGATAAAGAAAGAGAAGTGTGTTGAGTTTTAGAGCGGGTAGAGAGGAGAGAGGAGGGGAGGTTGAAAGGAGAGAAAAATGTTAGAAATGTGTATCAGCAGGGTAGAAGAAAAGTAGACGAGAAGAGTAAAGAAAGAGAAATCGTTTTAAAAGTAAAGAAAGCATGAATATAAGAAGAGGAAGAAGAAGAGTTCAGAAAGTGAAGGACAAGAGAAGGGGAGGGGAGAAGAGAGAAGAACACACAGGCTTTGAGTAAAAAAGAAAGTGAGAGCAAGCAGCAAACGTGTTTGTGTCAGTTTGACATTCATCTACTGCTGGGATTCCAGATGAGATTTCAGAAGTCAGCTACTTCGTTGGCAGGAAACATTAGTGACAAAAAAAATACGTTTGATGAAATCAAAAAAGGGCTTTTTTTTTTTTTTTTTTTTTTACATCTTCATACGAGTTAAAGTCGTCCTTTGGTTTGAACCACAGCAACTGATACGACATCTTTAAAAACTAAGCAGCTTGTTATGGAATGAAGATTTGAAGGACATAGATAAAATATTCACACAGATATAGATGTGTGGTGACAACAGCTAAAAATGCTGAAGGATGGACAGAACACTTCTGGATAAAACTTTAAACTTGGTAAAGTGTGCCCCCACGTTTTGCTTCACCTGTTCATAATGTTCATTCAACCACCTGGGGTATAACACATTTTCCTTTTTGTGTTTATTCTCCCATAGTTTAATGAGTCCTAAAGAGGAAAAAAGTTTAATAAAAGTTTGAAACTTTTAGGGTATGGAGTGGAGCATGGTCAATAAAAAGCACAAAGGCAACTGCCATTAAAATAAAATCACATGAGTTTTTCCTCTTCACCTGAATCTTAAAGATGGCTAAAAACATTTAGCTGTGAGTGCTTCATCGATTGTCTTGTCTGAGCTTTACTGATATTGTAACAAAGCTCCGTGTGCATTAAAGATGGGGTATTATGCTTTTTTGATTATTATACTGTCCCTTTGGTACACCTGAACCTCCTCCATGATTTACAGCTAAAAGAAAATCTCTGTTTTCTCACACTGGAGTTTCAGAAACTCTTTTTTAAGCCTCTGTCTGAAAAGCTGTGTTTTAACTGCTGCGTCTTTTATCCCTTTTCCACCAGTGTTAGTTCGGTGCTAGTTCAGTGCTAGTTCTAGGCTAGTGCCTGAATTAGCACCAGTTCTTTCTACTTCCACTGACAAAGCACTGGCTCCAGGTGCAAAAAACTGTTGCTTAGTGAGCACCAACTCTTTGCTGGGCCAGAATAAAGCACCGGCTAAACTCCACACAGAAAGGCACACCAGGCTAACTAGGATTCCCCTGCAGTATGTTTATGTATAACAAAATTCTGAACATGTCTCAAACATTAGTTGTATGATTGTTTGCCCAAAACCACTCTTAAAGTGATGACTTGAAGCAGTTTTTTTGTTACAGTATGACGTCATTTAATGTAGAATCACACTTGGATAAATGAGTCATTTTGGAGCCATGTGTGTAAATTTGATGTAATAATACAAAACCTGTTCTTGTCTATAAAAAAAGAAAGGGAACACCAAATTAATGGTCTTTACTGATCAAAAACAAGATACTAAAAGAATACTTGGAATATTTAATAATTAGGTTTACTGATTTTAAAAGATACAGCAAAGAAACACTCATCCATCATGAACTCAGATGGAAAATGAATGGTTATTTTGGACTCAAGTTGCGCATTAGCCGGTGTGTGTATATGTTGTGCATCAAAGGGTTAAGGAGGCTCAGATTCTTAGACATCTGCAGAAAGATGTTGCAGATGTTTTATTAGTCTGTGGTGGCAGGTGTGTCACTGTATGCTGCAGTCTCCTGGGGAAACAGTATCAAATTCAAGGATGTGAGGCGACTGGACAAACTGGTGAAAAAAAGCTGGAACTTTGATTGGAACCAGGTTGGACTCACTGGGGACTGTGGTCGAAAGAAGCATACAGAAGAAGCTAGAGGCCATTATTAATCATACAGACCATCCGCTTCATAACATCTTTATGTAGCAGAGAAACAGCAGCAGTGGACGGCTCATCTCTCTGAGCTGCAGGACTGAGAGATACAGGAAATCATTCATCCCTGCAGCCATTAGGCTCCATAATGCTCAAGCCAATGGGAGATGAGCTGACTTTCTTGTTTTATGTGATTTTCATAATTTCATCTAATCATATTATAGTCTATTAATTTCAGCAAGACTCATAAAGATCTCTTGCTATTTTTGGAACTAAGCAGATGGATTCAGGGATTTCTACAATTTGAATATGAAGCAGTTTGAAAATCAGTACTGACATTCAGAAGTGATACTTAACACTGATGATTAAAAACCATAAAAACATAATACCCCATCTTCATTTCTTAAAGGAAACTAGACTTTTAAAATAATTGACCATCAAGCTTGCATTGTCCTATAACATGAGGTTAGTTTAGGGTGTAATAAAGAAGGTATGACTACTTTTATAATTACATTTTACTTAAGGCTGCATTGCATTTGTTATTGGATATATGTCTCTGAGACTCTCAGCAGTCGGAATCAGCTGCTTAGATATTGTAGGCAGGGAGTAGGTGACCTCTTTGGATTCGCATTTTACAACCCCAATTCCAATAAAGTTGGGATGTTGTGTAAAACGTAAATTAAAAACAGAATACAGTGATTTGTAAATCCTGTTTAACCTAAATTCAACTGAATAGACTACAAAGACAAGATATTTATTGTTCAAACTGATAAACTTTGTTTTTGAAAATATTCACTCATTTTGAATTTGATGGCTGCAACACGTTCCTAAAAAGCTGGGACAGGCTCATGTTTCCACTGTGTTCCTTCACCTTTCCTTTTAACAACACTCAATAAGTGTTTGTGAACTGAGGACACTAATTGTTGAAGCTTTGGAGGTGGAATTCTTTACCATTCTTGATTGATGAACAACTTCAGTTGATCAACAGTCCGGGGTCTCTGTTGTTGTATTTTGTGCTTCATAATGCTCCACACATTTTCAATGGGAGACAGGTCTGGACTGCAGGCAGGCCAGTGTAGTACCTGCACTCTTTTACTACGAAGCCACACTGTTGTAACAGGTGCAGAATGTGTCTTGTCATTGTCTTGCTGAAATAAGCAGGGACGTCCTTGAAAAAGACGTGGCTTGGATGGCAGCATATGTTGCTCCAAAACCTGTATGTACCTTTCAGCATTAATGGAGCCTTCACAGATGGTCAAGTTAGCCATGCCATGGGCACTAACACACCCCCATACCATCACAGATGCTGGCTTTGAGACTTTGCGTCAGTCCATCTCAGATGAGCTCGGGCCCAGAGAAGCCGGTGGCGTTTCTTGGTGTTGTTGTTGTCTGGGTGTTGAGTTTTAACTTGCACTTGTAGATGTAATGATGAACTGTGTTAATTGTGCGGCTCACGCAGTTGTTCACAAAGTGGTGAACCTTGCTCCATCATTGCTTGTTAATGACTGAGCCATTCAGGGATGCTCCTTTTACCCAATCATGACACTCACCTGTTTCTAATGAACCTGTTCACCTGTGGAATGTTCCAAAAAGGTGTTTTTGGAGCATTCCTCAACTTTCCCTTTTTTTGGAACGTGTTGCAGGCATCAAATTCAAAATCATTTAATATTTGCAAAGAAAAAAAACAAATATCTTGTCTTTGTAGTGTATTCAGTTGAATATAGGTCAAACAGGATTTGCGTTATCATTGTATTCGCTTTTTATTTACATTTTACACAACTTCCCCACTTCATTGGAATTGGGCTTGTCCATGTATGCTCAAGCAGGACCAAAACTGATAGGAGAAAGTTTTCAAATGGCAACATGCATAAAAATGCAATCATGGAATGACACAAAGCCTTTTAACATGCATTTCATATCATGGTGCAGAAGTGTGACAGTCATACAGCGTTGGACAGATGTTTTGTTCTGTTAGTTTTAGAGAGACAGCATAGAAAGAAGAATGAAAGATTTTCTCTGCTCATATAAATACCTTCATTTTGCATTTTGCAAACTAACAGACTTAACTTTCTGCAAATAGCAATAGCTACCATAAGTTTCTTTGGTTTTTCAAAGTATATATATGTACTTCTAATGCAGAATAGGTATTACTAAATAACAGTTTTTATACCTTTTAAACACTGTAAGAAATGGTTAAAGCAGCATTCACTCTATCATAAGATCCAGCAAATTATATATTTGTATATTTATGTTGCATACAAATAATATTAAAGAAATGGATTGTTTGTTTTCAACTTTTAAAAGTATTACTGTTTGTGTATTTAATGTGGTTATTTAATGACAAGAATATTGTTAACATGTTACTAAGATCCTTAGTGTAGGTAAAAACATAGTGAGCCATGATCCACCAAATCTTGATAGATTTCACATAATCTACTGTTTAACGATATAAAACTCTGTTAGATCAAGAACTTGCAGGCAGCAGTACTGAATATTTACAAGGAAAAATAATATATCACTGCCATTAAAAGTATGATCAGTTATTAAGATACATCTAGTTTGTGCTATTAGTCTGAACCTAAACAAAGGACGGAGAAGATAAAATAAAGACAGCAGAGCTACAGGCAGAGAGAGTAGAATATAGACAGAAGATGATGTCCCAGAAAGTGTGTGTGTGTGTGTGTGTGTGTGTGTGTGTGTGTGTGTGTGTGTGTGTGTGTGTGTGTGTGTGTGTGTGTGTGTGTGTGTGTGTCTGTGCTACCTGAGGTGGACTGTCTGTGCCTGCGTGGGGAGCGAGTGAGGCGCTGGTAGGGGTCGGCTGCTCCGTACAGATCCAGTGTCGACATACACAACAGGACAGTTTTCTGTAAGTAGTCCACCACTGCAAGGCCATTACAGTTCCCAAACGCCAGACTAAACAAGTAAGAGGCACGTGCAGAAAACACACACACACACACACAAACAGAAACAGACATACAGACAATGAAGAAGTGTTTTTCAGCTGACATTAAAACTACTGGCAGATTTATTCCAGCAGGTTGATCTCAGTGACATTAAGGCTGGTGCATGAAGCCCTACCAAAGACGGTCAAATTGATTTTGACGTTTTGCTGTAATTAATGTCACCAAAACTCTAGCTTTATCTCACTGTGCTGCTGCTGCGCTGAATATTAATACCATCCAGAGACAGAGTCTCTTTATAGCCTCTGACTTTCAGGATCATGAAAAACATGTAGTTTTTTTTTCCTCTTCTTTTAGCATGAATTCATCTGATGAGCTTCATCACAACAGTCATGACAACAAAAAAAAACAAATTCTACCAATTACAAAATGTCTTATTTACAATATAGAAAGTCAAAGTGTGAATGTTTCTACAGTCAATGGCATTTTGTTCAGAAGTTCCAGTACAAAGGTGTAAGGTAATAAATGTCATCCATAAAAATGGCTCTGTCCCCCAAAATTTCTGGCAGGTCTCTGTTTAATCCCATTTATAACCATTACAGGTACGTGTGTGTGTCCCTCTGGTTTTGGTCTCTTTTGCTTCTGCGATACTATATACACAACTTGAAATGACACACTGGGACCAGTTTTGCACCAAAGCAGGATCAATGTGAAGGTACGAAGGTGTAATGATTGCAGAGGTGCATTACATGGCTGCAGAAAACTGGCACTGGTGAAAGGATTTGATTCATGAGACGCAGGCAGCACCAGTGGCTGAGGCTTCCTCATGAATCATTGTTGTTGTCTATCTCAAAGCGTTGAAATCAAGATAACTGCCACTACTTTTTACATTGTTTTAAAAGCAGTCTGTAATACTGTCAGACAGCTCATAATGAGACTAATTTGTTTACCCCTTCTTTCCTCACCAGAGGTGATGTCTTCCTCTAAACACTGCATGCAAATTAGTAATAATGTCACGCAAACAAGCGAGGTGGAAAAACATGTAGGCTATGAGTTTGCTGTTCTTCCATCCATCCCTGGATGCTCCTTCTCACCTGCTGGAGGAAAGCAGGAGCATGTCCAGAGGGAGGGCCAATCAGGTCTGAAGCGTCACCTGCCCCCTTTAAATTTGATTGGCCAGTTCAATTGTGACTTTAGACAAAATTGCTTTCTTTAAGTCCTGAGAGACTTGTGCTGTGTCTTAGATTGCATACTTTTGCACTTATGCTTCCTATTTTGAGTGCATAAGTGTGTTCACATTGACAGCACAGTTAAGAGTAGTGTACTTTAACTGGGTGGCTTTAAACTGCCAAACTATGGACGACGGTTGCAGTTAAAGAACAGGTGGAGGTTTATGAAGTAAGACAACACTACCCTAAAATGTGTGCACTGTGCTTGTAATTACTGCAGTAGCAATTAATAGCACAGTGCACAGTATGTACTTTTAATTACAGAGTGTTGGCAGTGTGCAGCGTTTGGCTTTGAAGATTCACCTCTCTATTTCTTTTTAAAGTCAGTTATTATACAAACGCTTAACTCATGGATGTTGAAATAGAGTGAAGACATAAGGTAAATGCTACGCTTTGTGTGTGCCCGAACCATGGACTGTGTAATAAACTAATATAGTACTCATGATGTCACCCATCGTTTTCTGATATGTAGTTTTTAAGCCTACGTTGTTAGAATTCTCCTCACTAATGCAGTACAGGATGTTAACTGTCAGTCAGGTGAGCAGTGCTTCTGATTGGGCAAACTCATGATCTTAAAATCTTCTAAACTTCTAAGTTATAAAATAATTATAGACATCTTGTAGAAACCAGCTCTTTGAAAGTCATATCGTGCACCAGGCTGTAAATGTGTCTATTTTTACTGTAAAAATTGGGTCGTTTGGCTTGATGAGCCTCAAGAAAGACACTCGATGACCTGCAATTTTTTGGCACTTGTGCATAGTCTTCATTTCTCACAGCCAGGGTTTGCTGCCTGGTGCGTACATTTACCGCAACTATCTCAGCCTGTGTCAATGTCCCAGTTGGGCTACTCTTGACAAAAAAGGGCGGGGGGGGGGGGGGGCAGTAAAGTCCCTGAAACCAAAGATTACTTTTTAAGGAGGTGAATTTCCACCCACCACAAAGCTCCAGATCAGATGTACAGCCATGAAAGAGACAGTCACTCTTTAAAAAAAAAACTCAAATGACAATTAATTTGTGGTAACATTTGACGCAAAAAGCAGGACCAAGTGCCATGACCCAAAGGCCATGTTTCTGTAGGCACTGGCTCTGAGATGGTCTGATAAACGGATCCCTTGCACATACTGGTCCTCTGAAAGATAACCTCGTCATTGTTACCACTCCGACCTGAGAGTCTGTCTTAAACTACACTTTCAGCCCTATTAAACTTGATGGTGTTTTCCTTTACTGACATTTTGTTGGCCATTTATTTGCTAAGCACTCCTGTCATTTCTGAAAGCGAAACTCCAAAGTGCAAAGGGATGTCACTGGCTCAAATAATAAGTGAGTTTTGGGACTGAGGACACAGACATCAAGAGAAATGATGTGTCTAAGAATTTGAAACACTTGAAAGTTGGAGGTTTTAAGGATTGTAATGGAGGACTACATATTCAGACCTTATTCTGCATTGACTTTAGGCACTTTAGAGTCAGTACCTTAGAAAGTGTCCAAAAGGTTTAGTTTAATACCCCCCCCCCCCCTTTTTTTTTTTTTGGCAGTGATTTAAAAACACTAATATGCAAATTCTCTTACAAATTTAAGAACTGTTTGGCACAGATAAAGTTGAAAGCCAGCAAATTAAATTTGTCAAAAGCATCCCTCTTCTCTCAGGTTTCATTTTAATGGATTTTATACTGTCCATTCCGCTTCCAGGAAATGTTATAATTGTAGCAACATTAGTGTGAAACATTTCTTCACTTATAAACATCCCCCCAGCAATAGACCAGAAGACATCAAGCTTCATCTGCTACAATTATACCTACATCCTTTATGACGGAGAATGCTGAATGAGAGAGATGTGGAACTGATAGGATCATGGACGAATTTAAAAAAATAATTTTAGATAAATAGAGACGCCTGGTGCTCCCAGCCTAGCATGGCTCTAAATCACTAGCCAGACTCTTCTCCTCTGTTGTACCGAAATGGTGGAATGAATTACCCAACTCATTAAGATCCGCAGAGTCCCCTTCTACTTTTAAGAGAGGTCTGAAGACTCACTTGTTCAGGGAACACTTTGGCACTTAATCTGACCCTTCTCCTCTTTGTCCTCAGGGGTCAGATCAGAAAGTCTCGGACTGAGCTCTTAACAAACGAAAGCACTGAATATTGATTTCTCCTGAATGTTGAATTCTAGTTATGGCTGATATTTAGATAGAACACAAAAAAAAAAAAAAAAAAAAAAAAAAAAAAAGGGGGGGGGTTATTCGCACTTAATAAGGTTTCTCCTTCTTGTCAAAATTCTTGCTTGTGTTGTACGTCGCTTTGGAAAAAAGCGTCTGCTAAATGAAATTGTAGAAATTGTAAATTGTAGATATCTTTATATTTGATGGATGTAGCTCAAAGACCAGCCCTCAGGCAGACAGTCATGAAATTGGAGACTTACAGGCCGTAGGCTGAGTTGATATCCAGGCTGGTGATCTGTTGTGGAGGTTCTCCATCTATCCACTGCAGCTGGATGACCAGCTCTGCCTGATAGCCAGGAGGTACCCGGACCGTCTTGTCCTTCACCCTGGAACAAGCAGAAAACACTATAGTTTACTTTAGTGTAAGCTGGATGCTCATAGATACACAGTATGTGATGTTTACTAGACACAAATGTTTAGACCATTTTTTTTTTTTTTGCAGCCTTTTCTGAAACATCTCAGACAAAATGATTTGTTTTACTCATGTTTGTGATGTTGTACCAAACCCAAGATAAGGAGCTCTTACTTAAGGCAAGGGATGCTGGGTTTGATTCCCTCAGTTGTCCCACTGACAGGGCTAGCTGGCTGTCGGGGGTAGGGTTGGGGTGAGTGAGAGCCAGATTCTGAGATGCAGGGATCATTTTCATTCTCTGATGGAGAGATGACATCCTCTGTCTCACATTGTAGGCGGACCTCCAGTAACTGGCAATGACACGGATTATCAAATATTGAGAAATTAATAGTTTCAAATAGTCACAAAAAAAACAAAAAACATTTGCATTTGTCCCAAATCAGAAGGATGCCTCTCGGTACTGGACAGTTATCACTCACCACTGTTTGAGTGTTGGCCTCATATTTGCTGAAGTGATACAAGATGATGTGGGCTGAGATGCCGACCACACAGAACATGCGACTCTGAGGGCACCAGCTGACCATCTGTACAGCAAATGGGTCCTCTTCCACAAACTCTGCTGCCCGGCCCTCACCTGGCTTTGGCTTTTCAAACACTTTGGAGGTCTTTAGCTTGTACAACATCTGTAGTGTGACTAGTCAGACAAGTGGTTAGTTTTGGAAACATTTTTGGAAATGGAGGGAAAAGAAAAACACATTATAAACTGAAATTAAGAAAAGAAGAGACAAGTTTGATAGACTTACCTGCAGATGCATCCCAGAACTTTATTGTACCATCAGCATGTCTGAACAAAGAGACAACAGTCTTTGTCATTTATAAACAACACCAGGGCCACGATTTCCTCTAATGAGGGAACCAGTGTCGTATGCTTATTTTACATTGTTAACCATTATAATGCATGACTACCCTTAGGTCTTACCCTGTAATAATGATCTCTGGGTAGGCATGGGAGCCTAATGTCCATGTTCCACCACTGATTGGCCACTCCTGATATGGTTACAGGCGGAGAGTTGGTTATTTTAAGAGCCTGTTTGACTCTTTTATTTTGTTTTATTTTTAACTTGAACCTGTCTACTGATTCAAGTGACTCACATATGAAGGATCAAGTATAATGTGTTGCAAGTTCTTAGCAGAAATTTATTTAAAAGGTCTTTAAGGACTATCTGTTTGAACCATAGACTGTATAATCAATAGATGTAACCTCCGCAACGTCACCCATCTGTCTCTGGAACAATTTTTTTGCTGCAGTCTGCTTACACTCTTTACACTTGTTTAAATAAACAAAAATGGCCACCATAAACAAGTTTATTATTGTGTAATTACTTCCCTTCCCTACCTTTTGGCTGTAACCAGTCTTCTTGTGTTTAGCCCCTATAGAGTAAAGGACAGGGATAATGTCTGGCGGACAATCTGCGAAATAGGCTGTGCAGGTAACTGGAGACTCATGGATGTCCATGGGGTAAGGGTTCTCAAAGACAGGAAAGCTGAAAAAAAAAGACAATTATGATAATCTTTGAATGAATTAGGCCACTACAGCAAAGATAAAAATCTGAAAGGGATAGTGAGCACAATCAGGTTGCTATGGCAAATTATTACCTGGCTTTCTTATTAACCACATGTTAAATAATTGATTCTATTTGGTCAAAACCCCCTTTTCTATGTTTATAAATTCAGATTAGCAAATTAGGGACAAACTAGACTTGTGACTGATCATGTCAGACATATTAACTCAATCCATGACAATCAGAGAAAAATACAACCTTCTGACTGCTTCAGCTCAAATGGAGTTTTGAATATTACGCCCTATCCATAGAGAGAGCACCAAGCTGACACACTCTGAAACAGAGTGAGAGTGAGAAGAAAATACAGACAACAAAGTGGCAAGGAGGAGGACTTATACTGCTTTTTCTACATCTGTTAAAATTCAGCTGTTTTGACTTTCCCATGAACTAAACGTTTAAACAGGTGAAAACAGGTCACTGTAGCCAATGAAGCGCAACAAACCGATGAAACCGAGCAATTATCTTTTAGTCTAAATTGATTTTTAAATCGGTAAACCAATCTTTCAATCAATACTTAGTTACAGTTTGTTTACTTTGTTTTGCTGGGATATAAGAAAACATAATTACGCAGAACCCTGATGGGGTAAACAGGAGGTATCATCTCTTCCATATCTCATATCATGTTTTGTATCATGATCTATTTGATATTCACTGAAAGCATCTTGACTATTGAAAATTATAGATTTCTCTTGTAACTGGTCCTGGTTTCCTGGCAGTTGTGAAGTCAATAGGAATAAAGTATTTAAGGCAGTTATGTAATAAAACTGTGTTACTGACAGCACTGGGGTTTAAATTAACAATGAAATGTTACGAATAATAAGAACTATGTTCCACTGATCTTATTACATGTAATATATTGATGATGTACACGCGAGGGATGCACCAATCAAGCTCTTTAAGTCAGGATACCAATAGTGATATCAGGCCTTTGTTACTGGAAAGGAATAAAAAATTATCTTTGACACTAGAAACACCAAAGCGGGCTTTGCCTTGTAAAAATGCAGACCAACCTGTGCTGATAAAGGTATAGCAAACACATAGTTGGGGTTAACACAGAAGAGCATAGAAGTGAGTTGCATAGATCTATCCAGTGGATCAGCCCTTGGTCACCAATATCTGATCCAACTTTTTGAGTCTGTATTGGACCTGATGCCAGGATCAGATGAGTGCTTTCCAACTATATACTCCAAGGTGTGATTAGGTATGTAAGAAACATACCTGCTCTGTGTCAGATCCACCACAATCAAGTCTTTCTCCAAAAGTACCACGACAGCGTAAGGCTCCTGGACCTCTGTGAGATAGAAAAGACAAACTCATTTGATGCTCTAATTATACTTTGATTAGTAACAAACTAATTCATAAATCCATTATTTTAAAGAAATACAAACAGGCTCATAGTTGTCAGCTTCTTATATTGCACCAAAAGAAGTTTAAATTTAACATATTTTTTGTGTTTGACTGAATTTGGCTCAGTCAGAGCTACTAAAAGTTTCAGGCTTGAAACTTTCTTTTGTGTAGAGATTCAACCCTTAACTCTGAAAATTAGGAAATGCTCTACAAGCTGTATAACCCAAAGGTAGAAGAGATCTTTCTTTATTTGGTTTAGATAATAGTTTCTCATCTACTAGAGGGAGAAAAGAGTCTTAAAATCTCCATCAACTTAAATAAAACAAAACAAAACACTTTAATCAGTCCAGAAGAACCTGGACAACACCATAGTTTGAATCATCTTTGTACGCACTCACCATTATTGTAAGGAGTCTCACACAGTGCCATAAACTCCACAATGGGATAGTCCATCTCGAGCACAGTGATAGCTTTGCCATGCATGATAGTCAACGTTGGCCGTCTTCCTGCCTTGTCATACGAGAGGCCCCCAGAGAAGATCACAAAAGGTTCGCTGTTGTGGAGGTAAACATGACTTTAGAAAGACTTTGCAAGGAGTTACAAAATTAATCAAGAAATCAGTTATTCAGACCTATTTCAAGGCTTGCACTTAGCTAACAATATATCAGTACACATCTTATAATTTTAAGATCAAAACAAAGTCAAAGTAGATTTAATGAATGAAATCTTTGCTCATGTATACAGTTTAATTTATACAAAAGTGAACAGCAATATTTAGCTTTTTGCAAAGATGACAAAATCAGTTTTCTTGAGTTTAAAATGATCACTGGACTTAAAAAAAAGAGAACTCATAGCAAGAAAATCTCCCTCCCCCATATGGAGCTCAATGTTCACCTGGCCCTCGTCGTCTTGTACTCCACTTTCAGAATGGGTTTACATGATTCTTTTCTCCCATCCTTTTGTACCTTTCCTGAAACGACAACATTAACAGAATGAACAGCTATGTACCTAAACAACAGTTACTGATAACATTTGGTCATTGTTCTCCACCATACTAAGACTTTCTCCACCCTCATATGTATAGATATAAATGAAGTACCTTATATACTGATAATGTCCCTATCTGACAGGTGGTGTTGGTAATTGACTTATGACTAAGTTACGCTAACAAACTCAACGAGGCACTCACAGTGCATATATCAGTCCCATACACTCAGACATTCTCTGCCCAGATATCCATTGAAATGCATTGGAGAGAGTCAGTTTTTGTTCGGTTTTATGATTTTTTTCCTGAGATTTTAAGCTTTAAATGGTCACATGGTGTTCATCAGGTACATGCAATCAGCTAAACCATTTAAAGCACATGTTTGTATGATCACTCTTCTTAGCTTTGGTCTCTTTAGAAAGAAAAACACTTTCCTGTATTTCTAATGAACTGGCATGAGAAACAGGTTGGATGTCATTTCCTCCACTGTCATCAATACATTAACCAAACCATAAGCACGCTTAACATAAGTTTGTACTTTTAAAGCTTCTCAGCTGGACGGCAGTGGGACCTTGGTTGTAACAAGAGGAACAATCTCTGAACAAAGTGTGACAAGTCTGTCATTTGAGTTTTTAGTTTCCTACCAGGGAAAACTCAAATGTAAAAGCATAACTTAGCTTAGTAAGTTCACCAAATATCCTACATTTGAAATACACTATTTCAATTCAACACTTCCTAAATGAGTCCAAAAGATGGTGAACTTTTTGCTGCGAGGACAAACAAGCAGGATCTATGGTAAATCTACAGTATGACGGTACACTATTCTTAGAAAACACCCCATACTTGAATCTTTCAACCTGTGTTACAATATCACAAACAAACATGATGTCCTAGAAATATTATGCACACAGCAGTGGTCGCATTTTGATATCAAGTTAAGTGGACAGGAAAATCTTTAGTGCTTTAGTGCTTTTATTTTCACAAACAGCACAAACATTTGCAATTCCAGTTGACTAAACTGTTTCAAACTAAATACTGTGATATATAAATACTTTGGCAATAGCTAATTTCATGATCATTATATCAGAGGTGTTTGCTTTGTCCTCCATATTGTATAAGGTAACAGCCCAAGGACCCACTTTTTCCAGCAAGAGATTATAAAAGTTTTATTTGACGAAGGCTTTTTTAAAAGGATAACTGTGGGTGTGCAGCTCACCATGCGGGAAAGTGACCTGGAATGGCTTGGTGGTGTTTCTGAGGTTCCACAGCGTCAGGCTGCCGTCTGAGTGACTGCACATGAACTGCTTCCCTTCATGATGCCAGCCGACTGAGTGGATGGCCTGTATCAATGAGCCAGAGGGAATGGGTTTTCACATACACATCATATCCACCATATACCAAAAATATAAATATGTTTTATATTTCAGGAATCTCTTAATTTAATTTGGAAACGATTTAAAAGGAACAACAAAACATGGTTTGTGATTGATGCTTATGACCCTACATAGTTTACTTTGTTCTTACAGTGCTTAATAGTATATTACAAAAATATTTTTATGGCTCAAGTATGAGTCCTAAAATATAATTATTGTTGTTTTCAATGAATTTTCAAATGTACTTTTTTTTTTTTTTTTTAGAAATAAGCAGAAAAAGTAGAACACATTAATCTTTTTTGACTGCCAAAGTACACTTGCATTCCTGAACAGATTATAAATCAAGGCTCTAAATTAACACCTGCCAACTCGCCAAATGCAGCTGAAAATTCATTTTGACGATTTGTAAAAAAGACTTTACCAACCAGCTTTAACAGTCCTTTATCATCTATTTCGCGGGACGCATGAGCATGGTTTCTATGGGAGCGCATCGTCACACACCTCAGTTTACACAGACGCCTCCCTTTCCTGGTGTGGGGGGATGTGTCAGTCCTAACTTGTTGGAGGAGAGTGGCCCTCTCCTCCTCTCTTCACATAAACGGCCTGAAGTTGTCTTTGCTTTACAGGAAAACGCTCTGTGGTTCCTACTGAACGCACAGGAAGCCCCACCTCAGGGAGAAGATGCACTATCAAACGCTCTACTAGCTGGATGGGAAGATTCTGCAATTCTCCCTGTTGAGCCAGCATCTGTGGGCTTGGCCTTGAACAGGAACGTCTTGAGAGACTAAGCAGTAGTACAAACCATAAAGGCATGAGGGCTTCATCCACTACAGCCTGCTATGCAGCAAATAGGGGAATGTCTAGAATATTTTTCTTGGAGGGGGCATGTAGGAGCACAGACTATTGAAAGGTGGCACACTTAAATGTAACTTTTTTTCAAATGCCATATATATCTATATCTATATCTATCTATCTATCTATCTATCTATCTATCTATCTATCTATCTATCTATCTATCTATCTATCTATCTATCTATCTATATATATATATATATATATATATATATATATATATATATATATATTTTTTTTTTTTTTTTTTTTTTTTTTTTTTTTTTTTTTTCCCCCCACAAATTATCAACACTGTATATATTAATAGTCCCACATAATCTGTCTTTTTTGCAAGAGAAAAAAATTGGCTAGTAGAAATTCTGATTGACTGGTGACTTGAGAAACTTACCACCCACATTGGCTGGTGGCCAAAAAAGTTAACTTAAAGCTCTGATGTATATATATGTAACCAGGTGGAGATGTTTGAGGCAATGTCACTGTGTGAGCTGTCAGATCAGATTAGTACAATCATGCCTGGATACTCAGATTACTCATTCATAAAGCAAGCAACCATGGGAAGACAGCACTTTACAAAAGCTGCACAGTGCCAAGGTTAATTAAAATTAAAAAATTAAAAATGTTCATAGTGTTTGAAAATGGAAACTATACTTCCATTGGTTGCTTTCTGAGCTAGTGGATAGTTTGTGTTGGATCAAGGAAAAGGAAAAGATCAGCAGGGGATAAATTAATATAATCTGACAGCCTTTCTTTCCAACATTAGCTGAACTATGCTCTTATCTTTACTTGATCTTAGGTCCCCTGAAGATGCTTGAATACGTATTTATTCTGTTATAATGCATCAGCAAGATGTTCTTCATGTGATGAGTTATGCACTTCAGATGAAAAGAGCTGGTCTGTTTGAATCAAATTGTTTAATCTGGGAGCATGTTTGCTGTATTGTGAAATTATTGATACAGTGTGGATATGGAGCTTACCTCATCATAGTAGATTCTGAAGTCAGCTTTCTTGCCCCGCAAGTCCCACTGTACGATAGTCCCGCTCTCAAAACCTATAAGTAACTGTATAGAGGAGTGACAAGAAAGAGAGTACACACACAGAAAGGAAACATAGTGAAAGCATGTACCATCCTCTCTTTTAGCACACAGTCGTTTTGAAGAAATTTAACAATGGGCATGAATGTTTCTAATTCTTCTTAGAAAGGAGGAGCAATCATGAAAGGGAGAACTAAAGACAGTCCCTCCAGGAAGTTGTGTTTGCAACAATTTACGCAAATTCAGTCAATCCCCGTGAATTCTGGGCTACCTTGCAATTTTGTCCAATCGCCACAACTTATTTGCAAATTTGACCAATCCTATTAGTTTCACCTGTCCCCTCAAGTTTTCCAATAACAGCAGTCCATCCCCCAATGAAAATTGCTTCTTTGTTTATGAAGTTGCAGACATATCCAACAAAAATGCCTCTGATTCACCAAAGGACAGTGGAAGAAAATTATACTCTGCACAAAGCTGTTTTGCAACATTATGGTGGAGCACAGACGAAAATCATCTATTGACAAACACCTTTCTACCACAAAGAGGAGAAAAGGTTTGACTTGATTTTTGAACTGTCACAAGTGAACCTTAATGAAGGATCTGTATGTTTGTCCAGGCAGCTCAGTCCTGCCCCTACTCAGGCAGTCCAGTCCACTTTAAGACCAGCCAGAGAATCCGCCACCTTTTCCACTTCATCCACCTCTTCATCTTCCTCTTCCTCATTGTCCTCGTCTTCCTCATAGTCATCATCTTCTCTATAGGTATCCTGTTGGTTTCTGCCACTAGGTGCTAATTTTATTCAGTAATCATCGTACCTTCCTTTTTTTTTTCTGCAATCATGTTAGATACTGTCTGAAACACATATTTTTAACATGGATTTACAGTGTATCACAAAAGTGAGTACACCCCTCACATTTCTGCAGTTATTTAAGTATATCTTTTCATGGGACAACACTAACAAATTGACACTTTGACACAATGAAAAGTAGTCTGTGTGCAGCCTAAATAACTGTAAATTTATTTTTCCCTCAAAATAACTCAAAATATAGTCATTAATAGCTAAACCCAGATACTTAAATATCTGCAGAAATGTGAGGGGTGTACTCACTTTTGTGATACACTGTATATATTAAAAAAAAAACATTGGAGTGCAGATGGCCTGGTGGTTAAGGTTGTGCTCCATATGGGCAAAAAGCCCAACCCAAGGAGAGTGCAGGAAGGAGAGTGAGGGCGGCAAATGACAAGAAATAATTTCTGATAAGAAACATAAATAAAGATATAAAAGCAAGGGTAGGTCATGACCAATACTTCTGGGAAGTGAGTGACACAAGGCAACTGACTAACTGACTAACTAACTAACTAACTAACTAACTAACTAACTAACTAACTAACTAATAGATACAATTAAAAAAAAAATACACAAGTGTTGCCAAAAATCTGCAGTGAAGTCAGAGAGAGCCTCACTGCTCAGCTTGCAAATCTGTCTCACCTTGTGCTGACCAGTTATTTGTGATCTAGCCAGATATGTGGACCGTATGTGAGTGTGACAGTACATTTCACAGAAGGTCGGATTAAATGTGCCTTTCTCCACACCAGTTATTTACCAAGATCACACTAAGGAGCCTATGGAAGAAGCCCTGCAGGACACCCTTATAAGCTGAAAGCTTGACCCAACTGGACCCGTTGCTATAACAACCAACAACGGGATTGGATGAAACTCAATAAGTCACGGAGGACTGAGTGTCCGTGCCACAGACCTCATCTGGCTGACGGTGAGTGCAACGTTGAATGAACTGATCTGAAATCAAATAAAGTTAAATGGTCATTGATTCATTTCTTTAAAATGTTTAAACTCTACAGATCAAAGTTGCAACTATGTGCATTTCATTTGTAACATGCAACTAATGGGAACAGTTTCTTGGGCCAATACATTCTGTTTGTGCCCAGAGTAAAATAATTCATATGTCCATATCCTGGTCCATGGAAGGGGGACCATTTGGAGACAGCCTATGCGATGCCCAAATAAACAAAAACAAGTGAAATAAAATCCCTTCAAATTTACCTTTGCATAAAGAGGGAACATAATTGTTAAGACTTGGCACACACAGGTCCAAAATAAATTTAAAAAAAAAAACAGACGTGCTCGCACGTTCGTACAACTAGGACCGAGTGAGACAGAGAAAGAAACATGAGGAGAGGAGAAAGCAGCGTGCACACATTCTGAGCACAGATCACATCAAACGGGGGCTGATGTTTCAGAAGCACATCCCCTACGTGAAGAGGGTGCAGGAAATAGCTTTCTGACTGAGAGGAAAGACTGTTTGGCATCAGAATAAGAAGAGAAGAGGGGAAAGAGAAAGACTTCATCAATCCCTCAACCTCAAAGCCCCTCACTGATAACACTGACACTCATAAATTTAAAACAAGTGATCCATTCTTCCATTATCTTTATCTCTTGTCCTTTTGGGACATTCACACTCACACCTTCCACATAGCAATGCACTGCCCAGCCAGGGATTCAAACAACAACCTTGTTGCTGTGAGGAAGCAACACTAAACACTGCACAGCCCAGAAACATAATGATGTATTAATTTAGTCTCTGCCTGTGTTCACTGCATGTTTAACACATGGATGGTCTGAAAGCAAAGCTGATAAACAACAACAAAGATAAGCTCCAGTTCAAATCAGACAACCTGCAACCTTCAAATATCATTTAATGAAAATATATTTTTAATTGTGACGCCAGCATCATGATTTCATCTTCTCCAAGAAAGACTTACTTCCATTCAAACATACAGCGTGCAGTCCATCAGTGCCACACACTACACCGTACATTAAAACCTCTTTAGTTTGGACAGAAACTGTTTTGCTGATAATTATGACAGATGCAACAATTGAATTTCCACATTCTGAAAAGGGATTGTTTCTAGTGGAAATTATCATAAATGAACTTTGTCACACAGAATTAACATTTTTACTAGTGAAAATTGAATTGTAGATATAATGGATTAGAATTGTGACATGTTAAAATGTCATTATGGATGTGCTGACTTTGAATTACACCGTGTAAAAATTAAATGACAGATATCTGTAAATTAAATCTGAGTAGAAGTCAATGGCACAAGTTGACTAGTTTTAATGAAGTTACGGATATCTACAGTGACCATTTCCACTGGTGAAAAATGAGTTGTAGATATTTTTAATTAGAATTGTTACCGGTGAAAATTACATTGTGGATATGTCAGCTTGGAGTTCAAACATGTTAAAAAGCAATTACTGATATCAACAATTGTTATTGTCAACATGTCAACAAGACTGTTTAAATGTTAAAAGGGCTGCCATACTGCGTGTCTATTTTTGCCAGAGTACGCTGCAGAAACACGTCAATCTCCACAGAGCATCAAACAGGAAGTAGGCACAAAACCGATCAGAGTATCTGGTCCTTTCAAAATAAAGCACCATGTTCTGGTTTTAAGGGTACCATTATTTTATATTATTATTATTATTATTATTATTATTATTATTATTATTATTATTATTATTATTATTATTATTATTATTATTATTATTATTATTACAGTATTCTGTATCCAGTGTGACAATGCCAAACTACATTATGAACATTATACAACATCATGACTGCTTTGATGGAAACATCAGAAAAAAAAGTATCATCATGAAACAAAACTTATATGTAAAAGGAGACAGATATTTGGAGCAGCTGAAATCCTATTTCAGGCAAAATGGGATCACATGTCACGTTTGAATCTCCAGACACTGATGTTCACAGTGTTGTACAAAGAAGAGGTGATGCAACACAGCGGTAACAGTGACTATGTGCCATTAATAGTTTGAAATGTGGTGTTTGTATCAAATTTAAAATAAACAAAAATATAATTTTTAAAAAAATGACTACGGACCATTTTAGAAAACATTTCAAATCGTTTGTTAACCACTACCTGTCTGTGCTGCTTTTTTCTGAAATTGAGGTTTCAGTTGATTTCCTGTTACTGTCTTACGGTCAGATTCACATCTTCTTAATTAGAAACCAACACCTGCAGGCTCTCTGTGTGTTTGTGTGGTTTCCAGTCCACAGCTTCAAAACAACACTTTGTTTTTTTTTCTTTTCAGTGAGTGATGGCAGTGTAGTCTGCAAATTCATGTCTAGCTTTTATGTCCTCCCAGCTTGTCAAGTCTAACTTCAGAGGCATTAAAATCTTTTGGAAAAAATCAGTTTACTCCTCAATAGCCCTGTAACCACTTTCTTTTGCAGGAACCTCGGTCTGACCCTTTTCCTACCAATTTAACTGCAACCATGCAACTCTCTGCAGATATTTCACACTGGTCCTTCAAACTCATTTTCTTCTGAATGTTTAGATATTTTTCTCAGAGAATCGAAAAGTGTGTAAGCAGCAGTGGCAGGGCCACTTTGATGCCTTTTGTTTAAGCCTTGAAAAAAGTTAGGCTAAGACCAACTGACCAGTAAAACGGCAGGTGAAAAAAAAAGTGGGGTGAAAACATAAAGAGTGAAGACAGAAAGACCAATGAAGACTGAGAAATGCATAACACCAGGACCTCAGTGGGTTGATTTTACATCAAAACTGTTGCTTATTAAGAACCATGAGATGTTTCTAATGGCTCTAGTGACTACTTACTCACCTTGCCTTCATCCTTTGGGCTGTCACTTAAATGAACAACAGGTCCAGGGTGCGTTTTCGTTGATCTGGGCAAGAAGAAAAGAGGAAAGAAGAGTGAAAAATGGCTGTCAAAACAAAGTAATTCTGTTTAAGTAGGCAGCCATACATCCAGGGATTGAACGGAAGAGACAGGGAAAGAGTTTCACTCATCTTACCGTGTTTCAAAAGCAAATAATCACAATATTCAGGCATGCTGTTTACAGCACCAGCAAATAAAGGTTCTTAATGCAAGACAAGAATGTAATGGTTTACAAACCATTGGAACGATGAATTTATCTGAAATTAGTTCAAAGACATGTTGAACGTCAAAACTGGGTAAAAAAGTAAATTTACGAGTATAAAGGGATAGATTAAATTAGATAAAAGTCAGAAATTTCTGAGATTAAATTCATGAATCGATTTAAATTGTGTTAAAAAACAAACTTTACTCTGAAAGGTTGTTTTATAGGAGCGTCCATCTGTCTACTCAAAGAGGATGAAGTGAGAGCGTCTTCTTGATGAAGTTGTGTTGAGTTCCAGCTTTGACAAACAGCCTTCTTAATATCTCTGCCAATAGTTTGTTAGAGAACCTGGAGCTTTCTGATGAAGGCAGCTGAAACACGTAGCACCGTAGGCTACCACACTACGACGGAGGATTAGGGCCAAGTTCAAACCTAAACTAAAGTAGAACTTCACAAGATGCTCCGTGTTCCTCATTTTTATACAGGCGGCTGCTGCTCCTCAGACAGACAAGATACAGACTGAAATAACCAGATTATTCTACTACATTTAGGAGATTATTCTCATAAATCTATGACTTTTTTAATCATAAATCTATGGCTTTATTCACAAACTAAATTAAATTTACTTTTTTTTCTTTCTTTCTCTTTTTTTTTTACTTAGCCCTAATTCTCCGGCGTATAAATCTGCTGTCATACAACATTTAAAGATGAATGGGACAGGGGCTTTGTTGCCACTGTGTTGCATAAACTTTTGTTTCAATAACACCTTAACAACATTTGGGAACAGAGTGGTATAAAATGTGAACACTGTGAACCTAGATGCGGCTTGTCGGTATTACAAAAAAAAATAAAGTTTGATTTGAGGAGCTTTTGAAGGTTGGAAAGAGAAAACATATACTGAAAGTTAAAGGGCTTTTGAGTAGAAGGCCGTTTCTTTTTGTTGAAGTAAGATGATACAGTGTGGAGGAAGAAGTCAGCAGAGAATAATTGTTGGCTGATTTCATAACGTCTGATCAGGTTTTTCTTTCAGTTGGCAAGGCCAGTCTGTGCAATGCACAAAGGGAGAATAGGAATGCTTGAGAGAAAGCAGGTATACAGATGAATAGTTTCGCCAGTGGTGGGTACAGGAGCACTGTGAAGTCATCCAGGCTGTCTTTGACAGTGTACATAAAAAAACAGCTTTCTGCTGTAAAATGTAGTTTCAGTTTCTTTTATTGCACTGATTTTGAATAGCCCCTTATGTTGATTAACTTAAAAAAATGATGATAGCGGATTCCTTTATCTCTTGGTTACAAACAACACAAAACATTTAAAATAACTGAGATAACTGAGGCCCTATAGTGCTTTTTCAAACTATGATTAACTGTGTGTTAAACTGATACCAAGTCATTCAAAAAGCCTGTTGTTGAATTGTTCTCGTCTCTCTTTTCAATCATGAACCATCCATCCATCCATCCATCCATCCATCCATCCATCCATCCACCTATCATTGAGATTTTCCAAAGCTACAACAAGACAAATAGAAACTGAATTTCAAGCAAGCAAACTAGTCAAAAGGCAAAATAAGAAAAGAAGTCACAATTGAGCAGATTTGATTTAACACAGCCAGTTATGGATAAAGTCCAGTCTATGGATAAAAAGAAAGTTTAGTGAGCATGGCTATTATTAGCAGAGCTAACAGCACCAGCCTTCAGTCCTCCCCTCAGATAAACATACTATACGTGTCTGAATTTGAAGCATTACTCTGGTAGGATAAACCAGACACAGCTGTGTTTTTTCCTCATTGTCTAATGACAAAGTTTTCTAAAGAACACCATCTGTCTTTGATGGTTTTTTGACAGCAGTAGTTATCATCACCCAGAGTGTCAGCTCAGACTTGTGGCAAGCAGCTGTATTTAGGGCAGCAAAATTGTTAATACTGTACTAGAAACAAGCATACAGAGATACCGGTATTACTGTGAAAGTAACTGGATCTCAGAAGGTGGGGTAGTGGTTCTTTACAGTCTTTGCTGCTTGCTGTAAAACAGAGGAAGGACAGATGAAGAAGAAGCAGCAGGAACCAAAGCATAGGGTTGTCAACTAGCCGGCTAGCCAGCTAGCTCTACTGCAGTATGTGCGTCTTACTGTGGCCCAAACCACATCATAGGAGCAAAAGTTTCCCCACTAGTTTGGAAGTTCATGGACACTCCAGTCTGAAAGAAATGCAAAAATACTGTAACACCAAAAGGGGAAAAATAAAAATGGACAAGGCAAAAGCTAAGTTCATGATGAGTGGACATTTCGCCAAAGATATCTGGAGTCTTACGCACAAGATGACCCGCCTGTACTAACAAGTGATACTGATTCAGTTGGCATATGGGCCTTGAGGATGTTTTGTTACCAGTTTATCTGGTCATCTTTTCACTAATCGTTATTAGTGTGCCTGCACTATCACACTGTCTTTTCACCTCTTGTGAATAGTAAAGTTGAATCATCTAACCCAGTGGTTCTCAAACTTTTTACACCAAGTACCACCTCAGAAAGTATTTGACTCTCTCCAAGTACCACCATGATGACTGATGTTAATCATGTAGTGCAGTCAACCTGAGTGTTCAGCTACATCTGTGCATAGTTCAATAATGTAGTGGGGGTTTATACCTAATAATTATATTAATTATTTCAAACAATATAAATACACAGTTTGAACGTTAACACTGTGCTAAAAAATCTGTAGCATAACATTGATTCCATTCTGATGCTAGCAGATGCTGTGGTGATCGTTTGCACCTTTGCTCGGCTCACTCTCCTCTTCTTCGGTTTTTGCAATTGAATGATTCTCCACCCAATAAGCACTTTTCTTCCTAGATTAAAGCCGTGATATAAGTCTCATAATTTGGCCACCTTCACCCTCAACCTCTTGCTAATGCAGCCTTAACGCCACACGTTTTAGATACTGGTCTATGTCAGCAGCAGTAGCTTTATTTTACAAAACTTCAGCTGACATCGACGTCACATTAATGCCGGTACATTCAGAACATTAAGACTCAAATAAACACATTTTATTTTCATACATAAACTTACTAGAATCTTATATATTTGATGGTATTACGTATTTTAATTTTTATTTATTTCATTTATTTTTAATTCCTCCACGTACCACCAATGGGAGCCCAAGTACCACCAGTGGTACGCGTACCACACTTTAAGAAAGGCTGATCTAACCGACTAAAACTCATCTCTATTTACCTCACAACTTTCATATATTTAGATATGCATCCAATTCTGTAGTTACAGAACTACAGAAGCAATAGATAACACCAGTATGTGAGATGAGTTCCCAAAACAAATGAGAGTAAAGATAAAATTAGTGCAATAAAATCAATATAAGTTCTAACAAAACTAAGGGTACTAAAATCAGTCAAATAGATAAATAGAATAAAATGACGCTAAAAGTTTTCTCCACAACAATAATGTGGTGAAATTTTGATATTTTGACAACCCTAAGTAAGACAAAATATATCCAATTTCAGGCCTACATCACTGAAATATTAATAATTGTTTATCCAGCTAGTAGTTCTTATAGCTACTAGCAAGGGTGACAATAAACCTGATGTTTATTATATCATCACATCTCTTATCTTCCCGTCCATTATCCACACTGCTTTTCACTTTTGTTGTCAGGACTGGATCCTATCCATGTTTGTTAGCAAGATCAGCTATTTGCATGTGTGTACATATGTTTATGCCTTTTTTTCTGACAGTCAGTGTGATCATCTAACTGGTGAGCAGTCACAGTCACAGTGTGTAAAATGTTTTACAGTACATGCAGCTTGGCCTCACTTTCCCATGTCCCTTAGTTTCCATTCTCTACCAGCCCACAAGAAGCTCTGAGCCTGTCCTCGCTGCTTTCTGGATCCTTTCACAATCAGCTCTTCCATCACTGCAATTGCCTCAGTCTGAGCTTTCACCTTATCTTCTGTGCTGCACCTCATTTCCTCCTCAGCCACTTACCACCAAGACCGTCTGTATCCTTTGTTTCTCCGCCAATTTTTATTTTTTTTGGCACCATAGTTTGTTAGCCTGGATTTCTGTAACCTGTGTCTGCCTGCCTTATTACCATGTGATGCTTGAAACCTTGTTTCTGAGAGTAAATCATATTCATAGGTTTATTTTTTTAATATTCATGGCAAGTGTCGCAAAACATGTCACTGATGATTACATCTGACAAGGACCTAGATGTAAAGACAATTCTTGTCATCACAGGAATCTATATACTGCCACAAATACAATACTGCTGTGTTGTCCCTTTTCACACTGCATCTCAATTTTCACATCTCCATCTTGGAAGCAATTTGCTGAAAATGAAATTGTGTATTAAATATATTTCAGGCCAATTTGAATTTCAATGACAGCCGAGCCCCTCTGGATGCTCTGGTCCAAGCTAGAACAAATTTCCTCTCAACAGAGCATTTGTATTAAAAAAAAAACAACAACAACTAAATCTTTGAAAGAGTTACACGTGAGGGAACAAATACAAAAACACATTAAATAATGAATGACAGCGTCTCTTATTTATGTTTAATTACATGAATTATTGGACAGCTGTGGATGAATGGGATTAGCAATGATTCATATAGAAGCCTCTGCCATCAGAATGAGTGTGGGGTGAATGGGTAAATATGGTACATAAAGTAGACGTGCTTTGAGTGGTCAGAAGACTCCAAAAAAAAAAAAAAAAAAAAGTCTGCAATGCCCTGCAAATACTCAAACAGTGAAAATCCAGAAACTCACAAAATCTGAAAACAACTGCAAAAGATAAATGACAGTGAGAGCCTGTGAGGGGACAAGGGGAAACAGCTTAATTAAGAATGTGACAGAAATTAAGACTCTGAATTGATTGTGAAAAGTAGCATGTTTTGATATCAGGGGTCAAAGGACAATAACCAATAATCATTGTCCTGGAGCTCTGGAGTTCTTTGAGGCCTCTTGACGCTATCATCAAAGAAATTCATCGTCGAAATACCCCCTAGAGCCTGAGCTGAAGTCCACTGCTGGAGATAAACCCAGTACCACAGTGGAACTTTTTTTTTCCTTCAGGTTTGGCAAAGTGCCCGTGGTTGTTAGAGAAGTAAACATCCACACTTCAGTTCACTCAGAGCAAGGCACAGGTCAGCTAATGGCTTGATGGCAGCACTGCTGATTTGTAGCTGACCTACAGTCACTACAGCGAAGCTTTCTGTAAATCAGAAACTGTTTCTTGAGAACACATGTGTTGGTTTCATTTTCACTTTTGAGGTTGTGTACTTGGTTGGAGTGGGGACATGGTACCCTTTAGCAGTGTTTGACTTTGTTATCATTGGCAGTCAAGGTCTGGTCTTATCAGCCCTGTCAGCAAGAAATCTCTTTCACTGAGCGCTCCTACAGGCTCAGAGTACTTCTATTTTGGAGTCTTGGTATGGAATATTCACCTTTACCAGCTTTGTCACCGAAAAACTGTGTCAAATTCAAAGTATTATCACATTCACAACACATTTCAACAATTTTATCGTATGCTAATTGTAAGTTCTCTCATACAAAGATGGGAAAAATGTTGGTGAGGTAGAAACAAACTCTGTTGTGAGAAAATCACGTATCCTGTTTCATCTGTTTGAGCCTCTGAGACTTGAGCAGTGACAGCCCTCCCACACGAATATGGCAGTGTTATGACTGCTTACTACAGTGCAGTTTTATCTGTCACAGGGAAACAAGATGGCATGGTTTGAGGCTGACTTGTGATTGACACTGCAGTGGGGGACTTGCCAGTAAAACGGCTCGTGGGTGGGTGAATCCGTGAGAAACAAATGGGAGAATAATTCAACCAAGTGCCATTTGTGTATTTGATGGCACTTTCAGATGTCAATCCTCTGCATATGTCAGCCTCTCAGTGCACACTTGACAAAACAAAAGCGCATTTCACCAAAAATGAATTCAAAGTTAAACACTGAATAATGAGTCACAACAAACATCCCAATTCCAGGCCTTACAAGTGTCATTGTGATTGCTAGTATACCAGGTAAACAGCTTTGCTGGATTATGATAATGAGCTTGTATGGGAGCTAGTGGTTGGCAGATCGATCCGAAATATCGACATATCGATACCAACGTTGGTATCAGTATTGATCAATACTTGCATGACAATATCGATACTTAGACGCATCACTCACATGCGCACTGCTGGCTGCATAATGGCAGAGAGGATCATCGTTTGGTCTTATTTCACAGCTGCAGACCAAAATACTGCAAGCTGCAATGTTTTCAGAGAACGAATAAAATTTTGTGGCAACACCACAAACTTATACAAACATCTAATAACACAGCAAATAGAGAACTCAGAGTCAAAGTAAAGAGAAGGAGGAGGAGAATCCTCCAACTACAACCAAATTTAAAAATAGTCTATTGAGACAGTCAATATAATATATTCAGCCACTTAAAACTGATCTGATGGATTATTTTACTGTAACTGAAAATATGTAACTGCAAGTTCTTTAATCAAAACTATATATTTAATGCTAAAATATAATAATCATTGCTATTTGTGAATATTCAAATGTATTATTTTACAACAAAGCAGAAAAAATTAAAGCACATTTCTATTTTCTGATTGACAAATTGGTTATTTACTTTCATTCATGAACGTAAATGTTAGTTTTAGTGGTTATTTGTCATTTTTGATTAATCTTCGACAAGCTGCTTTTTTATGCAAAAAGTATTAGTATCAGTGTTGGTGATACTGGCCCTGTATTTACTTGGTATCAGATCGATATCAAATTTTGCAGTATCGCCCACCACTTGTGAGAACCAGTCAAGATAAGAACTGCTATAATTAGGAGTATTATTTAGTGATGGCGTCTAGTATCCAGTTCAAATTGTTCCATTGTTTTCTCAAAAATGTGAGCAGTACCTTCACAGTAGTATCCTTATTATATAATCACATTTTCAAAGATAGAAAATCATCTGGTTTTTGTGTGACTAACCATGTTAATGAACCTGTTTTTCCAACATCAAAGAGCATTACACAATGTTTTCCTGCACTGGGGCATCTGTGGCTCAGAGAGACAGGCAACGTCCCATTTTTCAGCATCAGAGGTTAAAATCAGTCCTTACCAACAATTTAAGGCATTGTTTTCATAAAATCAATTATTTTCGGCAAAGGCAACTTACAGTTCTATGGCCTTGTTCCACATGATGACGTATCCAGACAAAATGAAGGACTCGATATTGACAATATGTGTGTTTCCACGCTCTGTTCCAACGTACAGCCATTTACTCTGAAAGGGGAGATGGCAAAATGTGATCCTGGAGACACAAAGAGGAAACAGAATTAGTATACAAGCATTCAGAGAGAGTTCAGTGCCTTAGTTTGTTTGTTGTTTTTTCATTGGATGGGTATCATTTCTGAACATGTTTTTTTTTAGGTCAATTAACCTACCATAGCTCCCTTTGGACACTTATGCTCTCAAAAGCAGAACCATTATTGTGTAAGTGTAATTATGTGTGAAGGTTTATGGAAGTAAAACCTGTTAGGATGCCAGTGAAGGGCTGCTCACTCTTAATCACAGTTTAATCAAAGAGTCTGTGAGGACTATCTGTTTGAAGTGGATTTCAGCAACACGTTTTGGTTGGAATCACGCACACACTGTTGTGATGACACAACTCCAACAAGGCCTGTGATTGTTTTGGAAATGAATGGAGATCAGAGCTTCTTTTTAACAACACTTTCTTTGTTCAAGACAACTTTTTACCGGATACAACGTGATGAGGTAATGTATTTATCAACAGTTACACAGTGCTGTTGTTTGAAACGTGACAACAAGTGAACTTTCTCAGTTTTTACTGTAGTTTAGTAGCTGGATATTTTTGTGTCACTCACAGCCTGATTTCTGAGCAGGGGGCAACATCTGGTAGAGAAAATGAAACCTATGCAGAGGTGCTAAAAGTTGTTGTTCATCAAGAATCCGCTGGAGGCTGACTGCAGAAAGACTGGAAGTCACGTACACACCAAGCCAAAAAAAACAGACCTTTACAGTCTTAAAAAAAAAAAAAATTACAGCCTGATTCAAAACACAGCTTGGGTCCAAAACGCTAATTTCACTATCAGCACACGCTGTACGAGGGGTGAGTTTTTTTTAAACTCAGCGGTTTATTAGATATTAGGATTACAGGTTTGTCAGTCAGAGGCTCAGCTGAGTTCACGTGACTGATGAGCGCCCTATAGCTGTTAGAAAGGAAGCTCAAAGTCTGCGTCATATCCAAGATGGCCCATGCTACCGCTCTCCTGTTAAGCTTTCTTCTTCTCTTCTGTCCTTTTTCTGTCTAACAGTTCAGCTCCAGTCTCCACCATCACCACTATATAAATCACAGAAACAGTTTACAACAGAGAAAAACACAGATCTCTTTTCTCACTACTAAACTTCATCAGCCAGTGTGGTGTTGTCATGGAGACTTAAACACGCCGTAAATCCATCCGGTTCTTCCCGACCTGATTGGGAAGCTAAGAAACAGCATTTAGAAATAACCTATATTGGTGCTGATAATCTCATTTTAAATTGTGGATTAGGATCAGGCAGATATCTAGAAGTGAGACTTTTTAAAGTCTCATTTCTATAATAATAATTTATATTTCTGTGCTCGATTTCAGTGCTTTTCCAGGTGTAATGCCATCCTTTGTATTGGTGTGAATAGACATGAAAAGTCAGAAGTAGGATCGGCCTGCACTCTAAGTGTCAAAATGTCCTTGAAAAGACATTGAATCCTCTATTGTTCTTCAGGCCATGGTAATTAACATAAACATGCGTGTGAATATTACTTCATGAGTTCTTTGAGGTATACTGGCTCTTTGCCAGCAGACTCTGCCATCAGTGTATGTTCACAGCATGTGGTGCAGAGTGCTCGAGTGATCAGGAGACCAGAAAGTGTCCCATGAGTGCAGTTGATTTGCCATAAATCATACTGCTAATACTCATCAAACACTAAGGGCAAATCTCCAACCGAACCTCTCACCTAGCTGTGCATACATCCACACATTTAGGCACAGCATGTGGGAGAAGACGAAGAGAAAAACAGCTTATCTACAACTTAATGATTGCATTATATTGAGCTAATTAGGAATACTTCCTAGAGATAAAAAGTTGCTGCTGGAACAGCATCAGTCTTTTCTTAAACAAAAGTTGGAGGAATATAGATGTGGTACAGAAAAAGAAGTGAGACGTTTGATGACCAGGCAGGCTCCAAGGATGCCTGAACAATAACTCTTCTGATGTTAGCATCTATCATTTTAATCATCACCTACACAGGGACAAACGATCATTCATCAGCCATTGCTGTCTCCACTAAACAGTGTGTGGATGTGGCTGGGTTACTGTGATGGAGCCCCACAAACAACCACCCAGCAAGCAGCAGGATTATTAGATGGAAGACAAATGTGATGGCAGACAATTCAATAAGGATTTAGAGGGCTTGGGGAGCTAACAAAAGTTCAACTGTCAGGGGGCCAAGAGTGCTATGCAGCAGCTTATACCGTTTTCTGTCTTACATGTGATTAGTCTGAGCACACAGGTCTTCTAAAAACCTGACAGCTATTGTCAGTACGACACATTCCACTTCAGATTCTTCGGTGCTCAAGCACATCAGCACTCAACTCCATACGTATACGTACATACAGGTACATCTCAAATATCACTAACCTTTAGAGACTGAGGGCTACTTCAAGAGAACTAAAGGCAACAAAGGGCAACTTGTTTGAAAACTGTGTAAACAGCAGTGACAGCACTGACTGTAAATAGTTTATAAAGAGTAAATATCTTGTAATAATGTTGTAATAATTGTTGCATTCTGATGATGTTAAACTGCTCAGGAGACATTGTTGAGTTATCCTGAACCCAGAGAGGAGCAGGACTTCATACTGCAGAGAAAAATCAGACCACAGTCAGGAAAAAAACAAAATCCAAATATCAAATTTGTAGATTCTTTGAATGTAGAGCCACCACCAATATTTTTCCTGTGTGTTTAACAATCTGGCGTTAAGAATTCCTGGCATGAATTTGTGGCCAAACTTGGCAGAGAAGAGGAGTTCGTGAAAAAACACAAAGAGATTTTTACTAGGTTTTTTTTTATAGAAAGTGGTAAAACCAAGTCTTTAGTCCTAGGCCCTGACTTTAACTGTCATGCAACTATCTCTGTCTAAGTTTTCTAAATCACTGTGATTTTCCAAAACGAGCCCACACTTCTATCTTCCCAAATGATCAAACTGAAAACAGTTACTGCTACAATGGTTTTTCTCAACTGCTGGGCCCGTACGAACTGTTTCATCATATGTCAGAGGTGGAGTCATCAGGGAAAAGAGACATGACCACAGTCTGACCTCTTCTGACCTCTAGTACTCTTGAGATGGATTGTGGCAGAGCGAGGCAGTCCTGTTGCTTATTTGGTTCAAGGGTTAAGGTCAAAACGTGTCAGCAAAGATGGATTTAAGCTGCTGTGAAATAACTAGAAAAAGCAGATCTTGCTGTCGTGGATGGAGGTTGGTGTGGGGGAGAAAATCACACAAGGCAGAGGGGGTTACCGTCTGTGAGGGGAATTGAGAGCTTAAGGGGAGTTTATCCACCTGTCCAAGTTGAGAGTGCAAAAAATAAATCAGACAGTGTGTAAAAGAGGATCAAAAGCATAGGTAAGTCTGTGGAGCTGAACTGTATGGGATGTGGTGACAATGATACAACCTGCCATCATCTGTCTAATCTGAACTCATGGTGGAAGAACTCAGAAGAATCTCAAAGAAGATGTTTGTGAAACATGTTTACTTTGTGTAGAATTATGGATTTCACTATCACTGAGACAGTCTATGGAGTCTGAATGTACAAAAACAAATTTAGAACAGTCACATTTATTTAGGTGTAGAGAGTGTGAAATGTATCGTTACCTCTCTCTGTTGAATTTGAGTGAATGCAGAATAGCCGGCCGCCTCTGACGGAGATTCCACAAATGAAGGGTGTCATCTGCACAGGCTGTGACCAGCGCCCCCTACAAACCACACAAAGAACATCAGTATGTGATCATTACAGAGGGCACCTTGCCTTTTGGGTCCAACTCAAGCCCTTAACCTTAGTTGATTAGACTATGAGGACAAAGTTATTAGTACATTCAGCTGTAAGGCACCAAAAACAAACCAGTTTCAAGAGCGCCGTATGTGTTAAAACTTTGAAAACAGCCCACTCCAAACTAAAAGGGACACTTTGAAGAAACAGTGTTGCCTCTTGGTGTCCTTCTGATCCCAGCTGTTGTGGTTTTTCTGGTTGTGTGTCAGCTCTTCCATGCCGCAACCGTACTCAGAAAAGTGCTTCCCTCCACAAAAGGACAGCTGACAAATGATGGAATGGTCACTGTGCTTTCCATCCTTTGGGGGGAAGGACATGTAGAACCACTTTAGAAATACTGAAGAGGTAATCTCCCGATTCCTGTAAAAGTCGTAGTTGAAACGGATGTTGTATGAATGAATAAAATTGATGGAGGCAGACAGAATGAAGACCCCAAATTAAACACCGCATGGCTCCTGTATAACTGAACCACAAATGGAAATGATAAGTTTAATGGGTTTATACCAGAAAAAATATCAGTGGTCTCCCTGTTGTGAATGAGAACTGTCAGGTTAAGATTAGCAGGCTAACAGACTGTCTGACTACGGTACATTGTTACTATGGAGATGCTGCCAACCAATGAATTTGAGCAACGTTTTTAGCTGTAAACGAACAATTTCGAATCAATAAAATAACCTGAAAACTAATATTGTGTGTTCTGGGGAATCTGTATAGTTGATTTGAACCTGACCGGGGTGAGTAAGAAGAAAACATGAAGTGTGTTGAGAATCTAGTCCAGTAGGCATCCATGAAAAAGAAGTGACATTTGAGGCAACAAGTACGGAAGACGAGAAAAGCCATGGATTTTTCTTTTTTTATGCACTGTTATGATCTCATGATAATGACTTATTATTTCATTATAACACTATAAACTATAACAAAGATCATTTTATTGTTATAACAAATTAATTAATAATGTGTATGTCTTGATTTCAGCCTACAAGAGCTGCCATGAATGGCTTCCAGCCACTGGGCATAGCCCTACATTTATGTTACCCTAGCTTAGCTGAAGGAAACAGATAGATAGGAGTTTGTCAGCCTCTCATCAAAAAATAAATTAATTAATTATTTAAAATAAAAAATAAATAGAATAAAATAAAATACAAAAACAAGTGCAAATCATTCCACAATGATCAAAGTACATTTATTTAGATTTATTATTAAGAGGTTAGAGGGGTGTTTTTTTTGTCACCAGAGGCAAAGATGGAAAAGCTGCTCTGAAAAATCAAAGAATAAACAATGTGAGTTCACGGTGAGGTGAGACTCAGGTCAACACTGCCATCAAAGTGTAATTAACTCTGTGAAATAATTGCAGCAGAAGCAAGGCAACCACAGGCACAGCACACAGCTTGGAGAAAATGGTAGACAGCAGGGCCAAGCTGAATCAACAACAACAACGACAACAACAACAACAACAAGAATGTATTTATGTCCAAATTAGGAGATGGTGTTCATGCAGCTTTCATTTTCAATGTATGGTCTTTGGCTTGGTTAGTAAATTGGGTGGAATCTGCCAAAGGGAATCAAAAACATTTACTACATTTTGTGTATATTTTTGACAGTAGCACTGAAAAACCTGAGCATTTTATTTTGAAGTGAAAAGGCCAGTTATGATAATTATCCTCCTGTTGGTTCCTTTGGTGAACTAAAAGGTTTCTGATGCATGCAGTAACATCTACGCCTTCTGAATCTTCCACTCTTTGTACTTTTGAGAAAACAAGATTTGTAAGCTTCAAGATTTAGTATTCTTTAAGAGCAGAGCGTTCATAGGTATGGAGTTAACAAAAGTGTTAGAGTTAACATGCTTTCAAACTATTTTTGCGACAATGCATAGTAATGCTAATTTCTTTAATCCCTGAAATCAACTAAAAGAATGTGTTCATGGACGAAAAAGGAGGAGGGATTATTCTGTACCAGATCGGCTCGGTTTTGTTGAGGACTGGATGACACAATCCCTTGGTTAGATCATATACCTGAAACGTGAGTGGGAAGTATCAGCAGTGAGAACTGTGGTGCCATGTGTGGGGTGGGGCTGAGAGCTGTGGGCAGCGGGGGGGGCTAACCCCACCCCCCAACACCAGACAGCCACCCAACTAGCACCAGGGGGAGGGAGAGGCAGCCACTCCACCACCACCAGCTCTTCACTCGGTGTATGTGAACCGCGGGGCGGGAACCAAGAGCTTCACTGGGGTCATCAATGTTTCAATGACTAGTCCACAACACCTCAAGAGGGCTGATCAGCTATATCTGGCGTCCCAGATGTGCCCCCCTCTGCCCTTGGCCCCACGTGTTTGATGGCATGCAGTTGGTTGTTGGTGAAGGGAATAAGCTAATAGGGCTGTGAGTGGCCCCCACCTCCATCTGGGGTTGGGATCCTGGGGGAGAGATGAAAACCCTGGTTGGGGTAGTGGATGTGGGGTTGGAGGGTTGGGGTCTGGGGTTGTGGAGGTGGGGGCTCACCTCACCGCTGTGTATTCAATTCAGTCACCAGTATGGCAAAATAGTTCTCACTTTTCTTTCCCAAATTTACCTCAGCCCTTCATCCAACCTCATGCTCAGCACCCACACAGCCTCTTTAGATGTATTATTCAAAAAGCAAAATGGTAAATCCAAAAGAAACACATTAATGATCCCTCTCATTACGTCTACTGACAGCTACTGATAAAAATTGTAATTCTCCTTTAATCAAAACAGGAAGGAAGGAAACATGAGATTTTGACAAGACAAACAACAAGATGTTCTAAACATCACTCAGAGGGCTTGAGAAAAGCTATGTATGAGGTACATGCATGAGCACATAAACTACAGGAACATGTTTGCATGAAGAACCGTCTTTGTGGGCTCGTAAGTGTGATGGAAAAGATACATTATACCTCATTAAACGTCAAGAGGTTGTCTGCATATTCAAGTCAACCATTAGCCTGAGAGCAGCCCTCAGCATACAGCCATGCAATTAGTCACTTTGGCACTTGTGTGAAGACCTAAAGCAGCAGCAGGGGATCATTAATAAATAAGACCACTGGGGTGTGCACATCTAGTACACACTTACACACACGCTCTGCTGATGAGTCACGGTTGACACTTTTCAAATCCCTTAATTAAGAAGTGCAAATTAAGCCAATACAAAAGTTAGATTGATGTTCAGAACCAGATGTGTTTTCAGCTATCGGTGACAAATATCACTTTAGCAATTAATCAGTAAATAATGAGAATACTATGTCAGCACATTTTAACAAGGCTGTATCATTCAACATATTAGGTGGTGGTGTATATAATCTGGTATTAATCACAGAGAAAATCAAATGCAGCCATAATGGGTCAAATGTATAAGGAGCCTGGAGTGCAGTTGGCCTAGTGGTTTAGGTTGTTCTCCATATGCGCAAAAAGCACTTGAGCAGGCAACCTGTGGCAACTTTCCCGCATGTCACTCATACTCTATCCACTGTCCTGTCCTCTCAACAGTAAAGGTATAAAAAGCCCCCCAAAATAATAATAATAAAGAAATGTATAATAAGTCAAATATAATGTGTAATACAGATGTGTAAATTTTACTTGTAAAGAGGAGACTACTAATGTACTGTGAAAAAAATCAGGAAGAAAACATCCCCTAAGTTTTCACACAACAAAAATAACTTTACTAAAACCATTTTCCTAAAATGTGAAACAGCAGTTTTTTGAAGTTGGGTTACTCACCACAAATCAAAACTCTGCTAATCCAGGCTTACAGTGTATCACTTTGTTTCTTAATTTTCTGCACACCTTAGCCCCTCTTAACTGTTAAGCAAAGCTAAGTTATACCCAGAACACCTTTGTGAATTGTAACCTAACAGTTGTTCTTACCTTGTTTTTCAAAGAATGGTCTTTCTATTTATATTTTGGATGAACTCTTGTTTCCCTTAACAACTCCCCAAAATGAATACATTTACATTACCCAGGAAAGAGAATTTTTCACAGGGCTTAGAAGGTAACTTCAGGCCAACAGAGTGTGACGAAAAAGCTTCACTAAAGTGTCTGTAAAGGGCTCAGGCTTACCTCATTGATGAGGAACTGCAGCTGAAGAACAGCTGCTCCACTCTCATGCTGACAGTAGGAATCCACTCCAGGTCGTCCCAGTCTGATGACATCACAGAGTCAAGGAAGATTTCTTGTTTTATGATAATATAGACAAAATGGAACAGGTTTAGATAAAAAGAATAAATAAAAAGATATAATAAACTGTGAATGTCAAAGACACTATCAGCAAACCTTTTCTGAATTACTTAAATCAGACTTGATTAATAATAGCTGGGTACTTGTAATAGTAGGACTTGTTTACCCTGAATAAAGCTTCCTATTTCTTAAGTGGTCTATGGTCAGTCCTGCATTCAGTTGATGACACAAAAGAATGAACATTATTTATTTTACCTGCACAAACTGTTGGCACGAAAGAGGAAGTAACACAGAACTGTGATTTGTGCCACTGGCTGAGTATAAGCATGCAGGTGGTGCAATGTCAGATCCGATTAAAGGACGACTGGAGTTGAAAAAAAAAGAGTGTATTGTGACATTTGATGATTGCTGACATACCCCTTACTGTGCCTCTGCTCTCACCTCAGGGAAGTTTGAAGCAAAACCTCACTGTAAACAAAGGTGAAAGGTTCAGCCTGAGTATGAACGCTCTGCTAAGTGTTGTCAGAATGAGGGACCAGGTTCTACAATGGCAGTCATTTAGCTGCCTGGAATAATTCTGCATTATTACCATTATAAATGCATAATTTTTGTCCTTTTTAATTTTTTTTTTTAGACATTTTAAGGTGAAGTGGTATTTCTTTTTTATTATTTTATTTTCACCCACACAATCAAAAACCAACAACAAACTACAACTTTGAAGGTGATTCCCCCCCCCCCCTTTTTTTGTTTTACCAACTTCTATCCTTCTTGACATGTTTGTGTATTTGAATCATTCCTGGTGAAGAGTTTTCTTGAGTTGAGTTTTACAGTTGTGTAGTTGAGATCAGTCCCAAGACAGGAGCTATGATGTACTTTCACCGTACCCCTACAGGGAACTCTGTACGCTTCAGTCAGCATCCGTGGCTATACCCACACCCTGTAAACAACTCCAGGCAGGTTGGTTGTGTAACTTACAGGAGCCACAATCAAATACTTGTTCAGCCGTCTAAAAGTACAGAAATAGGAAGAAGATGTCAGGGAGGTCACGATGTGTGTTCAGACGCAAGAACATTCTCTAGATGCTTGAAGGTAAGAGAAGAAGGTTAAACCATTGTTGAGTAACTGAATAGAGAGAGGAGGTGGTAAGGATGTAAAGTTGCTTATCGTTCGTCTATAAACATTGTTTTGTAAGTAAGGTGCTGGTGTTGTGTTTTAGGACCGTTATTTTAGAGAAGGAACCATATGGCAGGTTGAACACCCCTCTGGATTACCAAGAAAAGCAATGCTCGGTATAAAGTCTTTTTAGACCATTCATGCAATCCATCTATGCAATCCTGAGAGGCAGCCTGTTCTTTCTATCAAACTGATACATGAGAAAAATACAAAATCTGATTCTGTCAAATATTTCGGTGTGCAGCTCTCAGAAATTTACATTCAAGCAGCCTGAATGAAATTTCTGTCTCAACTTCAAAAATTCAGAGTAGGGAGTTTATGATTGTATAGTGATGATCATTGCTGGTCAAAGGACTAAGGAATTATCTTTTTAATATCATTATAGCTGAGGAGGGAAGATGCACCATTTTTTTGTGATTTATCCAGGGTTTTGATTCTTATATATATATATATATATATATATATATATATATATATATATATATATATATATATATATATATATATATATATATATATATATATATATATATATATAAGTATGTGTATGTGTGGTTCAAGGGGTGGCTTGAAAGGGAATTATCTGCGACAGACATTAATCATCTTCCAGTCTGTGCAGATGTTTCATCCCCTGACAGGAAAGCTTTCGTACACATCTAATTCAAATTCACATCACGCTCCACACTGCTGCAATACACAAAGCCAATGTGAAGTTGAAGTCATCTACATACATTGAGGGGACAATGTATTGCTGCTAGACTTCATCCATAAAACATGTTGGACCTGACTTTAATATTTGAACGTTTCTTCTCAAGGAGACTGAGTTTCTTAAAAAAAACATTGAGCAAATAGAATATGTACAGTTCATATATACACATGCAACTTTTATTTTTTAGGACAAACTACATTGATCTGTGAAATTACAAATTCATGTAGAGACATTATCTTTTATCATTTTTATAAAGGTGGTGAAAGGTACGGTGGCCCTGAGAGCTCACGGCACTGCAACTTAAGAAAGCACATGCAAAAAGACAAAACACCAGCAAATTAAGAAAACATCTTCATCAATTTGACAACACATTAGAAAAACACACTGCAAATAGACTGCAACACAACAGGAAACTTGAAAGTGATGCACACATCTGGACATACTTGTTGACGCGGTGATTGAGTCACAGCCCTGTTAAGGTTCTTTTTCCATCAGTGGTGTTGGAAAATTAGATAAAAAGTAAGTGTCTCTGATTGGTTTCAACACTGTGATCACATAATTCAGATATAAGCCTAAAGGCTAATACCAGACTTGTGCATCACTTTAAAGTGTCCTCTGGAAACATTTCTGTTGTGTTTTGGTCTATCTGCAGCGCGTTTTTCTAATGTGTTGTGTTTTGGCACTTTTGCATGTATTCAGTGCTGTGAGCTCTCAAGGCCACCGTAGACAGGGCTTAAAAATAATCCTATAGTTTTGGTTTGAATTGTGGATTAGCTCTGATGTATTTTTGTATTTGTTTATGTGATATTTTGATAAAAGAAATACATCCATCAGAGCAAAAAGGCCCATGTTCATCTTCAAACACAGCTGCTGCTTCTCAGTTGTGTTGTTCTGCCCATAATCTAATGATGTGTGTTTGTAATTGGCTGTTTAACTGTTTCTGATCGATTCACTGCTGAAAGACATCTGCTCTCCTCCAGATTAAACCCTGATAGATGTTGTATTTATCAGCTGATTTTCAGTGCCTGGGTGAAAATGCAGAGAAACAAAATAGTTTCTTGAAATTCCCTTTTCAGACTCTCATATGCAGGTAATCTCAGAGTGGGTTGAATTCATTCACCTATACTGGTGTTTCTCTGCTATCCTTGTTGTCTGCTGGCTGTCCATAAAAACTTAATAACTGACTATGGTTTGACTTGGTTCAGATAGAAATGTGATGCTGAAAACTAAACATTTTTGCAGATTCACTCCAAAATGCCTGTCCTTGGTTAAAGAATAAAAATTCTCCCACATGCAGAAAGTTGCTCAAAATGACAGCACTTAATATTTGAATAAGTCAATTTAGAATAATTTGGCTTCCACATATTCTGGTTTGCCCGAAAAGTCTTGGTGGAAACGGCAGCTTCTCCAACATCACCCTTCTTCCTAAGACTGCGAGAGTAGAGTTTTAAAGTTCTTTACTTGTTTTTCAAGCTTTACACGGCCTTGTTGCTACATATATTGCAGTGCTTGATTCATTTTATGTTTCAGCTTTTATTGAGGTCCTCAGTTGCTTCTCTTTTAAATGTCCACAGAAGCACCTGACACCAAGTTTTCTGTTTTTATGCCCCAAAACTCTGGACCTCTGCTCTTGGATATCAGAAAGGTGAGGTTTTTAGAACTATGGCAGTAACACCATTCAGTTCATGTGGAGCAGCAATAAATGGAAAATTGCATTTAAGGTTAAAAAAAAAACCCCTGCAGAGTACATGCTCAACCGACACAGGATTCAGTGCTAGTTTTTAAAATGTTGGCCTTGAACTGTAAGTACATTAAAGTCACTTCTCAGATCTGCTGTAGCTTCAGAGAAAACATGGCAGCATATTTCATGCTACTTCTTTTTATAACACAGATTCTCTTCTAAGAGCAACTTTTTTGGTGGGACAAAATAATCAAATTTGATTCTTATGGAAACACTCAACACTTTAAAATCCATATAAAGCAAATTCAGCCATTTTCTTCAAAACACGTTGCTAAATGTGATAAACGGAAAAATAAATGATCATTCTGATGGAGACTGTGAGGAACGAGGCTGAGCTCTATCAGTGTCTGACTCAGAGTCAGTTTCTGGCTCTGATGGCTCAAACAGGTAGGGCTGGCTCTGTCCCATCACGCTGCTAGCGCTAGCTTCCATTGTTACTGTAGGTAACGTCCTTGTACAGTGATTTTGAGACCTAATTTTTTATACTGAGCAATTTTTTAAATTCAATTTGAGCTCAGAGGTCAATGACTTATATTTCTGTGGTGTGACAAACTCATAACACAAAATTATTGCTGCTTTACACAAACTTTAACCATCATGTCTCTGCCTCTTCATTTATTTATTCTGATTTCATAACAACGATCCTGATACAGTGTTTACATCTTGATAATCCTAAAGTGGAATGTAACTTTTCCAACATTTAAGGGCAGGGCTGGTAGTCACGAAAAACTAGCATAAATTTGAATGTAGCATCTCCTCAGGAATCCTTTTAGCATATATATATATATATATATATATATATATATATATATATATATATATATATATATATATATATATATATATATATATATATCTTTAGCACATCTCACATGTATGAATGTGTATATATATATATATATATATATATATATATATATATATATATATATATATATATATATATATATATATATAGTTACTTGTTAGGTTCTCTCACCAATACCGTAAATAATTAAAAAAAAAAAAAAAAGAAATGCTTTTTCAGTTTACTGTCAGTACTCTCAAAAATGACACTACCACATAAATAAGAACAACCGGCTTGCAGAGCAGCCCAGGCAGACATATTGCTGCTGCTCTGATGCTTTCTCTTCTCTCTTGGTGGGGTGCAATCTGACAACGGACAAAGATTTATTGATTTAGCCACCTGCCAGCTTTTTATAGAGGCAAGCACCATCATTACACTCTGTTTCCCAAACATGTATGAATGTGTAAATGCTTCCACACCCAGACAGAAACAGTGTGGAGAGGGAAAAACTGGAGAGACAGTGGAGTTAAAGAAAAAATAAATCTGCCATGAGTATCCAGTATTTTAGATAGATAGATAGATAGATAGATAGATAGATAGATAGATAGATAGATAGATAGATAGATAGATAGATAGATAGATAGATAGATAGATAGATAGATAGATAGATAGATAGATAGATAGATAGAGTACAATTAATTGTAGTAATTAATTAATTAATTAATTTCTCTACATAAATCAACACATGTAAAATGATATATCTTTTTGATATATTCTGTGTTTGTAAATTTTCCAAAATCAATCATTATACATCACATGATGTGGCAGGTTGTGTAAAAATGGTTTTCTGTCAGTTTCTGAGAATGGGCTTAACCAGGCAGAGCAGAGAGAAGCTGCTTGTAAAACTAGGAAGAGAAGAAGAAATAAAAGTTTCCCAATAGTTTCAAACTATAAACGCAATACAGTCTGTAGTATCCAAACTATCATAACTCAATCCAAACTCAGACGTGACTGCAGCTCTCTATCAAAAGCCCACATTTTAAATGGAGTCTCAGGGATTTATGTTGCTGTCAAACCTGGCGTTAGATCTGAACCAGTTTCTGAAGCAGTGTTACGTTTCAGCAAGCGCGTGACGTGAATGACAGAGGTCACGAGCAAGGAAACTAACAAAAACAAGTATCTGACCCTTCTTACAAGTAAAATGTAAACAAAAATGAGGCCTCTGGGTTCTGAAAGGTGGAGTGGAGATACCTCTCCGCAGCCACCCACTGATTCTACCAAAAGAGTAGACGAACTTAAAAGCAAAAGACCTCAAACTAAGGTGGAGTTGCTTGATGGGGGAGATAACTAAAAGAACAAAAGTCTCCTCAGAGATCAACTCGCTTGAATTCCAATAAACACCCTTTTCCCTCAATGCATACATGCACACACTCAAAAACACTCATTCAAACCAAAAGAAACCAACTGATGGTGTTAGCTCTTTGGTGTCACACACCTAACTGAGGGAAAGAACCTCCTTTTAAAGACTACCCAGGCTGATGAGCAGCAGCTGGGTGCAATGAGGCCAGGTGAGCTGAGTGAGAGCTTGTCAGAGGTTTCTGGAGCTCACAGAGTACCTCCAATCTGTAACACCTCCCCCCAAAAAGACAACAAATCTAGTATTTGTTGACAAACTTTAAATTCAACACAAAGTTTTATTTTTAGGACTGTCATTTATCTTGACCAATAAACAATAGCTAGTACACAAAAATACTAGAAAAACTCATCAAGAAAAAGTTTATTTACATCTAGAACATAAAACACTCTACTGCTCTGAGTAGAGGATCCTTCTTGCTAACAAAAACTTATTCAATTACCACTCTAGACAGACAGTCCGCAACTAAATTATCTTTACCTCGTACATGATGGATTTTTAGTGGAAGCTCCTGCAAAGCTAAACTCCAACGGAGTAACCTACGGTTAGTGGAGGCCGACCGCTGCAGGAACAACAAAGGGTTGTGGTCAGTGTAAACCACCAAGGGATCGGACATCGAGATGTAGATCTCAAAATGTTCTATACTCAAAATCAAAGCTAATGCCTCCTTTTCGATGGTGGAGTAGTGCACCTGACTAGGATTTAGCTTCTTTGAAAAGAATGCTACAGGGTGCTCTACTCCATTGTCATCTGCCTGTACGAGTACTGCCCCGACACCCACATCACTGGCATCCGTGTACAGAAGAAAAGGACGACCAAAATCAGGAGCAGCTAGTACAGGGGCTGTGGCCAAAAGTGCTTTCACTTTTTCAAAAGCGATCTGGCACTCTCGGGTCCAATGGTAGGAGACCTTCGGGCTGGTCAAGTCGGTCAAAGGGGCTGCTACTTGAGAAAAATTTCTACAAAACGCCCTGTAGTAACCAGCCATCCCCAAAAACCGCTTGAGCTCCCTGCGGGTGGTAGGCACGGGGAATTTTGTGATGGCCTCTACCTTTGCAGCCACGGGTAACACCTTACCCTGTCCCACCACCTTCCCTAGGTATTGAACAGTGGCTTTAGCAATCTCCGATTTTCCTAGATTGATGGTCAAATTAGCTGCTTTCAACCTTTCAAACAATGCTCGGATATGCTTGAGATGGTCGGTCCAGGAGTTGCTGAAAACAACAACATCGTCAATATAAGCCTCTGTATTGTCAAGACCCCGTAATACCAAATTCATAAGCCGTTGGAAAGTGGCACCAGCATTTCTCAACCCGAATGGCATTCTCCGATATTGAAACAATCCATCCGGAATCACAAATGCAGAAATTTCTTTGGCATGTTGGGTTAACGGGACTTGCCAATAGCCCTTGAGTAAATCAAACTTACTCACAAAACTAGCTGACCCAATCCGGTCCACACAGTCTTCCACTCTTGGCAGTGGATAGGAATCTGGCTTGGTCACACTGTTAAGTTTTCGAAAGTCCGAACAGAACCTTGGTTTTGTTGTGTTTGCTTTCGGAACCAAAATGCAGGGTGAACTCCACGAGCTAGTGCTAGGCTCAGCTATCCCATGACTTACCATATACTCAACTTCCTGCCTGAGTAAAGCGCGTTTCTCTGGGTTGACCCTGTAAGCATGTTGTTTTATGGGTGTTGCATCGCCCACCTCTATGTCATGCTCCAAGACATTTGTCTCAGAGGGAACATCAGAACAAATACAATGAAACTCACTCAGCAATGATGTCACCTCGGCCACTTCTTTTGGGTCCAGATGTGACAAATAACCATCAAGATCTTTAAAAATCTCAGAATTGCTGAGCTGCATCATTGGCACAGATTTGGTGCGATCTTCATCAGGTAGTGTCTTGGAATTGACCACAGCACAAATGGTTTTTTTATTTGCCCCTTCTTGTTTTTCTGAAGTGTAGTAAGGCTTAATCATGTTTACATGACACAATCTTTTTTTCCTTCTACGTTCTGGAGTAGAGACGATGTAATCCAGGTTTCCAACCTTCTCTTCAATTGTATAAGGTCCAGAAAACCGTGCTTCAAGGGGAGATCCTACAATAGGTAACAGAATCAAAACCTGATCCCCTATCTCAAAAGTTCGGGAACGAGCTTTTCGGTCGTACCACACCTTCATTTTCTCCTGAGTTTTCTTCAAATTTTCACCAGCAATTTCACAGGCCCGTCGCAATCTGTAGCGAAATGCACACACATGATCCAAAAGGTTTGTTTCGGATCTTGAGTCCTCCTCAAGGAGTTTTTCCTTCAGTAAAGCCATGGGGCCACAAACTCGGTGTCCAAAAACAAGTTCGTTTGGACTAAACCCTAATGACTCTTGCACCACTTCACGAGCTGCGAATAGTACAAAAGGAACACCCTCATCCCAGTCACTCTTAAACTCATTGCAGAATGCTCTAAGCATAGATTTCAAGGTTGAATGGAACCGCTCCAAAGCTCCTTGGCTTTCAGGGTGATATGCACTTGAGGGACAGTGAGTGCTTCCCATCTGCTTAATCACTTGCTGAAAAAGCCTGGACATAAAATTGGTTCCTTGATCCGTTTGGACCACCTTTGGAATACCAAAAACTGAAAAGAATTTTACTAAAGCCTTCAGTACATTCTTTGCAGTTATTTTTCTGAGTGGTACTGCCTCTGGAAATCGAGTGGATGAACACATGATTGTAAGGAGGTACTGATTTCCACTCTTCGTCTTGGGTAAAGGACCCACACAGTCCACCAGTACTCTGCTGAATGGCTCATCAAAAGCAGGTATGGGCTGCAAGGGTGCAACTGGCACCACTTGGTTTGGCTTACCTGTAAATTGACATACTTCGCATGTTTTACAAAAACTTCTAACATCGGCCTTTAGGCCTGGCCAAAAAAAATTCTGTAGAACTCTGTCATACGTTTTATTGACCCCCAAATGACCAGCCATTTTTCCAGCATGTGCCAGCCTGAGAATCTCTAACCGAAATGGTTTCGGTACCACTATCTGAGATACAGCAGGTTTGGCATCTGTCAACAGCGCGTGTGTTTGCCATTTTCTCATTAACACACCACCCTTTCTATAGTACCCTACCAGAGCACCAGCACAGTCTTCTTCTGAATGAAGATCTGCATAGCAGGGGGACAAAGACACATCTTTCGCTTGCTCAGCAATAAGCTGCTTACGCGACATCTTCATTCCTAATGTAGAGAAGTTTCCTCCCTTCTCCACAGACTCCCCTATCTTTGACCCATTCAAAGGTAGGTTCAACTCATGAGTTCCCACAGAATCTACATCACATGAGCTTGACTCACTGTGATTGACTGAAATACCTCCATCTTCATCAGAGTGCTCACTTTTCACACAAGGAGTATTTTCACCATTTGGTGCAAAACAGGTTTCAGCCAAACCAATCAAATTATTTCTGACATCGTCAGTACAAGAAGCATCTGCTTGCTTCTTTGCCATAGCCCGCGTAACCACACAAGATGAAAATACATGAGGGTGCGCCTTAGCCAACCCATCATCTTCATCAATTCTAGGTACCTCGGTAACAATAGCATTTGGAACATGACCTGTGACTTTGTCACCAGCTAAGTCATTTCCCAAAAGGAAAGTAATTCCTCCCACAGGCAGTCCATCCCTTAAGGCTACCTCAACAGTGCCACTGACTATCTCTGATTCCAGTTTAATAACAAATAATGGTTCTTGAATCCAATTCATCTCCACACCCCTTATAAGAACACTGTTGCCACTCTTCATTTCACCAGTAAGGGGCAAAACTCCTCTCAACAAAATGGACTGAGATGCTGCAGTGTCTCGCAGTATTTTCACTGGCTGCTTGTGCTCATCTCCAAGCAGAGACACAAATCCATCAGATGTGAAAGGCCTGAACTCATCTGGCACTTTCTCAGTCACAATTTTTAACTCAGGGCCGGACTTTTCATCAATAAGGGGGCTTCCAAGCAAAGTTACAGCTTTGGGCTTATCACCTCTTTTCTGTAACACTGGACAGTCTCGAACAAAATGACCTTTTGCACGGCAATAGTGACATTCAACCTGATTTTTAGTAGTGTGCTTCCCAGTGGGTGTGAACACTGGTTTAGAGGAAGTTGGGAGTTTTGTTTTATTAGAGAGGGCGCTTGGTGACTTTGTTGGGCAAGTGAATTTGTGAGTGAGGGCAAACTCATCAGCAAAGACAGCAGCCTTTTCTAGAGTTAAACTACTTTGCTCATTGAGGTAAGTAGCAACTCTTTCATTCACACAACGCTTGAACTGTTCCAACAAAATGATGTTTTTTAAATCATCCAAGTTTTTGACATCTTGTGATTTACACCAGCGTTCAAATAAGGTTTTTTGTTCTCGAGCAAACTCCACATGAGTTTGACTCTCCTCCTTTTTCAACTTTCGGAATTGCTGCCTATATGCTTCAGGCACCAATTCATATGCACGGAGTATGGCCTCTTTCACAGTCTTGTAGTCAGAGCTTTGAGCAATAGACAATGACGCATAAACACTTTGGGCTTTCCCAACCAACACACATTGGAGCAATAATGGTCTGAACTCCTCTGGCCATTTTAAGGTGTTTGCAACCTTCTCAAAAAGTGTAAAATACTCATCCACCTCCCTTTCATTAAATGGTGGTACAAGTCGGCTATTTCGAACTAAATCGAATTCTCTAGCACCAGCGTGCTGTACAGATTTGATGCGGAGCTCTTCAAGCTCCAGCTCCCTCAAACGTATAGCCTGTTCTTTCTGTTTCTCCTCCGATATCAATTTCACTCTCATCTGCTCCAACTTGATTTGCTCCAACTTGAGTTTCATTTCCAAGTTCTTTTCTTCAGACTTAGTAGCAGGGTCAGTGCTAAAGGGATTAGTGTCAACCTCTTTTTCTTCAGGATCTTCCATGAGGATCTGCCCCTCAACTAACCCAGTAACTACAGCTTCTTTGATCGTGTCCTTTCGGCTCCCCGCTCCTACATGAATGTCAAAGTGGCGGGCGATTTTGAGAAGATCTGCTTTTCTACAGGTGTTTATTGCCTCCCATGTTGGGTTTTCCAAAAATGACTCCAACTGAAACTCCATGACTCAAAGCAATTACTCGTCTTCTTCAATAAAATAAATCACTACAGAAAAGGGAAGTTTTTCATATCCCGGACGAGCCCCCAATTGTTACGTTTCAGCAAGCGCGTGACGTGAATGACAGAGGTCACGAGCAAGGAAACTAACAAAAACAAGTATCTGACCCTTCTTACAAGTAAAATGTAAACAAAAATGAGGCCTCTGGGTTCTGAAAGGTGGAGTGGAGATACCTCTCCGCAGCCACCCACTGATTCTACCAAAAGAGTAGACGAACTTAAAAGCAAAAGACCTCAAACTAAGGTGGAGTTGCTTGATGGGGGAGATAACTAAAAGAACAAAAGTCTCCTCAGAGATCAACTCGCTTGAATTCCAATAAACACCCTTTTCCCTCAATGCATACATGCACACACTCAAAAACACTCATTCAAACCAAAAGAAACCAACTGATGGTGTTAGCTCTTTGGTGTCACACACCTAACTGAGGGAAAGAACCTCCTTTTAAAGACTACCCAGGCTGATGAGCAGCAGCTGGGTGCAATGAGGCCAGGTGAGCTGAGTGAGAGCTTGTCAGAGGTTTCTGGAGCTCACAGAGTACCTCCAATCTGTAACAAGCAGTCACATGGTACAGCCGGGCAGCGAGGCTTCGGACGTCGTCATTTTCAGCTCCTCCCCTAAATGAAGCAAGCCTCGATACGGGCTTCGCAGAAACGCCTCCTCTATTGTTAGATACACACTCATCTTGTAACATTACTTTACAGAACTGTTTGAGTTCTTGTTTACAGCAGGTTTCAATAACTGAGAGGCTAAAGCCCTACAACATCCTCTCATAGACAGAAGGATTGTCTCTGCAGTTTTGTGCACCATCTTCTCTCTGCTCGGTTTATTCTTTTTTATTATTAATTTTAAGAATCTGCTTTGGTATGCATACTGTAAGGCTGGTAAATGGTGAGTCACAGGAAGATAAATCAGCCCAAATTTGCAACACTGCCAAGAACCCTCGCTTTTTTTTTTTTCCATGCCCTTTCTCTTCTCTCTTTTCCTTGCAGGCATCTTTGCATTCACCCTTGAGTTCACAGATACACACCTACGCCAATCGACTGTTTACACTTGGAGGCGTGCATTCTTTTCAAGCGTCTACAGCACCCCTTCCAAGCCCTTTCTCATTTTCCTGTCACTCACAGGCAAACAAAGGTGTACACGCAATGCATGTTTGGATTTTGTGCTCCGTGGTGCATAAAAACACACCAGGCTTTTAACAGTGTCTGTGTCACAGTCTCTTTACTGCTGCAGGCTGGAGAACTAAAAAGATTAGCGTGCTGCTGTACCCAGGTATGACTCATTCACCTCTGAAATTACATGTCTAGAACCAGAAACAGTATCGAACTGGTTCAACAGGAATAATAATGAATAAACCAGTGCACATGATAAAATAAGTCATATTTAACTTTTAGATGGTAAAAAAGCAGTAGACTCAAAGTCCTGTCAGAGCTTTGAAACCAAGTGTAGAGGTTTGCTGTTGGACCATTGAATAACCACTCTGTTACTTGCTCCAATGTCAGTTTTCTGCTAAAGCTTCAAAATTTCAAAAACGGTTCCTGTGCTATCATCACCTCCCAGCTAATCTGTTAGTAACACAACAGCACAACCATGCTTTGGTATACTCTGTTCGGATCAACCTGACCTCTGCGATCATCTATTTTTATCCTCCTCTCATGATGTCCTTAACCGTATCACCCTCCACCACAGCCTGCTCCTTGAGTACCTTCCTCCTGTTTTTTTCCTCTTATTATTTTGAATTATCCCCCTTGATCTTTTATGGGCTTGGGAACCAGAAGAAATAGCCATCAGCACCAGCTGTTTGAGATATAGTAGCAGTTGCCTTTCAAATAGAAGAATATGCTGAGGATCAGCTAACCTCAGTGTGTCATGTAGTTTCAAATGTGGTTAAATTACGGTGTAGTCTTGTTCTTCAGGGGTGAGAGATTGAAAGAGAGAGAATATACAACAGAGGCAGAGGACAGAGTGCTGTGCACAAATGCTCCTGATCATGTATTTTCTCTGAAGTTGTTGTGTGTGGCTCACACAAAACAGTGATGCTGCTGCTTTTTCAGTGAAGTGAGACTCTACTGGTCATGAAGTTATCAGTCTGAAGTCCTGATAAATGATGGTATTTCATAGTTAAGAATGGCTAAAATTGACAAATTCTTTGTATCTACACATTTAAAATGAATCTGGGATCAAATTCTGAATTGAAAAAGTTATCAGAAAACCGTCACATTTGCACGATATCCAAAATGAAATGAAATGATGGACATCATGTTGTCGTTTTTTTCCTTCAGGGGCACTTCAGTAATGTTTTCCTCACTGCTTAATCAGGAAAAAAAAAAAAAAAAAAAATCAGGATCTAGCTGTCAATGGCTTTCTGCTTTTGAGATTACCGCATCTACAGGAGGAGATCAGAACTGGAACAAGACTTTACACGTTTTCCTCAGGCAACAAAAGCAAATCTGAACTTTTGTGCAGTATCTTCAATTTTGGGGCTACTTGGTCCAAAATGTATTTTACCAACTATCATGTAAAACACAAGCTAAAAGCTTAACCAGGAGCTAAAGGCTAAAAAAACAAGGCACAGGCTAAAACATGAGCTAAAAGCTAAACCACATGCAGCAGTTACTCTGCAGTGATCTGATCAAACTTGAGAGTCTGTCAATAAAATGAAGAGTGAGGTTACGTTAGCTCTGATTGGTAGATGAGCAGGACATAAGGACCCGCTAACCTTACACATTATCCTACAGATACATCTCAGGCCACTGGGCTGCAAGCAGCGCTAAACATGGCTGGCTACTAAATTACGGTACAAACTCACAAAGTTTGCTTATTGTCATGTTTGAAACAACAGCGCTGTGTAACTGTGATAAATACCTTACCTCGTCACGTTTTATCTGGTAAAAAAATGTCTTTAACAAAGAAAAGTAGTGTTAAAAAGATCTGATCTCCATTCATTTCCAAAACAAACACACGCCTTGTTAAGAGTCATGTAATCATGACAGTGTGCGCACGATTCCAGCCAAAAGGTGTCGCTGTAATCCACAGAGCCTTTAAATGTGATGCACTATCACAGCTAGTATGAATGTAAGTATGTTATCTTGCATCATCATCATCCAAATGAGATTAAAAAAAAGGATAATAATATGACAGTGTTTGAGTCAAAAACAAATAAATTAAAAGACCATTGCGAGGACAAGGAATGTTTTCTTGTTGCTGTTTTTTAGGATCATATAAGAGGCTGCAGAGATTTTAAAAGGTGAAGAGCTGTAGAGCATCTGAATGAAGATTGTCTTCAAGAGGTGAGACAAAACAATGGCATCTTCCTAACTCACAAATGACTGACAATGAGGAGTTTAAAAAATCAAGATCTAATATTCTAATATTACGTCAACTCTCTAAGCTGCTCCTCTTTCTCGGGCAGTGAGCCTCTCAGTCCCCTCACCGTCACATAATAACCAATCTCTCTGTTCTCTCATCACTCCATTTAACAGGATGAGATGGAGAAAACTCCATCTTCATCAGCGTCTGCGGTCAATGAGACAGATCCAAAAGTAAATACAGACATGAGAGTGAGGGAAAAAAGCAGAAAAACAAAGAACAAGAGTGCTTTTGTTTTTACAAGAACAGGTCTAGACAGAACGTCTGGACAGCTCAGCGCTTGACTGCTCAAGGCACAAGCAGAGAGGTGAATCAAATTAACAAGGGAGGCAGCAGGTATTGGTTAAGGCCTTTAGAAAATGTCTGTTGCTTTGGTGACAGACAGGATCAATTAATATGAGGCGCTGGGTAGCATCTGGACACCTCTGTGCTCCTTTGAGGAACACATTTTTAGTTCTCAGTTTGCAAGCAACATGTTTGGAGAGCAAGTCATTAATTTGACTTTGTTTGAGGGATTTGTGTCACAGTCAAAGTCTGACTCAGTGTTTTAATGCATAAAAAATATTAAAAAAAACCTGCCACATCAAGTTGCTTGGATTTCTTAAGTGTTTGCTTTCGGGGTCTTTATCATGGTTTTCACATTTTCAGTCATCCAGCTCCAAAAAACGCTTTTCTCGCTTTCCCTTTTAATGCCAACGAAAACTTCCAAGGACCACAATAGCAGCAGTCCAGATAGCCAACTGATGTGATATAAACTGGCATCACACATGTATTGGCTACTAGCACTGGCGCTAATGTTAGCTTCCACAGTGTCCACAGTGCTCACTGCAGCTGATTCATCTTGCTGCTTCACCTTCTCAGTGTTGGAGGTTTTCTCCTCCTCATTTGATTTTCTTTTTACTGTCCCCGTCTTAAGCCACTGATATATGAGGATTTCGCCTGTAGGCTCGTTAACAGAGCAACATTAGCTTGACGATTTCTCTGGGGGAAGTTCAAGGAAACTTTTGAGTCCTGGTGAACTTGTTTTTTTTTTTTTTTTTTTTTTTCGTATTTTGTAATGTTCCCCTAATAATAATAATAATAATAATAATAATAATAATAATAATAATAATAATAATAATAATAATAAAAACTTTACTCACTGTCAAGACAGACCACAACTTGAGAAACACTGCTCTAAAGTATGTTATGAGAACTCTTGGTCGCAGAAATATTTACTCTCTAAAACAGTTTTCTACCATGCTATCCCTGCTATGATTCACTCAACAAAGCCAAAGCCAAATAATCATGCTGTACAGGGACTTCATAGGCTTTAGATGTTTGGCTGTTTTGTAAAAACAGTTCAAAGGGAATTGTTTGACTGTGGGGATTAAACTTAATGAGATGAGATGAAATCCTGGGTCCATACAGCTGTGAAGTACAGTTTGTCTTCTATTGTCACCTGGAGCCTCATTTAAGTAACACCAACAAAGGTAGAGTGGTACATAACAATTTACCAGATTGCAGGTAATAAGGTGCACCCGAATCAAGTTATCCTGAAGGAATACATTTACACTTTATATTAGTTCCATCTCTGAGACATTCCCCCAGACAACAAGAAATCTACCCAGAGAAGTTTTTCAGGTCCATATGTGCAAAGTCATGATTATCAATCAATTAATTAACCAATTCATCTTTATCTGTATAGTACAACAGGATTAGGGCCAAGTTAAAAAAATGAGAAAAATATGAGAACAATCTCCTAAATTTAGTAGAATAATCTGGTTATTTTAGTCTGTATCTTGTCTGTCTGAAGAGCAGCAGCCGTCTGTGTAAAAATGAGGAACACGGAGCATCTTGTGAAGTTCGACTTTAGTTTAGGTTTGAACTTGGCCCCAATCCTCCATCATAGTGTGGTAGAATCCACCTGCTTTTATTGATGTCTGGTCAAGCAGCAAGATCTGCTCAGAGCATTCAGTAATAAATGCATGAGAAATTGCAGGTAGAAAAGAGGCGTCTTCATGAGTTATAAGTGGGCAATTAAATTTTATGAGGGGCCACATGAGAAACCAGAACTGTGTCAGAGGTCCGCACCAATGATCACATTAACTTAATTCTGCTCAATAGAAAATACTTTCCATTGTAAAATGCACTTACTTATACATTTTGATCAGCTGCTAACCAGAAGAATAAGGATATTAATATGTATGTAAATCTGTGAAATTGTGGTGTAGGTCAAAGAGGAAAATACCCCCAGAGAAGAAATAAACCAGAAGAACAAAAACAACCATAGCATGAGTGCTTGGACTTCTTAGTCTTCTCAAATACTGAACAAATTTACAACACATTTTAAAAATAAATAAATAAATCACTTGAATATTTTTCACTTCTTTTTACCTCTTCAGTGAGAAAAATCTTGTTTCTCTTGTGCTTGAATAAGCGCATTGAAATCTGACTGAATGTCTGAGGTGGCCAAGGACAGCTGAGAGGTGATCGGTGATAGAGGTTCTGTTCATGTGCAGAGCTAATGCAAGCAAGTGGAAATGTCCCACTCCTTAAAATAAAAGCAATTCAGTTGTATTGCATGTGCAATGTCCTAATTTATGATTTAGCTCATGCAAGCCAGACATGGATGCCAAAAGGTCCAGATGTGGCCTGCAGGCTGTATTTTGCCTATCCTGAGACTGACCATCATTTCAATCCTTCAAAAAGTGTTTGTCAATTTTCAAAACACGAGGCTCACAGACTAAAGGCAAAGCAAAATTTCCAAGACAAAAGTCAAAATTTTTAACAGTTGATGAATATGAAGAGCAGTGTGGTTTCTCTGTTTCGAGGTCGAGCTAACCAGCAGTTTTATTAAACGGAAGCCAAACTGTTAAGAGTTAAACAGAGACCATCAAACAAATGCAATATCTACAAATTCATCATCATGTCATTTTCCTTTAAGAAAAAAATAAATAAAAGGAACATTGAAAATGATGGACTAGCCTTCCCAAGTCTGGACCTCAACCCAATCAAAGTAGATAAAAACAGTCAAACTCACTTCATTTGGTATCTAGCTGTCAGATCTGTCAGATGCTTTAAGTATTTTGGTCACCATGTTTGATCAGGATAACATGCTTCGTCTGTTTGGAATGACGTGAGCTATGCATTATGTAATCTATGTACAAGAAGCAACACATTTCTAAATCAGGCTCAGTATGCATGGATGCAGACACCTACACACTGTCACATGACATAAATACAGTCCTAACATGCCAAATCATTAAATTAAAACACATGTTATCTGATTTAATGAAGGACTGCAATGTAGCGTGTGCCATCGCATTAGCAGTAGAGGTTACTGTGTTTGCAGTATTTCTGTGTGCTTTGAGATGACTGCTGACCATTGATACCCCCCCCCGCCCCCCAAACACACACACACCAACGATTCTTAGAGAAGAGAGCATGAAATCTGTCAAATGAAGGTGACTGGAACGGTGGCTTGAATACAAATACAGAGTTCAATCCAATGTTATTTGTTCAGAATTTAAAACTGAATCCAGTGAAACACTTGTAGCCTAAGGGTTTACTGTGTGGGCGTAAGTCAAAACGGTTTCAAAGAGGTTGATCAAACATGAATACAGGGCTGACTACACTATGTCAACATCTATTTCAGTTATTCAATACATGGAACATGAAGAGCAGCTGTTAAATGCATTGCAAACGTACTTGAAAGATCATAGGATGGTTGGAAACAATGCATAATCAAGCCCTACAGTTAAAGCCGTACAGTGTTGTACTCACATGAAACAATTCTAATCCCTTTTAAATGCAGTCTCACTCCCAGTAACGATTCTTTACAATGTTTAGTCTCTATGTTCTGTTTAGCTCCACGACTTATGAAACTAGGAGAGTTATGTTAACAAAAGCGGAGACACATGTACGGACATGTTGATACAGTCTTCTGTTGGCTACACAAATTAATCCAGTGGATCTGATGGTGATTTTCAGGTAAGAGTTTAAAATGTGCCTCACTCAAAAACTGGCTGTGGCGCTCATTTATCAAACAAAAAATGGGTGTACGCTCATTTCCACGCACAGTTCAGCATTTATCATTCTGAACGTGGGTGGAAGGTACGCTCAAATCCCACGCCAGGTCTGAGTTTGTGTACGCAAGTTTCATATCAGTGGGGACTGGAGCGCAGTGCAGTGAGGAAAATTTGTCTGTCCTGGAGAATCATTAGATCATATGAGTGCAGTGCATTTTCAGACAGACAGACAGAGGTTTGCAGATTAATATTTAGATTTCTGAATAAGATATGACACCAAGAATGTTTCAAACATTTCTTTTCCACCAATTTCTATAAAATACATCGTTTATGAAGGAGCAACACAAACTGTCAGCTGATTTATTCATATAAAATAAGCGTGTTTCCTTTACCTTTACATTTACTTTTAAAATTAGAGAGGCTGTTTTCAGTTATTAAAAACACTCCCATGTCCACATTAAAGTCTCAGCAGAGATTATTCAGAGGACGCTGGATCAAAGTTTTTTGCATTTTTTCTTTCTTTTTAAAGAAGTCGAATTAATCACAGGATTTACCATGAGGATTACTGTTTCACTCCTAACAATATCGTCATTATAATCTGAAATGTGTATGAAAAAGTGGACAATTAATAACTTAAGACATTCATTTACATGTGATAACCAATCAGCAAAGCTCACAATAAAGTCCTGTCTTGCCGTGCATAATTGTGCACAAGCGGTGCTCCTCTTTGCAAAGATACAAAATGACCACAAATAAAGTTCATGAAATCAGTTTGTAGGTTCACCAGTTCACAGTCCTGCATATTGAAATGTTTTATTATCTGTATCAGACACGGTGCAGGTTCCTCTGTCTCTCTGTCACTTGTTCCTGAAACTGACGCAGAGCTTCATTCACCCCTCGGTCTGTGACAGGTTCAAGTTCAGGTTCAGGTTCAGGTTCAGGCTGGAGTCTGACTGCAGCTTTGTTCAGAGCTGAATCACATCTTTAACAGCGATCTTTCCACGTTTTTGGACCTGAACAGAAATAATTAATAATATTGGAGCTTCTAATAGTTGGATATCACAGATTAATTAATTGAAGTATAAATGAAGAATGTCTAAATTAAATGTTTAAAACTCTACTGTAGTTTGATCTGTTACAGCTACGCTGCAGATCTAAATCTCTTTAACGCCACTTTTCCGGCTGCCAAACAACAGAGCTTGTGGTGTTGTTGATCTCCAGCACAGAGGAGTCTCCTTTTTTTCCCGTAACGCATCCCTCGCATGCCGTATATTCTGTGGGTTCTGCCACCTTGAAATTTTAGGGACTGTTATATAAACTTGTTTTCAGCCAGCAAATTTATCAATACCTAATCAAGCGTATGTCGTGATTGGCCCTGGTACACAAACTTCATGAATCACACGTGAACGTTACTGTAAGCTTGTTTCTACACCCAAATCTGTGCAAATTCCCACACAAGTGATACATAAAGGCCAGTGAGTGGATCTCAAACCTGTTTTAACCATTTAATGGAGATGCAAAGCATTGATTTTTTTCATTGAGCTTTGCTCTGCATGCCTTCACAAAGAGAGAGCTGTCTGTTGACCTTCAGTTTTTATTATACCTTTGTCTGACGCTTTCATTCTTCTGCCTTTGTGTCCCTCTGCCCTCGCTGCTTTCTACACACTAGAGGTAATTTCGTTACGTGTTAGGATGATGAAGGTACTGGCAGGTGCTTAATTATCACAAGGCGCATTGACGCATACAAGCCTTTGCCACCATTGATTTTCTGTTCCATTTTAAGTTAGTCTGATACATTTCCAAGGAAGTTACTAGAGGCCCACAGAGTGGCATTTAAATTTGATGACTTTTTAAGATGAACTCAGTTTCACTCTTGTACCGATTAAATCTGAGTGCATGTCAGTGTGAACAGCCCCATAAGCCAATGGGTAATGCATCTCAGCAACACAGTGATGATAGTTAGGAATACATGTATACCTGTAAATGTAGTTAGTTAGTTATTTAGTTATTTAGTTATTTAGTTATTTAGTTAGTTAGTTAGTTAGTTAGTTAGTTAGTTAGTTAGTTAGTTCAAGTCCAAATACAGGAAAGTCATAATATGCTTTTAACTGATGATGTCCAGATCCAGTCAGTCTTAATGTCACCATTTGTCAAGCCTGGATAGGGCCATGCCCCTAGCTTGCGCATTTTGATTCTCCCACCTCCATCCCTGCTGCTCTCGGCAAACTCAAAACCACATTTGTCTGTTGTGTCTATGGTGACAATAGAAACAAGCAGCAAAACCCACACAGACAAGCTGGCAAGCAGACGGATACAGGAAAGAAAGAGAGAAAGAAAGATTTGCTGTGTGATTAGAAATGAGTAGAAGTGTTCAACAGTGCATTCATTAATGATAAACAAAGCCTGGCCACCTCAGCTGTAAACACATACCATTTCAGCACTGTGAGTGTTTAATGTGGATATGTTTATTTATCATCTATAAAGGTGTACTGTGAAATACATTCACCAGTGTGTACACAGTGGGCTGCTGTGGTTCTATGATGCCTCTTTATGACAGAGCTGGTTCTAGTTCTAGTCCCAGGCTAGTGCTTGAGTTAGCCCTGGTTCTTTGTGTGAAGAACAGCCATTTCCAGTTCTGTGTGTATGAGAACTGACCTGAGTTTAACTACATTTCTAAGGTGAAAGAAACAAGAACTAGCAGAGATGTTTTCAAAATGCATGGTCTGGTCAAAAATGACCCCAAGGTTTCTTAAATCAGACCCGATGTTACATGCTAGTGACCCCATGTGGTTAGCTACCTTAGCAACAACTGAATCTGCAGCTGTACTGAGAACCTTTGTCTTTGTATTACACTGGCGAAAGTTGTTGGCCAACCAGTTCTTAACAGCAGACTGTGACTCAGTGGTAGAGTCGCTGTCTCTCAATCGGAAGGTTGAGGGTTGATCCCAGCTCCTGCAGGCACATGTCGAAGTGTCCTTGAGCAAGAAACAACACAAAATTGCTTCCGCTGTTAGTCAGCAGTGTGTGAATTGGTATAAGTGTGTTTAGTAAAACTGATGGTCCCTACTATAGAACTTTCTTCAATCAGTGTGTGAATGTGATGTGGATAGGTGAAAGAGACGAGCAGTGTTAAGACCTCTGAATGGTCAGAAAGACTAGAAGAGTGCTGTAAAACTACTGGTCCATTTGGTCCATTTACAGACACTCATGAAGACCACTGATTTTTTCAATTTTATCAGGCGTGAAAGTCACCTACAACTCAACTGCAGAACAGCAGTAAGAGACACCCTTGAAGTTGCTGATGATGTGGCTTAGGGGGCCCATGTACAGAGATACCAGATCAGGGCTTGGACAGAACCCTGGGGCAGGCCACATGACAGAGGCAGAGTCAGAAGCAAAACCAGAGGGAAACCATTTTTAGGGCATTCCCAGAGACATCCACCCACTCCCTGAGCCTATCTAGCATAATGAAATGGTCTACAGTATCAAATGCTTTACTGAGATCTAAAAAACACCAGTACAGAGCATTCACCTGAATCTGAGGCCATTATCATGTCATTGGACACTTTGAGAAGAGCAGTTTCTGTAGTGTTCTCTGTGTTCCGGTTCACTTGCGTGGAGTGTTTTGCCCTGTTTTCCCCACGAAATCTTAGGCTGAGCCCTTTCCTGATCTGGCCCACTCTAACCTGTTCCTGCACACCTATTCCTGGTCATCTTAATCACATACCTGCACTTTAGCTTGGTGGAGAGAGGAGACCGGTGCCAGATTATTCTCACAGCTATGCGGTACCTTAGTCAACTCTTCGATCTTAAGTATTGGATCTTTCAAAATTACTCTCTCATGTAAACCTAGTTTTAACTACCATTGTCTTCCTCTTTTCCAGTGCCTCCCAGAACATCCCACAGCACCACCCAAGCTTTACCACGCTCCCACAATCTCTGCTCGGATTTACTCAGTCTCACTTTCCCTCTTGTGGCTCTCCTCGTATTACGGACTCTGGATTCTATCAGCCTCCCTCCTTCTCTAAATCGCTTCTCTGCACAGATTCTGGGTTCCTGCTTCACACCCAGCACCTTGTTCAATAAAACCTTCTAAACCAGCTTCCTTGCCTCTACTGTGCTCCTGGGTCTCAGTTTAGCTCCTGGTTTTCAAACTGTAACAGTTGTGGGGTGCTGCTGCTGGAAGCTGGACTGGAACGTATCTAAAAGGCCAATAACTCATCTTAACAGTAACACATCCCTAACACGGGCAACCCACTAAGTCCATTACAGTTTGCAGGGACATATTGATGTGTTATAGAGACACAATAATGTGGCTCCAACTTGGCTCCTTGCTGATGGAAAACCAAACTGGTTCTTAGGAAGACCGTGATTAGAACCAACTAAGCATTAGCATTAGCACTAGCACCGACTAAGCACCTGTTTCATTTGATGGAAAAGAGGTATGATAGAGTCATCTTCTCTCTAATTGGGGTTTCAATCCCAGCTCCTGCAGTCACATGCCCAAGTACCCTTGAGCAAGAAATTGAACCCCAAAGTGCTCATGCTGATGGTCAGCAGTGTGTGGATTACTGTAAACGTGGTAGCTAAAACTGAAGGTCCCCGACTGTACTAGTCTCTGCCCCATCACTGTGTGAATGTGATGAGTTTAAAATGCTTTTTGAGTGGTCAGAAATATGTTATTTAAGTACAAGTCCATTCACATTTACAAAGTTTAGTAGATCTCTTAATATTTTTGGGCTCCGTTATATTCCATTTACAGTTGCTCAAAGTCTGTGCATAAGTTTGACAGGTAGAGGTGAAAGCCAATAATCTTTGGAATCAATGCACTGTTTTGTTTTATTTTAATTGCTTTTATCATCTGAGTTTTGCAGTGTTTCATATTGTTGATGCATGTATACCAGAGGCATATCCTAAGCGATCTCAGTGTTTCTATTTATAGGCACCTGACCTTTCATTCCTGGACTACCTCACCATCTCTACAAGAATGGACGCTGGATGACATGGGGGTGGGAAGAAACTGATGGAGAAGATGGGGACGTGTAAACAGTGGTAAATGGAAATGGCAAACAAACTTGTACTCATATCCCACTTTTCTAGTCTGTCCACTCAAAGTGTTTTTACACTGCTCGTCACATTCACCCATCCACACATCATTCACAAACGGATGTCAGGAGCTGCTATTGAAAGGGGCCACCAGTATCAGCTGATCTCATTCATACACATACACATACACATACACATACACACACTGCTGACCATCAGAAGGAGCAATTTGGGACACTTGCTCAATGACACTTCAGCATATGACTGGAGAGGCTGGGATCAAGCCCTCTAATTATCCAAAACAATAATTTAAACCACTTTATTCAAAGTGCATAGACAATTATTTGAATGTGGAAAGATTCACAATGTACACAACTTAGCTTGTCCAAAAGTAAAACATAAAATCAACCAGATACTGAATTCATTTATGTTCTACAATGGTTAGTAACAGATTAACATTAAGGCAGTGCTATTACTTTGAATTTCAACTGGTTAAACCACTTTTAGTGCAAGGTTACAGGCTTTTTTCCATCTCATGTATGTTTTAGAAATGCATAAATACTGATTACCAGGGAACAGACACATCTAGTGGGCATCTAGAAATGCTCCTACAGAGATATGTGAGCTAAGACGTTTTACCAACTGATTACCCAAATGATTTTTAGAGACTGAAGCTCAAGTTGGAAGAACTTGCATTACAGGTCTACTAAAATAAATGGTCATAGTGTATTTAATTGTATAAAAAAAGGAACTTGTTTTCTACACACTGCAGCCTCTTCAATATTTTGTGTAATTTTGAAGCATTTTGGAATCAATTTGTGTAAATTGGGATTGATTGATTGATTGATTGATTGATTGATTGATTGATTGATTGATTGATTGATTGATTGATTTAAAATAAATGCTGCTAAAGGCCATACTTTTTTTTTACTGTTGCTGCTTACCTCAATTCCTCTTTTTTCTCCCCTTGTAGCAACAAATAACTTGGAGATAGACTCATCAGCTCTGGTGCTCTTGCTTTGATTGCAGTAGAGGATATGATATTAAAATAATCCATGTTGTTTAGCATATCAATTCAGCATGCTAACAAAGTTTTGCTCCCCTGTTTATGTATTTGATGCTTACAGTGACTAAGATTTGTGCCTCAGTGTCAACAAGCAGAAGTAAAATGTGCCAGAACTATTTTTTGCACATTGATTTGATATGAAGTCTGCAAACTGCTCGTCTCTGATAATGCTCCTGTTATGCAGGATTAATAACCATTATCAAAGGGTATTGATCCGACTCAATTGAGTATTTCACACAGTAAGAAAGCTGTGAGATATCGAATGATTTTCCATAACTTTCTGTGACTCAACATTCAGCTATGTGTGATTGAAAAGACCTAACAAATGTCTAAAGAGCTGTATTTTCATGTTCTTTTAAGATAATTTAATTAAAAGGAAATCTTTCTGATGATAAGATAAAGAACTGCTCTCTTTAGCTCCCCCTGCTCTTTCTGTTGTATTTTTATGTCGAATGTATGTTTTAATTTTATGACTCACTTTATGTTCAGTGTTTTTGTGAGTGCATGTGTTTTTTCTAGTGCTCTAACTTTGTACTCTCTTTTCTGCCTCTTGAGGCATGAAGAGCTGTAAAATGTTCTCCTTTTCGCCCCGAAGCTAATTCTGTTCCAGGCAAAATATCAAGAGGTTTCATGCAGTTTTCCAGTTTTATTCCCCAATGGAAAATACCAGGTACTGCTTTTTCTCATCGATGAAGCATCATTTTATTGTTTAACACCAGGGGATATTTGGTAAAATATCTATTTTAGGAGGCAGCTCTCTGGTCTCAACTTATTCACAGGTAGGACTATGGCAGGGTCCAAGAAACTACTTTCAAACCTTAAGTGAGAAAAAAAACAATCATCATTTAGAGCGCTGCCTTAATGTAAGTTAAAACCTATCCACCTTTTTACTGACTTCCCATTGTTCATAGCGGTTGCTGGTTTTGACCATTCTGTTTATGTCACCATGGAGACCACAAAGCCGACGATGTTATCCAAGCTATCATACTTATTCTAATAACCATTTTTGAAATGCAAGAAAACAGCAAGATGAACAAAAATCGGAGGTGGATTCATGTTGCAGATGTTTTTAAAAAAGCTCACACTGAGCTCTGTCTAGCATGAATGATTTCATAGGAGTTGTTTTGAGTTAGCTTGCTGGCGGCAGCAACTGGAAATCAATAACTGCCAGTGGAAGTCAACACCCATCGGCTTCTGAAGAAACAGGTGGATACTAAAGTTTAACTTCACAAGATGCTCCGTGTTCCTCATTTTTCTACAGGCGGCTGCTGCTCTTCAGACAGACAAGATACAGACTAAAATAACCAGATTATTCTCCTAAATACAGGAGATTATTCTCTTAAATCTGACTTTAATCTATCAAATCTATGACTTATTCTCCTAAATTTACTTTTTTTTCCTCGGCCCTGATCCTCAATCAATCAATCAATCAATCAATCAATCAATCAATCAATCATTAATAAGAATAACAATGTGCTTTTTTTTACATTTTTGTAAAACAGTCCATTTGAGAATTAGTGGATCACAACAATAGTTATATTTTAGCATCAAATATATAAATTTGAAAAAAGAGCTGGTGGTGACGGTGGCCTGATGAATGTGTAAAGTCTGTAGTCTGTAGTTTGCTCATATCCATTGCAACATGTTACATCAAGGATGAGAGACATCACATTGAGAGCTTGATTTGACCAGCTTCTGCTGTGGCTGAGTTGTGATGGCAAAATAAACGTTATTTTTCAGGCCTGCTGGCAGAGTGAGCAAAGCCAGTCACAGAGTGCGTCAACAATGAATCTTAATTGATGACTGTCTAATGGTATTGTTTGACAAACACACTCTCTAAGAACTAGTGAATAATAATCAGCTGTAACAGAAGCTACATGTTTATACAGCTTGACCTCCACCAACTGTTTGCCCAAGATCAAATCGGGTTGACTTATCACCAGCAGCTGGTCACTGAGTAACATGGCTGTAGTTAGAACAGTATCTCCAAAGGGATCAGCTGCCGCCTCACTCATAAGTGGATGGATGTCAAAATTAGCTAACTTGTTTACTCAGTAGAGTCAGCAAATTTGCAGCGAGGCTGAAAATCCAGACAATGACCTAAGTTGATGGTGGAGGACATGTAACGTCAGCTTCAGCAAAGTCTAGTGTTACTGAAAGTTAATATTTTACTGAGAAAAGATGAAAAGAAGGCTCTTACATATTCAACACAGTTTGCAGTGACTGCTGGGTATGTAAACTCTATATCAGTTTAAGTGCCATGAAATGAGTGATGACCTCCCCACAGTAAAACCCTGATGTGTGGTTTAACACTAATGATGTCAAACAACTGTTTGAATGATAATTAAGTAACTTTAGTCACTCATATAACCTGTAAATTACAGCATATTAAAAATAAGCTTGAAATCCAATTAAGTTTAGTAATCAAATAAAAAACAGTGAGTATCTGTTGGTGACTTTAATCTGTTCATTCAACTGATATTAAATTATGAATCAAAAAACAAAAACATTGAAATATGGTTCATTTTCCATTTTTTTTCCTTTTTGAGATGAAAACAAATAAATTAATAATTTGTTAATATAGATTTTATTTGATTTTATTATTTGATTCATTTGATCATACTGACCCGGAGGTTGTAGACAGCCGATGCTCAGGATCAGTTGCTTAAACACGGCACAATGATTCAATTTTTATCGTACTGCAAATTTTTGCAATTAATAGAAAGATAAATGCATTAAATTCAGTGTGCCAGGTGTCTTTGTGTGACTTTTTTTTTCAGATTACGGATCCAAAAAATGCATCCAAAAATAACAGACTCTGTGCACAAAGACCTTAAGAGTCACTCGTTCAGCTCCATTGAATAAAATGTAGCTGTCCATACTGGCACATGCATCTGCCATCAAGGCGACTTCATCTACGATCTTTTGAGAGAGAAGCTACTCCATCTACAACCTCTGGGTCACGATGATGATCAGACAGATCAAGTAATAAAAAAGCCCAAAATTGAACTTTCCTTTATTTGATCTATATTAACAAACAGGATATTGAAAAACATTTTTTTATTTATTTGTTTTCATTTCAAAAAAGGAAAAAATGTGAAGGAACTGTTTTTCAGTTTTGTTCTTTGATACATAATTGAATATCAATTGCATTTCTATTTGATTTTATAAATGTCTATTTTGTTGTAATTTTGATAAAGCTCTTGAAATAAATTGAAGCCCGTTTTCTTTTCCCCTTCCTCGTCCTAGTGTCACTCTTTATCTCTGCCTCTCAGTGTCAGCATCGTTCTGATCGTCATGAGACGTGACTGCCAATCAGACATTGGATTATACAGCTGTGTAAACCATTTATTGAAACAACATTCAATTTCACTGTGTGGACACACAAGCCAACAACACTGAGGCTAACATAGATATATGTGTGAACAGAGGCACACGAAATATTCTTATTAATACTGACACAAGCAAGCAGATACAAACACCACCATTCATACCACACGTGCAGCCAACATACACACACATTCACATACACACACGTCTCTTCTATTTGCTCTCAATAAAACAAATCTCTGCGTATTTCAGTAATCTCACCCCAAGCTGTGAGAGGAGTGTCCCAGGAGGCCACTGCAGAGACTCTCATTGCCAACCCACTGAGCCAGTCTTGATGACATCCTCTCTATGCACCATTCACCAGAGCAGACCGGCCTTGTGGTAGCTTCGCCTTTTGATACTCAGTATGTGAAACTTCACACTCCACATGCCTTTATATCTGCACAGTTTTATTCACAATAAAATCAGCATATTGAAAAACATGGTGTCACTGCTGCAATGCTCACTCCACAAAACAGCCATGCTTTGCCACAAACAATACCTTTTACTTTGTACTACTAGAGGAATGGGGAACTTTTTCAGCAGTGCTCAGCTTTTCTACACAAATGCTAAATCCTAAGCTGCTAGCAATGCTAGCAAACACACTTACAGTTTCTGTATTTGTTTTTCAAAGCATGTGGGCCTGAAGATGACAGAAAATATATTTGTGGAAACCTCGTCAAACATTTATAGAGAACATACCCTTCAAACCACATAAGAAATACAAGCACTGAGGACATTTAGTGCAGTTATGAAGTCTCATATCATCATGAACTGTTTGTTTGGGCTGGAGTTTTTCATTTTTCAATAAACGTAAAACTCATCAAGACTGTCTATGCACAGGCTGCTAAAGCAAGTTACAAAAAACAATGAAGTTCAGGGACTTAGTGTCTTTTATAGTGAAAGGCAATTCTCCTGATATCAGTTTGGGAAACAAAAACCTTACAGATATGGCGTCATTAAACCAAAGCATATGTAAGAGGAGTTACCCCTTGTATTATGTTAAAAAAAATTACATGGATTACATTGTGGGTCATTTTGACCCATATTGTGTAAACCTAATTAAAAAAAGACTTGTTACAGATTTAATTTTTGCATTTCACACAAGAGTTTCTTGTTTTACTGTCCTCTTGGGACGGACAGACCTGGCAAAACAAACGCTAGAGTGATCTCCTGGAAGCCTAAATGTGTGCCAAATTGATTTCTTGGGAATTAAAACATGTGCTAAAGTACTCTGCAACACTATCCCAGTTCAAAATCTGTGATAAAGCTTCTTTAGCTGGAAACCTTCTGGAGTTATTTTTAGTGTATTTGTCAAAGAGATGACATGAGAACAGTGACAAGGACAAGGGAGAGAAAGTTCCTCCTCTACACACACCTGGGTCTCTGGGTCTGAAATACTGCACAGAGGATGTCAAAATATAGATAACTGAGCAATCAAAATAAAAGACATCAAAGAAACCTCTTTATTTTGGATCTGAACAGCTACTTACCCACATTAAAGTGTCAACATCATCTTTGAATACAAACTCTACACAGACATTTCACTACACACCAAAGTGTCCAGATTTTACACACAAGTTCATGACCCTAGATGGTTAAAAGTCGCAAAATATCATGAAGAAAAAGAAAGAATAACAAGTACTTTAGGTCAGCTTGAAAACAGAAATGGGTCAAACTGACCCTTAACACAATAGGAGGGTTAAATCTAGCATACTTAGCCCTCAACATGTTGTTGGTTGTGTGCAGCACTAACATACTGTTGATGCAGGATGAGCCCTGATGGATTTAAGATAAGATGAGATGATATAATGTAACGTGAGGGGAGGTGAGGTGAGGTGTTATGATTTAATACAATATGATTTAATATAAACTAAGGTGAGATAAGGATGAGATCAGATGCTCCATTATTCATCCCACAATGGGGAAATTTACAGTTATAGCAGGAGGCAATACATAAAGTGAAAAACATTACAATAAGAATATATTAAATAGTATAATATAGTAAGAGTAACCTAGAAAAAATATAGATCCTATTAAGCCTAACATAAAGGTGAATAGTTTTCTGAAAGGGGTGATGTTTACTGTTACTTTAAGTTTTCATTAAAAGGTCTGAGGAAGAAAAGACTCTCAGTATCTCTCAGTGAGACACTGCCGGTGAAGAAACCTGTCACTGAACGAGCTTTACAGTGATGCACGAGTCTCCTGCAATGTGGACATGTTGTCCATCAGAGACGACAGCTTGGCCATCATTCTCTTGACAGCCAACATCTCCACAGGGTCTAAGGGGGCAACCCAGGACTGAGCTGGCCTCCTTTACCAATCTGTTAAGTCTCTACATAGACTTTTACATACTAGGTCCTATGAAAAGGTATGAGAAATTACTCTGAATCCGATATATACAAAATGATTACACAGCTGCAAAAGAAGAAACATAAAGAGAAGACAGGCACCACAGAAGCAAAAAGAAAAGAAGTCCAATGACAGAAGGTTACACGAGACAATCAAATGTTCTTGAGAGAGAAAAACAAGCATTCAGTAGGTGTTTGAAGGACGGACGGTGAATAGAGTACCGAGCAGAAATAAAGCAAACAAAAGTCTTCAGACATGAAATGTTAATGGGTTCTGAGAAGAAAGAGAAAAATAAGTTTCAGAAATGTGTGCTTGTATGAGTGCTGGCTGCAGTCACAGAGGTCTGTGCAGAATGTGAATACATTTGATAAAGAGTTCATCTCAGCCTTCCTTCAAAGTTTCCCATTTATTACTTACTTATGCCTTCTGTTCACCTTTACCCTCCTTCTCAACTTCCAGTACCTTATATTTTTTTATATTTTCCATCCCTCTCAGATCACATTATGTCACCTAAAGTTAAATCACTCCTCAAATGCCAAAACACAACGAGCTGTGCAGCTGCTGCAGCATCAATAGCTGGAGATTTCCCTAAGGCAAAGAAGAAACCCTGGGTGTTTATGTCAGTGTAACCTCCTACCTGAGTTGGTCTCACATATCCTCTTCCATCCCTGTGACCGGGTTACCCAAGGGATAGACCATTGGATGGACAGCTCTGAGCATCTAACATGACAGCCGCACACACAAATTGACAAGGCTGAATGAGGGATGAGAATGACTGTGGGGGGTGGGGGCAAAGGAAAGAGAGCCCCTGCCTGGAGACACCATAGCAATTCCACAGGTTTGTAGGAAACAGGGAAGGAAGGAAGGAAGGAAGGAAGGAAGGAAGGAAGGAAGGAAGGAAGGAAGGAAGGAAGGAGATTTATTTTGAAAAGACCCTGGCACCATGTTGTGGAGCAGCGTGCATGGTTTGGGTCTAACACTTGTTTTCTCTGAATTTATGAATGTTAAATGAATTCATGACACGGTTATAAAATGTGTCTGTATCTAGATTACATAATATCAGCACTTGTATAAAATGAGATGATGGTCTTGTTTTGCTATAGAAAATGTGCAACGGTGGCAATTGCTAGGTCATGGTTGAGAGATAACTACACCATAAATGTAACATTTTTGAAAGGAGTGTCCCCAGACAAGAGAAGGGAGATGGTGAGCAGATGAAATGTAAAGGATACATCCTTACACCTCCTGATCTGGAACCAACAGCAAGGATCTTCTGCACAGGATCAAAGGCCAAAGCAGTGGGCTGGTAGGGAAAACCATGACGCACAGTCTGCAAGAAAAAAAAAAAGACATTTAAAAAAAAACAGCATTTGATATGAAGGTTCATGAAGTTTTGCTTTTCATTATCATTTTCATGTTGTTAATATCAGAATCAGAAATATTTCCAGGGGGAAATTTGGTGTTACCATTGCTCTTTACATTGTACAGCAGTTGGAAGTAAGATGGAATAGAGTAACAAAATAAGCAAATAAAGCCGCGATAAGTGGGCCCTCACACCCGTGTGTCCATTGATGATGCTTAATGAAAGACTTCACTCAGAAGAATGTAAAAAAGAAAATGTTGGAAAAACAGGAAGAATTTTTAATGACAGAATAAAACATATGACTTCCTGTTGACAGTAGGGGGCGCTGTAGTTTAAGGTGGAAAAAAAGCACATAAAAGTTCTCAGGCTGTGAAGAGCGTGGCCACACTGGCCATTCAAACCGTGCCGAACTCAAGCACGATTGCCCCCCCCCCCCCCCCCCCCCCCCCCCCGCCACATGAACCAGACTTGAACCAAGCACGTGTGGCCCACCTCTGTCACCTAAAGCATCTGTTTACATGGAAAGCAGTCTCATCAGAGTCAGCACAATGAGAGAGGAATACAACTTTAGTGACTTTTTGGCTCATGTTAAGTTGTTTTGCTCTGACACAGCCCTCCAACACCCCTTCAAATAACTGTTGAGAGGAGCGGTCGCAGCAATCATGTCGTGTACTGTGTCAAAGCACGGTATGCTTGTGGTCACACTGGCCAAACGAACTGGACTTTAGGGTTGAAGTGTGCTTGAAAAGGAGTGGACAATGATATCTATATTTTGGCTCTAATTACTTCAATGAGAGCAAAAACAGACACATTGAATTTATTAAGTATTAATATGATGCACTTTTGATGTTTACCTGTGAGGCAAACCCCTGAATGTAGAAAAACAGAATAGCCGTGCATTATTTTCTTTTATTCTAAATACATTTGTCTTTTATATCAGAACTTGGATAAGACTTCAGTACTCAAACCCTCGAGCCTTTGTCAGGACTAATAACAGTCAGTCAGGTTGCCTTTCTCTGCACCAGTTAACACACAGGAGTCGCCCCCTAACACCCAGGACACACTGTCCACCTTAGTGTGAGGCTGCTGTGCTGTATTGTTGTTGCAGGCAACAAATACATTAAGGTTAGTTATGGATGAATGGATGAATGGATGGGTGGATGCATTGATTGATTGATTGACTGAGAGAGTGAGTGATTGGGCTGTGAGTGAGGGCCTTCTGTATACGGGTGCTCATTTAAACCATGAGACTAACAGCACTCATCCACAGTAAGCTTGGCATGACTTGTAACAGAACGCACGCAAAACGCCAGCTTTGTCTCTCTAAACTGAGTTAGCCTTTGATAAAGGCCTTAAAGAGTTCCTTTATTTTATTTCATCATACATTCTTCTTGTATCATATATACTTTACTATATAACTATTAACTTTTGGAAAGCTGTAGAGAAAGAACAATGATTTATCATCAGTTTCCTCTCAGATTACAACCAATCAATGTCTTCTCTTCAACCCATATGACATTAGTTTGTAGAAACTTTGTAGAAGCCGGTCTGAGAAGCAGAGGCTTGAACATTCAGTGACATCTAATAAGCCTTTCAGGTTTTTAGGTTGAGTCAGATACATTTCTAACGTACATGAGTGCTGATTACATGGTCATATTAAACCAACAGTGGGATTTCTCAGGATGCAGAAATTGAATGGGAACTTGTTCAATAGTCCAGGGACCCACTCTAATCACCTTCTGTGGGTCCAGGAGACTCACTACATGAAAAACCCATCAACACCACTGCTTGTGATAATTGAGTTATCCCTGCTTTTAGAGTCTTCGGACTGCAGTAATTTTCTGTTCTCATGTGTTGGGACACTTCAGTTAGACATGGATATAACAACACAAACCTACACTCAGAAAAATCAAACACTGACTCTATGTCAGCCGGTTCCATGTAAACATATCAGGTTAGTTGAAAGCAATAATTTCAAGTTCAACTTAGTTGATCCTAAAATTATTGATTTTAATTAACTTTTACACATTCAGAGCGTTGTTATCAGGCCACCAAGTGCTTGTTTACAGACTATGAACTAACTAAAAGTTCGTGTAAAGCAGCAATAAATTTGTGTTATGAGTTTGTCACACCAGAGAAACATGTGTCAATGAACACTGAGACAATCTGAAAGATTAAGTATACAGTGTTAAGTATACAAAATTAGGTCTCAAAATCATGGAAAAATAAGCACTTCTCTCTGAACACTGGGGGCATGTCAGTGAGAGGCGCTTAGCCACACCCGCATGCGGAAGGGGAGCCTTCTCCATATACTGTACAAGGATGTTACCTACAGTGACAATGGAAGCTAGCGCTAGCAGCATCATGGGACAGAGCCAGCTCTACCTGTTTGAGCCATCAGAGCCTCTGAGACTCTGAGTCAGACACTGATAGAGCTCAGCCTCGTTCCTCACAGTCTCCATCAACATGATCATTTATTTCTCCATTTATCACATTTAGCAACATGGATTACTGACTATTAACATTATAGCCTAGACAAATGATGGCTACATGATGTAACGTGACTATGATTTCTGACTCGCCCATTAAATCCTGAACACAGAAATTTGAAACAGTTTGTGAAGCCGAGCTCCACAATTTAATCCTAAATGGTTGACTTTAACTTTGAAAATCTCCATAATTCAAAAGTAAAAAATGCTTGATGTCTGGTCAGTGTGTCGTTGAATTGTTCCTGAAGACTCTCAGAGCAGCCATTGCAAGCACTTATGGAAAACAAAGAAATGCTGCTAAAGCTAATGCATTCATGAGATTGAGCCATATGTTCCTGTCTTGTGCTCCTGATAACTCTCCAGACAAAAACTGATTGGGGGAAAAAAGAGGAATGACTGAAGATGCAGACGTGGTACACACTGCACCCCAGTCAGCCATGCAGCAGCTGCTGACCTGCTGCAAAGGACCTGTGCTATGGCTGTCAGAAGGGACATCACATCAACCTTTATCCTCCCTTTTCTCTTCTTTGGTTGTGTTGTTTCGTCTCCTCCCCTGTAGAATGTGTGAGCCTGGTGTTCATTAAGGTAACCACGCTCAGACACCTCCAACCCCCAAAGACTAATACTGCCTCATGCTACACAGCAGTCTCTGACTACAAAAGGCATTCAGCTGCAGAGCTGGTCTAGATCCTGTGTTCTATAAATAGCGAGCAGTACCTCTGTCTACCACTGCCAGCCAAGTGCTCTTTGAGCTTCAGTGTCTCCAAACATGGATCATCACAGTACAACAGGAAAACCCTGAGATAATTTCTGGCATAATGTATCAACTGTAACGTTCACACTAAAATAACACTGGAACTTAAATGGTGTGTGTTTAGCCTTTCCATTTTATTGTTGATGTAACCTCAGCGATGAGTGTTAATGGATTTGAGAAGTGACCGAAAAGCAGAAAAAGAACATATTTCTGACTGAATGTGTCTTATAGGCAGAGAGGAGGCATAGATTATTTTGGATTTAAATCTGAATATATGACTGGATGGACTTATTTTAATGAACATGTTTAAAAATAACACAATGTCAAATGCACACAGGTGTGCACTTTGATACTTCCTGCACAAAGTTAGAATGTAATGTCAGACACCCACTGAAAACAAGCATCAAACCCAGAGTTACATTTCATCACTGCCCCATAAACTTACCATCATGGCTGCATCATGGAAATGAAATTATTGTTTTGATGGGAAAGCAGATAGCACTGAATTTACTGTGACCTGTTATGAAAAGGATCACATTCTGCCTGCAACTTCAGTAAGATTTGTTTGTTCTCTCGACTAAAAATTATGGACTAAATATCTAAGATTCCTACAGACGGATTTTGTGGAAATTTTCAACCAAAGTCCGCAGTTTCGTCATAGCAAATTGCATTTGTTTATTATTTTTATTTTTTTATTAAAAAAAAAAAAAAAACTGGACTGCAGATGAAATGAACACAGTTGTGTTTTACAGTTCACTATGCTGAACCCTGAACCACAAACTAATAACAAAGGATTAGGGAAATGTTTTTTTTTTTTTTTTTTAAAAAAAAGGTAATTAGGGTATAAAGTCATAAATTTACAAGAACAAAGTTTGAAATTTTTTCAGGATTTTTTATGAATCAATTTAAATTTCTGTTAAAAAACAAACTTTATTCTGAAATGTTGTTTTATAAAGAGGATGAAGTGAGAGCGTCTTCTTGATGAAGTTGTGTTGAGTTCCAGCTTTGACAAAGAGCCTTCTTAATATCTCTGCCAATAGTTTGTTAGAGAACCTGGAGCTTTCTGATGGCAGTTGAAACGTGTAGCACTGTAGGCTACCACACTACGACGGAGGATCAGGGCCAAGTTCAAACCTAAACTAAAGTAAAACTTCACAAGATGCTACGTGTTCCTCATTGTTCTACAGGCGGCTGCTGCTCTTCAGACAGACAAGATACAGACTAAAATAACCAGATTATTCTACTAAATTTAGGTGATCATTCTCGTAAATCTATGACTTTATATTTGTCCAATGAAATAAATTTAATAAGTACATAAAATTGCTTCAACCTGGAGATTCTGTGAGTCTCATGACCCTGACATCAGTAATGGTGAACACATAGTAGAGAAGTCATAATACTTCCATCATGCTGAGAGACCAGTGCAGGGGTTCTGTAAGGCTGCTCCAGGATGCCTGGAGCTAACACAAACCGAGGAGCCTTACAGCAAACATGCCTGTGTTCTCTGAGCCTAACACTGGGCAGAGCCAGCTGATTATACTGCTAGACCCATGGCAAACAGGATCCAAGCTGGAGGAGGCTGCATTTAGCAGCACAGAGGAACCTTTGACAGGTTTGGCTTCAAATCTAACAAGAAAGGAAGATTACACAAACCTGAAGCACTTTGTCACACCTACCCAGGTTTTTCCCTCTGGTCTAAATACTTGCTTGTGTTGTAAGTCACTTGGACAAAAGCGTCTGCTAAATGAACTTGTAGAATTACAATGTGTGACATCCCTCTCTTTGACATATATCCTCCATCCCTGGAGTCAAACTTCAACGACTAATTTCAAAGCATAAAGAAATGAGTACTTATTCTATCTTTGACTTTAAATTAATGGAACTAACATTGCAGTTTTTTTCAGTGGCTTTGGTGCTTAATTCTGATCAGAATTTAAATTCTCAGAACTGTTAGTTCAACCTCAACCTCATTTGTGCACCTCATAGTAGCAGTTTCTCATTCCTTCCAACAAATTGTAAATTGTTTTCGACATGCATCAGTTGCTTTCATACTGTTCTCTGCTGTCTCATAACTTTATCATCTGCTTATGTCATGTCAGTCAAATTGAACTGTACTTATCAAAGCTGAATGGTCCCAATAAAACTAATAGTCCTCGTTTCATTGCTTGAGTCCTTACATACAAAAATGAACTCGTTTTCAAAATCTGTCAAGCAAATTTTATACATTTTTTAATCATTTTTGTTTTCCTGAAAATGTTTACCTAAATGAATATTTACTCTCAGGTTAACTTCATCTTTCCGGGTGTGGAAAATGAGAAGCCACCAAACCATCCTGAACTGAGCAAGACTTGTACCATTTCTACGACACTGTGGAACAGAAATGGAAGGTCAGCGTGGTGAAGAGAGGTGAGGATACAGGAAGGAAGGAGACAAAACAGGGAACAACTTGTCATGATCACCGTCATGTTCATGTTCGGAGAAATGGACTAACTCTTGTGCAAATGTTAATAGTGATGTGAGGAATGCAATTCAAACTAACTATGAGACACTCCTGTTACTGTAACAAAATGCCCTGTTGTTGAACTATTTAACCCCATTTTTAAAGATAGCATCTGATTTATTGCTTTACCCTTAACTTATATTTTTAATCTGCCTTGTGTTTGGATATGGCGATCTGCTAACTGTTTTGTGACTTGCTGCCATCTTGGCCAGGACACGCTTGTAATAGAGATTTTTAATCTCAATGAGGCTTTCCTGGTTAATTAATTTTAAATTAAAAAAATTGATTTGGAGATCATTTTGTGTTGATATTAGGTTTACTATACATTTTGTACAACTCCAGCTCGAGAAGACATACTTTAACACTCTGTGTCAATGTGTTCAGTGCAGCAGTAGATTGTCTATGACTGGTTGTGGAAATCGTCAGAGGGGATTTAATTTGCCAGGTGAGCAACATGAGGCCTCTGTCAGTCAGAATGTTTCGTATGACTCTAGATGGAGAAAGCACACTACGATTGTTTGTCAGTCATGTTCATATACAGCGCAGAAGGAGGCGAATGGCCTTGATTTCTAGAGAACAAACAGATTTCTAAAGAAAACACTGAAGGGTATCCACGTGTTTCTCATGTTATAAAGCGAACTCAGAAGAATGTGGATAACATTGAAAATGGACAATCTTGTTTTGAAAAAAAAAAAAAAGAAAAGAAAAAAAAAAAACGCTGCTTTGGCTCTTCTGTAGTGAGAATGAAAATACATTGCAACACCAAAGCAGGTCCTTCATCCAAACTGCTGAACCAGGATACATGGTGAGCATATTTAAAAACCCGGCCTTGAAAGGGCGGTGATACACCGATCTACACAACAAAATCCCCTGTGATGGGTTGTTCTCACACAGAGCAAGACTAAATAAAGGAATGGGTGAAGAGGCCATTTGTGCTGTGCAGTTCGAGGCAAGAGCACTGACAAGTATTGAATAATGCATAGTGAGAATGGTGTGTGTGTGTGTGTCTGTGTGTGTGTGTACAGCAGAAAAAAGGCAACAGATCATGTGCATGAAAACCACACAGTCATGCTAAAATGTTTTCAGAAATTTTTGGAATTCATCCATTTAATAAATGGCTTTAATGCTTTAAAAGATGCGTCAGAGGTGATCAAACAAGGGATGTGGTGATTCCTGGTTTTACAGCAACGACTGGAAACTGGTCTGAGTGTATTCTCCCGCCCTCCCCTCACACATCTCAGTGCTTTGTTTTCAGCTCTTCAGATGTTCTTTGATTTTTAAATCAAATGAAATATCATAGTTTGATTCCTTTGTGTTGTCTCCCTTGTTATGTCAGAGCCAGCCATAATACATGATTCTCTCGATGATGTGTTTGACATGTACCCTACCAATCTCATAACAAGGCTGCTGTCTAGCTGCCACATGTGGTGTGAGAGCACATAAAAGCTTCAAATTAAGACCGCAGTAATCATGTCAGAGGCTTGGAGCATATGTACCACAGAATGCTCAAACTGGCATTTCCTATTTTTTTGGAAATAGGAAAAAAATGGATAAAAAACGGGAAATAATGAATAAACAGATAATGAATGACTGACACAACAACAAAACACAAAAGTGTACATTCCTTAGCATCTGTTAGTATCTGCTGTTGGTGTATGTGTAATTTTGCCGGCTGTAGCAACTCTAAAACTAACAATCATTCAGTAAGAGGCAAGAGTAATGTACTTCAGACAGCTGAGCAGCTGCAGGCTGATTAAAACGGTAAAAGGGGGGCAAGAGAAGGCCTCTGCAGAGTCCCAGGGGCCCCAGGAGAGTGACAGCGTAAACAGAGCCAGCAAAGCTCTCAGAGCAGTGTACTTTGTGCTGTTTGCTTAAATGGACTCTACCTGCTGTACGTCAGGTATTGTTGAGATCAGGGAGAATGTAAAGTTGTGTCTTTGCTTCTATGCTGTTTTCAACAGATGTTTGAATTTGTACTCCATGTGAGTTTATTTGTGAATGAACTGAATGCTTTAGGCTCCACAAACGTAATCACTGATTTTCAGAAATTGCTCATTATGTCTGTCATGAGGTGGTGTCCACATGTAGACACAGTGGTAGCAAATTGCTACTTTAAGCCAGCAGAGAGAAACCACACTGATGAAGGACAAAAACTCCACATGACGACTATGTCACATTTTCCTTCCTATTTAAAGGATGCATTATTCAGAAAGATTAAATTGCCATCGTAGGGGTCATTTTGCTCTTTACACTGAAGAGGAGCATATGGCGTGCTGACATCATGCTGTTATACCACTTTCTTTGTGTGGACAATCTAGGAACGGCAAAAGAGATGGTTATAGGACTGGGTTGCCATGTACTCCATGTTTATCCTGTGCACTACTAGAGGGATCATGCTGTATTTAAGGAATCTGGTTTGGAAGATTTGCCCTTCATAACATACAGCTCAGGTTTTAATGTGTTGTCCCCAAATGGCTAAAGCTACATTCCAATTATTTAATGTATAAGTATGAATAAGTGGCCTCTATACAGTTGTGATGGGTCCTGATGTTTTTTAGCCGGGAATGTATTTTATGGCCAAAGCATGCCTGGAATTTCCCTGAACAAAAAGAGCACAGACCCCTAAGGTTATTATGGTTTAGTCTATAGCTTAGAATGTGTTGAGTATAGTGTGTTCATAATCATCACTAAACATCAAAATTAGGCTTTTTCTCATCATCAGGCTTAATGAAAGGACAGAGCAGGACTCTTTTCTACACAGTCAGAACACATTTACTTTATATATATATATATATATATATATATATATATATATATATATATATATATATATATATATATATATATATATATATATATATATATATATAATTATATACAAACAGTACATACAGGTACTGTTTGTGTGTGTATATATATATATACTATATATACTATATATACTAACTAAGGTTTTTCTTTCCTGTTTATAGTCTTACTTATGTTGTACGTTGCTTTGGACAAAAAAATGTCTGCTAAATGAAATTGTAGCATGTAGATTGTAAATATATACTTATATTACGTGTACTTATATATGTACTGTATATGGACCACAGACAAGGACATATATACTTATATATATGTAGTGGAGTTAGACCAAGGATGTGGACATATACAGTATATACCTATATATGTACTGTATATGGACCATGGATGTTGACACATGAACTTTTCTTACATAGTAAGTATTTCAAGGATTCAAATGAGTGATTTTTTACCACACTTAATACAACCAAAACAAAGGAAGAAATCACAGGTTAAAGTTCAGTCTGATTCAGTAAGGACTTTTTTCATATAATGAATGGTTGTATAATTAAGTCTTTATATATTTATTTTACTGTCATTGATCACTTGGCAATATTAATTACAGATTCCATCCATCCATCCATTTTCTATACGGCTTATTCTGTTCAGGGTCGTGGGTGTCTGGAGTCTATCCCAGCTGTCTTAGGGTGAGAGACGGGGTACAGAGAGACTGGACTGGTTGCCAGTCAATCAGAGGGCTGACACATAGAGACAGACAACCTTTCACACTCATGCTCACACCGTCAGGCAATTTAGAATCACCAATTAACCTGATGATCATGTTTTTAGACTGTGGGAGGAAGCTGGAGTACCAGCAGAGAACCTGCGACCTTCTTGCTGTAAGGCAGCAGCGCTAACAGCTGCGTCACCATGCAGCCCATTACAGATTCCAATGGGGTCAAATATGAAAGTCAAGCATATGTCCCTTCAGACTGAAGTGTGGGCTTGACAGCCATATGCATCACTTGAGTAGTGTAATTGCAGAGCTATCTCCTGTGTGTGTTTATGGATGGGCTGTCTGTTGTCACTACGCTCGGGAGATTGCTTTTATGCACCTGTGGAGTCAGAAATCAGCTATGTGTGTCCTGGCTGCCACACAAGAGCAGCCATAAAGCAGTCATGTTACTACCATTATGCAAATTATGACTCATCCTCAGCACAATCACTAAGAAAACAGTTAAACAAACAGGTCATACTTAGAATAGTTTGTAAACAAGTGAAGTGATGGAATTTTTTTGACAAATGAAGAGCTGTTTGTGAATCTTGTTCCAATAAATTAGCACAGTGTGAGGTGAATGGGCAGGCTGCCTTGTCCTGCAAAAAAGAATGGACAAAAGATTTGAAAACCCACACAAAACAAAGAGGCGGCTATTTGTCCCTCTCGATCTGACTGACACACACACACACACACACACACACACACACACACACACACATATTTTGTATGTTTTATTTTCTTGCAGTGTCTTCATGTTTACATTATTAAGTAAACTGTTGGTGGATTCTTTTTTATTACTTTGTCAAATGTTTCATTAACTGGTATGCCATGACAACTCCCACAAAGACCAACACAAACTGCACCCAGAGAAACAGGAGGTCATATTTGTGTCACTTGTATGCAGTTTGCTGAATAACTCGTCTCTCGTCCTTCTTTTTCTCCCTCTCTTGTCAGCCTGACATTAACTCCTCCGTAATGGATCCCACACTGTGGTTTCTGACAGCCAGTTGACACATAGTAATGTGAGACTAACAGGAAGAAAACCCAGTGAGTCATCATGGCCATCGAGAGCATGTGTGGGCTCTCTGAGAGACTGGTGTCCATGCATCATACATCATACTGAAAAAAGACAAGACCGGTGCATCTCTGAACCGCTTCACCTAAATATGGGGTTTTATTTATTTTAAATTGTGACTGAAATCCTCGCAATTAAATGTTTAAACCAGTGCTTCAACACTTACAGCAACTTCTCAGTTTATCCCCTTGGGGAACTAAGATTTTAATGGCATTTTACCTCAGCTTTATTCATTTTTAGAAAACCGTTTATTGATAACTTAACAACTGAAATTTGTGCCAGAATACAAACAGCTTTTTAAGCAATAAGATGTATTTTATTGTTGCATGAACCACAGTTGGTCACAGTAACCTTGCCCTTTGTAACACTATCACATTAAAATATGCCACCTCATTGGACAAAAAAAAACAAAACTCAATTGTGTTTCTAAAAGCTGACATGAAACCAGGATTAATGATCTGCAACAACTGTGTGTGTCTGTGGTAGTTCCATAATGAAAAGTGTTAACTTTAAATGTCTTGATTCTTTAGGAAGTGTTCAGCAGGTGATCATCATTTGACACATACCGTCCTGTCTACCTGCTGAGAGGAGATTCATTCATTCATTTTCTATCCCGCTTATCCTGTTCAGGGTGTCTGGGGCCTATCCAAACTGTCTTAGGGCGAGAGACGGGGTACACCCTGGACTGGTCTCAAGCCAATCACAGGGCTGACACACAGAGACAGACAACCTTTCACTCTCACACTCACACCTATGGACAATTTAGAAGCTGAGAGGAGATGGAGGATGTAAATCTGAATGAAAACCTCTAGCTGCAGCAGCTCTGCAGTTTTTTTGGTAATCACAAATAAACTATAGAAACAACTGATATCTCTATTTAGTTATCGATCCCTGCTAAGATATAAAAACTAGAAATACTTGTGTGTGGAAGGGGACCCCACAAGTAACAAATACTAGAAACAGGGCCCCCTAAGTGACAGAAAAACTAGCACAGGAAAAAAAGTCTAGTATTCAGATCAACTAACATTTTTGTTATTTTTTTAAGCTTGTCTGATTTTTTACAGAGGTTTGGGACCACTGGAAAGGGTCAACCCCATAATTGGCTGAAAATTATTATGACTATTTGTGTGTGTTTAACCAGAAAAATCTTTGCAGGGTCCAGGATGTTTAAAGTCCCTGTGAGGACTTTCTAAGTGATCTTGAAAAAGTCTCACTTCTAGATATCTGCCTGATCCTAATCCATAACTTAAAATGAAATTATCAGCACCAATAAAGGTTATTTCTGAATGCTATTTCTTAAAGTTTCCCAATCAGTTCAGACAGGACCTGACTGATTTATGGCATGTTGAAGTCTTTATGACAACACCATGCTGATCTGTGATTCTCTCTGCAGAAAACGATTTCTGTGATTAATTTATTAGTGATGGTGGAGACTGGAGCTGAACTGACAGACAGAAAAAGGACAAAAGAGCAGAAGAAGCCAAACAGGTGAGTGATAGAGCACGGGCTGAAACAGGTAGAGAAATTTCCGACTAAAGTGAAGTTACTTATAATTTCCATTTTGTATCAGTAATTGAATTATTATCACTTTAGTAAAGTCTGACTTCCATCCCATAATCCTTTTCATTGCAGTGTCACATTTCCATGAGTGAGAGTTTGTTTTCACAACCTCTTTGTTGCTTCAGCTTTTTCGCTATAGATGCATAATAAAACTGTGTAATCAAAACAAAAGAAGTCATTGCATCCTCCCACACTGCACGACGCAGAAAGAAGTCATGACTAACTTCTAAGAGCTGCTCAAGATGAAACGAAATCAGTTTCTGCAGCAGAATGCAGAAATTCAAACAAGTGAAATGGGCTGGAAGAGTCTCAGTGTGTCTGCATCTGTTTTCAAAACAGGAGGAAAAAACCCTCTAAATGGTCAGAGAGGCAACTTCTCTTACAAGCTGTTTCTGTCAGTTAATGAAAATGATTTATAGTTTTAGTATTTTGATAACCTCTCCCTGTGGGTTAATGTAATGAAGACTTAAGTTCAAACATCTTTATCAAATGTTGTCATATACGGGATGAATAAGAAGTTACAAACATATTTAAGAATCAGAGATACTTCATTGATCGCTAAAGGGAAATGGCTTTTTGGTTTACAGCTACTCCCATTCAAAAAGTGTTAAAATATAGGAAACTACAAAATATAAGCAAAAAAAATAATAAAGTATGTACATTCTACAAAGAAATATATACATAAATACTAATCTAAGTAATTGGCATTTTCTACATTTAAATATACACATAGAAAAACACATAAAAACCAAGCCCAAGCCGCGCTGACTCACATTAAAGAATGCCATGATGGTGGTAATTGAGGGTTCACTTATAGACTTGTGGCTTTTTCATGAGTGGCTCAATTGTTCAGACTCTTCAATAACAACCACGCATTAAGCTTTTCAGTGAAGGGGAAGAAGCTGCCTACATGAAGAACCAGGCAGTCATGCTGCTCTTTTCCAGCACTTTCTCATTTCTGTCTGCCTGTGTGACTGCCAGCCTGCTGAGGGTGCTCTGCAGCATTCTTTTGAGCTTCTGAATCATACCCCCCCACCATGAACACCAACACCAGCGTCACTCTGCCTTATTAAGAAGAAGAGGGGGAAAGGGAGAAACTAGGGATCCTCAAACAGAGCAGAGTCTAAGATGAACCATTGCATTAAATGATGAAGAAATGAAATCATAACCACTAGTCCACATCTCCTTATCACTCCATCATGCTTCCTTGTTTTTGGTGAAAGCACATTAGCTAGGACTGCAGGCTACTGCAGGGTCCCTCTGCTGGCTTGTTTTGCGCTCTCTTTCATGCAAGGGAGGGACACCAGTTATATCATCGCTCCTACACCAATCGCGCCTGCTTGCTGATGCAACCAGGAGGCTCCTATTCATCTACTTCCTTCGGGTTGTTTTTATCACATGTGTGTAAGCTAGGCTACAACATGACGATGACGGTGCGCGTATACTGTAGCTGGACTGCATAGACTGTTGGAGGCTTGAGTGCAGCCTGCCGAGAACGCACACATTTAAACCTCGACGTGCCCAAGTTCCGTGGAAAAGCCTTGCACAACCTATGAACAATGGATGACTAATAGCTTTTATTGCAGATTACCGTCACTGCAGATAAACATGACACATGAGCACTTGTCTCTGCCTCTCCGCTGATTTGTCTTGAATAGCTTCTCAGTGCAGGGGAATTGAACTGGTTGAGCTATCCTTGGTGCTGAACTTAAAACAGTCAGAACAGCAGGCCAGCAAACAGCGCAGCGAATGTAATCACTCCATATTTAACTTTCAGGATCCTTTTCCACGTCATTGATGTTTTCATTAAGCTTACTGCTCGTGAGAATCACTTTTTCCAAAATCACAGTGATGTGCACAAGTATTTTAAAAAGCCAGATCGGTACATAGTGGTACAAACTAAACCTCTCTCCTCACTTGAATATTGTCAATAGAAATCAAGTAAAACTCCTCATCAACCCACCTTGCAGAGCTGGAAGTTTTCCGACACTAGAGTCTCTTGGACATCGATTTCTTTCGGAGTTGGCGCCGCGGTGGGAGTCCCGGCCCCGCTGCTGCACGATGGGGATCCGAGCGTCGCTCCAGGGGAAGAGGTAGTCAAACCGTCCAACACTTTCCGAAACTTCCTCATTTTCTATTGTATTTCTTCTTCTGATGAGTGGCAGAGAGGGCGAAGACCACCCTTCCTTCTTTTTCCAGAGTTTCCGATTTCCCCTTAGATGCGAGATCCCAAATCTGTCAGGCAGCTGAGCAAAGAAAAATCGTTCCCTGCAGTGCCAGCAAGGTAAGATGACCCACTCTCTCTCTCTCTCTCTTGGGTTCTATTCAAAAGTAAGTGAAAGGCCTCATTTTCTTCTGCTGCTCTTGCTGTTGTTCACAACAGACAAAAAAAAGAAAGAAAAGTATTACATGCGTCTGGGCAGCTGCTTTGAGTGTGACAGCCAATGATGCAGATGCAGGTCGCCTGTCTCATATCAGAGCATGCACACAAAACCAGGAAAACTACTCAACTTCCTTTCTTTTGCTTGGGCATCCTAAAGCAACATCCATTAAATCCCAACGCCTGAACATATTCCGGCACAACCGAGCGTCGGTAATTAATTCTATCAGTCGTTAGTCAGATAAAATAAATTTTAGCAGGTAAATCCTCCCTACTTCCACCCCCACCCACCCCTGGTCCAAAAAGCACTTTCAAAGCACTGTAGTAGTACAGAAGAGAAGAAGAGCGAAACCCAAGACGCAGAGGCAATGCAGCTGAACCCGGTTGAACTCCACAGTTAGGCCGTAAGAACAGAAGAAAAACAAGCGCGGAGATGAAGTGGAGAAGAGTACAGAGGCTGTGCGCTGGAAATCTGCTGGAGGAGGTTAAGGTTTGGTTGGTTGTTAATTGATTTTTTTTTTTCTGTGACATCCAGACATCCAGGTTGGTTTTGGCGTCGCTTGCCTGCAGTCCATAAACAGGAGATGGGAGCTGTCCGCGGTGCTGAAAAGCTGAAACCAGCAAGTCCCGCCCTCTCACTCTCTCTCTCTCTCTCTCTCTCTCTCTCTCTCTCTCTCTCTCTCTCTCTCGACCCCACAGGCAACTGGATGAAATTTCTACATCACATACAGAATCCTGACGGTATAAGAGAGCTAAGAAACAATTTGAACATAATTTTTAACACAAATTTTAAAAGTAAATGAATTAATTAATTTAAAAAAATAAGCACTCAATATTCGTTGATCCACCAGCTACATGGTGCTACTGTATCAATATCTGAAAAAAAAAAAAAAAAAAAAAAAAAAAATATATATATATATATATATATATATATATATATATATATATATATATATATATATATATATATATATATAATTATTATTATTATTATTATTATTATTATTATTATTATTTGCTTACTTATAAATCTCTGAACCTGTTGCCCTATCAATTTACCACAACCATATAATCCCTCTTATCACCCTATTCCTTATGGAAAGGAACTTCCTGAGCTTGATGTGGTTCTTGTCAATGACCTGCCAATATTTTTGGTTTCAAAAATTTTTTAACTTAGTTGATTTCTTTAGAATAATAAGTGGGTTTAAAAATGTTTTATGCAGTAGACAACATATACACTTAACAATATCATAAGACTTTACCAAAAAACTGTCACAGGAATTTAACTTGCTGTCTTCCTCTTAGGTATCATTTGATTGGTGCTTGATTTAATAAGCACTGCACCTTCAGAGAACACATGTAAGTGGTTTCCGGTCTTTCTGAAGAACTGCAGTTTTTCGCACTTCTGTGTGGCTTCATTTCTCACAACCGGAGCTTGCTGCTTGATCTAAAACAGAAGTTGCTTTAACACATTGTTTTTAGTTATCTGTTATGTTCTGTACTATGGATAAAATTAAAGTCATAAAATTGCAGGAATCTCACTGGGAATATTTCCAAACCCCAGCTAGGCTAGACTTTTTCTTAGGAGAACCAGAGAGTCTGAAACACTTGAATAAATCAATTCGAGAGTTTGAACTGAGATGGAAACAAACCGTCTCACCCACCATCACAAATGAGTGACATACTGAGGTCAGCATGGGCAAGGTTGACCATTTGTGCAAAGCACTTTATGAACAGCTTCAACCCTGCCTTGTGTGCAACCACCTCCATTTAACGTACATTACCAGTCACAGTGCTGATGTGCGGCAAAGACATGGGTCTGCTGTTATAGAGCAGAGGCAGATCTGGTTAACTCCAGGTCAACATGTTGCTTCCCGATCTTCTTTCTGAAGAGGTCCAACACTGCCTTTGTATCGTTTGGATCATTGGTGGCACCAAGGCCTTCTGTACGTTTTCACCTTTTCTTCTCTAACTTTTTTTTCTGTAAGACAACTGAAAAGTGTAAACATGGAAAAGAAAATGAGGAAACCAAGTTTAGAAAGTAGCTTATAGTCCTGCAGTACAGTTTATTACAGTTTTTCTCAGTTGCTTTGGTGCATTTCTCATATCACCATTAACATTTGTGAAACAGTAATTTCTCAAAACATTTAGTACAAACTGCAAAACTAGTCGATAACCTGCAAAAGCGTGTCACGTGCTTGAAACAGTTAGTTCATTCCTCAAAAGCAAATATTCATGTCAGTGAAAGTGTGATCAAGATGAAAGTCCTGACAGTTGTTTATGAACATGATTGTCTAAAGGCTTTGTCTTGTTTTCATGACAGTTCACTCTGTAAGAGTTTTCAAACGCAAAAAAAGTCAGATCTAAATGAAAATTTTTGTATCTCACTCTGTCTTATGACATTGTTTGCAGTCACCATTGCGCAGATGCAAAATAAAATTACAGTAATGTACAGTTAACATTAGATATATTGCATTACCCATATTACTGTAGTTTACAATAACAGTGCTTCCCACTAGTAAAATGCTGTAGTACAGTTACAAACTGTAAATATGGCAGATCTACTGTAACACTGCTTTACACAACAATATAGTAAACCTTTGCTGCAGTACAGCTGTGAGTGTAAATGTACGAACTGATGAGTTCTTACTGTAAGCTTTAGTATAACACAATGTCAGCAACACAGTGCAGTTTAGTGCTGAATTACTGTCCAATATACACACCTGTTCTCCCAATGAAATGTTTGAATAATTGAATTTACAGTATTTCTCCCAACATTTGGCTGCACCCTTTGACCAGCCTCAGCCAGTGTGAGGCTTTGATTGCCAACATGGTCCACAAGTGTAGCCCTAATTCATCAGGAGTCTGCCTATGTGTACTTGGCCCCTGTTTTGTCCCCCTCTCTTCACCACGCTGACCCTCCATTTCTGTGTCACAGTGTTGCAGAAATGGTACACACTGTGTCCTACTCAATTCATGGTTCAGTGGTTTAACATTGGTTGTAACTAATGCTTCACACATCCCTCCTCATCAGTGAAAGATGAAGTTAACCTGAGAGTAAATATTCATTTTAGGAGACATTTTCATGAGAAATGATAAAGAAATGTACAAAATTAGTTCAACATTTTTGTCAGTAATGACTCCAGCAAGAAGTGAGGACTATTAGTTTTATTGGGACTATTCAGCATTCATAAGTTCAGTTCAATTTGACTGACATGACATAAGCAGATGATAAAGTCATGAAAGAACAGAGAACTGTATGAAAGCATGGTAGACAATAATCTCTGTTTTAGTTCACAGTATGGATCAAGAGTTTGGCAGTGTTTGCTTTTTCTTTTTTATATTTATTTCCTCCAGTCTGATGTAAAAGCAGACGGAACATCTAAAATCCCATGTGAGTAATTTACATTTTAATCACACTTAAAAAGAATAAAATTAAGTACAAGCACAAGACGAACACTCAACACACTACAAGACACAACAACATGATAGCAGAGATAACATGTAATAATTAACCCTTTAAAGCCTGACCCATCAAGAAATGGCCCTAAACTTCTATTTATTTATTTGTTTATTTGTTTATTCATTTGGAACTGAGATGTTTATTGACCCTTTTAACATAATGCACAAAAAATATTACCATATCATTTTGTTTATTAAGGATTTTTAAAAATCATATTTGATAAATTTAAATTCTGGCAACTTTTTTTTAGTAAAGTTATTCGTAAAAATGCATTCATTCAGTGCAGAAAATACTAATTCTAAAGAATGAGTAACAATTTAGATGTTATTTTTACCACAACTTCTTAAAAATTATCACTGATTTTCATGAATAAAGTGCATGGATAATTTCCTGTGAGCAGTCATTTTCAAAAAGGCCAGTATACAACTTCAGCTGCCTGTAGTGGAATGATAATCCTCAAGGGGGGAGATACATTAAAAAAAAAAAAATCAACAGGTTTTTAATGAAAATATTTATCATAGTGATGAGAAGGAGGTCTTTGAAACCCATGTATCAAATGGCAGCAGGAGTAAAAATTGTGAGTATTTAAAATGATGCAGGTACAGAAATGATACAGGTGGAAAACAGTTTGGCTGGAGATAAAAACAAAGAGGCATTAAAGGAAGTGGGCTGCATGGTTGCACAATGGCTAGTGCTGCAGCCTCACAGCAAGACAGTCACCAGTTTGAATCCTGCTTCACCTGGTGTGCCTTTCTGTGTGGAGTTTGCATGTTCTCTCCGTGCATGCGTGGGTTCTCTCTGGGTACTCCAGCTTCCTCCCACAGCTCAGAAACATGCTCATCAGATTAATTGGTGTTTCTAAATCACCTGTAGGTGTGAGTGTGAGCGTGAAAGGTTGTGTTAATGCAGCTTCGTGGTAAAGGCCTCAGGAGTACCAACAACATGAATACATCCCGGTATTGTTCTGTTAAGTTATTGTGAAAACTCGTGAATACGTTTTCTCTTTGTTCTAAGCAAGTTAAACAATGAAAGTGAGTGAATCACTACTAAAAATATCTGATCAGACTTTAACCATTGCTGGTGTGTTACTCCTGCCACCTGTGTGTTTGTTTCCTGTGTTTTACCACCTGTGAAAAGTGATCATTAAGTATTTTGTAGAACTTACATTTAGATGTTATTGGGCAGTCCTGGCTGTATTATAAGGCATGTTAATCATTTTGTTAGTGAAAGCAGGTTACAGTTTTGTGTTGTGAATTTTTGATGGCAGGAAGGGTTGACCTTTGGTTTTCATTTGGATCACAGACTGGGAGTTTAAATTATTGATGTCCAAACCTGCATGCATTAAAATTCTGTCTGAGTGTGGCTAAAAACATATGTCTTCAAATACCAATGGGCCATTTATTAAAAAAGCTAATTATTGCATTGCTTAGTTTTCAGTGTACTTTGCATGTAAGTTGTACTTCAGCTCCACTTATACAACCCTTTAAGTGCTTCTTACACAGCATATCAAATAACTTACAAAAAGGCAGAGGAATAGTGGAGTCAGAAATTGAAGCCCTGATCTTTTGATTAGTGGACAACCAACACCTACGCCACAGTTGCCGCAGTTTAATGTTGCTCTTTGGTGAATTCATTTCAACCACATAAAGCATTCCTTTCATGGGAGTAAAAAGTATGGAGCAAAAAAGGACAATTTTTCATAAATCCCAGCATTATGACCATCATGTTCCACATCACATCAAATGTAACAACTCTTGGTTGAGAGGTTTAGAAAACAAACTCTCTCTAATAATTTATTAAACAAAAGACACAAAATGTGTAAAAAGAATTCATAGCTGCTCAGAGAACCCTGTAATCAGAGAATGCAACAGATAATGGTTAGAAACAAAAAAAGCTTTTGATTGAAAAGTCCCCACCCCCTCCCTCAACCAACCAATCAATCAAATAATCAATAAACACTGTGAACTCAAAAGAGAGAACCAACCACTTTAGATGGATAGAACTGCTGAGATTTATCCAAATCCTGCCCTCAGTAATCTTGTCTCATGACAAAAATATACAGCTTTATTCTCCAGTTGTAATGTTTGTTCCAAACACTGTGGGCTTGATGACTGAGGAAAAAAAGCCTGTCAGTCCGTCTGTATTCATCCCACCCTAAACATGTAGGGTGGACTGAGTATGTTTGAGACATGTACAACTGAAACACCCTAAATACCTTACCTGTGGTGCAAGCCTGAGTCATGATTTTTACTCAGCACATGCATATTAGCATCCTCTTTGGTGGTGGGAAATTTGAAGAGTTAGCATCTTCAATCGGAAGATATCAGCAAAAGTCTTTTTACTGAGGTAAGAACAAGGACTATCTTTGTGACCATCAAACATAACTTCAATCACTACAAACATTATTCTGTGCCCAAAAACTCTTTCATGATATCCTAGCATGTGAGGTCACAGCATATTTCTAGAGAAATACACAAGGTGGGTAGCAGGTACAGTTGAGACACGCTGTTTTTCAGCGCATTTTAGGCTATTGTTGGTGTTTTATAATTGCTTGTTTAAAATAATGGTCCATTATTTTCAATTTCAATAAGGAGGAATGAATTTATATTGAAATATCTTGTCAAATTGTCATTTTTTGAAACTCCATTGCATTTACAATCGATGTTCAGTCATCATCGATGGGTTACAACCAAGCGGCAACCTCCGGTCTGAAAATATGAGGCAATGCGGAAGTGCTAAAGTCTGCTGTTCCTCGAGTGTCCGCTTGAGGCTGGCTCCGGAAGTACCGGAAGTCACAAACACACCAAGCCAAAAAAAGCCGTTTTCACGGCCAAAATAAGCACATTTACAGCCTGGTACAAAGAATGTCTCCCGTCTGAATCACTAATTTCACTAACGGCACGCACTGTGGGGGGGGGTGAATTTTTTTCTAAATCGGCAGTGTCCACAATATCAAGCTCGCCAGTTCGTCCAATCAGAGGCGCAGCTCAGATCACGTGACTGTGGAGCGTCCTATGGTTGTTACTGTGGAGACCCACAGCACGCCTCATTTCCAATATGGCCGCGCCGACCGTTTGGCTTCAAAAGTCCGTCTCAGGAACAGATGGGTGACGTCGCGGAGACTACGTCCATTAATTATACAGTCTATGGTTACAACGGATTTCAATAGGTGTCTCTACTGTACCATGGTACCATCTCATCTGTACATGTATGGGGTAATGGTTGAGACAGTATTATGGTAAAACTGCACCTCATCTTTATGACCTTATTGTGAAAAAAGCAACAACTTATAAATGATATTCATCAATAATAACTTTGTAAACAAACGAATTAAACTGCATACGAAAAACCACTTATTTTCAGTGTTCGATTTTGTGAAATATCTGTTCAAAAATGTAGACGCAAAAAGTGTCTCAACTGTACTCTGGCTACCCCAAGGTCAGCCAATGCTTGTGCCCTGAGGATTAGACGATAAAAAGTCTTTTATTTATTTACATTTATGTTCATTTTTGTATAGGCGGCTGCTGCTCTACTGATAGACAAACTATAGACTAAAATAACAAGTTTATCCTCTTAGATTTAGGATATTATTTTTGCAAATCAGTGAATCTATTCTTGTAAATTTATGACCTTATTCTCATAAATTTGTCTTTTTTGTATAAATTTGGGACTTCTCATGAATTTACTTTTTTTTAAAGCACGGCCCTAATCCTCCATCATACAAATAACCTAACCTGTATTCTCAAAATATCTTAGGGAACATATCAATTATTTACTTTCACCTCTGTGTTTTGACATTTCTTGAATTTGTTATTTCGGAGGAAAATATTCAAAAACATCAAACATCTGTCTTTGTCCCTCTCAGCTTGGGAAGGGGAGATCGTACCCATTAACCAAATGGACAAAATAAACGTGGAAAAGAGTTTAAAGATTTTCAGATATGATATATTATTTTAAAACTTTTGCTACATTTCAGGAAAAATGTCCAAGTTAAAACATAATCAAGGTATGTGACTTTCTTTCACAAGACGGTCACAACACCAGTTGAGTGCTGCTGAACTTCTTGGTAATGAAATTGCAACATTGCTGAAAACAAACAATAACAAAGACGAACAGTAAAAAAGTGGATCTCACACTGTACTTAATTTCTGATGGATTATGCAGAATATTGTGTGTATCACATTTTTCTATACATAAAATCATTCAAAAGCTTATGAGCATTCAGAGTAAACCCCCCCCCCCCCCCTTTTAAAACGGACAGACTGACTGGAGTCCTGGAAGCTCATATTGTTATTGGCCTTAAAGTCAATAACCTTGGAAAACCAACTCTCTGAGGATGCTGTGCTTGATTAACAGGTTGTCATGGTATTTGTATCTTCTGCCTTTAGTAACAGTAACGTGTAGACCCTGTCAGCTCAGTATATCACACCTCAGTTTAACTCATCATTCAAATTTGATAATACACATAAACTATGAAGAGGTATGTATGTGTTAGTTGAATAAACACAACCCCTGGATTATCACTGCAGTATACAGGTACAATAAAGATGATATCATTTTTTTCCACTGATACAAGTGAATCCAACCATAGAACAGACTATAAGAAAAAGTCATCTACGGAAAGAAAAACTCTTTTTTAAAAGGATGATTTATAAAATGATGACCTGATTTTTGTGTGTGTTTCCAATCAGGATATCCCATCCAGTTATCCCCTGTTCATCCTGACTTGATTTTGTGTATCTCCTTGTCTGGAAGGTAATACTGAAGAGCTGACCTGTGCATTAAAAAAAAAAAAATACCCCCATCAACTTTGAAATTGCCCCTTTCAGCTTCCCTTTAAAATGATAAAAACTCTTGTGTGTCCACTCAGAATTAGCTGTAAAGTAAGGTGGTGTTAGACTGTGAACAGTTCTCTATAATTTGTGTATAACTATTCTTATTCTTATTCTTACCTACTTGAATTTCCAACATAAAAGTCACATAAATATTCACCAGAAAGCAGGGAACAGAGTGTTAGGTGCTGAAAAATTCCCTGAAGCGGACCTCCAAACATTTCTTTCTGCCCCACTTTGTTTGAATGAACATTACACTGTGAGTACATTACAGCTGCTTGTTTTGCACAAGGGAGATGCCATCCAATCTTGTTGTATCATCTGCTACAATGACAATAAAGGCTATTCTATTCTATTCTATTCTATTCTATTCTATTCTATTCTATTCTATTCTACGTTCAGAATTTTAAACAGTCCATTTTCCTAAACTCTTGGGTACATGCTGCCCTAATTGCTGAACTGAAATTTAACCAGCCCATCCTCAATTTGTAGGCTAGAGCTCAGCTTCTTGTGCAACGACCCTCCAGTTACTGAGAGAGAAAGAAAACATTCATTAATTACCATGCTCTGCACACTGGGGTCCTTTTATTTATTTATTTATTTATTTATTTATTTATTTATTTATTTATTTAATTTTTCCACTAATTCTGAAACAACCTGAATACGAGTACAACTGTCTGCGCTGAAAGTGAATGGTGGATCAGGAAAGTTACAGACTTTTTGGACAGGCATGTTCTTGACCTCCCTGTTATGTCTGTGAAAACACACTGAGGACAACGGGATCCTTATACAGCATGTAAGTAAAAACACCTGAAACCTGAACTGTTTTCCAAACAACCTTCTACACCAGCAGTGAATACTGATTTGACCAAAATCTGGTATATAGTGGGCAGTGTGCAAAAATTTGCAAAAATCTGCAGTATGTGAAAAATTTCTGGATGTCCTACTGCAGTGTTTGTCAAATTGTGACAGTGAGTAATTTATTTTTTTTTATTTTTTTTATTTATTTTTTTTATTGAACATACAAAAATGAGAAGTTTATCAGGACTCACAAAAGTTTCCTTAAAACTTTGCTGGTTTTAGTGTTCATTATCAACCTAATAATGAAAATTTTACATGACACCTTATTTGTATTTACATAAACATCAGTTTGTTTGTTTGTTTGTTTGTTTGTTTTCTGTGACCTGACTGTTGTTTCTTCGAAGTTTCTTCTGATGAGGTTGTGATAAACAGCAAAGGGCCACTTCTTCAAAACTTGTGAAAAATAAATACATTAGAAGTTTTTCAGGAGCAACAATATGTCATGGTTAAGCGATGAAAGAATATTGCATACTGAATGATGGATGGAAAACTGGGTCAGCTATTAAGTTGTTTATCTTCAGGCTTTAATGGGAAGACAGTGTCAACAGCTACCTCAAAGTGAGCGATCTATAATGCAATCTTCCCTGGAAAATCATCAGTCATTACAAGCAGCCCTGGAGAGTTCCCCTACAAGCACTCAGTCTCACACATTACGAGTCAGCTTTACTAAACCCATCCAAATCTAGTCCCAGTAGTAATCAGCGTGCTGCAGACATGTCAAACTTCATTTCCTCTGTTTAATGAATGTTTGGAATCTTTTTCTTCCACAAAAAAGAAAGAAAGAAAGAAAGAAAGAAAGAAAGAAAGAAAGAAAGAAAGAAAGAAAGAAAGAAAGAAAGAAAGAAAGAGGAAAGAAAGAAAGAAAGAAAGAAAGAGTAAACATGAAGTTTGGATTTTTTTTTTTCCTGTTGTACAAAAATGGACAGAGGTACAGCAAGCAAAAAAAAAAAGATCTCTTGAACAAAGGCATCACAGATGTTCCCTGATTCTGGTTAATACCAAACACAATACCTGTTTAAAGGGTTTTTTAAGACTTGTGGATTTCCTTTTTCAGTTTCGTACACCCTCCCTGTAACCCAGTCTATCCAGCCAACACTCTGGCTTGCCTTGGCAGATCAATGGCACAGCGAGAGGTTGGGTTTTTAATTGCGCTGTCCTGAAGCATGGGGGATGTTTTAATGAGGCTAGGTCTTCTTTTTATCCTGACCTTTTCCACTCTGCCCTACAGGTGTCCATCCTCCAACTTAAAAAGAGTGTACAGGCTTACAGTAAATGGATACCTCATAGCTGTCAGTCACACGAAGCAGCCCCTCTGCAGAGCGTGACATTTTAACATAAACCCTAACATGACCAGTGGAATTTTTGCAGCTCCTACACAGAAACCGGTGTTTTTTTGTCGCTCTTACAGAAGAAAAACAAAACAGACATGAGTGATCAAAAAGGTTCGCAAGATCCATACCAATCTTAAAAACGTTTACAAATGGATCAACTGAGGGAGAATAAATTTTCATAACTTAACAGTAATGAGTAGGGGTGTCATAGTGGGGGGCCCTTATTAGGGCCCAAATAGGGAGGGGGGGCCCTTCAAGGCCACTACTGTTGATAGTCATGGAAAAACTACTGAATTTGAATGTAGCATTTCCTCAGGACTCGGTCTCAGCCTGAGATAAAACGTGTTTTCTTCTACGCTTCTTTTCTTTTGTTATAACTGCAATAAGAGAACTAAAATTGTCTGAATAAATGAACATTCAGAATTCCTCTCTAGAAAAAAAAAGGGAGTGTCTCTCAAAGGCCCCTTTCCTACCCTTCCGATTGCACAGAATGGTTTAGTCCATCCCTTTCCTGCTGAGTGGAATGATCTGTCAGCTTAGTGGCCAAGTCTGCTCATCATACGTGACTTTGGGCTTGTTTTTCTGTTAAGTTGTAGGTTTTTTGGGCTTGTTTTTGAAAGTCTAGCTGCTTATTTGGGCTTGCTCTGCTGCCTGTATGATCCATCCATGATTCTCTCCCAGCTCTCTACAACGACAAGAAACGCAAATGTGACAACACGATATGTAGCTTAGATTTGAGTCAGTTAACCAGGTTAGATTTGACCATAGAAACAACTTTCCACTCCAGATTTAGAGCTTCCTGAGGAAATACTAAATTCACTCTTGTGATTACTTATTTAGGATTTTCAGGGCAGTAAAACCACGTTATAGTTATTTATGTCTTTTAATGGGTCATTGGGTAATGTAGGTGTGGTTAAAACAGTTCTATAGGGTTGGCTGTGGTAATGGGGCCCACTGAGATATCTTTTCAGGGGGCCCAGAATTCCTGGCGACGCCTCTTGATATGAGTCATATTTGACTCTTATGTTTTAGTAATGATATGGAAAATTCTAGATACTTACATTCACCTTTTTTCCAGGTCAGCCAATTTCTTGGATAAACCCAAGAAGGTAAAATGTGTTGAAGATGTGAAAAAGTGACTCACAACTTCATACCAAGCTCGACCTTTCTAGAGGTGGACAACATCGTAGCTCCTAGCAACTTTTTCTACCCTCAAAATTTCTGCACCTCAGTGCAGTGGACGGTCACACTGTAATCCACATCCACCTGGTTGGACCAAAGAAAACTTTGCACTCTTCTTAGAATTTCTTTATCAGTTGTTTGCCTGTTTAAGTTTCATGTGGTTACTGTATGTTTATTCAGCACTGCCATGATGATGCAAAGATAATTACACTGTTGTATCCTTGCAGATGTAACCTTCCCGCATGCAGTAAAGCTTCTATCAGCTATGTCATGGTAATGCTAGCCTAGCCACCATAGCAGAAACTTTAAACAGCTTGGAGTGGGCAGCCTGTTTCAATCAAAGAAGTGTTTGTACCTGGACATAATGACAGTCAAAAAACAACAACTGAAAAACAAAATTTTGTGAACATAACTGCTCTTTATATAAGTTGAGGTGAAAGTGCCTTACTTGTGTTCAAGACCTTGTGGTTTAACCAGCTGACAGATAATTACCAAACCAACTGACAAGTATTAATACTCGCAGTCAAATTTTACTCAACTACAAGTGAAAGTTGTTGGATAAAAATTTTACTCAAATTAAAGTACTAAAGTATGACGTAGGATTAGGAAAATCTTAAAAAGGACATTGCAAGAATAAAGTCATACATTTACATGAATAAAGTCTGAAATTTCTATTTTCTAAAAAACAAACTTTATTCTGAAAGGTTGTTTTATAGGAGCGTCCATCCTCCTCCTCAAAGAGGATGAAGTGAGAGCGTCTTCTTGATGAAGTTGTGTTGAGTTCCAGCTTAGACAAACAGCCTTCTTAATATCTCTGCCAATAGTTTGTTAGAGAACCTGGAGCTTTCTGATGAAGGCAGCTGAAACACGTAGCACCGTAGGCTACCACACTACGACGGAGGATTAGGGCCAAGTTCAAACCTAAACTAAAGAAGAACTTCACAAGATGCTCCGTGTTTCTCATTTTCCCACAGCTGCTGCTCTTCAGGCCGACAAGATACAGACTAAAATAACCAGATTATTCTCCTAAATTTAGGATTATTTACCCCCTTTTTTGGCCAAATCCTCTGTTGTAATATCAGGACATTCATAAAAAAATCATTATCACACATAAAGTTCACAAACTTAATGAAAACCCATTAAAAGTATTCAGTACTAGTTGAAGTGCTGCGTGCTGCTCATACACCAAAGATGAATGTTTTCACAGAGAAGCAGCCCTTTACAGCCATCACTAATGTGTCTGTGGCTGATGATGCAACCTGACTTTGCAAGTTCTCTACCAGCCTGCAGGGACTCAGTTTTTTTTATATTATTATTAAGCAAAGCAAAATAAAGATGATTAGTTGTGGACCAATGCATGTAGCATTTAAAGTTTGTTTTCTTACAGTAATCAAAAGGTGCTGTTGCCCACACTGAATGCTAAATAAAGGGAGCCATTTCGCTTCGGCCAAAAGTTGACCACAGAGACACCAACTCAATCAACATGTTTTTGTATTGTACTTCACTTTGCAGAAGTAATGTAGATCTGTTTCTAACGAAAGTCCAAGAATGTGTGTGGAAAAACTGATGTATAATTCTGATAAATGATAATTAAAAACTTACTACAAGCTGGTAGAAAACGAACCCTTCTCCTCTTTGTCCTCAGGGCTCAGATCAGAAAGTCTCGGACTGAGCTCTTAACAAATGAAAGCCCTGAATATTGATTTCTCCTGAGTGTTGAATTCTAGTTATGGCTGATATTTAGGTAGAACACACAAAAAAAAAAAAAAAAAAAAAAAAAAAAAAAAAGGGGGGGGGGGGGGGTTCAGTGGGCACTTGATGACAGAGTACCTGTGACCCATCTAACTTGAAGCATTCGCACTTAATAAGGTTTCTCCTTTTTGTCAAAATTCTTGCTTGTGTTGTACGTCGCTTTGGAAAAAAGCATCTGCTAAATGAAATTGTAGAATTGTAGAACTGGTTTACACTTTGGAAGTGATATTCACGTTTTCACCAGTTTAAAAAGCCTGCAGAAATAAACCAAGGAAGGTTTTTTTTTTTACAAAACTATGTATTATTTCTATACAACTCGTTAGAAAACAAAACTAGTGTCTGCACCTTAAACTCGATGTTTACTGTCTGAGAATAAAAACACTGACAAGAATACTAAAAAGAATGATCATTTATTTCACACCGTCAATGAAAGAAAATCAGGTGTATATACCTTTCGAGCAGTGTGTTGGGCAGATACTCCTTCGATTTCACCACTGACAGAGCAGCAGTGTGCTTCTTTAAAAATCAAAGCCAACCCATCAATCATTTGACTTGTGTGTAAACGTACATAAGTGTGTGTGTGTTCAGAAGTAAATATCCTGAAAAAGGTTTCGTCCCATCTCAATGTAGGCCTCTTTTTCCTGTGCAGTCATCTGCTCCACCAGCTCTGGCTTCTGGCTGACCTCTTGGTATGAGAACTGTCGGCCTCCTACTGTCACCATAGGCTCGTCTCCCACCTCCTCAAACTCGTCATCATCATCATCATCTTCATCAGCTTGATGGTGCACAGCTGTGGTAATTGGGGGAACTGGTGGAGAGCCATCATCTGATTCACTGGTGTCACTGTCGGAGTCGCTGGCATTAGCTATGGCAGAAGTGAATCCCCTGTTTACAGCACTGGCTCCACCTCCACCTGCTGCTGCCACACTCCTTTTCTCATGGATGAGCAGCGCACGCATCACTTCCTCATTTTCATCTGCCTGTCCAATCCCATGGCCAGCCTCTCCATCCTGGGCTTTGGGTGTCATGTCTGCACCTGCTGAAGCAAAAATAAATCTTCAAAATACATTTTTCAATTCCAAATAAACTCCTTTGTGCCCCAAAAGGACCTTTGTTTCGGAAGAGTCTTGAGCTTGGAGTAATAACCAACAGCTGACCATACCAAACTTTAGCCTCCTTAACCTGAGGCCAGTTGGTTAAACTGATACTCCCTTAGTGAAGTTTCATGAATGATGAAATGAGTGAAGTTCAAAGCCTTCAATGAAATCTTTGACAGTGGTTTCTGACCACAGACTGAAAAAAGTGTGGATAGACTAATCAACCCCTCTGCTGTCTGTCAACATTTACGGCTGCACACAAATTTGGCAACAGAAGAGCTGCAGAGTACAAAAGCTGGTGAAGCGACGTGAGGATGTTAACCATTAATAAACACATTTTGTACTTAAATAACACCAATTTGACCAATGGGTTCATGAGAAATCAGTGAGTGGATGGAAAACATCAACAAGTGGACATATTAAGACATGAACTGTGTCAATAAACCAAAAAGAGCTCACAGAGAGCTGAGTCTGAGACCTGGGTCATAATGAAGGATCCAGAAAACCAGGTCCAGACAGAGAACTGCTCCAAATCTATCAGAATATTAATGCTTTGATATTTTCAGATTACTAATCAGACTGATTCATAGTTTGATAATATACCGTAGTTTAACGTTGAACTTCAAATCTGTTTCTGTTCATCATCATTTATAGCTTCACTTATTATTTCCTCTCCATAGTGAGTCCATATTTGGTCAGAACCTCGGCTCCAAACCAACTTTTTCATCAAACACTCAAAGTAAAAACTGTATTTAGAATATCAGCAGTTAATATTGATTATTGCTGCTCAAACCTGGTTAACTGAGGTTGGATAAAGAAGACACATTTAATAACACAGCTGCAGACGGCGCTGGTGTTTCAGTGTAAAGTGTGACCCTGTTAACTGGTGACTCTCAACCGACCATCACTGACATGTTCAGCTGAGAGTCTCCAGTTAGCACGGTCACTCTTTACTCTAAAACACTGGTTGCTCTGTAACAGTCAGATCTCTATAGAAGTTGACTCCATGGTGTAGTATCATTTCTGACAACTGACCACAGAACAACCGGATATTTTTATCCTGCTTGAAGTTTGAATTTAGTGTTTAAAGAACCAGAACTCGTCTGTATAATTGGAGCCAAACTCTGCTTCCGTTGCCCAAATGTGTGCGCATCTCCATGATGACAGTGACTTGGAAGAGGTCCATCAGTGTTACCAGAGTGTTATTAGAGTGTCTTTTTAAATGTTGCTAATAAATATCATCAAACATGCTCAAGAATATTTTTTTGTGAACAAACCATGGCTGTTATAGGACTGTTGTAAAATAGAAAGGTTACAGCATTTCAGTATTTCGCATACAAAATGTACCAAAACCTTATTCTGGTTGTTTGGCCCGTTTCAATGGAAACCTTTACTTACGATTCTTGAGGATGTCAGGCTCGCTGTAGGCACCTTGCACTGTACTTTCAGTCAACCAGACAGGTCTCTCCTTTGGTGCTTTGCCCTCATTAGCCTGATTCTGATGTTCCTCCTGCTCTTCCATGCTAATAACCACATTCTGGGTGTACAGGTCAGCGTAGGATGAGCCTTTGTTCGACCAGGCTTCACGATGTTGCCCACTTGCGTTCGGTGCCGATGCTGCAGAACGTTCACGGCTGGTAGAAAGAAATTGAAATCCCTTATAAAATACCACACCACAGAAATCAAATGTATTCATAAAACTATCAACATACGTCCCATGATTTGGGACACAACCTCTGTTTCAGAAACAGATCTGTGATGTCACAGGAACTACGTCCATTTATTATACAGTCTATGGTTATATTTCTATGAGCTCTTTCAGAGGCTGACCTTAGTTTGAGGGCAGGGATCTCGGCAGGTTCAGGTTCCAGCAAGTCATGAGACAAGTTCACATCTTCTGTCTCACGTAACAGTACATAGATGGGTTCAATCTGGTCATTGAAGCGTGCCACAAGCGTCCTGGCATCTGGACAGACAGACTCATCCTCCTCTACCTCTGTTTGGCAGAAAGTGCAACGAAACGTACCTGTGCATTGAAAGAAATAAATACAAGGGTGAAGTTCAGGTATTGTAACTTTTACACTCAAAGCTTGTCGACTCATCTTTGGGATTACAAACGAGGGCAAGTGTAATACGTTATTCTGAGCTGCCAAAGCTAGAATGTATTTTTCTTGTTAATGGCATGTGTGCTTCTCATGAATCATTCATAACTACTTGCAAGCTGACATTGGCTAATCTCTTGCAGTCCTTCTCACTTATACTTTGCATCAGATGTTTAGATTTTATACTGCCGCCTCAGGTCATATTATTATGCTTCACACATGCAGGCTGCATCAATGACAGGATCAGGAACACAGCTCGGCACCATAAAAACCCAAACATTGTGAGCTTGGTGCTGGGGCCTGGTGCTCTGGTCTCTCTGACACAATGATTCACCAATAAATAAAAAGGTTGAGGTAGTGTGTAAATTTAAACAGACAGACTGAGTAGTTTCCTACTGGCCCCACATATACAACTTTGTTTATCAGTATTACAGTTGTCGTAGTAATGAAATTTTCTGTTATAAAAAGGTGTAAAAGAAAACCAAATGACATACTGCTTTTTTGTTTACTACAACAACTCGTTCTGAAATAAGTAAAACACCCACAATGCCAAAAAAAGGACCTGTGACCAATAGATTCGGCATTGTTTTGTTTTGCTATTAAGATTAACATTCTGCATGGAGTAATCTGAGAACACAAAAACACAAAATTCATAACCACGCTCAAGTTATTCTAATGTTGATTTTGGTAACTCAGGTTTTTTTTTGAATGATTACCAGTCATTGGGTCAAACAGCTGATTTGCCTCTAGGTCAGTGAAGGTAGAGTGGCAGCAAGGGCACCGGAAGGAGGCGCGATTAGTCGAGTCTCGCTCATCCGTCTCAATTCGCCGTCGCATGTGATCCAATTTATATTTAACCACATTAACCAGCACCCTTTAAAAATCATATTGAAAGATTAATTAATGAAAAACTGGAAAAAATGTTTATATCGTCAACTGTTTACACACAACAGAAAATTATCACCTGTAGTTGATGAAATAGTAGTTGTGCCTTGTTGTCTTGCCATCAGGAGCTGTTTCTACTCTCATACGGCACTTGACAAATTTGTCTGACTTCAGGGTGTTGAGTACAGAGCGAAGTTGTTTCCGGTCAAACTTAAGCAGCTCCAGCATATCTTCTTCTCGTACACATGGGTTGCGAATCAACACATCAAGGGCCAAGGCGTGTTCAACTCCGTAGAAACCCCTTACGACCTGCTTGGCCAGCCGCTTCAGCGCTGCTGGGACCTCTGTCAACAGCTCAGGTTCTATCATGGTTTTCTGTGTACAGGAGAAATGAAAACTTGTGTAAAGATTTTAGATAGAGGACAGTAAATCAGGAGATTAATACAGGGCAGGAACATCAGACAGAGCACAAAACAGCATGAGCAACTTTGAGAAAGACAAAAATAAGCAGCATGACTCCAAGGAAAAATCTCAAAGATTGTGCTGGAAAATGAGAAAACAACCTACCTTTAATTGTTTCTTTTACTTAGATGGTTTAGCAAACAGGTTGATGGTTTAGCAGTACCTCTGTTTGAGCGGTGAACATGTATATGATCACAAATCCATATTATTTCGCAGCACCAGGCTTGGGGTTATCTAGATATGGTGAACATATAATGGCATATTTAATCTCTTAATGTACAGCAATATCTTTAGAAGACTCAAGGGAAATTGGGCAAGGCAGTGAAACAATCCCATGTGGTCTTTTACACACCACATGGGATTGTTGTGTGGTCACACAACAGTCTTTGCAGAAATAGTTCAACGAGAGAGCAAACAAAATTTGATGTTAGTAACAAAGGAATAAAATCTAAACACCAAGAGCACAAATCCTGCAGAGCTAAATGGGATACAGCGTTTTGCTTTGTTATTTATGAGAAATAAAACAAAGCTAAGCAATTAGGCTGTATGCAGGCACAAAGCCTATATTAATACAGCCAAGCCGGGCAACACGTATTAACCAGATAATCTATGTGATAACAAACTAGTGCCAAACTTGAAACGAACAAAACGGATTAAGATTACATTTTCTAGCGTTCAGTTAGCTACTAGTTAGCGTATGTCAGAAGCGATATTTGAAGATCTTTGAAGTTACGCCACTGTATTACGTTACCTCTAGCTTTCCATCAGTAGCACGGTTTTACCTAGCCTCATGTAACAGCCAATATGAGGTAAGTTTGCAGGTTAAAACGTTGGTTGTGCAGCTTAAACCGTTAGCCGGTGGTCATTTCAACCGTCTGTGATACTTCCAAACTTTTATGTACCACCGACACCAGCGTTACCTTGTTAAATTATATAGTATGATGTGTCTATCTGAACTCAAATAAAAGAAAATACCGCCTCCCCCTCAGTACAACCAAGTGACCGAGCACACTAAAATGCGTTTAGGAAGAGCATAAAGAATATCAGCACCCTTTCTGTTTTTTTCCTCGAACGTCTGCTTCCGCACTACTTCTTCTTCGAAAATTAAGCGTCTACCCAGGTCGCATTACTGCCACCCTTTGGTAGCTGGTAGTTATTTTCACATCAGTCAAGACACGAATCTCGCGACAAGAGTTTCTGGGAAAGAGGAGTGAAGGGAACTCAGCAGCCAATAGGAGCAACTTTATGTTTATTGGTATAGATTTTGTCGAATGGCATCGCTTCTCAGCTGAAGTCTCATCTCTTCAACCAATAGAATTGTACATTGACTGATTCAAGGCGGGGTTTTCTTTGCTTTCTTCCGGGACACTGCTGGCACAAAAATGGCTTCTCTTGACAGAGTAAAAGTATTAGTTTTAGGAGATTCCGGTAAGTTCAGTGTATATTTCAAAATAGACCCCGATAGAGATGTGTCTACTTATTTGCAGAGCGACGTGTGATTCAGATAAAACGTTACCCGGCTTGTATACAAATTGAAATTTATTAAATGGTTTAACTCCAGTGATAAGTCTGCAGCAATATTTCTCCATGTCAAAGTATTTCTTAGTGATGTTTCTTTGTTCAAAGCACAAGGGACCTTGCGTTATGTGCAGGTGAAGTTATATTTTATAACTGCAGAACTATTTGAATGTTACTGATAAATGATCCTGTAGTTATTATTATTATTTATGCCCTATTTAACGTAAGCTTGAAGGATATGCTACACATCAAACTTATTTTCACGATTTTTACTTACATTTAAAAGTATGTCGCTTGTCATAAGCGACATACAGATCTGAAAGTAAACTAATGCCACACCACGTTTGTCTCTACTATGTCTGTGTGCATACGACTCACTGGAGAAGTGTAGATTTATTTCAGTGTAACTGTCGGAACAAATTTTTTGTCTTATGTAGGGGTGGGAAAGTCTTCCTTGGTTCATCTGCTCTGTCAGAACCAAGTACTAGGAAATCCATCATGGACTGTCGGTTGCTCTGTGGATGTGCGGGTAAGATTATTGTCCAAGAAAGTGATCATCAAGAGCACGTACCTCTAGGTCTATGTACTTTTTATACGCGTATTGATGCTTTAATTACTAAAATGTGGAAACTCAATAACTTTCCATCTACAGGTTCAAGACTACAAAGAGGGAACACCAGAGGAGAAAACATATTACATTGAACTCTGGGATGTTGGAGGATCTGTTGGCAGTGCCAGCAGTGTCAAGAGCACCAGAGCTGTCTTCTACAATTCAGTTAACGGTGAATATAATTTGTTTTGTTTTTTCTTAAGAAATCTGAAAACTGTATTCTTCTTTTAAATTGTGACAGGATTTTTTTCTTCCAGGAATAATATTGGTACACGATTTAACAAATAAGAAATCCTCTCAGAATCTCTACCGTTGGTCACTAGAGGCACTTAACAGAGATTCATCTCCAACAGGAGTAATAGTTTCAAATGGGTAAGTTGATGGACTAGAATTCTAAGGGAGCAATAACTAGAATAACAGTGTTGAAATTTTGTTGAAGACAGAGATCAGGATGCTGGAAACCTAATCCACCAGTATTCAGTAAATTGTAGTTACAATGTCAAAATATCATGAAACACCTTCTTCGTCTAGATTTTAATTTTTTTATTAGTTAGTTATTTTAGGAGTGAAAGGAGGATGGAAATTCATATTGTGATTGTAATTTCTCTAAGTTAGTTCTCAAGAGGTAGTTGAAATCTCATCTTTGCAATGACACTGTTTTAAGTACTTTATGTTGCTTACAAAAGTTATCTACATTGATTTATGGTCTGTAAAATTTAAAGAAGACTCAGAGACACAAAAAGAGCAGCTTGAAGCATTCATACAAGATGAAAAAGCATGGACGCCGCAATCTGTGCAACTCTGATTAGAACTGAAGAACAACCACTGAAAGCTGATGTAGTTGATTAATATGTTAATGAAACTAAACTGGACTTGTTAACTGTCATTGTACATTTGAGTCCAGCCTTTGCATGGAACCTTTCAGCTGAGATGCTGTGCTCACTTATACAACAACTTCAGTCACTGCACTACTAAGGCTCTAAAATTGCATGAAATTCATGAAACTGTATCTGAAATTTAGCTTCTTCATACTGAAGGCATAATCTGTTCTCTCAGCAGTGAGTATGACAGAGAGCAGTTTGCTGAGAACCCCGTGCCTTTACTGCTGATAGGCACAAAGTTTGACCAGATCTCAGAGTCCAAACGCAATGAAGTTCTTACACGGACGGCCTTCTTGTCTGAGGACTTCAATGCAGAGGAGATCAATCTTGTAAGTCAGACTGTCTATTCCTTCCAAGGCTTATTTGCACTAAAGGTCTTTGCACACTGAGTCCATTATTTTTGGATGGGTTTTTTGGATTCGTAATCCCAAAAAAAGAAGAATCTGATGCGTTAATCTTTCTATTAATTGCGAAAATTTGCACAATGAAAATGGAATCATTGAGCCGTGGTCAAGCAATTGATTCTGAGCAGCGGCTTTCAGTGTATTTGAGGTAGGGGCACACACACGTGCACACACACACTCACACATATGCAGGAACACAGACACATACACAAGTCTTCATTCATCATCTAAACAGCCTGAAACGACAGAAAAATGTGATGGTCCATCTCACTGGAGATTTTTGTTATTGATGATTTAATCTGCCAGCTAAATTGAATGTTAATGTTGGTGTTACAAGTAGCATACGGTGTCTCTGAATAGTCAAACAATCCTCAAACAACCTGGACGAATCCGAGAAAAAAAAAAAAAAAAAAAAAAAAAACAGAAAATTGAACCCGTTTAAAAAAAATTGATGGACAAAAGTTTTGGCATCAGGATGCAAACATGATTGAAATAGCATTTCTGATGCATAAAACGCATTCAGTGTGCAAAGACCTTTACTTTGCTGGCTCTGTTTGCATTTAAAAACAAACAGCTGTAGCTGTTATCCTCCCTTGCAAATATTTTTGCACCATTAAGTTTTTTATTTTTATGTATTTATTGGCCATAGAGTGGATGTAAGGGGTCATGGGTTTTTTGGAATATTCAAAGACTTGTTGTGTTAGAAAAAAAAAGTTAATGCAACAAGTACAGTTGAAAATTTAGTGGATAAACATATATGCCTACTTGTTTTTTCTATTATTAAGATTTAAATTATACATATCCAGGGATTATCAGCCTTTTTTACCCTGGTGATGAGCTTATTTTTTTTTTTTAATCCTGTCTTTATTAAATTTTTGTATTTCCTAAAACAATACAGCTGTACTCCTTTTTTCCCCAAGAATAATCAAAGTTAATAATGTAACTAAACAATTTCTTCAGGTCAGACTGTTTAACCTTATCCTTCTTGCATTTTTTTAAAAAAAAACTTGCATTTAATCAGTTTTCTATGCTCTGGTATATAAGACCCATGAAACTGGTGTGTATGCAATACTGCACGCCCAAAAAACAAGGGATTGCTGCTCAGATTGTAGACAAGACAGCAGCAGTTTGACAAATACAGATGTTGAAGAGTTTCTGGTTTTCTGTTAAAAATGCCCGAGCAGTCAGGGGAGAAAAAAAAACAGAATTTAATTCATTTTGATGTTAGTTTCATAAATATCAATTCAAATTCCAACCAACTAACTTGACCTGATTTATGATGTGATAGCGTACTGAAACAGCAAAAATAGGAGAAAGTAGTTAACAGGAAGGAACTCAGACCCAGTTTTAATAATCTGTTTCAAGAAAGAAAATCTTGTTTGAAATTTGTATCCCCTTAATATAAAAATATCTGTTTGGTGACACCTTGTGGCAGTATTGGGGAAAAAGATACTACAGCTGATTCACCGCTCAGAAAAAAAAAGAATATCATAACTTGCACAACTAACACTGAGTTGTTTAGTTTCAGGAGTGAAAGAGACCGAGTGTCCAAGTTATAACAAAGTTCTTCTTTGTTTTCCCAGGACTGCACCAACCCAAGATACCTCGCAGCAGGCACATCTAATGCTGTGAAGCTTAGCAGGTTCTTTGACAAGGTAACAAACCTCTGGATGTCAATGATTTGAAGATATGTCAGCCCCTCAGTGTTAAAGGCATTTTCAGTGGCCAATAATCTTTCAGTGTTTTGTGAAGATGAGCATTGACGGGTTGAAATTCAATGTTTGTTAATAATTGGTTTTCACGTCGCTTCAAAAGTGTTGAGACCATAGACTGTAAAAATAAAATGGACATCTTCTTGCTCGTCTCAAACTGAGGTCAGAACCGTACAATGGTAAAAGGTGGAGCCACGCTGTCCGTTCGATATACAGTCTATGGTTTAGACTAACTGACCTTCGAATATGATCTTGAATCTAACAGTTCTTTCATGCCCTCCAAAAAAATCTGTGTTATAGCCATTTCAGTTATACACTGCTCAAGAGGGTATGGTAGTTTGAGACTCAAAAACAATTTGACTTTTCTCCCAACAGGTCATAGAAAAGAGGTATTTCACACGAGATCCAAGTCAGGTTGGTTTCCTTTATCCTTTATTTATTTGTGAAACAATCACGATTTCATGATTACATTAAATGCATGATTAGTTCAAAAACTGTAACTTATAGGTAAAGTTTCTTTTCTTCTCTCGACAGATGACGGGCTTCACAGATAGGAAACGGTTCAACTTCAAAAGTTTGCATTATGACTGAGGGCAGTCCTTCACTGCTAGTAAACCATCACACTTTCAGACAAAACTGATGACCAACTTTCCTGTTCACAACGTTTGTTTTCTCTTTTACTTACAAATCCATACCAGATGCTTATGTACAGACTGTCATTGTGCCAGCTCCTGTGAACACTGATGATTTGTGGTTTTCAGCTGTCACTTTTTCACCCTGGCCTCTTTTATTTTTTAATTACATCAGTGATCGATAGCTTCCTTGCTTTGTCTGTTTCATTCTGGTCCTTTGATTTTTTTTTCTCCTCTTGCCGTCTTCTCCTCTGCTTTTTTTTTGGGGGGGAGAAACACAAACTGCTGTTCCTGTGTGTTTATATGTTTCTACTCTTAACTATATACAAGACAACTGTGTCTCTTCAAATCTGTTCTTAAGCATAATTCTATGTTGTCATGTGGGTCAATATCACAATAAAGTGCCTCTGGTGTCCTCATCAGAAGCACTCGCTTATGAAAACGTAGCAGAATAATGAAACTCTGGGGTCTTATTATAAGTGGACAAACGTTTGCACACATATCAGTACAATGATAAGTCTGTTAAAATGTGTTTCCTTCATTTTATACCTTTTTATTTTGGATGTTCATGATTTTGGTACGTCCCAAACACTGCTCTGCGAACTACAGTGTGTGATTCATCCATCCTTCTTCAATACCGCTGATCCTGTTCAGGGTTGTGGGTGTCTGGAGCCTATCCCAGCTGTCTTACAGCACGAGGCGGAGTACACCCTGGACTGGTCTCCTGCCAATCACAGGGCTGACACATAGAGACGGACAACCTTTCACACTCACACGTACGAGCAATTTAGAATCACCAGTTAACCTGATACAGTATACGAAAAAGGCCACTGGGCACACCGGGATGGTTAAGTGAAACTAAATTTAAAAAAAAAAACATGGTTTTTCACTGCCCCTTTGAGAAACCCTCTGATGTTTTCAGTGACATCATTAGCAACAGTTTCTCTTTAATGGAGGCTGAAACAGTGGCTAGCTGCAGAGAACGTATTCACACTCATGTTTTGTAATTTCATCATATTCTGTGTGTAGTTGGATGTTGTCAAGCTTCACATGTCCACTCTGTCGTCATGAAATATCAGTTGATATAAAAACCTTACAGAAATTTAAAATATATTTGTTAAACAGCACTCAGTTAGCTCACTAATTGGATCATGTTGCTAAGTGAAGCTCCACCATGTGCTCATTAAGTGCTTATTAACTACTCAAACTAAGCTTATTAACTGCTAAATGCTAATGCTACATAAATGCTAATTAGTAGGGATGAGCGAGTACACCATTAGCTGTATCTGTATCTGTTTACCCATCCATATTATCCGTATCCGTACTCGTAGGAAGCGGGACCTAAACCGGAAGTGGTGTGAAAGGCTGTCTTTTTATTTATGATCTGTGTAAATTTAATAGGTGATTTGTGCAAACATTCAGTGGCAAAAAAAAATAAAAAATATACCTTGTTGTTCACTGTATTTTCAAAAACACTGTGCTCGGAATGGGCAAAGCTTTCCAACTAACTTTCTCACCAGCCAAACTTAAATCACGCAGCCAGTTAAAAAAAAAAAAAAAAAGAGCGGCGTGGAGAAACTAGGGGGACACGCGACACAATGAGTTTACAGCTTTAAGCCTTCAAATGCGTTGCGTGTACGTTGCAAAAAAGTTAATCAAGTAACTTTAAATATACAAAAGAATTAAAGAGATGCGAGACAACGAAAACCTAAAAAAAAACTCGAATTGAAGCAAGAGGCACTGACCAGCGCGACACGAGCCGTTTTCAGTCCCGTCTTGTCACATGCATCGCATATGACACGAAACAAGTTCAAGAATTAATTTTAAATACCAAACAAAGCTCAATAGAGACGAGCAGAAGAAAACTGAGTGAGTAGTACAGAGATTTAAGCAACGTAAACTACAGTCAACTCAAGCAAGCAAGAGAAGTAGTCGCTGTCACTCACTGTGTGTGTGTGTGTGTGTGTGTGTGTGTGTGTGTGTGTGTGTGTGTGTGTGTGTGTGTGTGTGTGTGAGAAAGAGGAGAGCAGGCACCTCCTCGCTGCAGCATGTGGGTGCAGGGAGGGGGGTGTGCTGTGTGTGACCAATGAGGATTGTTTTAGCACGGATACGAATAATCCTTAAAAAAAAAAAACTCGTGTTGTGCTCGGACTCGTTTGAAACAAATATCCGGCTCATCCCTACTAATTAGCCAAAAGTCTCCACCCTGTCAGTAAACCTGTGTAATTACAATGTATTTACTCTACTTTGAAATTTTCTAAGATGAGGTGGACCTATTTATCTCTATGGATGTACACTGTCTACACTGAAGTTCAGTGGAAAATCTTTTTTTTTTTTTTTTTTTTTTTTTTTTTGGGGGGGGGGGGGGGGGGGGTGTGTGAATCTGAAAGGCCTCTTATGGTGATACTGACCCATTGGATCATCTCTATATTTTATTCTTGAGACCCTTAAATTTGGCACTATACTGACGTTCACCATTACTGTACCAGGGATCAGGCTGACATTTATGCCTGACAGATGGCCAACCATCTATCATGATGGTTACTGACTGTGATAACTTGGACACCACATGATGGTAACATTTAGAGCCACAACGTCGGTTGTTTCTTAAAGCATGAGGAACAACTTATCCTGTGTTATTATTATTTTTTAAAATTGCAGCTTTCCTAAAAAACAGCTTGTTTCCTCTTCTTTTTAATTTAAAGTTTAGGTTATTGAAAGCCGTATATCCATCCATTGTCTCTTACCTTTTTTCTATGGGGGTTACAGAGTGGCTGGAGCCTGTCGAAGCTGTCGGGTACACTTTCAGCAGGCTAAGAGTGACCAATTGAAATAATAAGCATATATTTTTTTGACTGGGGAAGAAAGCCAAGATACCTGGACAGAACATGCAAACACCGATGGACACCTGTTGAGCCAAGGATTCGAACCAGGAATCTTGCAGTTAGACTACAGCACTAATACCTGCAGCACTGTACAGCTCTAAATACCAATTTTAATATATTTAAATGTAATTTAGAGTAATAAATAAAACACTTTTAAATGTTTGTATTGTTGTTTATTAATGTCCTTATTTAAATTTAAAATACATCAGTGTTATCTCAAACAACAACTGTCAAGAGACTGGTTGCGTGCAAAGCTTGACCTATGAAGAAAACAATGCTCTAATCTCTTGAGGAGGTGATGACATCAAACCAATGATGCGTGATAACAGGAATTTGACCCTTGGTCACAACTTGCTCTACCTTAGGAAGCATGTCACAAATAACATTACATGTTCCTAATTTCCAAGAATCTGACATGTGTTGTTTTTATTTATGATAATAATTATGCCTCAGTATGAACTACAGAGGTTAAAAAAAAAACATGAGTGACAAAAGGAACTACAGCTGTCAGTTATTTTTACAGCTGCCATCAGCTCTGTGACAGTCAGTCAGGGACTAATGGCATGCTGTCAAAGCATCTGTTCATCTGTGGTAAAGTGAGTGATAGGTTAAACAGTGAAGATAAACCCAGAAGAGACACAACTTACTCAGGTACAGAACAAGATCAGCAAGATAATAAGATGTAGTGCTTCAATAAAAAAAGTGTATTTTTTTCTTACCAGGATTCCGAAATTATGATTGAGGATTAGGGCCATGTTTAAAAATAAATAAACAAATTTATGAGAATAAAGTCTGAAATTTCTGAGATTAAATTCATGAATCGATTTCAATTAAGTTTAAGAAACAAACCTTATTCTGAAAAGTTGTTTTATTGAAGCGTCCATCCTCCTCCTCAAAGAGGATGAACTGAGAGCGTCTTCTTGATGAAGTTGTGTTGAGTTACAGCTTTGACAAAAGCTGTCATTTTCAAATTACTTACCTGTGGGATAAAAACACTCCTTGATGGTCTGTGGTCACCATTCATAGGATATGATTTACCGAAACTCTGCCAGTTAAACCTCAACTGGTTTCACTACGGTGTCTAACTGTCATTTTCCTACTTTATTTATTTTATTTTTATTTATTTATTTATTTCGGCACGTCAGCACACTTATACAACATCACACATTGTCAATAGTTGATCAAATTGTACATGTCCAAAAGGGAAGACGGGAGAAGCAGAGCTTATCTAGTCCCGTCCCCATTTCCTCAATATTTAGTCTCCTCTTTTCCACATATCACTTTCTTTGTGCAGTGTGCAGTTGGACTGCATTTTGAAATATTCTTTTCATTGTTTTTGAGTGTCTAATTCAGCATAAGTATTTAATGCTGTGATCTCAGAAATTATCAATATGTTACAACAACTTTGGTCTTCTTGTCATCGTCTACAACAACTTCAAACTATCAAGCAAAATCAGGCAGTTTCTGTCTCATTTGATGTTGCTTGGATCAATAACTCCCTATTTTGATTAAATACTAAAGGGACTGACTATAAACAAGAAAGTGTACAACAGTCTGAACACCACCTTTAAGCTTTGTTTCATTGTCAGACCAGTGTACATCATGGCAGTTAAGCAATGTGATCAGTGTAAAAATAAATAAGTTGCCAAATCAATACAATAACTATTGTAAATGTGGAAAAGCTGAGTGAACCCTTCCAACCAGTTACAAGACATGATTAAGGTAAGTAAACCTTTTTTGGTCCACAACTATAAAATTGAAAATAAATGAATAAATAAATAACCTCAAAATTTAATATTGACCAAATCAGACAATAATAATAAATAATAGGTTAAATTTGCATTACAAAAATACAATAGAAGCTCTTTGGTTAAAAAAAAAAAAAAAAACTTTTATTGGGTCAAAATTTTTTATCCAGGAGATGACTTTGGTATGGATGATGTTGGTAAATGGGTAAAGGCTGGTTCTGATTTTAAAAACAATCACACACATCTTAACCATTTTATACATACAACAAAGACCACCATGTTGAAGACTCTCTGTGGCGTTGTAGCAGCTTTCCAGTAAAATACAGAATTTAAAAATCTGATCAATGTTGAATCACAAACTCTATTCGTTCTTCTTCTTTGCACTCTCCTTTCTGCAACACTTGTGAAAACAGAGCGAGAAGCATTTCACTGTAATACACACAACAGTTAAGAGAATGATGACAAAAAAGCCAATGACATCCAAGCAATGGTACTGGATCCAGTTCAGTTCATGTGCTGCAACCCTTAGGTGTGAGGCACCTTTATGTCTCATGACGAACTCAGTCCAGAAAACGGCAAGTTCCAGAGGCTGAACAGGGCGGTCAAGGTGCAGCTGCGATACCCTCAACATGTTCTCTTTGTAACTGAGGAAATGGGATATTCAAATCAAGAGTGCCATGAGACTTTTGAAAATACAATAAATGACCAGTAACGTTATAGCCTAGACACATTACATACGGATACATTTGTGACCTATTTAATGTGTTTAGAATAAAATGACTGAGTTTGCTTTACACAGACTTAGAAAGTCAAGGTCTGCCTTCAGTGAACAAATGCAGTAAGAATTTGGTTGCCCTCTGATAACAGGTGACTGAGGATAAACTGACAGGATAAACAAATACACACAGACAGTATATACAAACGTACATCTTTTTTAAATATACTTTTTAAAAAATGCTGAAGAAGCTGAAGGCAACACAATGTGTTCTTTTGAATTAACTCTTTAATTTATCTATTATTATATTGACTGGTGAGAAATTTCCTTGTAAAAGGACTATAAAAGTCTATCAGCAGTGCGTAGATATTGTCTTACCTTATTAGTGGTGGGACTTGATTAAAAACATTAATCAAATTAATTATGCCATTTGTAATTAATTAATCGTAATTAATCGCATTTTAATCACATAGATATTCAACATCAGAAGCAACACTTTTCAAACAGATTTTGGTAGAAGACTAAATCATTGAATAGTCACATACAGAAGTTTAAACTACAAAATCCAGTTTATTTTGCTCAAAAGATGTTTTTTGAAGACGCGTCGATTTACACAGAGCAGATCGTACCAAACAGGAAAACAGACACGAAAAATGATCAGAGTTTCCGGTCTTTGCAAAATAAAGCACCATGTTCAGCCTGTCGATCGTAAAATTATTCTCGTATATCAAAACTACGACACTGGCACAGGGCCAGCAGTCATCAGTGGGTCAGACCCAGAGGAAATCTGACGCCATGGATGAGGAAAAGTTTATATTGGAGACGGAAAACCTTATAATTATATACAATACGACACATCCTTTATATAAGGACACCAACAGAGACTAAAAGGGAAGGACTGAACTAATAAAGCTCTGGGAGAGCAGGTGAGTTTAACATACTAAATATCATGAAAGTAGTTGTCATGGGTGTGATTCCTGCGGGAACATGTGGTTCTCCTGTGATCTTGTGTATCCAGCTGCTATGAGTACGCGGAGCTGCGCTCCGCTCCTGAGACGGATGCAGTGTGAATTGGCTCACGCTGACGGACCGCGACGCCTGTTTTTTAAAAGTAAATTTTCCATCCACCGAGCTAAGCAAGGCGCTGTCATCAGTGTTATCCATCACTCAGTGCGTCGCTATAATCCGTCTGCCAGAAACTCGTGCACTGAGAACCGTTCTGTGTGATATAGACTATAAAATAAAATACAATAAAATGCGTCATTTTTTTAATGCCGTTAATTTCCCCCCGCATTAATTATTGAATTGACGTGACAAAGTCCCACCACTAATTATTATATTGACTGGTGAGAAATTTCCTTGTAAAAGGACTATAAAAGTCTATCAGCAGTGCGTAGATATTGTCTTACCTTTTATCATGGATGATTTTCTTCAGTGCAGTCAACAGTTTTTCAGTGGTCACATCATAAATACCAAGTTTCTCTGCGACACCTCGTTCCACCATGTGGTGCACGTTGTCACTCTGATCCCCAAACAGTGGAAACATCAGCATGGGTACAGCATTACAGATGCTCTCATAGATACCATGAGTTCCTCCATGGGTGATGAAGACTTTGGCTTTTGGATGGGCTGAAAGAACAGGAACAGATCAAATTATAGGGTCAGTCAGTTACCTCAACTACTGAGCTGACAGCAGGTGAATTTGATAGAATGTGTTTTTAAAGTTGGATAAGAATTGTGTTCGCTCCTCACACATGCCCCTGGATAGAACCAAACATACCTAGGAGGTCATTCTGAGGTAACCATTTCATTAGTTTGACATTCTTGGGTACATCCTTAGGTGGGACTCCCGTATATCTCCACAAGACCTGAAATACAAATATTTCTTAACCTTTTGACATTTATGTGTAAACTAATACTCATACCATTTAAAGAGAGTTTGACCTGTTGAGAAAAAAGACAAAAAACAGGGAACAAAGTCCTTTAAGGGGCTTCAGTCTATATACCAAGTGGTGATAAATGGTTAATGTGTAAGTGTTTGCGCTGGTTGTGTTGTAAGCAAGTTGAGTATTTTATTTAAAAAGAGGGTAGACAGAATTACAAGTTATTTTTATTTGCAAAATAACAGTTTACGGTCGTTGTTACCCTTTGCGGTAGCTGCCGGAAGGCCTCAAAGAACTGTTTAGCTGTATTCTCAGGCATGCTGGACACCATTGAGCCAAGCGTAAAGACGATGAAGCCGTCATCTCCAGAGCCATCTACAAACTCCTGTAAGTCCTGCAGGGAGATTTGAAGACACACAAATGATGCTTGAAGCCTGTAATGTGCATAGATTTAACTTTATTATGAAAAAGAGAGGCGATCGCAATGCCGCAGCATTATCTTTGAAGATAAAGCTATTCATTAACCGACAAACTGACAGATATTTCAAAATGTTTTGTAAGCGGTGACTTCCACCAAAATTTTTATATGTAAATATAGTTTTATGTATTTATGATAGAGGATTTGGGCCATGTTTAACAGAAAAAAAGAGAACTAAGTCATAAATTTAGAAGAACAAAGTCATACATTTACTAGAAAAAGGCGTAAATTTACAAGAAAGAAAAATGTACGAGAAAATGTCATAAATTCACGAGTCGTAGCCTAAAATAAAAGGTTTATTCTTATAAATTTAGGCGATTAGCCTTGTAAAGCTCTGACGCAATTATTCAGTAGTTAACACAAAAAATCCTGTTTGATAAGATTACAGTGATTGACAACACCCCACCACCACCACCACCACCACATACACACTCATACTCACACTTCTTTCTTAATGGTTTCTTAATGGAATTTGTCAAATTGTATTTGACTACCATGCATTAGATTTAGTTGTTTTGTTTTTTTTTACCCTCCCACTTGCTCCAGAATGGAAGGAAAAGGGGGGGGGGGGGGTATTCGTTTCAAACAAGTACTCGTTACGGATAATGCATTTTTGCAGAATCCGAGCACAACACAAGTTTTTTTTTTTTAGGATTATTTGTATCCGTGCTAAAAGAATCCTCATTGGTCACACACAGCACCCCCCCCCTCCCTGCACCCACATGCTGCAGCGAGGAGGTGCGTGCTCTCCTCTTTCACACACACACACACACACACACACACACACACACACACACACACACACACACACACACACACACACTACTCACTCAGTTTTCTTCTGCTCATCTCTACTGAGGTTTGTTTGGTATTTAAAGTTACTTCTTGAACTTATTCCGTGTCATACGCGATGCATGTGACAAGACGGGGCTGAAAACGGCTCGTGTCGCGCTGGTCAGTGCCTCTTGCTTCAATTCGGGACCTTTTTTTTTTAAGGTTTTCATTGTCTCACATCTCTTTAGTTCTTTTTTTATATTTAAAGCTACTTGATTAACTGTTTTGCAACGTACACGCAACGCATTTGAAGGCTTAAAGCTGTAAACTCCTTGTGTCACGTGCCCCCCCTAGTTTCTACACCCCGGTCTTTTTTTTTTTTTTTTTTTTTTTTTTTAACTGGCTGCGTGATTTAAGTTTGGCTGGTGAGAAAGTTGGTTGGATAGCTTTGCCCATTCTGAGCACAGTGTTTTTGAAAATACAGTGAACAACAAGGCACATTTTTTATTTTTTTGCCACTGAATGTTTGCACAAATCACCTATTAAATTTACACATATCATAAATAAAGAGACTGCCTTTCACACCACTACATACACATTTTACCAGTTGTACATAATACATAGCTGAAAATAAATATAGCCATTTCAAATCAATTCTTGCCGGTTTCAGACTTAAAATAATGTTAGGATTAAAGTCCTGCCCGTTTCCGGACAAAACACGGCCACTTCCGGATTAGGCCCCGCCCCCTAGGAGTACGGATACGGATACGGATAATGGGGATAGGTAAACAGATACAGATACAGATAATGATGTACTCGCTCGTCCCTAGTAAGCATGCTCTTTGGCACAAAGCAAGTGTGCGTGACTTGCCTTAAGTAATACATTTAGCTGGCTTAGATTCTTGGAGTACTCACCGCTGGCAGAGGAGCCTTTTTTGCACAGTTGATACCTCCAATAAAAACCATGTTAGGCATAATAGGTTTGGGCCATTCAAAGCTGAAGTCATATCTGAGAAGCCACACAGCACCATGACTGAGAAGTTCCATGTAAGTCATCTTTTCCTCTACATACTTGTTGACTAGATGGTCAAAGCCGCTGTATAGTATTTTGCAGAGGTATGACTCCACAAAGGACATGAACATGTTTTTAACTCTCTGCGGGAAGTTCATGTTGTTTGAATTGCCAGAGATGGCCACAGGAACATATGAGGGAGGAGAGGGACACTGGTTAGCCTTTGAATCCAGCCCACATGGAAGTCCACGCGAAAAATACACAGCTGGAACAGAAATGAGATGAGACAACACTGAGCCGCAGGGAAGAAAAGGATCAGTTAGCACAAGATCAAACCCCCATCCTCTGAGCCGACCCATCAGTTCCTGGTTGTTCAGCAAACTCTCACAACCCTCTATCTGTAATGAAGTAAAGTTCATCAAACGCTGCACATTGACAAATATGTCACTCAATTGAGGTGGTTTGAGGAAAAGTCCTTCCGTTAGCTGGTCAAATCGTCCATCCAGGTCAGCTTTTGTAAAAGACACGGAGTAAACCTCACTCTTGAAGCTCTCTGAGCTCTGAATCAATAGGCTGCTGTCAGGCACCAGCACCAAGACCTCATGTCCCCTTTGGTGGAGCTCCTTCACCAGAATCTTCATGCTAAGCCAGTGGCTTCCATCGACAGGCACAACTAGCACCTTTCCCCCCTGAACGAGCCCCAGACTGAGGCAACACAGCCAGGCAACCAGCCCCAGACTAGAAAACCACACCCCACCACTCATTTCTTTATGTCTTGCAGGCTGGCTCGCTGTGGGAGCTTGTGGTAGCTGTTGGAAAGGGGCAGCCTTATGTGTGTGTGTGTGCGAGTAACTTTAAATTCTGTCGGAAGTAGCTGTGTTTTCTGGTGTTGCGTAACCACAGAGAGATAGCATGAGCAGATATTTCCTGAGATCTGTGAAGTTTTGAATAAAGACTTTGTCTCTTGTTAAGATTTTCTGTTCTTGGAAATGTGTGCATGTGTTCTTTGTGTTTTTGCCGTCATGTCTTAAGGTATTTATTTACATTCCACACATCTCCACATTAGCTTGAGATTAGTATGTAATGTTAAACCCATTAAGTTAAACAGAGGATTGCATTATTTAAAAACCTTTGCTTACTTCCAACACCCAGATCTGAACTGAGATAAATGAGTCAAGCTTAGTTTTTGGTTCAAAGTCTCCTCTATTTGCTTGGGCTGTCTTCCAATACCTAATAGAGCAGATAATTAATGGGCCTTTTGCATGTCTTCTTTTAAACCTGCTGAATCACAAAGGGTTGTCTGACTTAACACACAGAGACAAACGCACACACACACACACACATACACACACACACACACACACACACGCATACCTATGTTTAAAAAAAAAAAAAAAAAAAACCTGCTAGTGGAAGAAGCAAGTTGTAATATGACACCACCCCCAACCCCCCTTTAGGAAATGAAAGCATCAATGGGATTATGCAGTGGAAATTTGCTTACAAAACCAAACTTGTCTCTTTTTAAGGGTGACTGTTACATATGTGTTAGATAGAATAAGTAATTAAATCAGAGTACATTGAAAAAGCTAGGTGTCATTCCCACTAGTACCTCATGTTAATGCTTTACCTCCTAAAGAGCTCCAGATGCCTGACCCCTCTCTGTGAACCTGTGAGGGCTTGTTCTGCTGTATGACCAAAGGCCACCTCAACGTTTGATCATTGTCTTCAGTATTCTTTGTAGGGAAATAACAAAACGTGTGGCATTCACTATTGTTATCCACTAATGTGATAGTTCAATGATAATACATGTTAAATAAATGGAAATTTACAAGGTCTCTGATAGACTGACTGCCTTTGTGGCTGGTCTAGGACTGACGACGTAAAGTCAGTGTTGGTAACCAGATTTAGATACTAAAATAGAGTGAAAAATATCTGCTGTCTACAGCAGGAGTAAACCTGGGAAAACACCAACCAATCCTAGTGATTAGGATCCAATTTATTAAACCAATCAAATCCCGTTCTGCCGTTCTGTGGTTTTAAACCAGTCATGATCATATGGTCCCAAATCAACAATGCTTGTGCATGTGAGTGGGGGTGTCGTTTCAGAGGGGCTCCAAGTGTCAAGGGGGGGGGGGGGGGTTAAACAGAGTCCTGAGGAGATGCTACATTCAAATTCATGCTAGTTTTCCATGACTACCAACCCTGCCTTTAGGACATACTTATCTAATTTGGTACTGGCTAGTACTGGATAGTGCCTAGAATCCCCAGTGCAAACAAGCACTTAAAAGTTATCACAAATCTAAAAGCTTCACACATGGAAGACAAAAAGAAAAGAGATGCTCGTAGTAGGGATGAGCCGGATATTCATTTCAAACGAGTACTCGTTACGGATAATGCATTTTTGCCCAGTCCGAGCACAACACAAGTTTTTTTTAGGATTTTTCGTATCCATGCTAAAAGAATCCTCATTGGTCACACACAGCACACCCCCCTCCCTGCACCCACATGCTGCAGCGAGGAGGTGCCTGCCCTCCTCTTTCACACACACACACACACACACACACACACACACACACACACACACACACAGACAGCGAGTGACAGCGACTACTTCTCTTGCTTGCTTGAGTTGACTGTAGTTTACGTTGCTCTAATCTCTGTACTACTCACTCAGTTTTCTTCTGCTCGTCTCTATTGAGGTTTGTTTGGTATTTAAAACTAGAAAAGTTGCATTTCCTTGCAGAAAATGCGTTGAAATGCTGATGCTGAAGACTTGAAATCGTGAAAAAAAAGCTGAAAATGTGGAAAAATGTAAAATAAAATTGCTGAAAGGAGTAAGAAAAAGCATACCATGGAAATGTGAAAAAAAAAGTGAAGAAGAAAGAGTGAAGCAGTAGTAGTGAAGAAGACCAGGAAGTGAGGTAGAAGGATTGAAAAAGAAAGAGTGAGTAAAAAAGTAAAGAGGAAGATGGAGTGTAAAAGAAGTGAGAAAGAAACAGTGGGGAAAAAAGAGTGAAGAAGCAGTGAGGAAGAAAGTGAAGCCAGAGTGATGAGGAAAGGAATGAGGGCGAAGGGGTGATGAAGAAAAAGAAGTAAAGGAAGTAAAGAAGAAGGAGTGAGAACAATTAGAAAATGAGAAAGTCATATGAAAAGAAGGAGCAAAGAAGAACTGAAGAAGTCTTTAGACTGTTTAAACAATAAAATGTTGAAAAAAATGTAAATAACAGCAAAATCTATGAGTTATGTGTAAATAGCATAAAGTCATGTGAAGTAAAGAAGTACACACACACACACACACACACACTCACCCAAACACACACACACACACACACACACACACACACACACACACACACACACACACACACACTCACCCAAACACACACACACACAAACGCACACAGACACTCACACAAACATACACATAGACACACACACAAACACACACACATACACACACACACACACACACGAGCATTACGTGCACTTAAATGTGAGGGGGTTTGTGTGAACTGAGGTACCTTTAACATCATCAATACACACACACACATACACGTTTGAACGCTTTACATGCTATTTCAAGGATAAAACCTTTGTGTGTAAGCTTTCATTATAAATACATGGTTTAAATTGAGTTATTTGATTCAAAACAAATCCTGACTCTGTGTGTCTGTGTGTGTGAGTGTGTGCTTGTTTTGATAATATAGCCAGGCTCTCCCCGAATGCCCCAGAATGTCCTTATGACTCATCATTCATGAGCAGCTGCATGGTTTCCATGGTGATGGGACTTCAAAGGACAGCTGCTGAGTTTAACGGTCACTTCTTTGTGACAGCTGCTCTCAAGCTGGATTTTGGGGTGAGACATGGTCCGAACAAACGCTCGCTGTGGCCAAACCGTTATAGCTATCAAAGAAATGAGCACACCGTGAGAATCCAGAGGTTCTGAGGAATCTGCCAATGTCAGATGTATATAAGTAGGGCTGGGAAAAAATATTTAAAAATTTGTTTTAAAAAGTGATTACAAAGGAGGAATTTCTGATCAGAGAATGATAGGGCCTCTATGGCAGGAAAATCAGGTTTTCTCCAGGATTTGGCAACGTACTGGCCAAAGGGTACAATTTTTGCCACCAAAAGCAGTTTCATTAGAAGCAGGAGAAGTCAGGGAACATTTTGATGCCATTTTTATGACTTTGGAGTGAAATTTGTGGGCCTACGAGCGATTTGTTTGTGAAATTTCTTATGTGTCATCAGCTGCTGCTCCACTCTGACTGAAGTCACGCACTCTGAGAGCTGAGTTTCTAGTGAAAAATCTCAAAAGTTTGTGTTGCTTAAGAAATAAAATCTCAAAAACAGTGAAAGATAGTTAAAAAGTTGAAAGACAAGTGAAAAGTAAAAAGATAAGTGAACATTTTAAAGCAAGAATGGAGTCTGTAAGTGGAAGTATGATGAAGTTTGAGGAGCTCAAAGTTGAAGGAGTTTTAGGAGCAAAAGTCAAAGTTCCCCAGTCATTTCAAATGGGAAATTTTTTTGACAAAAAGTGAAATACCGTAATTCAAAAAGTTTAAGAGTTAGAGACAGGGCTTTGAACCTGTTCGCGGGACGAAAACGAAAACCGGAAACTTTAGCCATTTTGCTAGGAACGGGAACAAAACCAGAAACTTTTGAATTTTTAATGTTCAGGAGCAGAACCGGAACGTTAAAATTATAGAAACCGGTTAAAACCGGTTCTTTTTTCGTTCTTGAATTGTCTGTCATGTTGGTCATGTAGCCCAGACTCATTCACCTCCTGTCATTCTCTCATGCCCTGCAGAGTGAAGCAGCGCGTCAGTGCCTCACTCTGCAGCGCACAGCCAGCCGTGAGTCCAAGAAGACGTCAACATCTGAACGTCTTTAGTCAAATAATCTGCATTAAAAACTTTTGGATATTTAGAACAAATTTACTTATCTTAAAACTTAAAAGCAGCTGTGCTAAAGATCAGTTCTTATTGAGTGCTGCCCTGATATTCAACCATCATAAATATTGATTTTTTTTTTTTTTTTATGAGCGCACGCGAGTGAGTTTGTGAAGCAACAATAAGTAAAGCGCTGTGATCTTACTTTAACTATAAAGTCTTCAAAAAGGAAACGTAGTTCACCTTGTGTTTTTCTGCTGACATCACCATAATGAGCTCACTGTTAGCTCTATAAAGACAATGAACTGGTTCTTCACCGCAGTCTGCAGCAAAGCTTTTCATCCTTTTCTCCACATCTGGATCTCTGGAGTTCTGTCCACACAGAACAGCTGCTGGACCAAAGCTCTGACTCTCCATACATGTCTAATAATCAATATTTAGGAGCAACAAAACAGAGAAACCAACGCTGCTTTCCAACAGTTTCATTTAGATGTTATCAAATATGATCCTGAGCTCTGAGGCAGCGTGTCAGTGCCAACCTGCTGCACAGAGAGAGAGAGAGAGAGAGAGAGAGAGAGAGAGAGAGAGAGAGAGTGCAGGTCATGTTTTTGTGTTGTACGTCGCTTTGGAGAAAAATGTCTGCTAAATGAAATTGTAGAATTGTAGGCTCCATGTTTTTAGACCTCTTGGGTTATGGAGCTGTTATCTTTGAGCAGAAAATGATCAGAAAAAGCTGCGGAGACTGTCTTAGAAAATATTATCATACAAACTTAGAGAGAAGCCGATCTGGACTAGATTAGTATCAGAGGACCTCTGTGTCTGAAATACGGTCGCTGATTTGTCCTGGATTTTTTGTTTTATAAATAACGGACACAGTTGAGTCTCAGAGGATTAAAAACACTGATGTCCTCCTCAAGTATTACAAATTATCAGAGGTCCTCCGGTGAAACTTATCCCGTACAAATAGGGCTTCTGTTTATCGCGGTAAATTGCTAAGTGATAGAGCTTGAAAAGCAGAGGGCTATAATATGTGATGCAGCTCATATAATGCACAGGCCAACTGAATGTAGTGTTTGTTGTTGGGAATAAGTAACAGCCTGCTTGCTGACATGGAACGATATTAACCGGTTCAAGAACTAATTTTTTTTGTTCTAACCGGTTCGCGAAAGTTAATTTTGGGGTGGAACCCAGAACCGAAAACGTTAAAATATCATTTCTTTTCGGAACGAACCGATTAGGAAAAAATTCTGGTTCAAAGCCCTGGTTAGAGATGAGAAAAGTCATAGCACACATGTCCTAAAGTAGCTGAATAGTTTAAAAGTTGAACAGTGAAAATCGGTGAAAAATTGTGGAAGGAGATAGGTGCCCAAAACGTATGGAAGAAGAAGAAGAAGAAGAAGAAGAAGAAGAAGAAGAAGTGAATATAAAGTCGAAGATCTATAAGTTGAAATGCTGACTCAGCATTTCAAGTTAATTACTTCTTGAACTTATTCCGTGTCATACACGATGCATCTGACAAGACGGGGCTGAAAATGGCTCGTGTAGCGCTGGTCAGTGCCTCTTGTTTCAATTCGGGACCGTTTTTTTAAGGCTTTTGTTGTCTCGCATCTCTTTAGTTCTTTTTTTATACTTAAAGTTACTTGATTAACTGTTTTGCAACGTACACGCAACGCATTTGAAGGCTTAAAGCTGTAAACTCCTTGTGTCACGTGCCCCCCTAGTTTCTACACGCTTTTTTTTTTTTTTTTTTTTTAAACTGGCTGCGTGATTTAAGTTTCGCTGGTGAGAAAGTTAGTTGGAAAGCTTTGCCCATTCTGAGCAGTGTTTTTGAAAATACAATGAACAACAAGGCATTTTTTTTTTTTTGCCACTGAATGTTTGCACAAATCAGCTATTAAATTTACACAGATCATAAATAAAGAGACAGCCTTTCACACCACTACATACACATTTTACCAGTTGTACATAATACATAGCTGAAAATAAATATAGCCATGTCAAATCAATTCTTGCCAGTTTCAGACTTAAAATAATGTTAGAATTTAAGTCCCGCTCATTTCCGGACAAAACACGCCCACTTCCGGATTAGGTCCCGCCCCCTACGAGTACGGATACGGATAATGGGGATAGGTAAACAGATACAGATACAGATAATGGTGTACTCGCTCGTCCCTAGTAAGCATGCTCTTTGGCACAAAGCAAGTGTGCGTGACTTGCCTTAAGTAATACATTTAGCTGGCTTAGATTCTTGGAGTACTCACCGCTGGCAGAGGAGTCTTCTTTGCACAGTTGATACCTCCAATAAAAACCATGTTAGGCATAATAGGTTTGGGCCATTCAAAGCTGAAGTCATATCTGAGAAGCCACACAGCACCATGACTGAGAAGTTCCATGTAAGTCATCTTTTCCTCTACATACTTGCTGACTAGATGGTCAAAGCCGCTGTACAGTATTTTGCAGAGGTATGACTCCACAAAGGACATGAACATGTTTTTAACTCTCTGCGGGAAGTTCATGTTGTTTGAATTGCCAGAGAAGGCCACAGGAACATATGAGGGAGGAGAGGGACACTGGTTAGCCTTTGAATCCAGCCCACATGGAAGTCCACGCAAAAAATACACAGCTGGAACAGAAATGAGATGAGACAACACTGAGCCGCAGGGAAGAAAAGGATCAGTTAGCACAAGATCAAACCCCCATCCTCTGAGCCGACCCATCAGTTCCTGGTTGTTCAGCAAACTCTCACAACCCTCTATCTGTAATGAAGTAAAGTTCATCAAACGCTGCACATTGACAAATATGTCACTCAATTGAGGTGGTTTGAGGAAAAGTCCTTCCCTTAGCTGGTCAAATCGTCCATCCAGGTCAGCTTTTGTAAAAGACACGGAGTAAACCTCACTCTTGAAGCTCTCTGAGCTCTGAATCAACAGGCTGCTGTCAGGCACCAGCACCAAGACCTCATGTCCCCTTTGCTGGAGCTCCTTCACCAGAATCTTCATGCTAAGCCAGTGGCTTCCATCGACAGGCACAACTAGCACCTTTCCCCCCTGAACGAGCCCCAGACTGAGGCAACACAGCCAGGCAACCAGCCCCAGACTAGAAAACCACACCCCACCACTCATTTCTTTACGTCCTGCAGGCTGGCTCGCTGTGGGAGCTTGTGGTAGCTGTTGGAAAGGGGCAGCCTTATGTGTGTGTGTGCGAGTAACTGTTTAAATTCTGTCGGAAGTAGCTGTGTTTTCTGGTGTTGCGTAACAACAGAGAGATAGCATGAGCAGATATTTCCTGAGATCTGTGAAGTATTGAAGAAAGACTTTGTCTCTTGTTAAGATTTTCTGTTCTTGGAAATGTGTGCATGTGTTCTTTGTGTTTTTGCCGTCATGTCTAAAGGTATTTATTTACATTCCACACATCTCCACATTAGCTGGAGATTAGTATGTAATGTTAAACCCATGAAGTTAAACAGAGGATTGCATAATTTAAAAACCTTTGCTTACTTCCAACACCCAGATCTGAACTGAGATAAATGAGTCAAGCTTAGTTTTTGGTTCAAAGTCTCCTCTATTTGCTTGGGCTGTCTTCCAATACCTAATAGAGCAGATAATTAATGGGCCTTTTGCATGTCTTCTTTTAAACCTGCTGAATCACAAAGGGTTGTCTGACTTAACACACAGAGACAAACACACACACACACACACACACACACACACACACACACACACACACACACACACACACACACACACATGCACGCATACCTGTGTTTAAAAAAAAAAAAAAAAACCTGCTAGTGGAAGAAGCAAGTTGTAATATGACACCACCCCCAACCCCCCTTTAGGAAATGAAAGCATCAATGGGATTATGCAGTGGAAATTTGCTTACAAAACCAAAGTTGTCTCTTTTTAAGGGTGACTGTTACATATGTGTTAGATAGAATAAGTAATTAAATCAGAGTACATTGAAAAAGCTAGGTGTCATTCCCACTGGTGCCTCATGTTAATGCTTTACCTCCTAAAGAGCTCCAGATGCCTGACCCCTCTCTGTGAACCTGTGAGGGCTTGTGCTGCTGTATGACCAAAGGCCACCTCAACGTTTGATCATTGTCTTCAGTATTCTTTGTAGGGAAATAACAAAACGTGTGGCATTCACTATTGTTATCCACTAATGTGATAGTTCAATGATAATACATGTTAAATAAATAGAATTTTACAAGGTCTCTGATAGACTGACTGCCTTTGTGGCTGGTCTAGGACTGACGACGTAAAGTCAGTGTTGGTAACCAGATTTAGATACTAAAATAGAGTGAAAAATATCTGCTGTCTACAGCAGGAGTAAACCTGGGAAAACACCAACCAATCCTAGTGATTAGGATCCAATTTATTAAACCAATCAAATCCCGTTCTGCCGTTCTGTGGTTTTAAACCAGTCATGATCATATGGTCCCAAATCAACAACGCTTGTGCATGTGAGTGGGGGCGTCATTTCAGAGGGGCTCCAAGTGTCAAGGGGGGGGGGGGGGGGGGGTAAACAGAGTCCTGAGGAGATACTACATTCAAATTCATGCTAGTTTTCCATGACTACCAACCCTGCCTTTAGGACGTACTTATCTAATTTGGTACTGGCTAGTACTGGATAGTGCCTAGAATCCCCAGTGCAAACAAGCACTTAAAAGTTATCACAAATCTAAAAGCTTCACATGGAAGACAAAAAGAAACGAGATGCTCGTAGTAGGGATGAGCCGGATATTCATTTCAAACGAGTACTCGTTACGGATAATGCATTTTTGCCGAGTCCGAGCACAACACAAGTTTTTTTTAGGATTTTTCGTATCCATGCTAAAAGAATCCTCATTGGTCACACACAGCACACACCCCTCCCTGCACCCACATGCTGCAGCGAGAAGGTGCCTGCCCTCCTCTTTCACACACACACACACACACACACACACACACACACACACACATACACACACACACACAGACAGCGAGTGACAGCGACTACTTCTCTTGCTTGCTTGAGTTGACTGTAGTTTACAGTGCTCTAATCTCTGTACTACTCACTCAGTTTTCTTCTGCTCGTCTCTATTGAGGTTTGTATGGTATTTAAAACTAGAAAAGTTGCATTTCCTTGCAGAAAATGCGTTGAAATGCTGATGCTGAAGACTTGAAATCGTGAAAAAAAGCTGAAAATGTGGAAAAATGTAAAATAAAATTGCTGAAAGGAGTAAGAAAAAGCATACCATGGAAATGTGAAAAAAAAAAAGTGAAGAAGAAAGAGTGAAGCAGTAGTAGTGAAGAAGACCAGGAAGGGAGGTAGAAGGATTGAAAAAGAAAGAGTGTGTAAAAAAGTAAAGAGGAAGATGGAGTGTAAAAGACGTGAGAAAGAAACAGTGGGGAAAAGAGTGAAGAAGCAGTGAGGAAGAAAGTGAAGCCAGAGTGATGAGGAAAGGAATGAGGGCGAAGGGGTGATGAAGAAAAAGAAGTAAAGGAAGTAAAGAAGAAGGAGAGAGAACAATTAGAAAATGAGAAAGTCATATGAAAAGAAGGAGCAAAGAAGAACTGAAGAAGTCTTTAGAAGGTTTAAACAATAAAATATTGAAAAAAATGTAAATAACAGCAAAATCTATGAGTTATGTGTAAATAGCATAAAGTCATGTGAAGTACACACACACACACACACACACACACACACACACACACTCACCCAAACACACACACACACACACACACACACGCACACAGACACACAAACATACACATAGACAAACACACACACACACACACACACATACACACACACACGAGCATTACGTGCACTTAAATGTGAGGCAGTTTGTGTGAACTGATGTACCTTTAACATCATCAATACACACACACACATACACGTTTGAACGCTTTACATGCTATTTCAAGGATAAAACCTTTGTGTGTAAGCTTTCATTAAAAATACATGGTTTAAATTGAGTTATTTGATTCAAAACAAATCCTGACTGTGTGTGTGTGTGTGAGTGTGTGCTTGTTTTGATAATATAGCCAGGCTCTCCCCGAATGCCCCAGAATGTCCTTACGAGTCATCATTCATGAGCAGCTGCATGGTTTCCATGGTGATGGGACTTCAAAGGACAGCTGCTGAGTTTAACGGTCACTTCTTTGTGACAGCTGCTCTCAGGCTGGATTTTGGGGTGAGACATGGTCCGAACAAACGCTCGCTGTGGCCAAACCGTTATAGCTATCAGAGAAATGAGCACACTGTGAGAATCCAGAGGGTCTGAGGAATCTGCCAATGTCAGATGTATATAAGTAGGGCTGGGGAAAAATATTTAAAAATTTGTTTTAAAAAGTGATTACAAAGGAGGAATTTCTGATCAGAGAATGATAGGGCCTCTATGGCAGGAAAATCAGGTTTTCTCCAGGATTTGGCCACGTACTGGCCAAAGGGTACAATTTTTGCCACCAAAAGCAGTTTCATTAGAGGCAGGAGAAGTCAAGGAACATTTTGATGCCATTTTTATGACTTTGGAGTGAAATTTGTGGGCCTACGAGCGATTTGTTTGTGAAATTTCTTATGTGTCATCAGCTGCTGCTCCACTCTGACTGATGTCACGCATTCTGAGAGCTGAGTTTCTAGTGAAAAATCTCAAAAGTTTGTGTTGCTTAAGAAATAAAATCTCAAAAACAGTGAAAGATAGTTAAAAAGTTGAAAGACAAGTGAAAAGTGAAAAGATAAGTGAACATTTTAAAACAAGAATGGAGTCTGTAAGTGGAAGTATGATGAAGTTTGAGGAGCTCAAAGTTGAAGGAGTTTTAGGAGCAAAAGTCAAAGTTCCCCAGTCATTTCAAATGGGAAATTTTTTTGATAAAAAGTGAAATACCGTAATTCAAAAAGTTTAAGAGTTAGAGACAGGGCTTTGAACCTGTTCGCGGGACAAAAACGAAAACCGGAAACTTTAGCCATTTTGCTAGGAATGGGAACAAAACCAGAAAGTTTTGAATTTTTAATGTTCAGGAGCAGAACCGGAACGTTAAAATAATAGAAACCGGTTAAAACCGGTTCTTTTTTCGTTCTTGAATTGTCTGTCATGTTGGTCATGTAGCCCAGACTCATTCACCTCCTGTCATTCTCTCATGCCCTGCAGAGTGAAGCAGCGCGTCAGTGCCTCACTCTGCAGCGCACAGCCAGCCGTGAGTCCAAGAAGACGTCAACATCTGAACGTCTTTAGTCAAATAATCTGCATTAAAAACTTCTGGATATTTAGAACAAATTTACTTATCTTAAAACTTAAAAGCGGCTGTGATAAAGATCAGTTCTTATTGAGTGCTGCCCTGATATTCAACCATCATGAATATTGATTTTTTTTTTTTATGAGCGCACGCGAGTGAGTTTGTGAAGCAACAATAAGTAAAGTGCTGTGATCTTACTTTAACTATAAAGTCTTCAAAAAGGAAACGTAGTTCACCTTGTGTTTTTCTGCTGACATCACCATAATGAGCTCACTGTTAGCTCTATAAAGACAATGAACTGGTTCTTCACCGCAGTCTGCAGCAAAGCTTTTCATCCTTTTCTCCACACCTGGATCTCTGGAGTTCTGTCCACACAGAACAGCTGCTGGACCAAAGCTCTGACTCTCCATACATGTCTAATAATCAACATTTAGGAGCAACAAAACAGAGAAACCAACGCTGCTTTCCAACAGTTTCATTTAGATGTTATCAAATATGATCCTGAGCTCTGAGGCAGCGTGTCAGTGCCAACCTGCTGCACAGAGAGAGAGAGAGAGAGAGAGAGTGTGCAGGTCATGTTTTTGTGTTGTACGTCGCTTTGGAGAAAAACGTCTGCTAAATGAAATTGTTGAATTGTAGAATTGTAGGCTCCATGTTTTTAGACCTCTTGGGTTATGGAGCTGTTATCTTTGAGCAGAAAATGATCAGAAAAAGCTGCGGAGACTGTCTTAGAAAATATTATCATACAAACTTAGAGAGAAGCCGATCTGGACTAGATTAGTATCAGAGGATCTCTGTGTCTGAAATACGGTCGCTGATTTGTCCTGGATTTTTTGTTTTATAAATAACGGACACAGTTGAATCTCAGAGGATTAAAAACACTGATGTCCTCCTCAAGTATTACAAATTATCAGAGGTCCTCCGGTGAAACTTATCCCGTACAAATAGGGCTTCTGTTTATCGCGGTAAATTGCTAAGTGATAGAGCTTGAAAAGCAGAGGGCTATAATATGTGATGCAGCTCATATAATGCACAGGCCAACTGAATGTAGTGTTTGTTGTTGGGAATAAGTAACAGCCTGCTTGCTGACATGGAACGATATTAACCGGTTCAGGAACTAATTTTTTTTGTTCTAACCGGTTCGAGAACGTTAATTTTGGGGTGGAATCCAGAACCGAAAACGTTAAAATATCATTTCTGTTCGGAACGAACCGATTAGGAAAAAATTCTGGTTCAAAGCCCTGGTTAGAGATGAGAAAAGTCATAGCACACATGTCCTAAAGTAGCTGATTAGTTTAAAAGTTGAACAGTGAAAATCGGTGAAAAATTGTGGAAGGAGATAGGTGCCCAAAACGTACGGAAGAAGAAGAAGAAGAAGAAGAAGAAGAAGAAGAAGAAGAAGAAGAAGTGAATATAAAGTCGACAATCTATAAGTTGAAATGCTGACTCAGCATTTCAACTTAATTACTTCTTGAACTTATTCCGTGTCATACACGATGCATCTGACAAGACGGGGCTGAAAACGGCTCGTGTCGCGCTGGTCAGTGCCTCTTGTTTCAATTCGGGACCGTTTTTTTAAGGCTTTTGTTGTCTCGCATCTCTTTAGTTCTTTTTTTTATACTTAAAGTTACTTGATTAACTGTTTTGCAACGTACACGCAACGCATTTGAAGGCTTAAAGCTGTAAACTACTTGTGTCACGTGCCCCCCTAGTTTCTACACGCTTTTTTTTTTTTTTTTTTTTTTTTAAACTGGCTGCGTGATTTAAGTTTGGCTGGTGAGAAAGTTAGTTGGAAAGCTTTGCCCATTCTGAGCAGTTTTTGAAAATACATACATACATACATTTTTTTTTTGCCACTGAATGTTTGCACAAATCAGCTATTAAATTTACACAGATCATAAATAAAGAGACAGCCTTTCACACCACTACATACACATTTTACCAGTTGTACATAATACATAGCTGAAAATAAATATAGCCACGTCAAATCAATTCTTGCCAGTTTCAGACTTAAAATAATGTTAGAATTTAAGTCCCGCTCATTTCCGGACAAAACACGCCCACTTCCGGATTAGGCCCCGCCCCCTACGAGTACGGATACGGATAATGGGGATGGGTAAACAGATACAGATACAGATAATGGTGTACTCGCTCGTCCCTAGTAAGCATGCTCTTTGGCACAAAGCAAGTGTGCGTGACTTGCCTTAAGTAATACATTTAGCTGGCTTAGATTCTTGGAGTACTCACCGCTGGCAGAGGAGTCTTCTTTGCACAGTTGATACCTCCAATAAAAACCATGTTAGGCATAATAGGTTTGGGCCATTCAAAGCTGAAGTCATATCTGAGAAGCCACACAGCACCATGACTGAGAAGTTCCATGTAAGTCATCTTTTCCTCTACATACTTGCTGACTAGATGGTCAAAGCCGCTGTATAGTATTTTGCAGAGGTATGACTCCACAAAGGACATGAACATGTTTTTAACTCTCTGCGGGAAGTTCATGTTGTTTGAATTGCCAGAGAAGGCCACAGGAACATATGAGGGAGGAGAGGGACACTGGTTAGCCTTTGAATCCAGCCCACATGGAAGTCCACGCAAAAAATACACAGCTGGAACAGAAATGAGATGAGACAACACTGAGCCGCAGGGAAGAAAAGGATCAGTTAGCACAAGATCAAACCCCCATCCTCTGAGCCGACCCATCAGTTCCTGGTTGTTCAGCAAACTCTCACAACCCTCTATCTGTAATGAAGTAAAGTTCATCAAACGCTGCACATTGACAAATATGTCACTCAATTGAGGTGGTTTGAGGAAAAGTCCTTCCTTTAGCTGGTCAAATCGTCCATCCAGGTCAGCTTTTGTAAAAGGCATGGAGTAAACCTCACTCTTGAAGCTCTCTGAGCTCTGAATCAACAGGCTGCTGTCAGGCACCAGCACCAAGACCTCATGTCCCCTTTGGTGGAGCTCCTTCACCAGAATCTTCATGCTAAGCCAGTGGCTTCCATCCACAGGCACAACTAGCACCTTTCCCCCCTGAACGAGCCCCAGACTGAGGCAACACAGCCAGGCAACCAGCCCCAGACTAGAAAACCACACCCCACCACTCATTTCTTTACGTCCTGCAGGCTGGCTCGCTGTGGGAGCTTGTGGTAGCTGTTGGAAAGGGGCAGCCTTATGTGTGTGCGTGCGAGTAACTGTTCAAATTCTGTCAGAAGTAGCTGTGTTTTCTGGTGTTGCGTAACCACAGGGAGATAGCATGAGCAGATATTTCCTGGGATCTGTGAAGTATTGAAGAAAGACTTTGTCTCTTGTTAAGATTTTCTGTTCTTGGAAATGTGTGCATGTGTTCTTTGTGTTTTTGCCGTCATGTCTAAAGGTATTTATTTACATTCCACACATCTCCACATTAGCTGGAGATTAGTATGTAATGTTAAACCCATTAAGTTAAACAGAGGATTGCATAATTTGAAAACCTTTGCTTACTTCCAACACCCAGATCTGAACTGAGATAAATGAGTCAAGCTTAGTTTTTGGTTCAAAGTCTCCTCTATTTGCTTGGGCTGTCTTCCAATACCTAATAGAGCAGATAATTAATGGGCCTTTTGCATGTCTTCTTTTAAACCTACTGAATCACAAAGGGTTGTCTGACTTAACACACAGAGACAAACACACAGAAACACACACACACACACACACACACACACACACACACACACACACACACACACACACACATACCTATGTTTAAAAAAAAACAAAAACCTGCTAGTGGAAGAAGCAAGTTGTAATATGACACCACCCCCAACCCCCCTTTAGGAAATGAAAGCATCAATGGGATTATGCAGTGGAAATTTGCTTACAAAACCAAAGTTGTCTCTTTTTAAGGGTGACTGTTACATATGTGTTAGATAGAATAAGTAATTAAATCAGAGTACATTGAAAAAGCTAGGTGTCATTCCCACTGGTGCCTCATGTTAATGCTTTACCTCCTAAAGAGCTCCAGATGCCTGACCCCTCTCTGTGAACCTGTGAGGGCTTGTTCTGCTGTATGACCAAAGGCCACCTCAACGTTTGATCATTGTCTTCAGTATTCTTTGTAGGGAAATAACAAAACGTGTGGCATTCACTATTGTTATCCACTAATGTGATAGTTCAATGATAATACATGTTAAATAAATGGAATTTTACAAGGTCTCTGATAGACTGACTGCCTTTGTGGCTGGTCTAGGACTGACGACGTAAAGTCAGTGTTGGTAACCAGATTTATATACTAAAATAGAGTGAAAAATATCTGCTGTCTACAGCAGGAGTAAACCTGGGAAAACACCAACCAATCCTAGTGATTAGGATCCAATTTATTAAACCAATCAAATCCCGTCCTGCCGTTCTGTTCGCCTCCTGTGTGTACATTTCGCTGGCGTGCCCTAGCCCTGATTCAATGCACATAACCAAGAGGGATCCAAGTACGCTGGAGAATGGCAGAAAAACTACCTATACCCTGATTACTGGTAACGTAGTGCCAGCAAAAACGATGTGCTGAGGACCAGTTTGAGTCTGTGGTTTTAAACCAGTCATGATCATATGGTCCCAAATCAACAACGCTTGTGCATGTGAGTGGGGGCGTAGTTTCAGAGGGGCTCCAAGTGTCAAGGGGGGGGGGGGGGGTTAAACAGAGTCCTGAGGAGATGCTACATTCAAATTCATGCTAGTTTTCCATGACTACCAACCCTGCCTTTAGGACATACTTATCTAATTTGGTACTGGCTAGTACTGGATAGTGCCTAGAATCCCCAGTGCAAACAAGCACTTAAAAGTTATCACAAATCTAAAAGCTTCACACATGGAAGACAAAAAGAAAAGAGATGCTCTTAGTGACTCTAACTGGGTTACGGATATTAGGTCAGAGCTCCATTAAAGGTGCTTTGAAGACTTTCCATCTGGCGTTTTTAGCAGTGACACCTTCTGTCTGGAATTGATAGTGTTTTTATGGAGTTTAGGACTGGCTGTGTCTCATATGTACCTTTGTATTTACATTTACTAGTTTGTACAGTGGCCCTGAGAGCTCACAGGACTGCACATGCAAAATGACAAAACACAAGCAAATTAAGAAAACATCTTCATCAATCTACAACACATGCAGCATTTAGAAAACACGCTGCAAATAGACCACACAACAAGTTAGAAAAAACGTGCCGCAAATAGGTCGCAACACAATGGAAGTGTTTTCAGAGGACACTTAAAAGTGATGTGATAAGACAGAGTTAACCTGTGTAAACATCTGTTGCCCATTCATAAATTGAGCCTCCAATATTTTTCTCCCATACAAATAAAATAACCCGGCAGTTATTACATGTTAAGTTTCTGGCAGCATTGGTCTGGTGCAGCTTTTATTTATGGAGCCTTGCGTCACTTCTGCCCGTCAATGGTTAATGAAACTACCTCCAGACTTATTCTTCCTTCTGTAGAGCCCCGTGCATTTCAAAATCTGTCTTAGTGTACGCATACTTATCATAAAATCATCCACAGTGCTCAGGAACAGCAGAATCTCCCCATGTCTTAACCAAAGGGCAACATCCAGTAAAGAAAAATGAAGCCTATGCAGAAGTGCTAAAAGTTGCTGTTCATGGAGAATCTGCTAGAGGCTGAATGCAGAAAGAGCGGAAGGCATTAAAACACATATTTACAGCCTGGTTCAAAAAACAGCTTGGGTCTGAAACGCTAATTTTGCTATTAGCACACACTGTACAGGGGATGTATTTTTTTCTAACTCAGCGGTTTAGAAGATATTAGGTTTACAGGTTTGTGCAATCAGAGGCTCAGCTCACGTGACTGACGGGCGCCCTTTAGCTGTTAGGAAGCTCAAAGTCTGCGTCATGTTCATGATGGCCCTGTCCAATGATTGGCTTCACTTGACTGCATCAGGAACAGACGGGTGATGTTGCGGAGACTATGTCCATATTTTATACAGTCTGTGGTCTTAACACAAGCATTAACTACAATTTAATTAAATCAACAATATAAGCTTAAAAATATATAAAATCATGTTATAATCTGATAAATCAGTATCGCGAAACAATGTGAAACTTGTCAAGTTTTTTTTCTAGTGTGACATTAATACGCTTCATACCTTTCTACTTTTGAGAGATGGCTAAAATAAATTATCTTATTCATTTGTAGGCTTGTGTAACATATGCTTGTCTAAAAACGACCATGTTTTGTCATTGTTTAACCACAGGGTGGTGCCAAAGCCATCAAACTGATTTGTGAAAATGTCCTGTGGTCTGTGGCTCTGCAAACTCAAAGATCACTTTTCTTTTATTAGTATGATAGTTTGCATTTAGTTTCAATGATGCCAGTCACCTTGTGGTTTGGTGTTGGGTTTAATTTTTTAACCAGGGTACCATACTGGGGCAATATTTCAAAAACCCTTTAAAATTGTGTAAAGGTTGTCTTATCCCACCAACGAGAAAACAAATCAGTAACACAGTCCTGTTCAGTTACATCATCATTTTCTTATCTTTATGGAGGAAAAATGCGATTCATAATTTCATAGCAGCACACTTTTATGGATCAGGGTTCAGGGATATTTGAGTGTAAATAAAACCTGCAGATAAATACATGATAAAAGGACAGAGTACTTTAACACAAGGTGTAGTCCCAACAGTAAAGCTGTGCCAGAAACAGATAATGAGCATGACTGTGCACAAGGGAGCGTGTACTCTCTCACCTTGCACTCAGACACATTAGATTAATTGTGGGTAAGTTTCTAAAGACATTAAGTTGGAAATCAACCATAATTGGTAACCTCAATCACCATAGATTGAGTTCACTCTCATGAATTGACGCTTATTTCTAAAGTGATATGAGAGAATTGTTAAATAAGAGAAAGTAGTATTAGATTAAATTTGATGCAACCTACATGAAGTGTAAAATTTATTGAGCTTGTATTGTCTTACAACAGTTAGTTTTAACCCCTTGCCAAAAACAAACAAGTTTCTTCTTTTATGGGACAAGATGAGAAAAGATCCCTCTGCTTTGTGTCAGGGTCTGTCACATCCTGTCAAGGTTCCATAAATACCTGCTAACTGTACAGTATCCCTTACTTAACCAAACCATAAACTCTTGAAAAATGTCATGTTTGTGTGTGGAATATAATTAATTATTCATTCATTCATTTTCTATACCACTGATCCTGTTTAGGGTCGCGTGTGTCTGGAGCCTATCCCAGCTGACTTAGGGTGAGAGGCGGGCTACACCCTGGACTGGTCGCCAATCGCAGGGCTTTATAATTATTCCAGAGTTAGAAATTCAACTTTTTATTGCGGACTCCAAGGTGACAGACGAGTGATTAATGGGACATTATGAATATTTTCGAGTTCTTTTTCGTTTGAACTTTGGTATTTAACTCTGAACATGCATCTTCTTGTTGAGCACATATATAACCCCAAATCAAATGAAAGTGGGATGTTTTGCAAAACGTAAATAAAAACAAAATACAATGATTTGCAAATCCTGTTTAACTGATATCCAAATAAATACAGTACAACAGTTTGTTGTTTTTTTTTTGCAAATATTCAATTTGATTCCTGCAGTATGTTCCAGAAAAGCTGGAATAGGGGCAACAGAAGACTGGGAAAGTTGAGGAATGCTCCAAAAACACCTGTTTGGAACATTCCACAGGTGAACAGAGGCCTGTACTACGAAGCTGGATTTTCTCTTATCAAGGTAACTTCTGAGTTAACCCTGGATTTTCTGTCCTACGAAGCTGGTTCACTTCTTACCAGGATGAATCACTGTGGTAACGTATGCTGAACAGCTAACCTACTCCAGAGCAGGTTAAGATCTGGATAAGAGATCAACGAGTAGAAAAACAACACCTCCTGACCAATCAGCTTTCTTAGAAAAGACTTTACCATGCAAAGACAAAGACATATACAGTATATGTTAGTGCCCATGGCATGGCTAACTTGACCATCTGTGAAGGCTCCATTAATGCTGAAAGGTACATACAGGTTTTGGAGCAACATATGCTGCCATCCAAGCCACGTCTTTTTCAGGGACGTCCCTGCTTATTTCAGCAAGACAATGACAAGACACATTCTGCACGTGTTACAACAGCGTGGCTTCATAGAAAAAGAGTGCAGGTACTAGACTGGCCTGCCTGCAGTCCAGACCTGTCTCCCATTGAAAATGTGTGGAGCATTATGAAGCACAAAATACAACAACAGAGACCCCGGACTGTTGATCAACTGAAGCTGTTCATCAATGGTAAAGAATTCCACTTCCAAAGCTTCAACAATTAGTGTCCTCAGTTCACAAACACTTACTGAGTGTTGTTAAACGGAAAGGTGATGGAACACAGTGGAAACATGAGCCTGTTCCAGCTTTTTAGGAACATGTTGCAGCCATCAAATTCAAAATGAGTGAATATTTGCAAAACAAAAACAAAGTTTATTAGTTTGTACAATAAATATCTTGTCTTTGTAGGGTGTTCAGTTGAATATAGGTTAAACAGGATTTGCAAATTATTGTATTCTGTTTTTATTTATGTTTTACACAATGCACAAACTTCAACAAGACACATTGCCAAACTGGAGTTTTAAAATGTGGAAAAATATATACACAGGACATCTATATGACACCTACGTTGAACAAGTACTGATGACGATTGAGCTTTGTTGTACATCATTTTAACTTATCCAATCATTGGATCTCTTCTTTGTAATCTTTTCCCTGTTATATTAATACTAGCTGGTCTTGATTACTATTTACCTTATTTTGATTATTTGTCAGGCATTTTGAATCTAATTTTGAAGAGTTCTATGTAAGTAAGGTTGTTGTTTTTTGTTGTTATTATTGCACCTTTACAGTTTGCTTGCATTTCCCTTTTGCTTCTTACACAGGTCTTAAATCACTGCATCCTGTCACAATTTCACTAAAGCAAAGCTATTCAAAGGTTTTAATTTATTCATTCATCTTCTGTTCCACTTATCCTGTTCAGGGTCAAGGGTGTCTGGAGCCTGTCCCAGCTGTGTGTATCTCCCGCACACACTCACACCTGTGGGAATAACCAGTTAACCTGATGAACATGTTTTTGGACTGTGGTAGAAAGCTGGAGTACCTGGAGAGAACCCACGCATGCACGGGGAGAACATGCAAACTCCACATGGAAAGGTACACCTTGCCCGGACAAGGACTCATACCAGCAACCTTCTTGCTGGGAGGCAGGGCACTAACAGCTGCTCCATCGTGAAGCCATTTGTCATGTTGACATTAGTTCAGAGACTGATTTTTTTTTTTTTTTTTTTTTTAACCGCAAAACACACGTTAACGCATAACCCAATAAACCAGTCCGTCTGCACACAGACGTAAAGTGAGATTCTTGACTTGAACCACATGGTGGCGCCAGGGTCACATGGATCTCTGAATTAAAGCCTCTTTCATGTTGAGAAATGTTGTCGCAGACAGCACACAGTTTGACCTTTTGCTATCTGCACAATCTGAGAGAACGGGACTGATGCATCAGATATATAAAGACAGAAAACCGTTGTGTTTTTAAATGGTAATATTTAAATGTCCCCTAAGAGTGAGATGTAAATCAACACTGGGTGACTTCAGTTATATGAAATTATGTTGGTTTTGTTTTTTAAAAGTTTATAATTTTTTTTTTTTTTTTTTTATTTTTTTTTTTTTGCAGTGTCTCACAATTTTAACGGCAATGGAAACGTTTACTTTAAAGTGAAATGACGTAGGCTGTATGCCTTCTTACACAGTTCCTACCAAAATAAAAAATATATATAAATAAAAATAAAACTTTAAAGCATCAGCTCTAAGAGCCACATTAGCATTAATGTCGAAAGGGTTAAAACCTTGACGTGCTGCCGGAAGAAAGAGAGAGAGAAAAAATGATAATAGTGTCATCAGGCATCTTACATGTCCTCTTAGTGGAGGGAATAAGACTTCAAAGATCTTCAGTTTGACTCAGTAGTGCACGGATGCGCGCCGACCTTGGAGTCTCCAGACGCGCGGCGGAAGATTTTGCGCACTGAAGGCAAATCGAGCAGAAGTGAGCGCACAGCGAACAAACTGCTCCCTGACTGACCGCAGCTCCATCACTGAGACACGGACTTACTTGGCTTTACTTTATGCATTAACTATCAGCGTTTTAAGATAATTGTTTGGTGCTGAATAGGAGAAAGAGACTTCCTTTTATTTCAGTTCGGCTTGATTCGCAACTAAGAGAAGAGTTACTGTCTCGGACCCAGTGAATGAAGCTGCTTCACCGTTTGTTGAAATATCTGAAGTGTCCTGAGGGCTTGTGTCCCATCCTCGCAGGGGAAGATTCACTGAACATCCGAAGAGTCGGAAACGTTTGAGGGGATTTTTGGAAGTGGTCTATTTCTGAAGGTGGATTGAACAGGGATGAATCCGACCGCCGTACCCAGCCAAGTGAGGTGTTACATTTGAAAAGCGGTAAGAACTATTTTCCATCCTCCAAATAAGATTTGAATGAACTGAAGTCCCGTGGAGTTTCAGGTGGTTGAATGTAAATGTGATCTAACTGACTTATTTCCACTTCATTTGCAGGTGATCACAGCAATGCTTCAACAGCGCGTTCGTCTGTCCCTCTCCAAATCTCCACGAGAGGATTTAAACGCTGCTCATTTTGAATAAGTCCAGAAGTCACTTAAGATGAGACGTCTGCAAACGATCCTGTTTCTTTTCGTCCTGCAGCAGGTGAGGTGTACGATTACTGAAGGAAATTGAATTACATGTGTGTTAATGCAAATATGGGTTTGAAAGACAAAGTTAGAAACGGTGTATTTAATAAGGTTTACTCATGAGTGGTTTCAGTAACCCCGCAGACTTTTAGCTGTAAACAGTTTTATGTCATGTAAGATTTACACTTTATTTGTAAATATATTAATACTTAGTAGGAATTGTTCAAATGCACATATGAGGTAAAAAAAAAAAAAGTTAGCTTTATCCCTTATCACTTTATCCGTTCAATTTAGCATGAATTATAATTCATAAAACTACATCTCAGACATCTATTGGTCAGAACTGGCTCAGTCTTTCGGTGGATAATCCTATCTTATAATTTGAAAAATTAATCTTCAGGCTTTTGTAAAATTAGCAATGTCATTTAGATTACCAAAGAATTTTTTTAAATGATACTCATTAAAATAAATGATGCCACATCATGTGGTGATTCTGTTTTCAAGCCAAAATAAATATAATCAGAGGCATAGACGGAGTTGATCTTTTATAATTGCCTGAATGTAAGAGGGCGAGTGCAGGCATTTCATCCATGTCCACTTCTTCTTACACGTCACCTTATCTCAGGAAGCATTTGGATGTGCCAATGGTGCTTTTGAATTTTAACCATAAAGATCTTAATTCAAATTATATGGTGAATAAATTAAATCATATATCGTAAGGGGCAATTTTTGTAGTATCAGTCATTATGAAATAAATGAACATAGTTTTAGTTATGTGTTTAGTATTTTCTGATCCTAGATAAAGAATCAGTAAGCATTCTGCCAGATTTAATTATTCTTTTATCACATTGACTCTGTTTGCACTGTATAAATGGCCCTCAATTCTTGCATCTGTCACGAATTACACAACAAAACTAAACACACTCTTTACCTTCTGCTGTTTTGTTTTTTATTTTCTAACACTTTTATTGATAGCAAACACTTTAATGTATTGAACAAGATCAGATCTTTGTTGTTAAGACCTTGCCCTGTAAAGTGCCCATTCTTTAATAAGGACTAAAAGCAGACAACTACAGAAAAAAAAAAGAAAAGAAAAAAGAAAAAACAGGAGAAACTTGCAGAACCCACGTGCGGTCAAAGGCTTTGCTGATCCTCCTTTTACGAACTTCTAAGTCGCTATAAATACGCAGCAATTTATGAAGTATTTACCACAGACTGATTGTCTTAAGCTTCTGGACTTAATCTTATTGTAGAGTAATTTTGTTTTTATTGCAGGAATAAGCTCTCAGAAGACCACAATCTCTAGGGAAATTTAAAAGTCTTTTCCTGATTCTTTCTTTCTTTTTTTTTTTTTTTGTACAACAGTCACTGATGTTCTCTGAAAGTGAGTGTTTTTGCAAGATCGTTCTCGTTTTACACACTCTCAGATCTAAAGAGTAAATGCCACTCGACTGAAGAAACTCTTTACATCTGTGCTGTCCTCAAAGAGGACTCCTGAGCAAATGCAGCAACAAAGCGATGTCTGCTGTTGTAATCAGCCTTTGAGCCTTTTGGGAGCTCAGCCTCTGGAGAGGGGAGAGAGGCTGCCTCCCTGGAGAGCCTCTCTGCCTATGCCTTTGTGGCTCCCCTCCCAGCAGACCCACCACTGTCTGACCGAGAACATATTAACCCTTATCAATATTCCCTCACCTTCCCAAGAGTTACAAAAAAAAAGCTTAAATACTATCCAACACTGACTGAAGGCATAAATTATGCTAAAGAACTTCTTGAGCTGCAGAATTCTTTAATTTTTGGTTGCATGTCACTACATAGAAGAGTTCACTGTGGGGCAAAAATGTAAAGATGCAACCAGGTGACATGACATTCAAAACAGTGGCAAAGCTCAGTTTAATAAGCGGTCACACATAATCCCATCACTCATTTGAACCATCAGAAGCCCCCTGTTAAACTGGAACCCATTTTTACAGGTCTGGATTTTTATCGCAGTCTAAAAGTCTTACATGTGGCCGAATTATCCTGCTCAACACACCTAATCAAAAACAATTTTCTTCCTCTGGAGTTTTCATTCACACAACCCTACCCAGAACATGAATCAAGCACTGTAACCCTGGCCCAGCATCTGTGCCACTCCCAGGGGACAAATAAGAGGGTCAAAGCCATCCTTGGAGAATCCATTCCTTACCCGTGACATCTGCTGTTGTTATCCTCAGTCCAGTGACAGCAGAACAATGCAGACGAAGATAAAATATACTTGAGAGCCCTGTTTGCCCTGTCTGCCTCGTTAAAAGTGTTATCTCTCATTTTATTTATTTATCCTACTGTTGGAAGCAGATATGATGAGCCGGTTTGTGGTGTTTTTCTTGAACCGATTGGTAACTAATTTCGATGGCCAACGCTGAGAGGGTCATAATGTGCTTCTGAATATCTAGCTGCTTCCGCAGCATCTGTAAATGCCACTACGGGTCTGCAGAGCGGGGATGAAGCCAGCACGCTGATAGAAGGGTGTGACGCATTAAAAAGACAAAGCTTAGCTGTTTACTAGTAAGCTTGTCCTCTGGTTCCATTTTCATGTTTGAAGTTCATCCCTGCAACTTTGATGTGCGCTGATTTAGGGGATTACAAGTCATTTTTCAAAAGACTTAGCATTAATTTGAAAAGTTATTTATTAATTTATTTATATTAGAGCCTTGATGATTTATCTGTTCGAGCAACAACAGAAGGGGAAAGAGGGTAAGAATTCGCAAAGAGTTGCTTTGGTTCTGTTTTAGTCGATAATATTATTGTAAAGAATCTGGAGGATTTCCTCTCTTACATTTTTCTGTGCAGTGCCAGAGTCAGACACTAAGGCTCCATTCAAAGTCAAAAGGGGCCCTGGCAAGGACAACAGTTTTATCCCTCTCTTCATAACAAAACACAAATTCCGCACAAATTCCCTCTCTGAGGGCTCTTTAACCCATTTCCCCTTCCCCATGTTCAATTAGGTTTGGTTTTATTATTTATTTATTGTATATTTAAAGGCAACTAACACTGGAAAGTGTAATAAAATGTACAGTGGGAGGATTAGGAGCAGCTCTTTAATCTCACGCTTCTGATAATACTGCATGGGCTGATTGATTAGTTTTTCAGGAAGCTTATGTCAGAAAAACCTAATCCGTCTTTGGATTGTGCCAGCCTTGTAAGGTTTTCCGCGCTGCCACTTTATCATGGCGGCGAATTACAGAGCTGCTGGGCTGTGATAAGGTCCTCGTCTCTTTTACAGACCCTACTGCCCAACCCCCTGTACCCCCCCCTTTTTCCCACTGGACAATGAAAAAAAATTGTGTTTATATTCTTCACATCCCTGCTCTGCCTGGTCTTCACATCAACCTCCTCCAGGATTTGCCTTGTTAGAAAAAGAGAAAAAAAGAGAGGGGAACTTAAGTCTTCAAACACCAGCCAGAGAAATTTTGTGCGGAATGGGAAAAAATCGAGGAAATGTCAAGAGGACTTGTGAAATTTCTTTGCAATTGATTAAACATGGATTGACAGAGGGAAGAGGCTTTGTATGTATGTGCTGCCTTCCATGAATCGTCTGGAGCTTACATTGTGCTGATATTTATCGGCTCAAATAGTGGCCACAATCTTTCTAGCCAGAGGGCTTGACTAGATAATCCCTAATAAACAATACTGTCTGTGGCATTTGCAGTCTTTAGCCTGTATGTTGTCTCAGACCTCTGAAGAAAAGGTTGTCATTTCTGCCTGTCATCCCTCCAATGTACCTTGGAGCACTTTAAGTTGTATTGACAGCGTGGAGCCCTGCAGCCTAATCCTTCTCCAATCATCAGTCCATGATTAGGGTCCTGAAATGGGGAGAAAGAATTTATGAGTGACAGGTGTCATACGATTGGATTTCACATTTACATTCACCGTAATGTGGCTGCCCAGCGAGGCAGTACAAACTAGGGTCGTCACGATTGTAAAATTGCAAACTCGACATCAATACCCAGGAAGATATTCGATACCAATTTCGATACTGTGGGGATGAAAAATGACAAATACTTAAAAAGGCATAAAAAAAACATTTTTTATTGACATGAAAAAGAGATCTGCAGATAAATAATCAGTTAAATAAAATCATTAAAAATTCAGGAAATGAATAAAAAGAAACCATAAAAAACAAGACAATCACATTTTCACTTAGTGCAAATAAATGCAAAATAAATAACCCAAATATAAGTTATGAAACAATTTGACTATGTTTTAACAATGTGTTATTCTTTTACTTTGCAAAAAATCAAAAAAATCTAAAATTAGCAAAAATTGTCTCAGTGACATTTTTGGATATCTGAGGTAAAAACACAAAAAACAACAATTAGAACAATATTTTGAGGTTTTAAACTATACAAGTAAACAACAATCAGTTAAAATGACTCTCACAAAATTTATTTTCAAAGCTTCAGGAGACTTGGGATCAAATTTTTGTTGTTCTTTAAACAGCGGTCGACTTCTCTCTGCTTCAGCCTGCATCTTAAATAGAAGAATACATGTTTGAGTCACGTTAGTGAGCTAAAGGCCACTAGCTGCAGCTAATGGCTAACAATGAAACAACCAACATTCATTGAGCAGCAAGCTAAATGCAGCTAATGCTGACTACAGTAGCTCAGACTACAGTAGCATGCTAGCTTCAGCTAATGACAAAACAACCAGCATTAATGCGGGCCACCAGTCAGACTAACATCAGTAATCAGTTGGACATTAAGGTAAATGATGAACGGTAGCTTTACTGACCTGTCTGAATTCATCATGAAGGCCAGGGTGCTGGTCCTTAGGGTGTTTTGTCACATTAGTCGTGCTACTTGCCTTTGTCGCCACTACTTTGAAGCATTGTGTGTGCACAGGTCTGTCTGGGTCTTTTGGTTTGCCATGTTTGTTTGCCTCATATGGGAAATACACTGCACTGGCCATATTTAGCAGCTGTAATACGAAGGGCAGCAAGCGGGCCTCTCCCAAATGCTGTACGCTGTCTACCTGCTGCGCTGCCTGCAAGGTGTGCACACCGGGCGCTGTGGGCGCACTCTGCACTGTAGTATCAATACCATGGCAAATTAGTATCAGGATACAACGTTTGAGTGTTGATACTGAGTGTCAATATTTTTGACAACCCTGGTACAGACTGAGTCTGAATAATGTTTGGATGAAGGGAAATTCTTAAGAGCACCCAGTGTGGCAGCTTTGGCGTCGGAAACATTATGTTCAATACCATGTTGCGTTTCCTGATGTTGGTCCACAGCTATGAATTTTAATGGGTGCTGCGCAGCCTGAGGTGGTGTCAGACCTGGAGGCTTTGCTACCTTAGCTTTTTCATTACCACACTGCAGGGTCAGAAACAGCTACTGCTCCCTGAAGCACAGCCTCCATTTTTAGCGGGCTTTGTTACAGTCAGCATCACAACGATTATGCCTCCAAATAAAACAGAGCATTGAGCTGCTTTGTTAAGAGTAGGTTTCCTCCTTAACCACGTCAGATAAAAGGATACAAGGTTGTCTGTTTGTGAAAATTCCTGATATCTGCGTTTGTCAGAACTTCCAAACTTTGATCCTGACAAATGAAGCACAGTAGGTGAGTTAATGTGTTATTTCCAAAAATACTGATAAACAAGGTTCCTAATAACCTCCTGGCTTAGAACTTTGGGGAAGACAATCATGCTATGTGCCAAAGCTAAGGAAAATGATTGACCTCTGTAATTAAAAGTACTTTTCTTTCTTGTAAAAAAAAAAAAAAAAGAAGCAATGTGTGACAGCTTTACAACAAGTACAATAAATCTCCTTTCTGATTATTCTTAGTTTTGCATTTTCTCCTTTGCCTTGAGGCTTTGAGGCCTTTCTTTTCAGCCTGTCATTTACAGCCCTAACAAAGCGCCGTCAGCCCCCCCTCTGTCTTTGTATGTGTCTTGTGAAGTACCTGTCTTCAGAGGTACTCTGAGAGAAAGGAAGCAATGTCTTTCCCGCTCTTGTTTCTTCTTCAAAGGGAGCTGCTTTCGAGGAATCAGTCGAAGCGCAATCTGCTTTGAAAACAGAAACGGTTGTTCTGTCAAATTCGGTGGACATACTCACGAGTAAATCAAGCAAAAAAACGTTTTTTGAATAAAACATGTGCCATCATTTGCAGCACAGATCTGAAGAGAAGAAAAAGACTAAATTGAAGATGTCACATAAATAAAGGCTTGGTGAGAAACACACATTTTACATCTTTCTGAGATGTAAGTGGAAAATATGAATACTCATCCCTTATGTTTCATTTCAGAGGAACATGTTATAGTCAAGAAGTATTACAAGCATACACTGCTGGATGAACCAGACGGTGTCAGAAAGTGGTCAAGAAAATGATAATTACACTCAGTCCGATGTGCTTTATGGCATTATCCCCCTGAATCCCTGCTATCAGACACACAGAGGTGTGCTGCAGGTGTCAGGAGCCGGCACAGGAGTTGGTGCTTTGACCATGTAAGGGGATTATGAAACTGATGATGTGTTGAAAGGTAACGCCTGCCTAAAAGTGAAGTGTTCAGGGCTTTGCTGCTGTCACTTATGGCAGGTGCTGAGATAACACAAGTATGCCGATTACCTGGAGGCTCCCGTAACCGAGCCTCCCTTCCCTCCCCGTCTTCTCTCCTCGTGGGATCTTTGCTAACAGTGAACACCCGACATCAGAGCATTTAAATTTTCCTTTCGTCAAGGTTTGAAACACTAAACTCTCACCCCGTGCTCACCCTATGGGCCTTGACACCACTGCTGTTGGTGAAAATCAAAATCTCTTGCAGTAAATTCACAAGGATGGACGTCACTGAGAGAATTTCACAATGGATTTTTTTTGTCTATTTTTATGCTAGTAAAACATTTAATTCACTGTTTATATATATATATATATATATATATATATATATATATATATATATATATATATATATATATATATATATATATATATTACATTTTTATATATGTATTTGGAAAGTGTCCCGTTTCTTATGATTTGTCACTATATAAATTCTTTTATTTTGAAAATGAAAAAAATAATAATTTACATAGATCAGAATAAATACTTGAACAAAAGTAACCAGAAAAAACAATAACAACAACAACCACCAAGGATCCAAATAAGATTGTTATTTGCATGTTGAAATTAGGAGTGAGATAAAGTTGAAATTTTTCACCTATCACATATAATTCCGAATTAACCTGCTTCCAAGCAATAATAATGATAATAAAATAATCACAAGATAAACAAAATATACCAAATACTACGGACATGATAAAACAAAGAGTAATCAAAGAAGATTTAATAAACAATGAAAACAAACAAGAGAAACTGTCCCACCCTTTGGTGATCTTCACACAGTCTCATCTTTGTATTTTTTGAGAATCATGTTTTTAACCATTTTCTTAAACTGCTCTGTGTTTGGACAAGTTTCACACCATAAACAGAGACTCAAAAGCTTTTTTTTTCTTGTAGTTCTCACTTTTACATTCTTAAAATAAAACAATCCCCTTAAATTATACTTTCCCTCTTTCTAACTAAACATGGCCTGAATGTTTCCTGGTAGTTGATTATTTTTGCTCTGAACATGATTTGTGCTGTTTGATGATCTATCTGATCAGTTTAACAGTTTTGACTTAAGAAACGTTGAATGTGTGTGATCCCTGTAACACACTCTGTTAGTGACCCTAGAAGAATGATTCGAGATTGTAGACAGCTCTTGAAAGTGTTACCCCAAACCTCAGCACAGTAGTTTAAATACGGTGAATCAAGAGAACTGTACAGAATGAGAAGTGATTTATTATCCAAAACCTTATGTTTGCTTTATTTAATAATGGAATATTTTTTTAGACTTTTGACTGTAAATGTTTTATGTGAGGGTTTCCAATGAAGATTTTCATCAGTTATTACTTCAAGCAATTTGGTTTCTGTTACCCTTTTGATGTCCACCCCATCAATTTCAACCTTTGTCTGTGTACTTTTTCAGCCATTGATTGATTGATTGATTGAAATATTCCCTGGCTTGGACATATTTATATTCCACAGAAATAAGGATCATCCATCATATCTATCAAATTTAGGCAAAAATCTATTTCTCACAACAACTTAAAAAAAACTATGCATGGTTAATGTTCAGAAAAACACTCCAGTAAGACAGCTAATAGTTTTACTTGAACAAAAAAAAACTGTTTTCAGTCACAGTCTTACAAATGGATCTTATACCTGATTAAAAATGTGCAGTTTTTATCTTTGAGTAATGGTACAAGGTGTGATGTTGTAAGGTCAATGAGTGGTCTGATTTTCTGAAATGTAATCAGAGTGACTTGGAGAAAAGAGATGAGGGGCCTTCTCTCCTAAATGAACAAGATCAGAAAATCACAGATGAATCCCAAATCATTTTATTTTGCTTTGTGGTATCAAAGTTAAATGGTTCAGATTTTGCTGTACAAGTAGCAGAGTGTAAAGTTGCATCATCAGTCGTTGCATAATCAGACGAGCAAGAAATGGCTGCACAGACATCTTGACTTTATGAGCTTGTTTGTTGCTTCAGGACTTGAATCATCTGATAAAGTCAAGTAGTTGTTTGTTTATAACACCTTGAATGTGTAATTAAGCATTAGTTAACTTCTCTCTGATTATCAGGACGTCATTTTCTTTTACACCTTTGCTCAACCCTCAAGATCCCAGGCAGTTTCTGGTTGTTTTTGCTTCTGTCCCATTTTTACTCACTGTGGTCTTATTTTTCTCTGCAAAGTGAAGTCCTGCACCTCTATAGATTCAGGACAACCATGACTATAGACTGATGTAACTCAGTTATGTCTTCATACAGTGTGACAAAATTTAAAAGCTATAAATCATTACAAAAAAGGAAAAACAGAAATTCAGTTCAAAGAACAAGTTTTTTTGGATTGGATGAACGGTTTGTAAATGCCAGTCATTTAAAAATAAGTAGTATGTTGATTCCAAGGCAGGATTGGGATCCTGAGGGTTAATAGAAAATGTTAGCTGGTTAAGAAATGTCTCTCCTCCATAAACTGAGCACTTGCTCTTATATCAACACACTTTTAGGTCTGTAACAACACTGTAGCGGGGCACACACATAACAACTGTCGGGCTGTTTTTGTCCCAACTTTCCTCCTTCCTGACCAAGGACGGCAAACGCCCGATTAGCTCATGTCTTATCAGTTTATCCTGTCAGATCATCCTGTGGTCTGAGGTGTTTAAGAGTGAATTTGTCCCGATAATTAAACTTGCTCGATATTTACGACCCAAAATCCGACAACAAAAGCTGACAACTCCAGAGTCATGACTCAGGGAATTGTGATGTAGAATATAATGTAGCCAATCAGGAGGCGAGCTGACTGAGGAACAAGGAAGCAGATGAAAACAAATCAAGCATGGCTGAACTGACACGGAAAGTTCACAAGGAAAGTCCGTGTTCCCGCTGTCTCCAGGATTTTTTCCACAGTTTTTTTTTTGGTTCAGGAATTTTCCATTAAAAATAGTCCCAAGACCACCATCATTCCCTCTTCTGTGTCCTCTTCCAGTGGTGCATTTGGTGTTAGCCAGTTGCTGCTATGTGTCGCTATGTTTCTTCTTCTGTGTTTTGTTAGATCACATATGGTTACAAGAGATTTCTGTCTTGGAGGACTAGATTCTAGATCGGTGGTGGGACAGAACCGTTACATGTGTAGTGAGCCTTGTTGGGATTACTGGAGCACACCACACAATACGATCAAAACAATTCTATGCCTGATTTTTTGATCTTCATGTGTGGGCTCTCTAACAGATAAAACATCTCTTCAGATTTAGAAAATCCCTGTCTTATTCCAACTTTGTACATTCACAGTTTGCAGTTTAAAAGTGTGTTCACAACTGTTTATCTGTGACTCATAATAAGTCCATTTAATGTGAAACAAGGAACTAGCCTTGTAGTTATATTCTGATCTTGGTAGTTCTATTTCAAGTCTTAATAATGATGTAATTCAGCTTTCATCAGTTTTATTAAGCACATCTGTCAGCGATTCCAAGTAAGTGATGCCCTGTGGAATGGCAGAAAAACTGTTTGGCTGTGAAATAATCAGCGCTTTCTTCTGGGATGTCATTCCCTTTCCTCTCACCATCAACACTGTTCAGATGGGCAGAGGCTGGTCAGGTGTATATCAAAGACTGTATAATATATCAGTGCAGTGGCTGTGACATCACACATTTGTTTCTGATACAGAGTTTTAAAGCCTTTTGTCAACAGCCTCCATTAGAAGTGGGTGAGAGAATTGTTTCACATAAGTGTCTGGATTTTTTCTTTTAGAAGTTTTTTTTTAAGTTTTTTTTTTTTTCAAATTTAAATCCTTAATTGTAGTCTTTGTTTATAAGCTGGGTTAAAAAAACATTACCGCTTTTCTCCAGCAGAGGTTGAAATGTTTTTCTTTGATGATCTAGTAACATGATGTGATATTCCCTGAATACATCTTAAAAACTGACTCACATGTGATGTTCATTTTTTTGGGAAATATGGCTCCTGATATAGTCTGTAGACATCATCATACAACCTTACATGGGCTGATGTTAAAATAAGGGAAGTAAAATTGCCTATATCGCAGAATCGTAATTTAAATTGAACTGGCACCCCAAAAATCGTAAAGTATTGAATTGTGAAAAAAGCATATAGTCTCAGCCCTACTCTTTGTACAGTGTGTGTGCAGATAGAGAAATGAGCTGTTCAGACCCAGCTGTTTTTTTGGCTTTGTGTTTGTATCTTCGAGGTTTCTGCAGCCAGCCTCAAGCAGACTTATTTTAAGCACTTTTGTTTTTTTGACTGGAATTTTCTGCTTGGTGTAAACCCACCGAGTCGCCTACAGGACAAATTTTGAAGAAGGTCAGAGTCAAAACATCATGTTTATATTTACATATACAGTCTAATTACAAAGGAATCTTTATATCTCAGCCACACCAAGCACCAGACAAATCAAAGGATACTGACAGCCCTCAATATTATAATAAGGTATCAGAAATACGCAGATGATGAATTGAGCCAGAGATTCAATACTGGATCCATGATGCCTTTAGTGGGATAGTTACAATATTAGCGGCTGTTGTCTGTCTCATTCTTAGCGAGGTCAGGTGGTAATGGCCTAGAGGATTATACTGGAGTGGAATAGATATGCTACACACACACACACACACATACACACACACACACACACACACACACACACACACACACAGACCATAGCTGTCTGTGATTGGTAAGGGGCCCCTGGTGTGGATTTTCTGTTGCGATCCAGCACATTGTGAAGCACCTGCCATGTGTTTCCCTGGACGGGCTCTGATTAAAAGTGATGGCTCTGGAGCGTGAGGCTGTTCCAGCGATCAGAGCACCAATCTATTTTTCAGCCGAGTGTAGACTCTTGCTCTGGGCTGCTTAAACACCTTGAGGGCCTTCTCTCCTGGAACTGGTTCAGGGTGTGAATCATTACAAATGATATACCCGCTAACATCAGGAGGAAGATGGCTGAGGAAGGGTTCAGCGAAAGGGATTGCGGTGTGAGAATGTTTTTTAATGTGAGTGAAGCCGCTTGTCATCGTGAATGCTTGATAGCAAGTGGCTACCGTCAGTCCTGCTCTGCAACGACCGGTGATCTTAAACCAACCACACCAGCTGAGCTGCTCTGATATGCTGTTGCAATAAAGCTAGGAAGCAGACAGTGATCCAGCCTGTGTAATTTCCATGAGATGTCCAGATTTTTAGTACGCACAAGTGCATCAAGTTAATGAAGCTTCAAGTTACAGAAAATTAGCAGAGAAATGAATTGAACCACCAAAGTGGGGTCAATTTGCACAGATAAATCCATGAAGAACAGTAGAGTGCATCATTGGAAGTGCTCTGCTTGCACTGATGAGCAGGTTAATTGTCCATTTTGTTTATTGTGAGGGAGATGCCTGAAACCAATTTCCACAGACCCATATTCCAACCTTATGTGCAGGGGGGAAAAATCAACTCTAGAAATCTTAAAAACAGATTATTTTAGCTCACTGATACAGGGAACTCACTAATGCTCTGACACAAAGGCTGTAACGCAGAAAGGGATTCCATCAACGCCATCAAACCGACTCGATAGTCTTGCAGTTCGAAATCCATCACTGCTGAGCACAATTTTCACCAGCTGCTAACTGCAAACTCACTCTGACAGTATCTCTTCAGATGATCCAGAAGCCAGATGTCTCTTTCCTCTTAATAACTTTCTAGAGGCTACTTCTGGTCATCTTGGCTATTACCTTTAGGTCAGGCCTTTTAAAAGATATGTCCACCCATGGGACAACAGGCAGCAAGCTCCACGATGCTTATTACTGATGAATGTCAAGACTGATCCTCACTCATGCTCAGTACCCCTTTATATTACAACTATTATGCATCAAATTAAGAACACATTACAGGTGGAATGTAAGGAATAATGTATGATAATCTGGTTGTTCAAATGAATCAAGTCTGAACAGGGTGATTGGGATCCAAAGTGGGGGTTTTGTCATGAAGGGATCACTCAGCTGGGACATCCCAATGATCTTAAACTATCCCCTTAATTGCACAGCAACTTACTGAATGAATCAATCGTTTTACACCACATATTGATTCATGTCTGATTTTATTGATTTAAAATTGATTATATTTGTGTGTACAGTGGGCCATTAAATGTGCAGCCCTCTTGAAGTGAACTCATTAAGCTGCTCTCTAAAAACGAGGTTAGACTGCTGTTATTACTCACATCAAAAATGATATTTCTTAAAAAAAAAAAAAAAAAAAAAAAAAAGGTAATTCAGTACCTAAATCAGATGGAACATTTTCACTGATGGTGAAGTATCATAATGAAGAAAAGCTTGCATTCAGCAAGGCACTTGATTGCATTTTTCTTTCTGGTCTGTTTTTTTTTTGTGGAAGCCCAATTGAAAAAATATCACACATGGAGCCATCAATGACATGTGTTCTTAAAATTTTTATCAGGGCTGGTAGAAAAAAATGTGTCATAGTAGTAACACGATTTTTTGTTTTACAATTTTAAAATTGTTTTTTTGGGGGGTTAAAAATTCATTTCTTTCCTAATCTAAATGCTTAATTGTAGTCTTTGTTTATAAGCTAGGTTAAAAAAACATTACCGCTTTTCTCCAGCAGAGGGTGAAATGTTTTTCTTTGATGATCTAGTAACATGATGTCAGATCCCCTGAATACATCCTAAAAACTGACTCACATGTGATGTTCATTTTTTGGGGAAATATGGCTCCTGATATAGTCTGTAGACATCACCATTGTTCAGCTTTACACGGGCTGGTGTTACACAAGGGAAGTAAAATAGCAAAAATCACCAATATCGCAGAATCACAATTTAAATTGAACTGGCACCCCAGAACTTGTAAAAGAATCAAATCAAAAAGTTATCATCCCAGCACTATTTTTTTATGCCCCTGGTCAGTCAAGGGCTCCTAGATTTAGCCAAACAGTCTTGTTTTGAATTGGTTGACTAGTTATTTAACTAACAGACAGCAATGTGAACAGTTTTCTGTTCAGAGCATTTAACTATTGAGTGTGGAGTCCCACAGGGTTCGGTTTTGGGGCCTTTAACGCTCTAACTTGTACTTCACTGATGTACATCAATGATGTGTGAAGTTTCAAAATGATTGCAGTTTGTTTTATTTGCTGATGATACAAACTTCTTTTGCTCAGGACATGACTTAAAAACTCTAACAAGTAGTATTGAAAATAAAATGGTAAAATAAAAAGCATGGTTTAATGAAAATAAGTTATCAATAAATTTAAATAAAACTAAGTTTATGTTTTTAGCTCAGAAGATGAAGAGCACAGAAGAAAACTGAATTTTAAGCATAAGTTTGTGAGGACAACCTTAAAACAGAGGTGTATTTCTGTAATTGGAGTAAAGCTGTGGAATTTGACATGTTGTGTTCAGATATTTAAAAAGAGTTATCAGACTGTATGAAATCAGTTAGTGTTTTTTTTTTGTGTGTTTTCCTTCCAATCTCATAGGATGTGTAGACTGTATTGTTTGATTTTTTCATGTTAACATGGTTCATTGATTGCAACTGGACAGACCATCCAAACAAAAACAAATTTCTACCCCATGTGCCTCTGGTTATTGGTTGTCTTCATTTATAACTTGGTAGAATTCTCTGTCATACATATCTCCCAGTTTTTCTGTCTTTATCCTCTCCTGGCTGTACACTGACCTTTTTTTTTACTTTAATCTTTTTAAACGAAAAGGTCCCTGGGATATAAATTTAAAAAATTAAAAAATCTTACAAGTCAAACATAGGTACTGCTATGGTCAAGGCAGCTTGTAAAAACACTAATAGTTAAATAAGTATTCTTAAATAACAATATCTTCCAGCCAACCAAACAAATAAGATGCACAGACAGTAGTTTTATTTAGCCATCACTGGATAACATAAAATTATGTGAGAGAAAACTCCTGTGCAATAAGAATTTAAGTGTTAAAGCTCAGTGTTAAAAAAAACACACCAAAAAGCTGATTTATGGTATTTTTTAACTGCCAATAAAATATAATATATAATCCATTGTTATACCAAAAATAGGTTTTCACGTGAAATATTGATACATCAGCTTATATTTTTAATAAAACAAAGGCACAAAAGTGATCCATATCTTTGCTTCATGATTCTCATTCAGCAGTTTTAGGATATTTGTTCAGAGGGACCCTTCGGATGCAGAGATATACTTTCTGTACCCTGTGAGAGAATCACTGTTTACGTAGTTTTAATTACCTCAAATTCAATTCATGCATTTTGTTGCATGTTGATAGAAACTATATGCAGTTGATTAACTTAAATAATACATAGTCCAATATGTTTCATTATTCACTCAAAATGCAGTTACAGATCACAGTTCTGGAGTAAAAGCTGCCTTACTGTACTAAAGCTGTCACTGTATTAAGACTGTGTACAGTGCATGAATATGGGGGGATGTGTTTTAGACATGTCATCTGAAGATACTGAATATTAACTGGAAATATCAACCATTAACAGTTCAAAATGGTCTTAACATTTTCCATTTTTCAAACTATGTTTTTGTTGTGCTGGTGCATCGTGCTATTAAGACATTAACAGCTGAAGCACCTTTGTGATGTCAGCTTCTTTTTCCAAGCCTTTCCTACTCTGCTCCTTATGATTGTGAAATGAGGTCTGGTGTTTTCCACCCTGTAATGCTGCAGTTATTATCATAATAATGTCTTGTTTCAAGTTGCCCCATAATGCCTCTAGCATAGAAGCACAGATTAAGAAATCTTAATTAAGCTTTTGTAGATTCTCCTTCATTAGACCTTGCCTCTTTTTCCAGCGTCTTGTTGTACAAAAAACTTGGCTTTCTTAGTCTGTTTTAAAGAGACACCACTTCTGCCTGTACAAATGAGAAGTAAAAGTCTCTGTGTGTGTATGTGTGTGTGTGTGTGTGTAGAGAGAGAGAGAGAGAGACAGAGAGAGGAATAAACCAAAGCCTGTGTCAGTGCAAGCTTTCAAGTTCCCAGTGCTTCATCTCTCTTGGGGCATTTAAGTATTAGATATCCCTCTGCTGATCCCCTTGTTGTCACAGCAATTTCCCAGTTGCTCATCATACTTAAACTCCTCTCTCATTTCCATTATAATCATCCTATACAAAGCTCACCTGAGACTTACACTGAAATACAAAATTTGGTTTCACCTCTGAAGCTGTGCAGCATGACAACTAATGTGTAACGCATATAACAGTTTGGGATGGAGGAGAGAGGCGTACCACATTATCTTTGTTCACAGCAGAGATGAAATGATCCTGCTGGGAGCCAGCAGCCCCACAGATTTTACGTTCAGTTTTTCTGTCTATTGTGGTGTTATAAGAGTCCAATCAAATTAACAGCTGAGCTCAAATAGGTATTACTAAGTGGCAGGATCAGTTGGGGAATACTGCCAAAGGAATTAGTTAGTTAAATTGATGTAGCTGTGATGAGCAACACAGAGGACATGACAGCAATACTTCAGTCATTGGTTTTAACAGGGAGGGACTGTCTCAATTGAACGTGATGATGGTTTTTGGATGGGGCATTATCTGTGAGGGAAAAAAAATGGATTTCTCATAATATATCCCAACAGCTGGGAAACTATACCCAGATACACAGCGAGATATAACAACTGAGAAAAGCTACAAATATAAGATCCACGGCCGCAAAAAGCAAGACGAAGGCAGCAGCTTTTACATGTCAAACTGAAAGTTCACCAAGATATTACTGTGACAAAACAAACTGCATCAGCCAGACCTAGTTTGTTGGCCTTGTTCACATGTGCCTCGTTAAGCTTCAGGCAAAATAATAATTAATCTGGAAATACTGTGCAGCAGTTCAGAGAGGATTCAAACAGCCACTGCTCAGTGCTTTCAACATCTGCTTTTCTCAGTGATCCTGGTAACCAGGCCTCAGGAAAGCCGGCACTACTAATTACTATTAAAACTAGCTTAGCTTATTGCCCTGAATCATTAAAACTTTATCTGAAGTGGACCAGGAATCATTCCTTGAGCTAAAGGGCTTTGAGGTACGAGAGTGGATCACAGTACAGTGGTGCATCTGGATCAGCACTTGGCTCACACTTCACTGCAGAAGCCTTGTTGTGGAACATTACAAGCCCAAGTTCATATTACATTGAACATTTAAGAATAGAAAAACTGATGTGAAATCAGCTCACATGTTAAATACAAAGGATTTTCAGTGGTCTGTTATCTGTCAAGTCATCCTATATGAGACATTATTCAAGTATGGCTGTGAGAGGGCTGTTTCTTTCAAAATACTAACTAATGGATCCGTCTTCATCCAAAATCCTTTTACCACCTTTACCCAATTTCCCTCTCATCTAAATTTCTGATTGCACCGAAAATGTGCCTCATCAATACTGCACTGGCCTGCGGTAGTGGTACCGATCAAATACCAAGAAAGTAAATACAGGGCCAGTAACACCAATATTGTTACCAATAAAAAAAACCCATTAATTTGAATATTTATCGCTGGCATCAATTATTATAATTTAGCTTTAAACAGACAATTTTGATTAAATCATCACAGAGACATAAAAAGATATTTAGAAAATCTGTGATATACTGATAATTTAGGGCAGCGGTGGAAAACAACTCACACTGAGTGATGTTCTAATAAATTGGTAAAGCACTGTTTATGTAACATTTATATCTTTATGTAGTTTCACATTTTCAGTTACAGTAAAATAATTCATTCAGATTTATTTTAACTGGCTGGATTTATTATATGACTGTTCCAGTAGTTTATTTTAAATTAGTTTTCTGAATTTACAACTATGAAGACCCATTACATTTTGAAAAATAGTTCAGGAACCGGTATCAAAGTGCAGGTATTGGTATCATAACAGGTGTTGAAAATTTTTGATTGATACCCAGCCCTATGTCTGAGTGGCGGGACTGAATGGCAACACTCAGAGTTGAGTGGGGAGGAGGGTGAAGGGAGGAGTGCACATGAATGAAGTGAGTGAGAGGAGCACACATAGAGAAGAGAAACTGAAACTTGAGTGTCGATATTATCACACAAGTATTGATCAACACCGGTATCAACGTTGGTATTGGTATATAGATATTTTGGATTGATCTGCCCACCAATAGCCTGCCGGCATCTTTAGTCAGAGGGAAAACAAAGGTTTCCTTGAAATTCTAAAAATCAGAGACTTGCTTCTAAGGTTTACAGTTTGTACTATACCTGTATCCTTACAAAACTGTGGCCAATGGTAACAAACTTGTCTTGTATTCACCTGCTGTGTACAGAATAAAAATAAAGTCTGCCTAAGTCTAAGAAGAAATATAGAATTAGATGGAAATTAGTTCAAAATCAAGGATTTTGTTAGATTTAAAGGACATTGAGGATTTTCTAAGTGATCTTGAAAAAGTCTCACTTCTAGATATCTGCCTGATCCTAATCCACAACTTAAAATGAGATTATCAGCACCAATACAGGTTATTTCTAAATGCAATTTCTTAGCTTCTTGAAGTTGCTATGACAACACCACGCCAGCTGATGAAGATAAGGAGTGAAAAGAGAGATCTGTGCCCTTCTCTACTTTCTGGGATTGTTGTGATGGCAGACACTGGAGCTGAACTGGCAAAAAGAAAAAAGACAGAAGAGATGAAGAAAACTAAAGGCTAAAGGCTAAAACATGAGCTTAAGGCTAAAACATGAGCGAAAGGCTAAAACTAATGAACTAAACTGTTTGTGATAATGTTCATTCCAACCCACATGCAGCAGTTATTCTGCAGTGATCTGATCAAACTTGAGAGTCTGTCAATAAAATGAAGAGTGAGGTTACATTAGCTCTGATTGGTAGATGAGCAGGACATAAGGATTTGCTAACGTTACTTGTTAGCCTATGGATACGTCTCAGAGCACCGGGCTGCAAGTAGAGCTAAATATAGCCGGCTACTAAACTACGGTACAAACTGACAAAGTTTACTTGTTGTCACGTTTCAAACAACAGCAGTTGATAAATACCTTACCTCTTCACGTATCTGGTAAAAAGTTGTCTTGAACAACCTCTTTAATGTCATAAAATCAGATTAGGAAATAAAATAATACTTTTGCATTTATAAAATACTGGTAAAAATTCATTGTTAATTTTTAAGGCTTTAATAAAAAATAAATTAAAAAAAAAAAAACAGAGCCAGCTTTGCTGACACTGGTTGGAAAGTTTATTTCCAAATATCGACAGCCTGTTTAAGACTCAAATTTAACATTATTACTTTATCTAACTTTGGAAGGAAAAGGAAAAAAGTAGCCTCAAAATGTCAAACTCCTCCTTTAAACACTTAGTCACTATAAGCAGGATAATCTAACAAACATTTTTCATCAGTGAGGCAAGTAGCTTTTTCCTGTGAAAATAAGTCACATGCCTATCCTTTCCATATTTCCTCTAAAGGTTTTTTTTTATTACTATTTTAAATGTATAAGAATTGTCTTTTAGATGATCGGTTTGTGAGGATTTCACAGACCATCTGAACTACACTGACGTTTGTGCTTTTTCTCAAGAAGCTAAACACAGTGCAATAATTTATTATTTATTATTAATTATTGCACTAACACCAGCAAGGCACTTTAATGTAAAACTTGTCACTGAGAATAATAAATTTAATAAATTAGTAATAATTAAATTGAATGTTTTAGTTATGGCCACTTCTGTTTTAACTACGGTTTTATGTCACTGACGGTTTTCTTTCCTCTGCTTTCTTTAAAGGTCGCATGCAGAAAAGCACATGGAGGAGCCACTGAGCTAATTGAGTGGGGAGACAGTGATAATGCAAAGAAGATTTCTCCCATGGGAGCCAGTCCACGAGTCCTCAATCCCCTGCGTTTGTTCGCCAGGGGCTCCCCTGGGTTCAAAAGCAACATGAGGGAAATTACATATTTACAGAATATGGAGGACTTCTGGGACTGGTTATCTAACCAGACAGATGTTCAGAGCGCACAGGCCAGAACTAAACGCAGACCCATCGTCAAGACTGGCAAGTTTAAGAAGATGTTCGGGTGGGGGGATTTTCACTCCAACATCAAGACTGTAAAACTTAACCTGCTGATTACAGGAAAGATCGTAGACCACGGAAATGGCACTTTCAGCGTTTACTTTCGGCACAACTCCACTGGCCTGGGGAATGTATCGGTCAGCCTGGTACCACCATCCAAGGTGGTTGAGTTTGAGATTGCCCAGCAGTCCACTCTAGAGACTAAAGACACTAAATCATTCAACTGTCGCATTGAATATGAGAAGACGGACCGCAACAAGAAGACTGCTTTGTGCAACTTTGACCCATCTAAGGTGTGCTATCAAGAGCAGACGCAGAGTCATGTGTCCTGGCTGTGCTCAAAGCCCTTCAAAGTCATATGCATCTATATAGCTTTTTACAGTGTAGACTATAAACTGGTGCAGAAGGTATGCCCTGACTACAACTACCATAGTGACACACCTTACTCCTCCACAGGATGATCTCGCTGTTGTTCGTGTAAATTAACTTTTAGTTTCAGTCATGTAAATGTCGACCTTTAACCTCTTTGTCCCGAAACGCACAAGTACCCGAGACAAACTCTGGAGAGATTTGAATACAGCGGTGTTCAACTTTTCAACTGTAGACAAATGTATTAACGAATCACCTTGGGATAGCTAGGTATCCAGGGACTTGGTTTTTAGGGTTGATACAGAGATTGTTAGCAACCCTGGATGACTCCTCCACATCACAGCAGCACGTGTTCTCCTTTAAACACTCATGTAATTAGAGTGCTGTCCAGATGTTTTCTTCAAGGCTAGACCATCGGCAAGATGTCTCCCAGTTGGAAGAGCATATCTGGCTTCTGTCAGAATCTAAAGTGAAGCTTCAATTGTGAAATAATTTCCTCACATCATTTGAACAGTGTGGACTAGGTTTAAATATGACAAGACTTCATATGAAATCAAAACAGACCTGAACTTAAAAAAAAAAAACAAAAAATCAATAAAGGCGCTGGAATGGTTGTTCACTGGGGTGTAAAATGACCTATAACAGTGTAAAACTGCAACATTTACACTGACAAAACAAAATAACCTGATAATAGATAATATGCCCATGACAAATTAAATTGATGCAGTTTAATCCAAAGTCAGGTGGAGAGCTTAATCATACATTATCACATACACCCCTGTGCAGTAGGCACCCATTTGTGTCTGACCTCTTCTTCTTTTGTGCTGGTTATTTGCTGCCATCACTGTAAGAAATGTATGCTAAACTAGTATAAAATCCAACATGAGTGTTTGCTGGATGCACTTTGAGGCATTAGACTGCCGAGTGGCACCACAGTGGATTAATGTGTCGGGGTTGATAATTGTGGACAGGTGGATTTAGTGAGTCTGGCAGACAATTATCAGCACTTTGTCATGGTCCTGCCACCGGCACTGACATTACCTGTCTCAAATGGGCTTTAATTAGCTTGGGAAATTTCTTTTAGCTAAGACCAATAGTGAAGGAACCAAAAGTGGAGCAACCATAAAGAAAAAAGAAAATGGAAATAAAGAAAAAATAGGAAAAAAAATAAAATAAAAAGGGGGTAAAACTGCTGCATAGGTCTGCCACACTGATGAGAAGTGGCACATTAATTGGATAAATTACATCGCCACATTCTGGAGCAGGCTCGATGAAAAGTGACTGTGGGAAAATAGATAAAAATAATCAAGTCTTGCAGAAAATGGTTTGGCGAGCTTTGACTTTTGGATAAGCAGTTTTAAGGCAATTCAAGGAAAACACTGAAACAAAAAAGGTGGTTTCATGCATTATGAGTTCCTTTCTTTAAGATATGGCTAATCAGTAATTTGTGTCTTTGTACCCTTATTTGCTGTACCATGTCTCTCCTAATCAGCTGTAAATGATTGTCACGTTATGAAAATGAAAAGTGTATGATAAGGTAATCTAGATTTTAGTTCTACTCCTTTGTGCAAATGCTGTGTATTATTGTGTCGCTCTAATATTACTTATTTCTTTTCTAATGGCTTCAGAGTAAACAATGTTGAATTATTCTAATTTTCCAGAGAAATATATCAATAAGTATAATGTATCTTAATTTTGGTGTGTGTTGAGTGATATCATGTACATAAATGTCATATTGTTAGTAACAGATTGTTCGCAGATTTGACCCATTTTGATTTCCAGCTTGATACATTTGGATAAAATAAAAAATGTCCCTGTAGATAAAAAGAGCTAAGTGGTTTGTACAGTTAAGCATCCTAAATTGCTTGATTTCATTTGGAGTTAATTTTGTTAAAATTAGACTGTAAAAATCTTTTATGGCATTAAACTCATTTAAACTTGAATTTTGGTGTATTGTCACATTGTGTAAGATCCAGTCTTTTAGACTGTACACTTAAAATCTGTTGTCCTGTTTGATTCCTATAACAACTTTTCAACGGGATAAACGCATCTTTTCAAGAGTTACACTCCAGGATACTTTTTTTAATGGGCAATAAATCTGTGTCCACAGGCATGGATGATAGCAGCAGTACACCTTAGGGAGCACATCCATTTGCTGTGACCATCAGTGACAGGGGGACTTTTGTTCGCTTCCATTACTCTTATCTGATCAGGGAGAGGCACCCACTCCTGAGACATCAGACTCACAAGGGTAGGCTGCTGCACGGATCTGGATCCTTGGAAAACTAAGAGAAACGTTAGCATGTTGACACTACCTGACACCCAATAATGATGTAACTTATCAGACACCTTTACCTACAAAATCAATGTTAATTTTAATCTAAAATATATTTGGGAATAATGTTTCCTCGTTACTTCTAGAAAAAAAAATCAACAACATTCACAAGGTTTTCAAAAAGGATCAAAATGGTTAAAAAATAATTCCTATGAAATAATATTGTAGCCCAGCACAATAACAATCTGCAACATAAATATGAAAAGTCTGTTTTGTTGCTTTTTCTTACCTGCTGAAGACTGGAAGAGTTAGACATACAGTACGACTGTTCTCTTTCACCTCAGCAAATGTGGGATAAACAAAATGATCTGACCGGACCCTAACGCCTCAAATACACCAGATGCATCTGCAGTCCAGCTCCGCTCCGCTGTGTGTTGACTGCGTTCATCAGCTCACACCAGCTGCAAGTTGCAAGACTGACAGAAAGCTGGAGTTGCGAGACCGAGGAATTCCCACACTTTCCACTTCATTAAATGAGTTTCTCTTCATTCATGTTGGGTTGTAAAACCTCAAACCTGTTGACTCCTGGTGTGTCTTAGTTCATCGTGACATTTTGTTGCAATGGTAAAGATAAATACAATCTGGTTTAGACACAGTTTGTTTTATTTTGAAAGTCACAGGCTCCTTTGAGGTAGTTTCAGTGCACTACTCTACGGCTCCAGCGTGAGCTGACATACGACCTTGAATGGAAACCTATATGATCCAGTGCCATGACAGAACAGAGCCGGACAGGAGATGTATCTGGTGTATTTCAGCCGTTACAACATTCATTAAAACTCATTCAAAGAAAACAAATATCGTTAGTGAAAAGCATCTTAGAGATTATCACAAAATATTTCTTGGCAAGTGAAGCCACATGAAAGTGTTTCTTTTGTCTTGACTGATCACTGTATAGAAGGAGAATGAATTACAACCTCAAGTTGCTATCTTAGCTAACAAAATATTTTATAATCTAAAGATTCTTTAAAAGAGGTGTGTATGTCTATTTCTGGTCACATGGACATTGTTTATGTTACTCAGACAAATTTTGATCATTTCACTGTGACTGAAGGCATTTTCCCTTTCAAGTACTACATGAAGGAGGACAGAGAATGAAAAAGATTGAGTTTTACAGTCAGCTTAAAGCAGAGATGCTGTCTCATATTCTGCTTGGATCTTTCTACAGCTTTCTTTGATGAAAAGTATCTTTCATGTGCTAAAAAATGTTAAACACTAAAAAAATTCTACTGTAAAAAAGGAGTTTAAAAGTGTATGGGGATTTTCAAAGTTGTCTTGTATGGTAGCCCATTTCTGCCATTAAAAAAAGAAAAGAATAAATAAATATTTCAAGTCATAATAATGAAATACTATCGATACTATGTCATGACTAGATGGGGGGCTGCCTTTTTCTGCAGCAAATGCTGGAAGTTGAAATGCTGAGCCTTAACCCTAACCCCTTATGACATCGACAACTGTGCAAGTTTACCTCTCTCGGTGATCTTTGACCAGTCCTATGTATAACATCATCACAACATTTGACAACATCGGCTTTGTGGTTTCCATGGAAATGGATAGTTTCCATTCATTTTAATGAATGAGCAGAACAACTAAGTCATAGTTTCTCATTATTGTGACTTAGTATCTCATGATTATGACTTTGTTTCTCATAATTATGACTTAACTTTTTGTGAGACTATCCTTTTTTTTTCTTTCCACTGGCGGAAATGGGCTTCCATAGTCTTGTGCTGGAGTATCTTATAAAAAAAAATAATTGGGGAGATGGTGAGTAAAACATTCACTTGATCTGACATCTTAACCTATTTTCCATCAAATGGAATCAGTGCGGATATCAATTAATAAAAAGTGCATCAGACTGCTGAAAAATTGTTTAATGGGTTAATGCAGGCATTCTTGCAGACAATAACTTCATTTTTTGCTTCCAAACAAACACGCTGAATGACAAGTAATATCATGTAAAAATGATTACTACTTCTCTTTTAATTTACAAAACCATCTGAAGTGTTGGTCACACCACACTAAATACGAGACAGACTAAATAACATGACAACCCCCCAGTCGAACACAGATAACATTGCCAGTGGAAAAGATGCTCAGCATCCTACAAATATCCAAGCATGTGAAAGGAATTCTTTTTTGCACATACTCAATTCATTTTCATTCTGCACAAATCTGTCCGATAATTGCAGAAAATAAATTGTTTAACACAAAATTGGTACTTGGACACTTTCTGTGACAATAACATGGCCATGCATTAGTCTCTTCTCCACTTTTGTTAACCACAATATTACTGAGAATATATATTTGAAACTTGGCAATACTAAAGGACAGGAGTCAAAATTGCATCTATAACGGTTCACAGATGTATGATCCGGAATATGTCATTCAAATGGGAGACTAAATACTTCCATAACTTTCCAATGTTCTAGATAATAGGGCAAAAGTATTGACACTTTTCCACCTCACGTTTTATAACGATTGACACTGGGTCTTTATAATGGCAGAATACAATTTTTCCCACGAATATGCAGTAGAACAGTCTCTTGTACACCGGTCTTTTGAAGATAGTTGCTGTAAACTGTCATTTACATAGAAATGGTGCCATCAATATGGGGCATACTCATCTTTTAAAAAGTGTAAAGAACTGACCTTGCACTGAAAGTGTTCATGCTTTTAATGTCTAGTCACAAAATGGGCTAAACATTACAAATATATAATATTTCCCATTGAGTTAAACCTTTGTTACGTTCCTAAAGAACTCCATATCAAAACGACTATTCATGGGAACTAGTGCAACCTGGAGGTGGCCTGGTCTTTGTGACAAGGCAGGCACAGAGTATAATAGACAAAGTACTCTAGAGCAGCTCCAGAGCAATGGCAGATATATTAAGGCCATTTTTAAAATACAGGGAAAAACAGTAGCAGACAACTTGACTTGCTACCCATGCTGAAAAAAATTCAGTTAGGGCAGGGCAGCAAAGCAAGCAAGCAACACCACTTTAACCATTTTTTTTCCCAATCCACTGATGTCTGTCGTCCACGTGCCAGCCTCTCCACATACCTGGCCAGAAAGCTCCACTCCTCTTCTTCTTTATTCAAGTGTGTTCAGTTTTGGTTGAAATAAAGAATGGTACCCTCACTAGTCCTTTCTTTGTAAACCCATGCTTCATACCTCCAGTAAATTCCTGGGGCACAGTCAAGCAGTCAGGACTGTTTTAGACGTTTCCTGGGAAGACCGAAGGGTGGGCACTGCGCCGAAGCCAGGGCACGGAAAGCTTCAGCTACCAAGTGAGGATGGGACTGGATCATTGACTTCCAGCCTGCAGTTTCCATTATGTCTGTAGCATGACTGTAAGCATAGGCAAAATGAAGTTACACTCAAAACATAAGAATGTGCACATTAAAAACCAATAAACATAAATGAGATTGTAATGACAAGGCAAAGAAGGGGGACTTGATTTGCCAGTTGCATAATACATTTGAAAAGGGCCATTACTGCTTTCTGTCCACAGGTTAAAATGGTTGGTCATAGAATAAAAGCTTATTCACATTTTCAATATAAACACACAAATAGCTTAAATAGTTTTAATATTTCAAGGTGCCCACGAATAACACACTAAATCATCTGAAGGGAAACTTTCAATGGTGGCCACTCCCTGCTTTTTAAATTCTACAAATACTCCACTCCCAGGTTTCATCCAGGTATGACTCTATTAATAACTTGGATACAAAGATATGGGGCTTAAAACTGAAAAGGCAAATAGCTCTCCGTCTGCCTGAGCTAAAACAATGAATTCTAATGCATCTGGTTGGGGGAAGAGATAGCAGTGTGTTATTAATCTTGTGTCACACATATCAGCTAATTACATACTTGCTATTCCAGTTCTTTCCATCTTTACAGCCCAGCTGTCTCAGGACACTGCACCTATGGCAAGGAGATAAAAAGGTAAGCATTCAGGGCTGGTAAACAGAAATGGCAGCTGGAATTTATCACCAGAGTTTTTTTTTTTTTTCCTTGCGATACTTGCCTGTTGATAAAATCTATGGCTTGTGCTTTGAGCTGCTCAGCACTGTGCAAGTCTGCTAGGATGAGGGTGTCTGCCACATTCTCCACTGAAAGGCTGTTGCAAAGTGCCTCTTCACACATGACCTTTAAACGCTCAAGAGCGTACTGGTAGGGGTTGAAAATAAAACAAACAATCAAACAATAAAACAGCTGCTACAACTTGCTGACACTTTGGTTTAAGCTTTCGCCTCAACTATTAAAGATGTTTCGATAAAAGTTTAATGAGAAAATCTCCATCGGATATGGAGGAGCAACAAAGTCCAATGAGTATGTACCTGTGATTTGTAGAACAATTCATAAACAGAACAAAATACAAAGATTTACCACTTGAAAGCATAAGGGGCTGTTGTGGAGGGAATGTGAGGATGTCAATTGTATTTATCAGTATTATGAATGAATTTGAAATCTGCAGTTCCAAACCAGTGGGAGAAAAAAAAGAAAATATAAACCATATTGTTCCAAAGGTGAAGCATGGAAAATCCATTGCTTCGCAGTTCGCACAGAAACCAACATAAAAACATGGAATGCATCTGAGATGATGTTAACCACAAATAATTATAGAAAGGACAACAAACTTCATATTTTAAAATAACAACCAGTGGATCAAGAGAATCCGTGTATCATCCGTTCAGTTGATATTCAATTATGAATAAAAAAAAAACAAAAAAAAAAACGGTTAATTTTCCGTTGAAATGAAAACAAATGAATAAAAATTTGTTTATTTTTCAACATCCTGTTTGTTAATATAGATCAAATGTTGATTTATGGGCCACGGGCTGATTTTGATTTTAATATTTGATTTGTCTGATGCTCATTGTGACCCAGCAGTTGTAGACGGAGTAGCTTCTCACGAGGGTGGACAACTATGTTTTATTCAAAGGAGCTAAACGAGTGACTCTTAAGGTCGTTGCACACCGAGTCTGTTATTTTTCTGGATCTGTAATCTTCAGGAAAAAAAAAAAAACAATGACACACAGACACCTCGCACACTGAATCTGATGCCTTTATCTTTCTATTAATTGTGAAAATTCACAGTACGATAAAAATGGAGTCATTAAGCAGTGATCAAGCAATTGATTCTGAGCAGCAGCTGTCAGTACATTTGAGGTACACACACACACACACACACACACACACACACACACACACACACACACACACACACACACACACACACACACACACACACACACACACACACACACACAAATAATAAAGTCAAACTCAGCCTGTGGCCCATAATTCAACTTTCCTTCATTTGACCTATATTAACAAACAGGATATTGAAAAACAAATTTTCATTTATTTGTTTTCATTTCAAAAAGGAAAAAAAAATGAAAACTTCTTTTTAATGTTTTGTTTTTTGATTCATAATTAAATATTAGTTAAATGAATGACACACAGATTCGGGTTGAATAGCACAGGCCATGCTATTTCACTGTTGTGCCTCCCGGGATCTGCAAAATCAAGCATCTTAATTGTGCACCTACCTGGGCATCAAGATGTCTCTGCACTACACAGTAAACGGTAATGGTGAAGTAGACTTCATTAGATAGTGTCCTTTGAATAATACTACACAAATTCACAGCTAAATAATAAATGTGACCTTCTAAGCAGCAAATTGAGGAAATCCACTGAATTAATACATTTAGTAAAATAATAGAAACTGTGAGACACATGACTGAAACTGATGCATAATGTTAGAATATAAATTAATAACAGAGACAGAAATGCACCAACATAACAGTTTTAAAAAACACATGGTGATTGTTTCTCTTTCTTTGGCGCTTACTTTATCTGCAGCTGCCAGCAAGTTGTCTGCCATCTTCTCTAGGTTAGGGGCCTTCCCTGTATATATGAAGCCCATCATTTCCTTGAAGACTTCTGGGTCTACGTCACTGATGTCCACACGGTTCTTAAAGAGAGGGCAAAAGATTTGTTACTTGTGCGACTGATTTGAATATGAGGAGCCCAAAAATGTGTACCGTTATTTTAAGCAAGTATCAAGGACTCATAAGACAGGGTAAGAAACACAGACAGAGCCACTGTGGCACCACTGACAGGATTCTTACCTTTTTACTCTCTTCCATTTCATGTTCAAACATTGCATTAAAGACTGGTGACCTTGCTGTTGGGGAAAAGAATAAAAAATAAACTTTACATTTGGAATATTATGACCATCCTTAGCATGGTAACAAAATGTACAAAAAACGTCAGTAATGAACTAACATCGCAATGTGTGCTGATGCTTCTATGTTAGTTTTTACCACAGCTGCCAAAATATCTGAACGAGACATGCTGAGGAGGAAAGACAACCTCTCTATCTTTCAGATCCTTTGGTCATTTGGGTCAAGCAGGGCCAAAGAGAAGTAGTGGATAAACGCCCACTGCACTTCCAGACGGCTAAAATCGAGCCAGGATTACAAAGCCTTTACAGCCTGTGGTGCTTAAGGCATTCCACTTGCAGCTCTGAAGAGAAGCTACGGGGATGTTTTGCTGAAGCCATTTTGGTGCTTTTATCGTACACTGTAAAACTTTTAAGTGTAAAATTACAGCAATTTACTGGTGAAACTGCAGCCTATAATATACTGTAATTTTACTGTGTCCTTAATGTAAAAATTTAATACAGGAAGTAATTGTAAATGAATTTACAGTATATCACTGTATAAATATAAAAACACTGTATTGTACCAGCAGTGATTATTTTGCAAGATTCCCAGTTTCTGTACACCATCAACGCGGTGTGTTCTTAACTGTCTACGCTGTGAAGCAGTGACACCTTATGGCACCCACAAGCTTCCCTCCTCACTCACAGTTACAGTAACTGTTGGGTTACAATTCACAAAGGCTTTCTGGGTATAACTTCTCAGCACACCTTACCCCCTCCCAGCTGTTTTTCAGAGCTTCATCTCATGAGCTTTACCCAGAATGCCTTTGTTAATGCAACATTATTATTGTACCTGTCAGTGAGGAGGGGATGTGATGCAGTGGCAGACCACTGACAGTGATCCTCAGCTGTAAACTTTAAATCACTGTAAATGGGAGTATTTGACCATGGGGACCAAAAGCAAGTGTTAATTTTCCCAGAATGCATTGTTTATAACAGTATTATACTGGTATATCAAAATACAGTACATTACTGTTGAGATTTTGCTGTAAATTTGCATCAAAGTTTTACAGTGTAGTTTCTACAACCTGAAACTGAAGGACACCGGCGGTCTCACCTGCAAGAATGGATTTGTGTGCTTTGAACTCCTGGCCTCCCACATAGAGACTGCAGTCTGTGAAGCGTGAGCACTCCCACAGGTTCCCCAGGTCATCAGAAAGTTGACACTCTGGTACCTTTAGCATGTTCATGTTGGACTGGCCAGAAATGTTCACAGAGTCTTGGACGACACTTACCTGTAAATAAGAAGTGTTCAGCAGTTTAACCAGGGATAAACATCTTCACTGCAAATATGACTCTAAGAAAAGTAACATGTTTCTTAAATGATCACCTCGAGGCTAAGGAAGCTTCAGTGAGAAGAATCTTGTTTGCAAAAGTTCAAGCAACTTAAAACAGAACTTATGCAACTTTGCAAAAACGTTTTAAAGCCATTTAGGGCCCAAGAATCAGGGCGAAGGCAGAAGGATTATTCTTTCTTTTTCCTGCCACTTTAACCCTAAATTGCACGCCTTCGGCTTGAGATAAACACGAATGCACCTAGCCACAATATTCAGTCAGGGCAAAAAATTTAAAGATCCCATGTTTTCATACGTGCTCTGCAGCGTCTTTGTCTTTGGCATCAATGTCTTTCAGCCCTTCATTAAGCATCACTGAGGGCCCGCTTATTACTGCTTTGATTTTTTTTATGAAACTGGCAAATTTCCAAAAAGTGGAGTCTTTCTTAGAGTTGTTGTCTCTCTGGGGCTATTATTGGGCTACTAAATTTAGTGATACTTCACTCAAAGCACTATCTAATATGTTAGTTAAAGGAAATCTTTGGAGACAGCTTTTACAGATGTAATGTAATTTACTGTCAATGTACAGTCAGAGTCACCCTGTGTTTTAATTAATCAAAGAATAAAAAGTAGAAATATGGGGATTACCTCACAGAACAGGGTGAGCTTGTCATCAGGTAAGAGTCCATTGGCTTCATCAAGAAGAAAATCTCGCCTTATAAATTTTTTGAAGCCCCAGTCTTTGCCTTGGACAAATCTATATGCTCTTTGGCTTTCTGTTAGGAGGAAAAAAATGTTAGTCTCAATAACACTCTCCTTCTTTTTGCAAGTAAGAAAAAAACAAATTAAAGTGGAGGAACAAAAGGAATACTGAATATACAGAAACATAAAAATAAAGAAGAAAAAATGTTTGTGGTGCTTGTAAGCATAATTGGCATATGCATGAAATAAACCAACAAAGGACTGTATTTAATACTATTTTAGCCAATCAAACAACAAAATATCAGTTATTATTATCAGTTATTCTTATTTTTGTTAACTAAAATGTCAATAAAATATTGATATATTACTCACCCATTGCTTTTGTCTCCTCTCTTTTTGCATTCAACAAAGAAAACTTGAATTTCGCTCTGACTTCACTTTTTGGACAGCTAACAAGAAGTAAATACAACGACAAGTAATCTTTGCTTTCATCATCAAGTCCCTTTGGATTAACTCGCAGACACCTGGAAGGTAAACAGATAACAAACGGACCAGTTACATTAGAAACTCCTACTGATTCACATATTTTTCTTTTGAGGTGAACCCAAAGAAAACAGAACAATAAAATAAATATTAATAATCCAAAGCATTTTGGGACATCCATGAATGCCAAAGGCTGTAATTATTTACATACTCTTAACGGTTAATGAATTGCAGCTAAAGGTTTAGCTGAGCTACAAACCATTTCATCTTGTCATTAGGGCCAGAGGAGAAGGTTGAGCTCTTCAGTACCTCCCCCATTTCCTCTCTGCAAAAGCTAAAATTGTTTATGGTCCACATGTAGGAAAACTTCACAACTTTGACCTTGAAAAATGAGAGAAAAACACACATGAGCATCACATCACTGCTGTTCAGCACATTTGTACGATATGATAAAATACAGTTTAAGTTTTAGAAAACGTTACTCAAATTTTGAAGCGATTAGTGATAAGAAATTTAAATACAAGTAGGGATGTCCCAAACAGCATTTTTTGGCACAGATCCTGATAATTTAATATAAAAGATCATTTGAAACAGAGTCCTGATCTGATTCTTGAGTTTGCAAAGATGAACTTTGCTGAAGGGGAAAGAAAGTGAAGCTGCAGACTTTTTGTGTGTGAGCAGTAATGAAAAGCAAAAACTTAAACTAGTCTAACTAGTCTATTTAACTTAGTGCTGCTAGTTTTGATGTTAAAGCCCTCTGGATCTCAAACCTGCCGTCAGGATAAAAAGATCACTTATATTCAAACCCCTGGAGTTTACAAATGTCTAATCCAAAAACTGAAAAAGACTGGCATGGCACATATGATTTGTTTTGTTACAGAGGTCTACAACCTGTCAGTGTCACCTGGTGTGATGGCTTTGTGACATGATTTATACGTTAAACCAGAATTTTAACGTATCAAGCAGACCGTGTTAAACTACTTTTTACAGGCATTAAAATAAATATAGAAAAAAAACAGTGTTTCTTTTACTTCCCTCCACTAATCCCTCTGTGTTCTGCATCATTTTCAATGGCTTTAACACAGACTGTAGGGGCATGCTAAGCTAACTTTAACACAGACTCCTCTTGATGTTCAAATAAAACAGCCTGTGTATCCCCACAGCACTCATGTGTGCACATAACTCAACAGGGAACAGGGTTGCCTTGTTACATTACAACAGAGATGTTTCTTAAATCAAGATATAGGTTTAAAAAAGGTTTGAGGCAATAACGACAATGTTTAAGCATTTTTGCAATTCACATAGCAATCACAGAGAAAAAAGATAAAAAAAAAAGAGGTAAATAATGTCTTAAGTGTTTTTAACATTTCAATTTAACAAAAGAATAGATTTCCTGCTAAATATGACACACTCCTAGTATACAGTTTGGTTATTTATTCTTAAATTGTTCTACGGGTTTTATTTCTGTGACTTAAAACAGAATACTTAATCTAACGTGCCCACAGATATTTACTTTTTTTTTTTTTCATAAAGGAAAGCTAATTATTTTAGACGGATAATGGCATAAGGACTATATGTTCTTAAAGACAAATAGTACTCTATTTTCATTCTTAAGTTTCATTGAGTAAGAAAATCTCTTGGGATCCAGTCAACTGCGATAAACTAAACCAAACTGAACTTTAGTACAATCTGTGCTTGAACTGGATCAGAGCCATAAAGGTTTAAATCAGAGCAGATCATCTAGTGAGGGACAGATTTACACCCGTAGTGGTTCGTTTCGTCACCTTCTTCTACAACAGGATTCAATGGGTGCAGTAATGAACTGACCTGTGTGTAACACCAGCTCTCTGCCACAGGTCCACTTGACATCTCCCCTGGAGGAGGAGGGGTGGGAACCCGGGACATCACCAACTCTGGGGTACCAATCACTCTTCTCCTTAAAATGCTGTGTGACAAAAACAGATACTTGCTAACGTTGGGAACACTGTTGAATACAAAATGATGGGATGACATAAACTGTCAATCTGGCTTTCTTACTTTAAAAGTACTACAAAGTGGCAGTTTGACATGTAAAATATCAGGTTAAGGTATATAAAAATCAAGAGAACAATCAGAGCAGCTGACTGAAGCTAGACCTTCGAGTAAAATTTCATTAAGTTACATATGAAGTGAGGAATAAAGGGAACATATGGACACGTAGTAGCTATTTAGATAATAAGACAGTCCCCATAGTACAGAAAAATGCTTGCTATGTCGTACTGTTGTCAAATCCAGGAAATGCTTGTCGTCTCTGTCTTCCAAGAATCAAATCATCACAGTACAGACATGAACATTATGTCCAACTTCAGCAGTAAAACAATCAGACAGTTGCAAACTGAATTAAACAAAAACTGCAGAAGAAGAAGTAAGTTGCAAAGAGAATGAGAGAATATAAATCCTTTTTAGAGTTTCAGTCCATCACCTGTTTTCACTTTTATCATAAAGTTCATCTTTTATCAAAGACTCTAAAGTCCCCATCTTGGTCAAACGATGTATTCCTGGGGTTGCCTAACACTGATGATTCCACTCATTCCAGTCTTCCACTCCAGAAGACTAAGAGCAGCTTAACTTCTTTTTTTTTCTATCTCTGCACTTTTATTTGTTAGTGCATCATTGTGTACAGGGTGACGTAAGACCAAAAGCACTGCAATTCGTAACTTTCAACAATTCCACAATTCCATTTAGCAGACACTTTTCTCCAAAGCGACATGCAACACAACTGACAGACAGGCTCTCAGTTTCTTCAGTATCCATAGTTCACAAGGATTCTGCTTGAAGCAGAGTTATTTGTAGAGGGGCACTGCTCTGTTTCTCAGCAGTCTTTTTTGTTTAAGATCAGGCTTTTGATTTTCAGGAATTTCAGAGTCACATTATACATGCTGTCTCCTCTCCAAATCAAACGGAGGCAGTCATTACATCTTGCAGAAATATTGAACAATGCTGTTTGTGTTGTTACCAGTTAGTGCGTTTACATGCAGCTTCAGAAATCGGACTATGAGCTTAGTCAGTGCGAGAACAGACTGAGCATAGCTGGACTGACACACCTAGATACTGCGATTGCTATCAGGCTGTGGTTGGGTTTGGCAGGACTCAGCAGGTCTCAGTAAACTTCGGTGTTCAGCCAAACTAGGAAGTAGAAGACCATGATAAATAAGGTCGCTGAGCTCATACGGTCTATGGCTCCAACACAACAAACAAGCACCATGGCACAAATAAAAATATGAAGAGCTACAGCTGCATCCATCTCAGCCATCATCGGTTGAATGTTGCTTCCTCTTCAGGTGAACTGAAACTTGTTCAATACGAACACACCTTCACTTATCAAAAAAGGAAGCAGCACTGCCTGTTTAAGCAGAGTGAGATGCCGTTTGCCAGAAGTCTGATTCTTTGCGCGTATACGAAGACAAGACGAGAGCCCCCCCCGCTGTGACCTTACGATCAAGCTATAACCTAAGTTAGACCGTAGTGTGCATGTAAACGAACCGAGTGTCTTCAATACTCTTTAGTCCAACAAACATCACATAATGTTCTTTCAATCTGTCAATTCAAAATGATAATCATGTCACAATAGAACTAACAGGAAAAAAGGTTTATGTACACATAAAACGCTTTCTCACTCATTGCATTGTGGGTACTCGTGACATATCAAATGAGACCTGAAGAAATAGGCCAATTTGATGAAGCCAAACTAGCCATAAACTAGCCTAACATTAGCAGATGTCACTCTGGTGAACACAGCAGAGGTAGCAAGCCCAATTACTAATGAGAGATATGCTAGGAAAAAAATGTGATATGTTTTGGTAAAAAAAAGGGGTTATATTAGATTCAGAGGGGTTCAATTTGATGAATAAACCTATTTATAGAGGAGTCATAAGCTGCAAAGGGAAGAAAAGGAAAAGTGAAATGATAATATATTTGAAGAGGGTGAAATTGAAAGCTGTTGTTTTTAAAAAGTCAGCAGTGAGACATGACAGCAGTGTTTATTTACTGGCTTTGACACTTTGAAATATGACACATTAGCTGCTAGCTCATGGCTAATCTAATATAGCTTCACTTGTTATCCATCAGCACTTTTTGAGTCTTGTAAAAGACTGTAACCACTTCTGATGCTACCCAAGCTTTATACTCAAAACATTTGCCATTTATAACTACATAACAACAGCTAATGAATAATTGCCAGGAACTGACGATAAAAGTGACAGACACAAGATGCAGTGACTGTTAGACATCAGCAGCAGTAACAGGTTTTCTCTTCTGCTTTGTCTTGGGACATTAAACCAGTACAACAAAAAGATGCATAGGACAAGCATCAAACCAAAAGGAAGGTAATTTCCTGCATATTTAATAATAAATAATTAATAATTTCACACACATTTTCAGGCCCAGAAAAGAGAACTGACAAATGGAGACCCTGGTCTTCTGGACTGGTACAGAACCAGGTTTAATTTGATCACAGTGAAATAAACCAGTGTTTTTTTCAAAGTGGGGGCCGGGGCCCCCTGGCGGGCTGACAGGGGGTGCGAGGGGGGCCTCAGAAAATTGAAGGAAAGGGGAAAAAATTTAATCAAATTATTGTTTCTTTAAATTCTTCCTTTAATATAACCATTTGTCCTGAACATACAACACGTAAATTGTGTAATCATCAGATTCTCAAGTATCAGATTGTACTTAACCGCACCTTGTATGACAGTTCGAACTTGGGCATGACAAGGTCATCATCTGTGTCAAGTGGCTGTTTATGCCTGTTATCAAGCCGCTATCTAGCAAAAAATGAAAAGGTTTTGACAAGAAAAAGAACAAAGGAGCAGTCCAACAGCCCTGCTGTGGAGGATTCTGCTGCAAAAAAAACCCTAAGAACTCCTGGCCAACTAAAATTCAAAAATATGAGGCAGCATACAATAAGTATGGCTTTAAAGCCATAGAGAAAAATGGCCATGATTGCCCGAAATGCGTCCTTTGTCTGCAGACTCTCTCACACGAGTGTTTAAAACCTTTGAAACTTCAGTGTCACTTGATACAAAAACACACGGCAAAGGCTGAAAAAAAAAAAAAAGTAGACTTCTTTAGACGTAAGGAATACCATTTGGTCAGGCAATCTGCTGAATTCACACAGCAAGCTACCTTGCCCGAGCGGGCACTGAAAGCATCATTTTTAGTCTCATATCACGCACCAAAAAAAAAAAAAAAAAAACCTTGGTCAGAACCTAATGCTGTTTGGGGGGCCTTAGCATGGTAAAGTTTGGGAACCCCTGAAATAAACAACAATCTATCACCAGAAAATAACTGATTAAGCTGTCAACAGAAGTGGACACCAACTACTGAAACTCTTAAGAACACTGGGTCTGTGTTGACCATAGCACCACCAAACCCAGACCCTGTTGACTGACAGTCTGCACTCTAAAAACATCAGCCAAGAGGATCAAGGATCCTGTTATAGCGTTTAACTGGACTACTTTCTTTCCACTCTATATAATAAGTCAATGAAATCATAAACACAGACAACCTGATGACCTTGAGCTCTGCTGAGTGCTATAAAACACAGAATACCACATACTGAAAATTAAAAGAGAACAACATGTGACACCAACTATATGAGTCTATTGAGTCTATTGATTACTGATATGTGGAAAGATGGTTCTATTTCATTAAACCAACACAGTGAAGAACTGGCAATTCAAAATGGTGAAATCTGGACAAAAACAATTAAAATCCTTATAAGTACCATTCAATCAAATTTTGGCCCAAAATATCCTAAATTCAGAAACTTAGAATCAGAATCCATTTGACTACAAAATTGCAGAATCAGATTAAAATTTAGGCCTACAGCCAAAGAAAAAACAGTGATCCTAATGGTATTCAAATCAAATGTTGGAAACAGTAGATTACTGCTGAAATTTAACAATCACAACTTTAATATTGTTTTAATGTTCAACTTAATTTCAAGTATTGCAAATCCTTCTGACCTCTGGAGTGAAGGAAATAAGTTTGACCCAAACAATTATAAAGAGATGTATGTCTGCAGCAACCTTGTAAAAATATTCTTGCAGTGCAACTACTTATTCTCATAGTCAACAATGACAAAATCAGTAACCAAAAGATTCAAAGGCTGATGAATCATTAATGACATCATCCCATCCCCATGTTTCAACACAACGTGCAAACAAAACTTTTACCAGAGCTGATCTACTGACAAGGGAGACATCTCGTATCCCCACTACCCCTACTATCTGCCACTATGCAGAGTGGCACAAGCGACTACACAACCGGGAAAAAACAGGTCAACAAAACGAAACAAAACAAAAGAAAAAACCACATGGCTAAACAAATTTGTGAGCGAGACATCTCACATTCTTACTATCTCTGCTGAGCACAACAGCGATCAGGAACTGACGGCAGAAAACAAAACACTGCAACTTTGCCACAACTGATGCAACACCAAAGTCTCATAATATTTCTTTTCATGGGTGAACCGCCGCATAAACAAGTCTTGGAGGGGTAGGGGACATTGACCTCAATGGTTCAGAGTTGGAGCCAGTTGTTTAAAGATACTATCTTAAACTTAGAACATTTTTTTCTCATTTTTATGTTTCTTCCTTTCTTCCTATAACAAAACAGTGGAGTAAACATTTTACCACACAACGCTTTAAAAATTAATCATTTGTCTTGCATGAATTAAGACTCTGAATGGCATGTTTACAGTTTTAAGAGCAGGATTAAATTGAAGAGCTGATTGCTAAATAAGAAGTTAAGCTATGGTGCAATTGAATATCTGATAAGTTTAATAATTGTTACTCATAACCAATGACTTGGTGAAAAGCAAAATAGTTGTCGGTTCTCACTCTGTTCTGTAACAGTCTAAACAGATGACAGCAAGACCTTATTAGTGGGTGCAATGTCTTCTATACAAATGTGAAACATGCTGTGACAACAGGCAATATCAAAACCAATTTTCCTCCTTACATGACAACGGTTTTAGGATGAAACACAAAAGTATTATTGCGTTTCAGCCTCTTGTTTACACGGAAACAGCGTTTTAGCTGACCTAAAATGCAAATTTTTGAAAACACCCTCCAGAGTGAAATTTTTTAACGCGCTGCAGCCACTGTTGCAATGCAAACAACAAGCCAGAGTTTTCAGTGGAAACACCAACACCACGCTCCACTTTGTGCGTGCACATTCCACTTTCACTGTGGGAACTTTTAACTGCCATACGTTATCCAGACACCAAGGACAGTTCAATGGTGGACTGCTGTGTTGTGCTTGTGCTACTGAATCTGCTGACTGCCTTTCAACAAAATGTGCATCTGTTGCTCCACTTCTGCACTCAGATAAGACGCATATAATATAAATGCCAGATGTCCAGCCCACCTCTTCTTCGGTGGAGGGCTACCAAAAGACTCTACAGTTATATCACCCACTACAGGCCTGGCATGCATACTACAGCGTTTTCAGTCCCTCAGCGTTTCTGTGTAAACGTAGATCTTTTTTCTCTGCGTTTTTTGCGTTTTCAAGTGAATCGCTGTGAAACACTGTCGCATAGACGGGGTCGTAGGAGGCACTTACAAACAGCAAGTTTGTATGGAGCTCCACCGACAGGACACAATACTCTGAACTAAATCTTTAACCTGGTTGTCAATGATCTCAGATAGAATGGGAGAAATACTTCATTCACTAAGGCAAACATCCGACACCAGTGTAGTGTGGAGCCCCCCTGGTGACGGTTAAGAGGAAACAAATTGTGGCCTTGAGATAATTCCAGTTGAGGCCATGAATAACAATTTTGCAGCCATAATTTAGCAATTTACAGCTTTGAATTGTCTCTTTTGGCCACAAAAAAAGTTATTGTCAATCTACTTCTCTTAGTTGCTTTGAAAGCTTTCAAAACGTATGAACTTGGAGAGTAGATTTCTTCATTTATGGGATCTGAAGATGTTAAACACTAATGGGCAATAGTTTTTTGTATGATAAAAGTCAAACTAATGCAACTTTGGTTTTCTACCCAAAATGAAACTATTCTTAAACTATCCTGAAACTATCCTCAACCCTAGAACACAAACGTTAAAATAGTAACGTTGGGTATATTTTACCCGAGATAATATCCCGGATAAAATACAGTTTTCATCAATTTATGTAAAAGTACAACACTGTATGCCAAATTGTAATACTCTTCTTTCATTTCAAAATGTCCAATATCACATGAAATTAAAAAAAAGGTACCATGGGGCAGAATGACACACACTGAAAATTACATGACAAGAATTGTGTGGGTGAAAATCACCCGACGTTAGTGTTCTAGGGTTAAATACATGTGATCCATGATTGAAGGAGCATGCCATTCATCTCTGTGTGACTGCTTGTGTGTCTGTATGTCCAACTGTTTTAAAAAGTTAGAGCTAAATAAACAGGATGTTTTGCCAACGATTAGCTGACTTCGATAGTCAGACAAATAACTACCAGATATTAGGGTTTGACACCAACATAAGCTATACATTGGGGGAGTCTAATCTGGGCATGGAGATCAATGACAACTATTTTATGTCATCTACAAATCTGTGGCCATTGTGGCCACGACTGAATAATCTCATGACCACAAATCTCCATTTTTCACCCAATGTCACCAAAGGGGCCCCATAGTATAATCATTAGCATGTTGCTCGAAGTTTAAATTTGTATAGTAGTAAAGTGTGGGATCCTTAAGTAAAATCAAGGCATTAAAAACTGTGAAATACTTTGGTGAGTCCCCCTCGAGAGAAAGCATTCTCCAGGACCACATAAACATCACCAGCCAATGCCGACCTGAAGTCAATTTCTTCTTTTAGCTTTCAAATCTTAAAAACATTTTGTAACAAAATACCTTGGCTCAAAAACTCTGTTACCAAGAGAAGACCATGTAGAAGAGTCTCTCCAACCAGCTGATCCAAAGGATGAGCTCCTCTAGCAGTGGCAGGCCTCGGGACAGAGTTCATACAATCTGGACCAACTTAACTATTGAACAACTATTTACACCACAACCATTTACCACCATTAATACAATTTTATGTGCATGCTATATTTGTATTGTTGTATTTTCCTTTGTGTGCTGTTTTTTCTAATATCAGCCGATCTAAAACGCATAGACATTGAGCAGTGGGGACGGCTATCCAACAGGAGGGAGAGACAACAATGAAAATCTAAAATACAGTGAGCACTTTAAGTTAAGTAATTCTCTGACTGTTTAGTTGCTTAAGTTCATGGCATTTATGATCCCATCTGCAGGGACAACTAGCTCAGATCTTGTGAACGGACTCTAGCTCCCAACAGCAACTGACTGACTGACTGTTTTATCATGTACATAAAAAATGTTGTACTAACGAGTACTTCATACAGTCCCACTTAAAAGTACACAAAAACCTCCAATAATAGACTCCTTAGATGTGTGACTGTTTTTTTTTTACATATGAGACAGTGAAAGTTGAAGAAACTAACAAAAAACTAAGTATAGCAATGTTCCATTTTCAGCGTGTGTGTCTGGAAAAACAACTTATGGGGAAAAAATGGTCAAATGATTAACACTGTATGTGCAGCAATTTGACTCAACTGTTTTAACATCATTTTGCCTTCACGCTGAGAGCTAACAAAAAGCTCAGTGTTAGTCCTGAGTCTGCAAGGGCTCAGAGAAATAGCAGACTTTGCTAGGGCCTATATGCAATGGGCAAGACAACAGAGTTTTCTGGCCCTTGCAAAGCACTTTTACCTCAAATTATCACAGTTAAAAGTAAAAAATGTTATCACATACTATCATGTACTGCAAGAAACTTAACATATTTCATCACCTCTTGAATGATTGAAACAATAATGATGCCGTTTTTCTAAGTTATCACAGGATCCCTCATGGCCCCATCTTCATATTCTACTCTGGAAGGAAAAAACACAAACAGAAAGATTTGCAAATTAAACCTGAGCAAATCGAAGAGCAAGTGAAATAAGCTACCAACACCCAAGTGCGTAAAAATAAAGCTAACATGCCTTGCATCAAAACTCTCACTGTCACATTCAGACGTGGTCATGTTAAAATTTAAGTTAAGTAAACAGAGCATATCGTCTTGCCAAGACTGCGATTGGTTAATCTACTGATTTAAGTACGCCAACCCGAGTTTAAACTGATACTTTGATAGTTGACATGTCAGGCGAGATGCACTTTCTTACTTCAGACACACCAGGAATTACGTTCCCTATGTAGCTAAATAACTTCTTTGCAGTAGTTCAGTGTTCACTGATTTTAACTTTGGCTAGCTAAACTGCTTACCTTTGCCTCTTTGCTATTGTAGTTTTGAGTTTAAATGACTTGGTTACCTTTTATGGTTATAAAAATGATCTCGAAATCATTAGAATGCAACACTTAATGCTAGCGTCATTTAACATTAGCTAAAGTGATGTACACTAATGTCTTAACCATCAACGATATCACTCTCGTGTTAACCCAAACGAACTCGCCGTCTATTTAAATTCTTTATATTCGATTCAAGGACGAAAACATAAGCGTGTATCATTTAGACTGCGCAAATATTTCAATGCGTATACAGCTAACTCATGCTAACATTTATGTTTTCACTAGCCACAATAATGTCAACTTCAGGCTTAGACCGCAAAAATGCAGCCAACATATCAGCTAGCTTAACACTCATGGTGGTAAATCCGTTTACATACAATTATATTTTAAAGGCTAACTTAACAGCTACGACCCCCCTCCTCTGCATTAAAACATCCAATCATACTTAAAACTGGATGTGTAATGTAATGGCTAAAGCCTGTATTACTCTGTTCAAAACAAAGGGCCTCCAATGATCCCTGTTACAGGATGCTAACAAGGCTAGCGCAAATGCTCACGCTTTGGTACTGTCTGCCACTGGTAAAATAACGGTGGCTAACTAGCAGCTAACAAGGCTAATCTCAGCAGTAACAGCTTACAAAAGTTTAAAAAGATATGTTAAAATCGTACCTTTCAATTTAATATTTCCATAAATACCGAATAACGCATATAGCTTTATGTCACAGTCGTTCCTTTTATCCTCCGTTACTCCAAACAATTTTCACTCAATCTCTTTCACAAGGTTTCTTTGTCTAATATATATCTGTGCTAGCTTACATCTGGCTAGCAGGTTTGTAGCTTAAGAAGCTAAAACAAATCGTTCATTGCGCATGCGTGATATTTGGATACCACCCAGCTCCATCTCATTGAATCAACTGAACCGTGGTACACAGCTGCCGTTAAAACCTTAGTCTGGCAATAATTTGGATTCTCCGTGCATTTTATTTCAAGTGAAAGCGAAACCGTAGTGACGTTTTCATTAGTATCTTTCAATTCAAGCATTAGTCTGCTTGTGAACACTCTGCAATTTAACTAAAATTATCCGATGTACATTATTGATGACTTATTTAGAGTTGTATACATACGTGAGGTGGTGGATTTTCTACTTCGGACACTATTACGGAGTATATAGGGCACTCTGTCTCTTCCTACCAGATCAGTCACTCTTTGCTCTCCTTAACACGGGTACAATTTAAATTGAATAGAGAAAGCATGTCGGGTTGAGACCAGTATTTATCCCATCAAGCTCATCTTTCAACTTCAAACTATTCTGTCTCCCTTTCTGGAAATTCACAAAATTGATATAAGTTTATATATACGTTGTGTTTATATATATATATATATATATATATATATATATATATATATATATATATATATATATATATATTGGTGGGGGGGGGGGGTGTTTGTGTTTGCCTTTTTTTTAATTTTTTTTTTTTTTTTTTTTTTTTTAAAAGGTTGTTTAAAATATGGAGTAATTTTAGTTTAGATGCTAAAGAATTAACCCAATGCCTTACACAAATGGATATGGATCCTAACAATGTGAGTGTCCCTGTATTGTATGCTTGTTTTATTAAAAAGAAAAAAAAAAAAAAACTAATAAAAGACACACTTGGTATAATGTAGTCTCCAAGATAGAGCAAATCCTTACGACTGTCCAATCTAAATGCCATCCATAGGCTGTATAATTAGTCAGGATCTAGTCTAGATAGTCAGAAAAGTCTGTTTCTGAAACAGACTTTTGTAGCAAAACGGCCGGCGTGGCCATATTGGAAATGAGGCGGACTGTGAGTCTCCACAGTAACAATGATAGGATGCTCCACAGTCACGTGATCTGAGCTGTGCCACTGATTGGATGAACTTCTGAGCCTAAAATTGTGGAAACTGCCGAATTAGAATAAAATTCACCCCCCATACAGTGCATGCCGTTAGTGAAATAAGTGTTTCAGACGGGAGACATTCTTATTACCAGGCAGTAAATAGACTTATTTTGGACGTGAAAACTGCTTTTTTTGGCTTGTTGTGTACACGACTTCTGGTACTTCCAGAGCCAGCCTCAAGTGGACACTCGAGGAACAGCAGGCTTTAGCACTTCCCCATTGCCTCATATTTTCAGACTGGAGGTTGCCGCTTGGTGCCATCACAGTTTCCTTTGATTTTGTTGTTTCTTGACCAGCCAACACAAAGCCATAAAAGGGTACACTATTATCTGAAACAATAGTCTACAGTGGCTTCCCATATTCTATTATAACTAACTCCTCTTCAGATTAGTGGCCACTTTTCTTTAAAACGAGTTGTAATTATAAACTCACTTCAAATCAGGCAACATTCATGAACAACATCAGGTGAAATAAGTACATTTTTGCACTGTACAGCAATGACAAACACTGAAATGCCTTAAAGACAGATTTGGATTTGTAGAATATATTGTAAACACAGCAGTGAAATGTCATATTTTGAAATTGCAGCCCACATCAAATATGTTTAGTATCACAGTGACGATACTGTGAGTCATTTTGAAGAAGAAGGGATGAATGATAAGATCACAGTTGAGGAGATTCAGGTATGCTTATCGGGAATTTAAATCGGTTTAATTTAAGGTCAGAGAAAAAAGCCTCCCTGTATGTGTCCACAAATAGACCAACGATTCAGGAAAGGGAATAGTACGGAATGATTATTTAATTATATTTATCACCACAAAAAAAAAGTATCAGTGGTTTGAGTGAGGAGTCTGTGGAAAACGAACAGATTGGTTATTGACAGTTACACCTTCACTCTTGGTGTCCTGCTTCAAAATTAAAGTACTGAATACCTATTGTGACTTTTTTGTCATACTTAATATATTCACCATTTATAAATAGGCCACTGCATGAAATCTCTCCCAAAATTGGGTGTGAGAGTCTCTTTCTTGAACTGAAAACTGTCATTAAAAGGCACTTCCATATACCGTAGAATTCCTGACAAGTCTATATTGTGATGATGAAAGATAATACCAGATTTTATGAGCAAGAAGAAAGAGGTTACAGCCATGAAATGAGCCTCAGTGACCTTATTAGAACATGGCCATACAATGTCAAGATCCATATTGAAAATGACTTTAGCCACATACTTCCTGGTACTTGAAAATTACATCATAATACTGAACAAAATATAGAGATATGAAATCCAAAAGAGTCCAGTTTTATCTACGATTAAATCAGTTTAATAAAATTTATGGTAAAATCCAAATATTGAGAAGATGGATATGGAAATAGCTCTTATCAGTAGTAGTCCAAAAGAAAGTTAATTTTCCTGTTAATAAGAAAATCACATCAAGAAACGATCCTCTCTAACTCGTACCTTAAGTAATGCATTGCACTGTAAGAACCATTGTGCTCTTTAGTTTAACACCAGATTTGATGATGAGGACGATGATGATGATGATGATGGTGATGATGATGATGATGATTGTTGTTCTTAAAGAGAGTAGGAAATGATGTAGGTCAGAATCAAACCTAGACTAATGGTTTCAGAAACTGTAGTCTTCGTACAAACCTAATTCCACTGAAGTTGGGATGTTGTATGAAATGTAAATAAAACAGAATCCAATGATCTGCAAATTCTTTTTAATCTATATTAAATTGAATACACTACAAAGACAAGATATTTATTGTTCAATTGATTTTCAAATATTCACTCATTTTGAATTTGATGGCTGCAACATGTTCCTAAAAACCTGGGACAGGGTCATGTTTCCACTGTGTTCCATCACCTTTCCTTTTAACAACACTCAATAAGTGTTTGTGAACTGAGGACGCTAATTGTTGAAGCTTTGGAGGTGGAATTCTTTACCATTCTTGATTGATGAACAACTTCAGTTGATTAACAATCCGGGGTCTCTGTTGTCATATTTTGTGCTTTATAATGTGCCTCACATTTTCAATGGGAGACAGGTCTGGACTGCAGGCAGGCCAGTCTAGTACCTGCACTCTTTTACTACGAAGCCACGCTGTTGTAACACGTGCAGAATGTGTCTTGTCATTGTCTTGTTGAAATAAGCAGGGACGTCCCTGAAAAAGACGTGGCTTGGATGGCAGCATATGTTGCTCCAAAACCTGTATGTACCTTTCAGCATTAATGGAGCCTTCACAGATGGTCAAGTTAGCCATGCCATGGGCACTAACACACACCCATATCATCACAGATGCTGGCTTTTACACTTTGACCTGATAACAATCCAGATTGTCCTTTTCCTCTTTGGCCTGGAGGACACCACGTCCATGTTTTCCAAAAACAATATGAAATGTGGACTCGTCAGACCACAGCACACTTTTCCACTTTGCGTCAGTCCATCTCAGATGAGCTCGGGTCCAGAGAAGCCGGTGGTGTTTCTGGGTGTTGTTGATATATGTCTTTGTCTTTGCGTGGTAGAGTTTGAACTTGCACTTGTAGATGTAGTGATAAACTGTGTTAACTGACAATGGTTTTCTGAAGTCTTCCTGAGCCCACGTGGTAATATCCTTTACACAATGATGTTGGTTTTTAATGCAGTGCTGCCTGAGGGGTCAAAGGTCACAGGCATTCAGTGTTGGTTTTCAGCCTTGCTGCTTACATGCAGAGATTCCTCCAGATTCTTTGAATCTTTTGATGATATTATGGACTGTTGATGATGAAATTTGATGGCAGGCATCAAATTCAAAATGAGTGAATATTTGCAAAAAAAATAAAAAATAGAAAATAAATAAAATAAAGTTTATTTGTTTGAACAATAAATATATTGCCTTTGTAGTGTGCTCAACTGAATATAAGTTAAACAGGATTTGCAATTTAATGTGTTCTGTTTTTATTTAAGTCTTACACAATGTCCCAACTTCATTGGAAAAGGGCTTCTACATGGAGGGCGTGGGTTTAACCGCTAGACTAAACTAGTGTCCTATCACCATAATGTCAGATTACTTTTATATGTCAGCTTATACTTTTAGTCAAATATGGTTACATTCAGTATGCAGTTTTATTCAAAATCTGCTGTTTTTTGATAAGTGAATGTGTTGTTAATAGGTTTGTGTTTTTGCCTGACAGCAAAAAGGTTGCTGGTTTACTTCCCCTGCTGGATAGGTGCCTTTTTGTGTTGAGTTTGCATGTTTTCCTTTTGCATATGGGACTTCTTTCCTCTGGCTTCCTTCCACAGCCCCCCCCCCCCCCCCTGCATGTGTGTCATCTGTGATGAAGAACAAATACACCCCGCTAACCACATTATCGCTGAAACATACCATCATTTAATATTTTTTATTCAACCATGGACATGATTTATCAGCTATGAGCTTCATAAAATGCCAATCATTTTTTGGGCTGTCCACTATATCCCCTTGAAAGCCCCTTGCGAAACTAATCAGTGTTTTGCAGTAAATGTATCCAATAATTAAAAAGAAACTGCAAAGTTAAACGAGTTTTTCCCATTTATATCCCGGTGACACCCAGTGTGTCCTTTGAGTCATCCAGTCTCCATCATTTGTATAGATCAAATAGTGATAAAATATGCACACCTCTCATTGACTCCCTTCCTTCATGTAAGTCAAAATCATTGTAAAATGTTTATTGTAATCACTTGGCACAGTAATGCAGCTTCAGAAACAGTTGCTGTAAAGTTGAACAATCAGCACATTGAGAAATGTGAATCCTAATATGCTTTTTATTTTTGGTGCAAAACAATGAATTTTGTAGTATGTTGGCACTGCTCTAGCGTCAGTGTTTAATCTGCTCCGCTCTTGTTATTTGCTTTAAAAAGGAAACGTTAAGACATAGGCAACTAACTGTTCCTCCATTTCCACTCTGTCCCTTTTTCCTGTATAAATTCATGACCTATCAAAGCACAAATTCTGTAATAAATGGAATAAAAAAGTTAAAGCTGAGGGCTGTTCACTATGAGCTTGGTTATTCTTATACACTACTCACAATAAGTTAGTGATACTGTGAGGTCCTCAGTGGATTTCATTCATAAGGTGTTTGTTTCACTTCAGTGATTTTTGGGATAGGGAGGCAATTGTATTAGAGTGATAGACACACCTCATTTAATGTTTTCCATGTAATGGTCTCACTGTGTACAGTGAATCTTACATATTTGGGCCAATACCAAAAAATACAAAAAGACAACCCTTTACAATGTGGCATCAATTTCAACATTCTGGGGGTATAAAAAGCTGGTATTGTCAGTAAGTCATTCCCAGTTCATCATTCAAGTAGCCATGAACACACGACGTCACTTAACGGATGAGCAGCACCACCTGGCCATCGTGCGCCCTCAGGTTGGGAGCAGGCAGTCAGATGTTGCTTGTGAACTTGGTGTGTCTCAAAGTGTCATCAGCAGACTTGCAGCAAGACACAGAACTACTGGCAGTGTTGGTGACAGACCCAGGAGTGGAGCCCCACAAGTGATGGACCACAATGATGACCAGTACCTAAGGACCTATGCACTCAGACACCGTTATGCAACTGCCACACAGCTGCAGGCCTGTTTACGAGAAGTGAAGGGTACCAGGGTTTCCGGAAAAACCATTCGCAACCAACTCCACCGCTTTGGATTAAAGCCAGACGACTGTTGCAGGTGACTCCACTGACAGCAAGACACCACTGTGACCGTTTGCAGAGGGCTTAAGACCATGTGACCTGGACAATGCAGCAGTGGTCTACCGTCCTGTTGACTGATGAGTGTCTGGTCACCGTGCACAGATATGATGGTCATCAGTGTTGCTGCAGAAGGCAAGGTGAGCAATATGCCGAGGTCAACGTGGTCCCCAGGGTTCACTTTGGTGGAGGAGGTGCAACAGTCTGGGCAGGCATCACCAGTCAGCGCAAACCAGATTTGGTGATTGTAGATGTCTCAGTCACTGCACGTTCTTACCTCAGAGACATCACAGAACTCATCATCATCCCCAATTCCGTCAGCACACCCCCAACTTTCTGTTCATGGATGATAATGCTCCACCACACCCTGCCAGAATTGTCACAGCTGGACTTCAGGAAGTCAGAGTACCTTATGAGGCACTGGTACAGCCAGCAATGTCCCCTGACCTGATCCCCATAGAGCAGGTCTGGGACCAGCTGAAGCAGAGACTGGATGCTTGTACCCCACCCCAATGTGACCTGGCTGAACTGCCTGTAGCACGTGTGGAGGAGTGGAACGCATGGCCTTAGAACAACATCATGAGGCTAGTGAGGAGTATGAGACATCGCTGTCAAGTTGTCAGTGTGACAAATGGTGGAAACACCTGCTACTGAGTTTGTCAGTTTTGGTTATTTGGGGCTGTCTTTGTTATTGTCTAAATTGTTGGGGTAAGAAATATGAACAAATGAAAATGTTGTTTCTTCTCATTAATTAATAGTAATATTAGTAACTATTACTTATTTTGTTAATGATGTACTGACTTACATGTAGAACCACTCTGCTGCAAAAAGTCTATAGAGACATCTAAAAACTTCAGCATGAAAATGCATTAAAAAAACAAAAGGACAGCTATTGTCATTTTATTTTCTATTTCAACATCCCCACCAAAAAAGAGGCCTTTTTTTCTCCCCACACATTCACTCTGGGAGAGTTGCAAGATTAATGTACAGTCCATTACTGGGAACAAACTAGAACTCTGCTTCTCATCCTTCCATTGAACCACTTGGCCACATGGCAGCATAACAGATGCTTTAGTAAAATCTGTAAACCATACACAATATCCAATCTATATTTTCCATATCTATGGAAAGTGACGGAAATCCCTAAAGGATTTCCAAAATCTCAAACATCGTGCTGAGAAATGGCCATAATGCTCTGGTTTCTCAGCTTGAGTTTCTCCTTTCATATCCATTGCAGAGTTTTATTTGAATGAAGGCAAGAGAGCTTGATACACAGAGCAAGGATGATGGATTTCCAAATCCATCCCAGATTTGCGTAGTGGCTGGGATTGGTTCCCTTCTGTGAGGAGCACAGCGTGTGGCCAATTGCATTTTAGGAAAGAAAAATACCAGAAACTGACAACAGCTATGTCGAGCCTAAAGGGAAAAAGCAACAAAAAGCTTCCGGTAAATGGAGTCGAGAGTACAATATTTGTCTTTAAAATATGGTGGAATGAAAGTCACAAGTTTACAAAAAAATAAAACTGAAGTCAAGTACAGATACTCAAAAAAAAGTATTCACGTAAATGTACTCTGTTACTGTCCACTACTACCCAGATGATAATTTTTTAATTCTAGTTTGACCATAAATTCAATCACTATATTCTTGGAAAATTCCATTTCAGTAATTGGTTTTAGGAAAAGCGTTGACAACAACATGAATGTTAAATGTGAGCATGCGTCATATTTGTAAACTACATGCCAACTGTCATGTCAGAAGTGAGGATAATTGGGTGTGAGAGCTGAGGGAGAAATAAGACATCATGACTTGATGACGAGGTGTCTCATTTCACAAGCAGGGAGCTGATGATAGCCTGTCATTCTTCTGGTCTGCTACACCTGCACACCAACTGGCAGCTGGGATGGGCTCTTTTCTGACAAGCTCACGTCTTTCCTGCCCTTTCATCTCTTCGCTCTACAAAAGAGAGTTAAGAAGTCTTTTATCTATGCCCGAGGGTACAGTTTCTTGTCTGCCAAGAGAGGAATTCAACTAATTAAGCATGTAGTACTAAGCATATGAACCACACATTAAAGAAAGGTTAGTGCTGAATGTTTTCAGTTTTATAACCTGCATAAAAATCAGAAAACATCCTTTTAGTCACATAAAAGAAATTCTGAAATTGTATTTTGTAGTCTTGTGCTTAAATCCTGCATTAATTTGTCAAACAAGGGAGCTTAACTGCTACTGATCCTATCAGTTTGTTGTGATGGCTTATAGCCAGCATGAGTTTGATTTGAACACAGCATTTTGCCAATGTGTTGGACAAGTGTAATCAAAATGTACAGAATATTCTACAGAGATGTAACTATGTTCCAAACTCTTTACTATAGAAAAACTTCTTCGATTCAAGAAATCTCTCAAGCATTAATAAAACTGTATTTTATATCTCTTAACAATCTGATGACATAAAAAAATCATAAGTATTTAAAAGCCTGAGGCTTGTGATGGATACTCCTCCGCCCAACACACACATACACGTACTTTTATCCTTCGTATTCACTCCTTGTATTTTCATTTGCAAAGCACATAGCTGTGTTCCAAAGAGATACCCAGCAAGGATGCATTACTGAGAGAATGTCGTTGAGCAATTGCTGATCCAAGGGAGTGATAAAGAGAGCCAGGCTGTCTGAAACCTGAAAAAAAGAGACTGGAGAGAGTCACGGAGCATATAGACCAGGAAGGTCACCAGCTGCCAAAGAAGAGCCAGACCCTCTCTGCAATGTCCTCAACATCTCCTCTATTTACCGACACTTCAGCCAATGGTTGCTTACACAGAAAGAGGAAAATAACATTTAGGTCATATAAAACTGTTCTGAAATAATGTCAGTGATCTTGGCCTTTACACACAAACAGCAAAAGTGGGTTGATGAGAAGATATGCAAATGTGGTAATCCGCCTTCACTATCACTACCTTTGCATATGGTCATTTTAAGGACATGCTTATCTCTGGGACCCAAATTTTCAATGCTAATGGATTTATCTCCTTACAGCTCTCAGTACTCTGTTCCCTATACATTTGCACAGAGCCTAGAATGTGGTTAAAAATAAATAAGACTACTATATAGGATGGTATTTGTTAGCAGCCTACAAAGAATTTTAGTTTCTAGGCAATTATTCAGGAATTTTACCTTCACCTCTCTTTTATTTTATAAATTTAAAGACAACTGGACCTATTTTGGATCCATTTTCTTGTTCTAGCCTCCCATGTTTCAGCAGTGTTAAGTTACTTATTTATCTGCAGACTTTAGCCAATCACATTTCAAGGCTGGTGCATGGCTGCCCTCCACAAATTACGTCCAGGATAATTTCATATTGATTAATGCAGATGCGTTCCTCTTGGCTCTCATACCCTACCTGCAGTCTATTTGGTATAAATTACTGAAGCCATTTTGCTGCACAAAGCCAGCCCTCTCCAATAAGGTGCTGGCTCATATGTCGGCTGGGGCCCCCAAACTACCCCTTTGCCTGCAGGAACCACTAAAGCTTTTAATTGCCTTCTGTGCAAATGGTCCTTATGCACTTGATAAAGTATCTGGAAAGTCAGGCATGGGTTGGTAGAGGCTCGGGCAGGTCTGTGCACTTGAGGTGTTGGAAAAGAGATAGAAGGTGTGTGTAACAGGCAGAAAAAGAGAGAGAGATAGTGATACACATACTGGAGGGCCTGGAGAGGCTGGTGAGTGAGTCCCGTTCATATTATTACCGCATTTTTGAGTATGGTGTTCAAGTCTGCCTTTATGAGGTAGTCACCACTCAGCAAAATACTTGAATAGCCAAGCCAATGCCCTGCAGGATTATTTTCTACTGTGTACATTTGCTACAGTAGAGTGGCTGATAACCCTGTGTAAACGGATAAACAATCAAAGTGCAGCTTCACTGGAAATGATTGCATTCTGTACCCCGCACCAGAGATTGGGGGCCATTATTAACGTGAGTCCTGTCCTGACAATGCTATTTTCTGGAAGGTAATTGCAGATTCAGATCTCTGAGAGGGCCTGACTGAGAGTAAATGCCACCTCTTTAATTATGGTCTCCTCCACATCTCCTCTATTGAGCCGCGGAGATGTCTATCGCTCTTCAGGATCCTGGGGAAAATGACTCTAATGGGAAATGACCAGTGTCTGGGAAGCCGGCTCAGATTAGAAGCGACATTTCTAATTGATGGTTTAAGAAATCCCTGGTTGGATGACAGGGAAAAGTCACTTTGGAGGAAATGTAATTGGAGTGATTGGAGTTCTAACAAGAGTCAGTGGATAATTCTTTCTGATTTAAGCTTGTGCTAGTGCAGACAACAAACTCAATAGGCAAAAAGCATAGGCTATTGTAGAAATTTACAAAGATCTCTGTAAATGGCTCTGTTAACCTACATTTTTTTTTTTTTTTTGTATTTCAATGTATTCTTTCTCAAAGTCTGTGTAAAGCAGCAATAAAATTGTTATGAGTTTGTCACAACCAAAGAAACATGTCATTGACCACTGAGCCAAATTTGAAAGACTAAAAAAAATGCTAAGTATATAAAATTAGGCCTGAAAATCATGGAAAAATAAGCACTTCTCTCTGCTGTAGAACGCTGGGGGTGTGTCAGTTAGAGAAGCAGGACCCACGCCCACACGTGGGAGGGGAGCTGCCCCCGTGTACTGAACAAGGACGTTACTTACAGTAACAATGGAAGCTAGCATTAGCAGCGTCATGGGATGGACCCAGTCCTACCTGTTTGAGTCATCAGAGCCAGAAACTGACTCTGAGTCAGACACTGATAGAGCTCAGCCTCGTTCCTCACAGTCTCCATCAGAATGATCATTTATTTCTCCATTAACATTATAACATTATAGCCTGGACAAACACAGTTGCTTTCGATACATAGATGTGGATACATTGCGCTGAATGTATTTACTCAGCTTCAGCAGCAGGGATAGCAGGGTTTATGCTGATGATAGATATGTTACGTAACTCGGCTATGATTTCTGACCCGCCCATTAGATCCTGAACACAGGAATTTTAAAACACAGTTTGTGAAGCCGAGCTCCACAATTAAATCCCAAATAGTTTAACAGCTTTTACATGTTTTAATGAAATACATTCATGACCGATTTATTGTGTTTAGAAGAAAATTGCTGAATTTGTCTTATACAGGCATGCTTTATTAGATGCTTTATTAGGTCACATGAAGGTGACCATTGCTCAGACCAAGCTAATATAGTTTTCGTTTAAAATAATATAGAACATATAACAGTTGAAACAAACCTTTTGTAAACTTGCCATTTATGCCATCAGTCTGAATGGCACAATTTTGTTTGATAACTTTAACTATCTTGCATTAGCTTGGCTCATGACATCACAGAGTGGCTGTGTGAGTCCAAGCAGTTGGTCATTTGTCAAGGAAAAAAGTTCTTACAAGTGCAAGTAGATGACTAGAAAATAAATCACCTGAATATAATATATCAAAAATAAAAAAAGTTGAGTGTAATTTTAAAAATACTGTATATATTGTTGCAAACAACGAAATCATTACAGTGACAAAAACATGGTTATGTTTGAAAAAATAATAAAAAAAAACATTTTTTTTTCATCAGTAACTTCTCCACTTAATAATTTTTAATGACTTCTTACTTCCTTGAACTGGGCTTGTTTTATAATGTGCACTGACTTCAAGCATTGACTTTCAGTCTGACTGCAGCCAGTTGTATTGAGGATTTTCAGCAGCTCCTGAATCCATCACTGCTTCCTGTCACTTATAACAGATTTGCAGCTATTTTCTGACTGTCCTGTTATTAGCTGACATTCCTGGTGTAGGGCAACAGAATCCGCAAGGCTCTCCAACTGCTGCAAAGTGTCGAAATGACAATATAATAACAACATCTGTCTTGTGTCCAGCTGTATTGACATGACATTACAGGTACCAAATTGTTTGTGTTGTGAAGTGTGTCAAGAAGATACCTCAAGCTTATGACTCTTAAAGCTCCAGACTGTATTAGGGTTTCCACGATATGAAGGCTGACAGCTGGTTGGCCGGTTGACAAATCTGTGATGGCATAACTGGAGTTGATATGAGAATAAACGACAAAAGCGATTGTATCTTATTCAGTCCAAAAGCAAGACTAAAATTATGTAGGTATGTTTGTGTCTGATGAAGTGTTTTCAAGTGATATTTTGTAAGTATTGCCATAAAACTTTAACTGCAATGTTCTCGTGTTGTCAGATGTCCATTAGACTCAGTAGAACTCAAGGTACATTATGATCAAGTCAGGAGTGACATTTGCAGCGTCTGAGTGTTTTTAGACCTTTGAGATAACAATGAATAAGATAATCAAAACACTGAAGTTAATTCTCCACCTCATGTATCATCTTAAATTTAATAAACTTTGCTGCCTCAGACTCCACTCTTTAGGTCTCTGCAAACTGATATCAGAAGCACTGGAATACTTTTGGCACACAGAGACGATGCTGTCAAGAAAAAAGTAAAGACCACTGCCATGGAGCGTAGACCAACCAGAATCAAGAACCAAATACTACTGTGTACTAATGGAGAAATAAAACATACTCTCACAAAAGCAGTTGCTGTGAAATATGCAAGTCACTTCAGCTGGGTGAGAGGGAAGACATTGTTCAGTTGTAAAAAAATACTCGAGAAAAAGTTGCTATTCTAGTACTGGTAACAGCAACATGCAGCACAGCAACACAAATAAGGTGGACAATAAAGGGATTGTCACACAGGGTCTGACAGTAAACACTCTAAAACACATGCAATTGCTGCAAAGTGTGAAAGAGAAAAAATGGCTTTTGCATAAAACTTCAAGTAGATTTCCACCTTGCAGTTTTTCATCTCTGCAGGCTGGCTGCAATATTTGAATACTCTATACTCTTATATTACCTATTTGTCAGGTTGTATGGATATAATTATCATTAAGGCCAGATGGCTATACTGCAAGATATTCACCATAAAGTATGTCCATAAATGGCACACGCATTTACCTATCTGTTGGTCTTGTGTGATGGTTTACAGGGACCAGAGAGCAAAGATTTACAGGGACAGAGCTATTGTTATCTTGTTTTAATGGTTGTTTTGGTCTTTACTTAAGAAATACACTCAAGAGCTTTAAACATTCTTTCTGATTTATTGTACAACAGTCACAACCCACTTTAGCATATCTCAAACATACAACCCCAATTACAGTGAAGTTGAGATGTTGTGAAAAACGTAAATAAAGACAGAATACAATTATTTGCAGATCCTTTTTTCCTATCCTATCCTACATTCAACTAAATACACTACAAAGACAAGATATTTATTGTTAAAACTGATAAACTTTATTGTTTTTGCAAATATTCACTCATTTTGAATTTAATGCCAGCAACATGTTCCCAAAAAAGCAGGAACAGGATCCACAAAAGACTGGGAAAATTGAGGAATGCTCCAAAAACACCTGTTTGGAACATTCCACAGGTGAACAGGTTCATTTGGGAACAGGTGAGTTTCATAATTGGGTATAAAAAAAGCATCCCTTAAAGGCTCAGTCGTTCACAAGAAAGGATGGGGTGAGGTTCACCACTTTGTGAACAACTGCGTGAGCAAATAGTCCAACAGTTTAAGAATAATGTTTCTCAACATACAATTGCAAATAACTGATGGATTTCATAATCTACAGTCCATAATATCATCAAAAGATTCAGAGAATCTGAAGAAACTGAACAAGTGGACGAGTCTGACAAGTCCACATTTCAAACTGTTTTTGTAAATCATGGACGTGGTGTCCTCCAGGCCAAAGAGGAAAAGGACAATCTGGATTGTTCTCAGGTCAAAGTCTCAAAGCCAGCATCTGTGATGGTATGGGGGTGTGTTAGTGCCCATGGCATGGCTAACTTGACCATCTGTGAAGGCTCCATTAATGCTGAAAGGTACATACAGGTTTTGGAGCAACATATGCTGCCATCCAAGCCACGACTTTTTCAGGGACGTCCCTGCTTATTTCAGCAAGACAATGACAAGACACATTCTGCATGTGTTACAACAGCATGGCTTCATAGTAAAAGAGTGCAGGTACTAGACTGGCCTGCCTGCAGTCCAGACCTGTCTCCCATTGAAAATGTATGGCGCATTATGAAGTGAAAAATACAACAGAGACCTTGTTGTTGCAGACATCAAATTCAAAATGAGTGGATTTTTGCAACAAAAACAATAAAGTTCATCAGTTTGAACAATAAATATTTTGTCTTTGTAGTGTATTTAATTGAATATAGGTTAAACAAGATTTGAAAATAATTGTATTCTTTTATTTACGTTTTACTCAATGTCCCAACTTCATTGGAATTGGAAATACCATTTCTAGATGTGAACAAAAAAAAGTTACATGAGGTAAGAAGAGTCAGTAGAAAGTGCATCAAAGAGCAAAAGCTTTATTTATTTCTAAATTTAAGATTTGTGAACTCTCCCTTTCATATATGTATTTTGGAATTGTTCATATTTCTACCTGCTCTCAAAGGTCAACAATAACGTCTTATTCGATGTGTATTTGCTGACCTTGTCACCTACTTTGTATTGTGTGTGAACAAATGAATTAAGATTTGAGGGCCTCCATAATGGAAAAGTGTTTTAATTTCCCCCTGACATTAAGGTGTTGTGCCTTATAGGCATGCCGTGGCACATTACTTGGAGCCTGCTCTCTTGCTCTACCGTTGCCCCCCGTGTTCCACTTAAACACTTCAATCACAGCAAAAGATCAAAGGAGCTGTTAAACTAATCAAGTGGAGACACAAGAGATGAAACTTCCCCTGTATTCATTGTTTTTTCCTATTAGCGCTCTCTTTTCCTCCCACTCTCTCTCCCGCTTCCTCACTATAACCCTATTAACCAGCTCTGTAGATTCAAGGAGGAATTTTGCTGGCTCAATTGCCTGCGACATATATGGAGCAAACAATGATCCTAAACAAATGGGCATGTATTCTTTAAGAGCTGCAAGGGCTGTTCCAGCAGATGAGTGCTTAACAGTAGGGAACATGAATTTCACCATCATCCACTACACTGAGCTCACGGTTGCATAAAGTTTCTTTATTGTATTTCATAAAGTGTCCTTATAGCTGTTATTGGTGATGGCTCTGTTATAATAGAAGGTATTCAGCTCTGCTACAACAAGTAGTTGCTTTTGTAATGGCATGAGATCAAAAGAATGCATGTACTCAAGAGCTAAATTATAACAAAGCCACTGGAGAAAGAGAGAAATGAAAGCAACATATCTGACGGTAATAGATTCATAGAATTTTGATCTCTATCTCCACTCAGACAGCAAACTTAAAAAGTAGTATCACAGTGACGGATTTCCTCAGTAAAAGAACTTACCAGTAAAAGACAAAGTGCTTTCGTAATAATATAACACTTTGAGGTTGAAGGACAGTCGTACAGCAGTCCTTAAAAGTCCATACTCCGGCTTAATAACAACCCGACACAGACCTGCTGCCACTTTCATCAGCTCTCAAAAGGCTGCCGTATTGGATAATAACTTGTTATCAAGCAGCTGAGAAAGGTATGTTTTGAAGAAAAAAAGGTCAGGGGGGGTTAGATTCATTTTTCTTTCCCTGAAGAAAACAATCTCAGAGATCCAGTGCTTCTGATTTTGTGTTGTTTTTGACAGAAGGGAATTTGACAGTGATTTTTGCACAGAATATTCTAACCAAATAAGGAAGACTACACAATTGTGCAACCATTTAAAACCTTATGAAATTGCATGATATGAAGTGGATCCAGGTTCAGTGATGCTCATTTTCTTGAGAATGCTGTTTCCCAGAGAGCGCTGCACACATCATATGAATCCTTGCACCCTGTCAACCCATGCTTTACCAGGCTTTAGTGGGCTCTCTTCTATTCAGCTATAAGTGCTCTTTATAACCTGGACACACTTAAATAGGTTTATGTGGTATTAATGGTCTTGTCTGTTTACAACCTGTTTTTGAGTTTTCTGTGAAATCAAACCTCAGTGATCTACTTTGCTCTCAGCCCTGTATCACTTTAAACTGAACTGCAGACCAGAACCAACATTTTTCCACAGCAATGGGACGCCTGTTCTCTCATCTAATGGAAGGAAAATGAACATGTGAGGACTTCATCTGTTACTCTTCAAACTGGATCATGTGATCAAAGCTCTGTCTTTTATGTCCATGTAATGACAGGATGACATGATCCAGCAGCCTGCATATAAGCTCTGTTATTATTTATGTTGTTTCTGGAGCTGCAGAGAGGAACTATCTAAAGCTGTGTTTTTTCAACTTTGGGGTTGCTACCTCACATGGGGTCTCCTTGAATTCAAATAAGGTCATCTGAAATGTCTAGTAATTGATAAAAATATACTGTTTTTTTTTCAACTAATTATAATTCTTTTTTAAATTAAATTGTAACCAACTGTATTCTGTACTTTCACTTTCTCAAATATAAATTTAGTTCAACTAAAATGCAGTATATAAAAACATCTGAGCTTGCACGTCTTGATTGATGGCTGCGATCACGTGGCTGCACTGATACTGCAACTGGAGTTCCCTCACTTCAACCTGTATAAACAGACTTACAGTCAGTAGAGAAAAACAATACAAAAAACAAAAAGATTTCCCCACCCACCTGGCCCCTGGATGAGACATTAAATATTGCCAGCTACCATCCAAATGGTAAAAACGCTGTACAGGGTGGCAGAAGATTAAAAACATAACACTGTCTTAAAAACATGATTAAAAATCTGACACTAGAAAAAAAAAAAAAGAATTAGTGATGTCAAAGTGGGGTCACAGCGCAAAAAGGGTTGGGAACCACTGATCTAAAGGTTCTCTTTTTTCCACGGTAGAAATTTAGAACGCAAAACAAAACTGGCAGATCAAGTGACCATATGACCAGTATGTTTGAGAAGTAAAAACTATTTGTTTTGCCTGGTCACTGAGGAAAATAACCAACCACTGATACAAGTTAAAAGAAAAGAAAAAAACAAAACAAGGAGATTCCCTTGAGAACGTGTGTCTATGTGGGGACCCTTCCTCTAATGACACAAAACACCAAGAATAAAAGTTTAAGCATATCAGTAGCAGGAAAAAACACTTTTGATGTACATAAGCTGATTTGCTTTGGGGGATTATGTTTAATGCTGTGTCACGACTGATGAAGAGGCCATCTTGACCAATTCCAAAACTGATTGAACCTCGTGGTCCAACATTTCTGTGACTGCAAACAGACTAACAAATATTACTCTGCAAACATATCTTTGCAGATGTTCTTCGAAATCTGTTTCCACTCTTGGTTATAAATGAGGGGAGAGTTTGTGGTTGGAACAATAATAATAATAATAATAATAATAATAATAATAATAATAATAATAATAATAATAATAATAATAATAATAATAATAAACCTGATGCGAGTGGATTACAAAATAGATTTAATGATTCTTATCATGATTTTGCATAAAATCTGCTGAGGGGTAATTCTTCTTCTGCAAACAATGAGATATTTGAACATTGCATTCTTCGTGAGACATTCATCAAGTCCTGAATTTTATTTGTTCAACGTGTGACATTTCAGATGTTTTCTTGTGCAAATGTAAGAACAGATTTTGGTTTAATGAAAAAATGTAATGTTCCGGAAAGGGGTTAATATGACAGGTCTTTTTCTCTTCAATCACTAATTGAGTAGACTCATTTAGAAGCCTAAATAAAGCAAATAACCAGTGAACATATGCTTTGCAAAAATATACTTCTGCAGCAGGACTGAAATGAAGCAATTAATGCTGATAGACAGAAAGTCATTAGTTTAATGGGGAAATTACAAACAGAATATTGCCTTGGGTGATTTTTCTTTCTTTCTTTCTTTCTTTCTTTCTTTCTTTCTTTCTTTCTTTCTTTCTTTCTTTGCAACTGTCAGTTTGTTTAATGAACTTATTTTATAAACAGGGTTGCATTTTTTTCTTTTTCAGAAAAATAAATATTGTGTTTTAATCTGAGAATACAGTCTCCACAGCTACTGCCTGGTCCACACTGCCACATTGTCCATCAGTGGTGATCTTGCTGCAGAGCCTTTAAACCAGCCCAGTTTTGACAAGGAGCTCTCTTATTATACTAGCAACAACACTCAGGTGTAATTTCATTTTTATCAAATATAAACTGGTGAATGGATCTGACTTAAATAGCATTCATTAGTCTCCCACTCAAAACCCTGTTACACTAGATGTCTTATAACCTATTTACACACATATGGCAAAGTTACAAAGATCCCATCATTACCAAGTCATCCCATGCATACCCACTGCTGGCTAAGCAACAAGAGCAACAGGGCTCGTGGTCTTGCCCCAAGGACACTCTGACATTTGGACTGCAGGTGGTGCTGAACATCAAACTAAAAACCCTTTGATTAAGAGAAGATACTCAACCACTGACCCTATTAATGCATAGATGTAATGAATGAATTTCTGTTTATTTGTGTCAGTTATATATCCTTAAAATAAAGACAATATTAACACTAATAATAGGTGTAATGTTGCTTTCACATTCTCAGTTTTACAGTCATAGGTGAATTTTGTCTAGATTTGCTCTGAACCATTTTGACAAATTAAAAAAAAAAAAAGAAAAAGGTCAGACACCTTTTCCTTTGATGATGCATTGTGCAATGTGAGCTGCAACTTAGCCATGACACTGTGACTGTTTATGTGGCTGCTGTAACATAGACCCTGAAATGGAAAGCCAGAGGATCAGTTACACACACACACACACACACACACACACACACACACACACACACACACACACACACACACACACACACACACACACACACACACACACACACACACTGTTGACAGGAAAGCAGTGGTGCCTCAGTATAAGATAAGCAAGACTGAAAAAAACAATTAAAATCCCAAAAAGTAAAAATGCGGAAGACTTTTGATCTAATTACAAAGTAGCTCTTGACAAACAGAAAAAGTGTTCAGAGCACTGCTTTTGCTCTTTTTCTACCAGTCCTTCCACCAGGAAGTTTAATGATGCTGGCAAGAAGATGAATCACCTGAGACAGCACACAGAGCAGCTCTGACAAGTAAGCACCAGTTAGTCTGACACCTGCGAGTACCAGAGGAAAGACTAATAGTAATGTCAGCTGCTACCTGTGGTGTTGAGCTATGTCTGTCTGAGCTGAAAGAAAATGTCCCTCTGATAGTTGGTGAGAAGCGGTCTGAGGGATGTGGATGGTTGGACAAAACATAAACTCTTGTAAGACAATGACAAGAAAGGTGTTGTGGCTCCTATAACAGATTTCAAAAGTAATTTCAGGTGAAGTTGTGTGTCATGTACTTTTTGGGGTATTTGCACAACATACAGAGCATTCAGACAGTATGACGACCCCTTTATCTTTTCACTTTTGTTATGTCACACCATGATGTGACAAATTTTTTAATTCTTTTTTTTTTCACATTAATCTGCACTCGGTGCCCAATAACGACAAAGTTAAAAAATAATTTTAGAAGTTTTTTACAAATTTGTTATAAAGGAAAAACTCAGCCGCAATGCACGACTCGTATGCCAACGATGCAAAACAGTAATAAAGTGGTAACGGTGTCAATGAGAGAAGATCAAGTAAAAAAAAATTCAGCAGGAGAAATGGACATTTTATTAGAAGAACCTGGAATGAACAAACTGCTGTGATCAGCAAGTCAGTGCTCAAACATAAACAAAGAGAAAGGGAATGCTTGGTTAAAGATATTCAACAGGGTACGTGTGTGAGGTGTTTCTGAGCGCATAGTAGAAGAGTTCAAAAATAAAATCAGCAATATGAAAGTTGCTTTGAGCAACATCAGCGAAGCAATGCCCCAGTATCTCCATGAATAACTAACAAGTTCAACTAACATTTCAACTTCAACTCCAACTTTATTTATAAAGCACTTTAAAATACAACAAAGTTGACCAAAGTGCTCTACAAAATCCCAAATTATGAATAATGAAATGTAAAGAAAACAATAAACCACACACATCTTGGAAGGACCCAGATGCATGAAAGCCAAGAGCCAAGCAAACTTGTAAAACTACCAGCAGCAAGCCTTTCTGGTTTGAGACTTCGATTGCTTCCCCTATCTCTTTGAGTAAAAGCACAGTTGGTAGTCACGTAAAACTAGCTTAAATTTGAATGTAGCATCTCCTCAGAACTCCAGTTAGCCCCCACCTTCCCACACTCAGAGCTCCTCCAAAACAACACCCCAGCTTACATGCACAAGCGCCACTGAGTCGCGACCATGTGATCATGACTGATTCAAAACCACAGACTCAAACTGGTCCTCAGCACATTGTTTTTGTTTGCTCTACGTTAGCAGTAATCATTGTATAGGTAGTGTTTCTGCCATTCTCCAGCGTACTTGGATCCCTCTTGGTTACGTCCGTTGAATCAGGGCTAGTGCACGCCGGGGAAATGTACGTGCAGGATGCAGGCAGAACAGCAGAACAGGATTCAATTGGTTTAATAAACTGGATTCTAAATGCTAGGATTGGTTGGTGTTTTCCCAGGTTTACTCCTGCTGTATACAGCAGATATTTGTCACTCTATTTAAAGAATACATCATGCATTGATTGACATCAGGACATAAAGATCATTTTGACTAGAATAACAAAAGGTGGATCTAAATCTGATTACCAACACTGACTTTAACTGGAAAATGTCATGTCTCCTGAATCTTAATTTACTGTTTATACTGTAGCTCCACATCGTCATACTTTTCAAAAGGATTTTTCCCATCCCTAAATATCTGTTGTATTTGTGTGCGCACAGAGACGAGCAGCAGACTCTGTATTGTGGACAGAGAGTTGGGAGAAATAATGTTGCAAAAGCCACAACCAACGCTAAAAAAACCCTTCTGATAAGTGGGTTTGGTGAGGTTTTATGTGATATTATGGTTTTTTTTTCAATATTGCCATATGGAATTATAATAAACGATAATATTAGTTTGTATGCTTTGTTATAAAGGATCATAAATGGATTACTGGTAGTTGTGAAAGATGTACTTCGAAGTTATGAAAAACAGGTATTGATTTTATATGTTTCGAATTTTAAAGTACAACTAAAGTTTGTATAGAAGTATTTTTGATGCACTGCAGCACTGTTTAATTCAATTTTAGTTTTAAATGGTTTTTAATGCTAAAGTTTAATCTAGTTTTATTATTATTATTATTATTATTATTATTATTATTATTATTATTATTATTACGCCTCTCAATCGGAAGGTCAAGGGTTCGATTCCAGCTCCTGCAGTCGTATATGTTGAAGTGTCCTTGAGCAAGACACTGAACTCCAAAATTGATCCAAATGTTGGTCAATGGTGTGCGGATGAGTGCGAATGTATTAGATAAAAACTGATGGCTCCTATATATTAAAGAAGTCTCACACATCAGTGTGAATGTGGTGGATGTGGATGGGTGAAAGAGATCAGCAGTGTAAAGCGCTTCGAGTGATCAGACAGACTAGAATGGCACTATATAAGTAGCGGTCCATTTTACCATTTAAAGATCGACGTTTCAGTCAGTTTAACCCTGTGTATTTCTTACAGTGATATTCTCCAACAATGCAGCTAAAAGAAATGACTATAGGTGAGTTTAAACATGCCACAGAATTTTACAATGGTTTCCCAAGCTTTTTCCTACCATAAAGTTTTAATGTTGTGAATCTAAAACACTGGAAGCCCCCAAGTTCAAAATGTACACACATTTTTATGCTTATAAACTCAACCCCCATAACCCCCTAACTGAACACCACATTATTCAATAGAAATGATACTGGGGTAATTGAGCCAACTTAAGAAACGTCTATGAAATGATGTTAATATATGTCCCTATGGGTTGAACACAGTCACATGTTTTCTTTGGTGATACTCATGACAGGATGACACATAAGTGAGTATTTAAAACTCCACTTTTATGATTAGAGGTAATACAAAAATTGCAAATGCATTCTTTTCCCATGAACAAGAAACTTGAAATAGATTCCTCATATATATGGCTCATATATGGTCATATATATGGCTATATGGTGTGCGCCTGCAGAGTCCTTACTCCAGTATGCTGGGTTCAGTTCCCACCCTCACACCCCAATACCTGGTTACTCTTCTCTCTCTTCCCATATTTCATATCTCTCCTTGTGTTTTAATGTCAATAAAGTATTGAAAGGTTGCGCAACTCATTATACTGCTTGCCCTGTCTGTAAGGCCATATAAAAGAAAAAGTGTCAAAATATTGACAGATTATTATTATTATTATTATTATTATTATTATTATTATTATTATTATTATTATTATTATTATTAGTCCCTATTTTGTTGTTCTGATGAAAATGAAAAAAAAGAACAGACCAAAAAGCATGAAACAGATTCCTAAACCAAAATTGATATCACTGGTACTACGTATTGATGAAATTTTTATTTGCGTATTACTGTCTAAAAGGCAGCCATTATTGAAAGCTGTAAAATAAATCTGACAGTCTTGTGGGGTTCCTTTCTCCCTGGACCCTTGTAAAGTCCCCACAGGGATTGTGTGATGAATGATTCAAAGCCAGCTCTTGCCCACGGATGCTCAACTGAACCATGTTTTGATCTATCATCCAGCCTTCCCATATTAATGATGAGGTCACAGTGTTGAGGGTCACTGCTTGCTGATAAAAGCGCAAAGCCTGCTATTTGTTATGAGCCCAACTTGACTGATCATAACTCTTTTGATGAAAGGGGACATGATTCCACACCCCCAAGCCATCACACCTTAGATATATCCGTGTACCTCATGATATAATGTCATTTGAGTGTATGAGTCCTTTCTAAGTCAATACTGAAACAAATGACCAGAACAACTGATAAAATGCTTGTAATTTAAATTTATATACATATAAATAGTTGATTTTTTAAATTATTTTATTTTTCATTTATTTATTTTTAGTTGTTTCTCGTTCAAAAGCAAAAAGTTTTAAGTGAGTACTAACCAGAATTTCGATACTGAAATTGAATTAAAAACAGGCTGAAGTCAAGTCAGATCCTAATTTCATCAATTTGACAACTGGCCCAAAAACAATGTATCTACTCCCTTTAATGGATGGCAACTTTTACAGTAATTTCACAGAAGTAGTAATATTAAGTGATGTTTTTATTTTTCATACATGATCAAATCAAAAATTCAAAATGAGTGAATATTTGCAAAAAACAACAAACAAAAACAATAAAGTTGATCAATTTGAACGATGAATATCTTGTCTTTGTAGTATCTTCAGTTGAATTTTGGTTAAACAGGATTCGAAAATCATTATATTATATTCTATTTTTATTTACGTTTTACACAACGTCCAAACTTCACTGGAATTAGAGTCGTGATACTTAAAATAAACAGGAACATGTATCAGCCTCAATATAACATAATACACTCAGAAACAATGTGGAAAATGATCTGATATGTCGGAGTATTGCAGAGTAGTATGGACACTTCAAATATGTAGTGCTTATGACTGTGTCGGCCACAACGACATAGAGTCAATGCAGAAGTATAGACCTGGCTGAGACTTCACTCAGAGAAGGGTTATCATCACGGTGCAAACAAGATCCCATTACATAATAAAACAGAGAGTGGATTCACTCCCACACAGCTTTGGACATGCAGATATCATTGGAAAATAGTGTCACCGCATGATCTGCCTTGGCTGTAGCCACACATTTAAGAGCAGGGATGACCCTCCTTCTGGCAGGAATTTCTTTGTCATAACAGCACCACTTTTCTCTGGTTCAAGGGAAAAGGTGCCTCAGCAACAAAAGCATCAAAGCATCCCGGGATGAAGTCAAGTCTTGCTAGGTCTGGAAGTGGGTAGCTTTATCAGTAATGAGTCAATGTATCTAGGCTTCATTTTTGACATTCACTTTTTTCAGGGAATGCCATCTTTGAGGAATCACCGGACAGAACAAGGTTGAACTGTACATCTACAGTTAAGGTGGTCACTAGTCAGTGAGGGGGATCAACAGCCAGGTAGAGAGACTTGCATGCAATCAGTTGTACCTGGAGAATTTCATTGTCTTTACCTGCAAAGAAGTTTCTTCTCCATACTGATACTGTCCCACAGCACCAGACTACAAAACATAACTGCCATTGGACCTTAAACCAGAAGCTGTTGGTGCACTGAACACATAAACTAGAGATCTGCTGATAGACGTTTTTCATTGCCGTTTAAAATTGCATGCAAAGCTGGAACACTATTGAGGTTTTTTGGCTAGCACCTCCCTTCACCATTTTCACCAGTTGTCTCTCCCAGAGCCACCAAAATATACTTTCTATTCTACCATCCCATTCTATTCATCCTTAATCCTGAAATCTCTCCTTGGCCTCGAGGCGTTTTGTATGTTTTACCCCCTCTCCTGCTGTGGGCTCCAACAGACAGATCTAACCTAAATGGTCTCATGCGGTTTTCTCAGGCCTCACAGTGTTGACATGTGGGGGAAAGGCTCAAGGTCAGCGTAGGGCAGGTTACCTGGAGGCAGGGGGACCATAGACTGTAGAGAACATGGAAATGGTCTCCACAAAATTACATATCTGCTTCTGATCATCATTGGGAGTCATATTGGAAATGCTAAACTCCACCTAGCTTCTGTCTAGGTAGTATGAGGTAAGGAGGCAGGCTTGAGCCTCCTCACAAACAGCGTCAGGGTGCCACTTTGCCAGTCAGGTGAGCTGTACCTCTGACTGGACTTGCGATCTTGATTTCTGCTGAGTCCTAAAAGAAATTCAGCCCATGTTTAGCGTGTGCTTTGGAAATGAGGTGTTCAAATGGAGTCATTTTAGTACCAGTCTTTAAACACGTTTATTTTGCTGTAAAAATCAGCATTCGTGAATTGTGTGTACATACTTTCTGGTAATTCCAGAGCCAGTCTCAAGTGGATGCTGGATGAACTGTGGTTTTTAGCACTTGTTCACCTCCTGTGTGAAGATTACATACATTTCTGGGGCACTTTTTGATACAAATTCATAAACTTTACTTATGCTAGCTTGTATTAAGTCTGTTGTATTGGAAAACTTTCCACATTTTAAAGGTCACGAGTTTGCTCCAGTGATAATTGGACTGTTATATGTGGAGCAAAAGGATGACAACTGTATGTCCTCTAATAGGTTGCAGTGACTGGCAGAAGAAGTAATGTATAAAGCTCTAAAACAGTGTCTCTCAAATTATTTCAGACCTAGGACCACTCCCCCCAAGAAAAAAAAAAAAAAAAAAAAAAAGCTAAAGCTAAGCAAGCTAAACAGCCCTGGAACAACAGCCCTGGAACAACAGCCCAGATAGCCAACTGATGTAATATAAATTGGCATTATACATGCACTGGCTACTAGTTCTGACACTAGAGTTGGCTTCCAGTGTCCAAAATGCTCACTGTGGCTGAATCGTCTCACTGCTGCACCTTCTCCTGATCAGTGTCAGAGGTTTTCTCTTCCTCATTTGATTTTCTTTTTACCGTCCTCGCCTTAAAGGGACTGTGAGGAGTTTCTAAGTGATCTTGGACGGCAGGTTCAAGGAAACTCTTGTGAGTACCAGCGGACTTGTTTTTTTTAAAAAACTGCTAAAATCTGCAGTTTGTCGAGTGTCCGCTTGAGGCTGACTCCAGAATTACCGGAAGTCACAAACACAGCAAGCCAAAAAAAGCTGTTTTCATTGCAGAAATAAACATGTTTACAGCCTGATACAAAAAATGTCTCCCGTCTGAATCACTAATTTTGCTAATGGCACACACTGTACAGGGGGTGAATTCTTTTTCTAACTTGGCAGTTAATAAAATATTAAGATCGCAAGTTCGTCCAATCAGAGACACAGCTCAGCTCATGTGACTGCCAGGTGCTCTTTGGCTGTTACTGTGGAGACTCAAAGCCCGCCTCATTTCCAATGTGGCCATGCCCATTTGCTTCAAAAATCCATCTCAGAAACAGACGGGTGAAATCACAGAGATTACGTTCACTAATTATACAGTCTATGACTCTAAAGCGCTGTGATCCAGACAGGCACATTTTCAAGTTAAGCATCATTTAAGAAAGATTTTTGCAGTCTACTCTCTCATAATATTGTTGTTTATCCTCGGTCTCCATCATATCTACCGTAAACTGCCATATATATATTTCTGATCAGTAGGGGGCTCTTTGTGTGGGTATCAAACATTTCAGACAGCATTGTCATTGCTGAGTGGCATTCTTGCTGAGCATCAATCTAGCAGCCATGTTCTGCTTCATTTGAGCCAACATCCAGCCATGAAACTTCTAAGCAACCAGAAGAGTGTGCTGAGTCTTTTTGTGGGCGCCTGGATGTCCTGTGCTCCTCTGTATTCATTAGTAGACTAGTCACAACGGTGCAATGGAGCATATCCTCTGAGCAGCCCACAGGGACTGTCGGCAGAGTGATGGAGATGGATCACAGGTGGAGCAGCAAGGAGACCTGCCATAGATTAACTCGTCTGCCAGCAGGGGGACTCAGTGGAACCATTTGTTTCCAACTCAAAAGATAATTCTTCTAATTAACTTCTGAATTTATAGCCTGATGTTGCTTTCACTGTGTGGAAAGACCACTGAGCACCTGCCTGATTTTTTCATTATTTTTTTTCTTTTATGCGTTGGGCGTACTATATGAAATGTTTGAATTTTCTCAGCATAGAAAAATATCTCTGATCAGTTTATCTCGCCCATTGTATGTCAGACTTTTGTACACACTCATGCCGCCATATGGCCCAACATCAAAAGCTGCTGATGTGCCACAAAAGTAAATAACCAAGTATTGATACTGTTTATACCTTGAGGAGCCTGCATATCACGAATCAGCTGTTTGCATTCTGTAACTGAGATTGTCAAAATCACCACAATGCCACAGTCTCTACCAGCCCAAAGGTAATTTCATATCTTTCGTCATTTGGAACAGTTGTAATACGCTTAGAGTGGGATTGCTGCCCTCACCCATGTCAACTTAAGATTAAAAAAAATATATAAAAAGCAATTATATTTTTTTTGTTTTGCTATAATCAGTCCGTCTTTTTTAAAGGCAGAGTTAAGGCCAATTATGAATAAATAAAACATAACTCTAGAGAGAGAGAGAGAGAGAGAGAGAGAGAGAGAGAGAGAGAGAGAGAGAGAGAGAGGGGCAATGTTATGAAATATTATTTGCTGTGATTTGGTGCTTTATACAGTAAATTGAGAATAATTGCTTGATAGGTTGGGTCAGGTGGGTGGGTGGGTTTGGGGGGGGGGGGGGGGGGTATTCTTGGTTTTTCCAGAGCTTTAGTCACAGTTCCAGCATTTTTTTCCATAAAATGCAGGCTGAAATTTGATTTGCACACCAGGTGACAGAATACAAGACTTAAGCACTATAATAAGCTGTTTCAAACTAACAATAACAACAAAAAAGGAAGTGATCACCAGTTCATATCACCAAATTTCTGCATAGGGTTTGTGTATTTGTGTCAGTCTTTTTTTATTATTATTATTATTTTTTTTTTTTTTATTTATTTTTCAGAGTACAACTGGTTGGACTCAGGACATTCAGTGTCAAACTTTATTTTTACCATCAACTGTTGCCCTGGGGCCAAGAGATTGTCTCCTTTACAAATAAATCTAAAATGGCTTTCCAAAGAAGATTTCCCCAAGAGGAACCAAGAGGTTCATGCTTTAGATTAAAAAATGTGAAACTCTGTAGCCATCTGGAATTTAGGAGCTGTATAGATGCCAGCCCAATGCCACATCTTGGAATGGGCTATTGCTTTCCAAATGGCTCTGGGCTGTGTCCCTTTCCATGTAGTTGTATAATATTATCTTGTTTTCTGTCTGCCCTTCCTTTTCCCTTAGTATAAAATCGTTTTGCACAGCAGAGCTTTTTTGATAAGGGATCTAAACTAGGTCAAGGACTCAGCATAAAGTCATTGAACACAAGCCCAATTAAAACAACGGCCAATGCGACAGTTCAAACTCTCTCCTCTGTGAGCTTTGAGATAGAAATCCTTTCAAGGATTTGGAGAGCCATTGTTTCACTTTTCTCATGAGTGAAATCATTTCCTTGCTTTTTTTCCACAGCGAAGTGGAGTCTGTAATTAAGAGAGCTGAGTTGTTATCAAACCTCTGAATGTACTGGAGGAGCACTGCCCTGTTGTACATGTCCATTTATTTAAACCAGTGGCATTGGGCAGGAAACAGACTTATTGCTAAATTAACCAAGATGATAGCAGGTTAATATCATATTGACACAACCATCCATTTCTAATGTTAAACAGATTCAGTCCCTCTGTATGTCTGAAATAAAAGGCAACAAGCTTTAAGTGTAATCAGGGCCTGAGGGGGACACCCTGAGAATTATTCATTTTCTTTCTTTCTTTCTTTCTTTCTTTCTTTCTTTCTTTCTTTCTTTCTTTCTTTCTTTCTTTCTTTCTTTCTTTCTTTCTTTCTTTCTTTCTTTCTGCCACTCTAACCCATTTCATGTTGAGTTATAGATGACTGCATCGAGCCACGTCATGGCAAAAAAATTATTAATTCATCTCCATACCGCTTATACTATTCAGGGTCACGGGTGTCTGGAGCCTATCCCAGCTGACCTAGGTCGAGAGGTGGGGTACACACCGGACTGCTCACCAATCAATCATAGGGCTGACATATAGACATATAGAGACAGACAACCATTCACACTCACACCTACGGGCAATTCAGAATCACCAATTAACCTGATAAGCATGTTTTTGGACTGTGGCAGGAAGCTGGGAGATAACCCACACACGCACGGTCAACACGGTGCCCGAACTGGGATTCGAACCAGCGACTGTCTTGCTGTGAAGCAACAGCACTAACAGCTGCGCTACCGTCAAGCCGGTAAAATCATTACGAATCCAGTGTTAATTCGTGCTCCACAGCGCCCCCTTGTGAATCAAAACTGCAGCCTGTCCTGGAACTTTGAGCTACAGGCCTTGGTGTACATAACCATCATGCCAAGACCTACAAAAAAGTATCTTACAACCATAGTGAATTCTGAACAGGAAGTTTGGAATTTGGAGTTAAATGTTAGGTTTTGACAATTTTTAGGGAACATATATTTGATCGAACAACTCCCACATTTTTTTTTTTGGATCAACAAAAAACAAATTGTTTATATTAGACACCTTGACGATTAATTCTGTTTTGTTGTAGTTATGATGCTTTCTCATAAAACTAAAGCAATAGAGGCTGATATGTCAGAAATATGTCCGTGATCCTAAACAGAAGGATAAGCCCAGGTTGTGTTTTTATCTTATTACAGCACAAGAGCTCATTTAAAGTGATATTGATCATTTGTTGATGTTTACATATAATATGACTTAAATATTTAACATATTCCCATATCAAACATTGAAAAGTTTGTGTTCAGCTGAAAAGTTCTGAAAGTCAGGAGAGAATGAAAAGAAGAGAAATATATTTAGATTTGTAAAACAATTTGTGAACTCATGTTCTCACCAATGGGACCACCCATGCCTTGTGAAATTCATAATCCCTCTCTGTAAGAAGATGATATTTGGCAGCCACCTCTATCCAAGTAATACATTGTGCCTGTGGTCTTTTTGTTTCTCTAGGAGCACCACTGGCAGAGCATTTGATGTTTTTTAATCAGGGCCTCCAGAGACTAAGGTCACCTTTTACTATTCCCTTTTCTCTTTTATTTGCTGTTGGTTAGTTCAACTCTTGGTTTAATCCCTCTGTTTCACACATTACTTAAATAAATCTGCTAATACAGAGAGCAAAGAAAATGGCTAGTGGTTTGGAAAATTATGGCATTTCTGGATCCCGTCTTTCTTAAAAAACCCTAAGTGTTTTGTGCAGGCTTTATGACCTTAAGATTAGTCCTTTTTTTTCTTGGTGCTGGATGTACTACCTCTGGCTATTTCTGTCAGAAACTGATTTTCATATTGATGTGTGCGTTGAGCCCTCTCCAGTCCACATATTGGCTCATGCATCACCTGTACTCTGCAGCTGTCAAGCTTCAGTGATAGCAAGTGAGGCAGACAATTCCTTTGTTAATAAATAAACAGGTGAGATGCTGCTACTATTGTATTCTTAAGGCTCAAGGCGTCTGGCAGAGACGCACTGCTCGTTTCATAACCATTAACATGTCATGAGGTTAAATTTTAGTTTTGTATCCTTTCATGAAGAATGATTATAACGTTTAATAGGTTACTTGAGCGCCATCAAAAATGCTTATGAATAGCTACACAGTAAGGCCTGATTTTTGACTGTACCAGTAACAGCTTTGAGGGAGACAGTTGTTTCAGAATAGGCATGAATTTTCTGAAACATTTTTTTTTAAATGTGGAGATATTGTTGTAATGCATCCTCTGCATCATATATATAGAAATTTACAACAGTGCAGAGTGAGGGCTATGTATTCATTTCTAATGACCATTTTCTACTTTCTCATTTGCAAAGAGGAAAAAAAAAGGAGCAGTTGGAAAAGTACATGGAGCAGAGCTTTGCATGTATTACACAGTAAAACTCTAAGGGGAGATTATCCTTGGCCAGATGTGTGTCTCTCTCTCTGAGGAGAAAACATGCTGTCCGCTAAGAAGCAGCCACATCCTTCCACTGGTTAGCATCAAGCAGCAGGGCGTCGGCAGTTGGCTGTCTGGAGCATCAGGCGTTCAGTCCCTGAATATGCAGAGATTTTAGGTTTAGGAAGCAGAAGCATTTTAGTGTTGTCAACACATCATCCAGCATACTTAGACAAACATTTACCAGGATGACTGATTGACAGTAATGCAGCATTAGCCTCTGTTTGCTCAGAGGCATATGTCATGCCTGTTTATGCATTATGCATTTTTGAGAGGGAAAAATGTGGAGTTCATATAATTTATATTATTCACATTATCTCATGTTATTCTGCACATGTGTGTGTGTGTGTGTGTGTGTGTGTGTGTGTGTGTGTGTGTGTGTGTGTGTGTGTGTGTATGTGTGTGCAAGAGAAAGTGAGAGAGAGAGTGTGAGAGAGAGAGAGCTCATAATCAGTGACAAGGTAACAAGCATGCTTTCTCAGTACAGATTGCATTTTATTGAACCAGGATTTGTCAGCATTTTTGGCAAGCTGGTAAAATGTAATTGTGTCATCCTTTATAAAGCAGTGTTGGGGTGACAGCACACCAGAGCTTCATTTCTCTGCTTTTTATTGGGGTGTGAGAAAAGAGGTATTCCCTGGGTGATAAACGACATCTCTTTCACATGAAGTCAAGGTAAAACACACTCTAGTATGCTCCACGGGATGCACATGATGTACATAGATCACAGTGCATGAAATCAATTCACCTGAAAAATTAGAACTGGTTGCCATAATGGTTTTTATTTGACACCCATCAATATCTATATTGATTCGCCAGTGGAATCGAAGCTGGTGAAAACTAATAGAGAAAAAGTGTTGACCACATATATCTGAGCATCGTTACAACGAGGGTTCACATTGGCATCTGTTTATGTAGAAGATTCATTTCATTCTCATATTTCTAGATGCTGCTGTACACATGTTCAGAGGTAAGGACACTAAAGCTTCGTATGTCATATTATAAAGATAATATTTGACTCATATAAACATGTGACCTGCGTTTGACTTCTTGTTGTTCTTTTTTTTTCTACTCTAAACCATTCAGCTTTTATCTATAGTGCAGATATGAAATTGTTCATTGAAGCACCATTTTTTTTCCAAACTGTCCATAAAACAATATGTGAAACGAAATAGGAACGTAGTAAACATAAATCAGTCTGATTACAATAATCAGATGATATTCCTTCATTTTTAAAGGTAGTTATTTCAGAGAGTCTCCTCTGATTCTTTCTTTATTAGGAATAAAGTCATTTTAGTGACTCATTCGATATGGCAGCTACTCCAAGTGACCTGTGCAGCAAATAAAAAAAGAAAAAAAGAAGCTAAACAATCATCAAACACTTTTTTTTATATGAGGAGGACTCTAAAACATTTGACAGCTGAGCACAACCTTTCATTAAACTGGGTTAAGTGAGGAACACCAGCGAGGGGAGTGAAATGGAAGAACCTGGGCATTTTGATTGAAAGTTATTAAGGTTGAGGGGGTGCTTGAGGGAGATGCGCTTTAAAAAGAGCTCCAAAGTTTCCAACTTCATTTGCCATGCACTGTCAATCCCGTACCCATGAGAGAGGGGATATTTAAGATCCCATCAGTGGATATGAACCAGAAATGGCTTTTAATAAAAATAAAAGAAGAGATACTTGTTGATTAATGCACTGAAGAATAATAAAGCCATAGCCGATCTGCAGGGGAATGTAAGGTCTTATTTTCTTTTCACATGACAGGGATTAAGTGCAAATATCCCCACCACTGGTATTAACTTTTGGCAGGATTTGTCTTTTTTCAGTGCTGGTCTTTTACTTGTTCACTACTGTAGCTGAAGGGGAAAGGAGATATCCTCCCGAGTAGCAGAAGTAATAAAAGATCTACACAGTGCTTAACTGATGAAGAATTTTTAAAGGATTCATTCACAATGCTGAAGCTGTTTGAAGCAAAACACATGTAAATATACTACATGATGAATAGATTTGTAGAAAGCAACTGTAGTTATTCAAGCTTGATGTACACATTTCTAAAACATTTTAATTTGAGCAGTTTCTCTGTTTACATTTAGATAAAGGAGTGAAAAATAGAAGGAGGTGGAGTAATCTTCACCATCTAGATGTGCAGTGAAGCAGTTTTAAGTCAGTATCATCAATCGACTTTAAACATTTGAGCAAAGTCTGCTCTAGAAGCCCCTCCCCCCCAACCCAATATGACAACATTTAATGACAAGCATATTCCCAAACACTGCATCATGAAAGGGTTATTGGGGCATTTAGTGACACATGATACGTCACTGAGTGTAATTAAGAAGTATCTCGCCCCCAGGATCTCCCTAAGTTGACAAAGTCACAGTGAGAGCCCTTGTCGCTTTAAGAAAAATGAGCAAATATGTGTTCAAAGACTGTGCCTTGGAGTCAATATGAAGTTATTTTGTAAAATTATCACCGTTTGTCAGGCACGTTAGAGTTTTCTTTTGAAGTAGCATTTCACTCCCATCCTCTCCTCACACAAGTTGTACAATATTTCACAACTATCTCTCTCTTTATATGTATATATGTTAATAATATATATAATGATAATATATTATACATTGTTCTCATGATTGTTCGAGGCGTGAGCAGAAGTGATCAGTCTGTCAGTCTGTTGTGCATTAACCTGATTTATCTCATCCACTATGTGTCATCCTGTAAAAAATATGACGCTGTCATTTCTTTTGGTTTTCTTCATATTCACAGCAGTTTGTCTGGTGTACACCTGCAACAGCACACCATACATCACTTCAACACAGCACATTTCGAACACATTTTAAAAAACCAAACAATTCAAGAGCCACTATATTTGCCACTGATGTAATTTAGGTGAAAAACGAGGGAAAATAAATTATAGGAGTTGTAAATTAAACGGCCTTTTTTATGCTGGACTAACACCTGTGGAAGACAGCTGCTATATAACATCAGCTGCTTAAAAGAATTAATTCTCCAGAATGAAAAACGCCGCAGAGGCCAGCCATTTACAGGACTGGTGTCAGAGCTATATTTCAGGGCCTGGCTGCTGCCTCTGTCCATTAAAGTGTTAGATGTATTTTAGGGGCAATGTATGTCATGCACTGGTCTTAGAGGTCTGCACACTATGACCGCTGACAGAAGATACCCTTGGCCTACAACGATAATAATAATACTAATAATACTAATAATAATAATAATAATAATAATAATAATAATAATAATAATAATAATAATAATAATAATAATAATAATAATAATAATAAAAAGCAGCTGTAGACTTGTCAAAAGGCATTAATGCATTAAGTATTTCCTCTTCATATATATCTAATATCAGCCCTGGTTAAGAATACAAAGCTGATTTGGTTCGTGAGGATATGTAAATCAGTGTATATCAGACTTGGCAAAAGGCATCACTTTTCAGTGTCCGATCAGCTTAAAAGTAGGGGCCTTAGATAAAAACAATAAATAAAAGATTCAAACATGTCGGGCTTTTTGCCACTTCAAGAAATGAATCACCTTTCAAACTGATTTTTGCTCACTTTTAGAGTATATGTGTGGATGAAAACTTCTTGTATGATTAGAAACCAAATGTGAAGCAAATAGTTTTTGAAGAGCATCACTGACAATGTCTGGATGTTGATTATCTCAGTGACTAATGCTCTGTCACTCCGTGGCATGAAAGGGCCCAGCGAGAACCACAGGTAATGGAGCTCTAGCAGGTGCTGAAAGCCCACTGACATCAGACGGGAGCGCACTGACAAGAATTTCTAATGAATTTCAATTACTGATCTATTAAAGCTAATGAGGTAAATGAGCAGCCAGAACACATTTGCAAGATAGCCTGAGACAAGACCACAGCGTTTTGACATGATTCTGTGAGTGTGTAGCCGCACCAGACACCGGGGTTTGGGTATGAAAAATCACTTTGTATCAGCATGCTGAGTTCAAATTTAAAGAAGAGGAATAAAATAACAATTGGATCCAAATATTCATATTGTTCATTAAAAAGTCCAGATGCAGCGTTGACTTTTATTTAATGAAAGCAATGGTCTCAGTCTTATCTGTGATTTCATGTCTTAATGTATGATCAGAGTGCCATCCACTGTCGTCTCTGCATAGAAAACAAATGTAAGGTCAACTGTTTCTACAGACATATATTGCCATCTGCTGGTTTTTTGGTGAATGGCACCAGAAAGAGGCCCATGTTTGCAACTCTGACACCCAAGTTCACCATGACACCAATTATTGCTGAATATCTTTTAAGAGGTAAAATTAAACTCCCTGGTTTCTTTAAAATTATTACTTTGAATTACATAAACACTGGTAATCATATTGTTGCCTCTTGACATACTTAAGAGTTGTTTTGTTTCAGTGTAGAAGTGGGTTATAAAAGTTGCTTTTAAGATAGAAGATGATGTGTATCATGTTTCTGTTGTACATAAACTTCAAGATACTGCAAAGGAAAACATATTTGTAAATGTTTGTCTAAGTAGGCTGGGTAGCAAGAGAATCTATCAGACTGGAGATAAAACTAAGTGAAATGGTTCAGAAGAAAGCTGTGGCTCAGTGGCTTATTGATAATAACTGGTAAAGTGAGTCAGAGTCGATCATTTTACCGATGTTTTACTCATCATGTTGCATTATTTGGGTAAATATACAACCCCAATTCCAATGAAGTTTGGAAATTGTGTGAAAACGTAAATAAAAACAGAATACAATGATTTGCAAATCTTGTTTATGCAACTGAATACACTACAAAGACAAGATATTTATTGTTCAAACTGATAAATTTTTTTGTTTTTTGTAAATATTCACTCATTTTGAATTTGATTCCTGCAACATGTTCCTAAAAAGCTGGGACAGGCTCATGTTTCCTCTGTGTTCCATCACCTTTCCTTTTAACAACACTCAATAAGTGTTTGTGAACTGAGGACACTAATTGTTGAAGCTTTGGAGGTGGAATTCTTTACCATTCTTGATTGATGAACAACTTCAGTTGATCAACAGTCCGGGGTCTCTGTTGTTGTATTTTGTGCTTCATAATGTGCCACACATTTTCAATGGGAGACAGATCTGAACTACAGGCAGGCCAGTCTAGTACCTGCACTTTTTTACTATGAAGCCACGCTGTTGTACCACATGCAGAATCTGTCTTGTCATTGTCTTGCTGAAATAAGCAGGGACGTCCCTGAAAAAGACGTGGCTTGGATGGCAGCATATGTTGCTCCAAAACCTGTATGTACCTTTCAGCATTAATGGAGCCTTCACAGATGGTCAAGTTAGCCATGCCATGGGCACTAACACACCCCCATACCATCACAGATGCTGGCCTTGAGACCTGATAACAATCCAGATTGTCCCTTTCCTCTTTGGTCAGGAGGACACCACGTCCATGATTTCCAAAAACAATTTGAAATGTGGACTCGTCAGACCACAGCATACTTTTCCACTTTGCGTCAGTCCATCTCAGATGATCTCTGAATCTTTTGATGATTTTATGGACTGTAGATGATGAAATCCATCAATTCTTTGCAATTGTACGTTGAGAAACATTGTTCTTAAACTGTTGGACCATTTGCTCACGCAGTTGTTCACAAGTTCACAAAGTGGTTAACCTCGCCCCATCCTTGCTTGTTAATGACTGAGGCTTTCAGGGATGATCCTTTTATACCCAATCATGACTCTCACCTGTTTCCAATGAACCTGTTCACCTGTGGAATGTTCCAAACAGGTGTTTTTGAGCATTCCTCAACTTTCCCAGCCTTTTGTTGACCCTGTCCCAGGTTAGGAACATGTTGCAGGAATCAAATTCAAAATGACATTTGCAAAAAACCTATAAAGTTTATCATTTTGAACAATAAATATTTTGTCTTTGTTGAGTATAGGTTAAACAGGGTCTGCAAATCATTGTATTCTGTTTTTAACTATGTTTTTCCAACTTCATTGGAATTGGGGTTGTATTTTTGACCCTTTAAAGTACATGACAGTGGTAATAAAGGGTGGTTTTAGCACTAATACCTCTGTGTAAGCTCTTTCAAGTCTATAAAAGTCATGCTGGAAAATTAAAATCAGAATTACCAGCAGTGAGAATGCTCATAGGGATGCAACTTTTCGTACAGTCCAATCAAAGTTACCGACTGTATCGGCCATAAAACTACTAAAACAGGTCTGCAGGATATAGAAAGCTCTTTCTACAATATCCCACTAACAATATAAAGTGCAACAACACAAAGAGTGCAATAAATGATTGAAAGCCGCATAGTATAACATCTTGTTTTGTCTAGCTGCTGTTCCACAGTTTTACACATTACCTTTGTTCTGTGTCTGTAAACCACAAAGCAGCATTTCTTTATTTCATGAATGAATTAGTGAATCAAATGGTAAATCCCCCCCCACACACACACACACACATAGAAGACTTACTCTGAGATGTGCACTTTATTAGTTTCAAAAATTGTTTTTTCATCCTTGTGGGGATTGATTGCCTAGTATTTTTGATTATTATTTTTTGTTTGTTTTTTTTTGCTCTTGATGAGTACCCAGAGTGTATCTTTGTACAATCAGATCACTTGTCTGGGACTACGTATTGCATTATGAACATTTTCTTGGTGTGATGTCTTACCTGTAGATCTTTATAATGACCACTGATCGCCAGTTTTAGTCCCTCTTATTACCAATTTATGTTGGAGTGGAATTACAGTAGTGTCTGTGGTAAACAGTATACGCTGAATTTGTTCATTGTGCTTTTGATTCCTTCATGGAGAGGGAATCGTTTCTCTCTGATGACTATTAAATGGTCAGAATCAAGAAACAGATGCATCACAGAGCTGATCAAATATGAACTTTGAATAACTTTAAACTGTTACTTGTCATGTAAGGACTTCTCTCTGGCTGCGCAAAAAGGACGAAAGACTGCTTGGGTCAGTCAAGAGCAGCAAAAAAGTATCCATGGAAAAAGTAAAATTGGTGAGTCACACTCCTCTTTGCCTGTTTTTTAATGTAAAGAACCAAATTGTGGTTTCTTTGAGGTTTATTCATATGAGGTTACAAAATGATACAGTAAGGACTAAAGAGAATATACACACTCTCTGCATTTCCAGTTGAATCAGAATAAGAATATACACTGAGTTCACACATCATGCTCACACCACCATGGCACCGTGCACCTGTCCCTTATTTAGTAGTGAGAAAGTTAGCAACCCTTATGACTGGTCATTTTTGATCAAACACCAACAGTGTTACAAAATTTAACAGAACACACAAAAAAGTGTCTGAATTGATGAAATTTATTTTGTGTGTTTAAAACTTCTGTGTGTACAAAGTCATGAAACCATAGGCCAGTCTGATCAAATTAATTCAGTTTTTTAAAGATAAAATTTTCTAATTGGTCAAATCTTACTGGAACACAACATAAGGGTTAAATTGTCACAGACGGCAGTTTGAATGAGGTTTACATTTTTAATAGCAAACTGATGACTGTTACAGATAGATCGGCTTTGGATATTCAAAGTATCATACAATAGATACAGTGGTTTTACGGTGGTAGATTCAATGGTCTTATGGAAATGGTTTAATCTTAAGCGCTAAAAGTTATTTCAGGCTAAACAGAGTGAAAAGTAATGTACTAACAAAATGTGAAAAAAACATGCAATGATAAACTTCTTTTCACAAAGTGGTCAAACAAATCCAAGAAGTGAAATCAGAATCTGTGGTTACATCTTAGACTCAAGCATGAATGAGTATGCAGCTCAAACTGCTGTCAAACATTACCCTGCCATCTTTCAGCGTGCTGCACTTGTTTCTGAGCAGGTCCAACATGCCTGCTCTGATCTCTGCGGTAAAGGACTGGTAAAAGTGATCTTGTCCTGTCATGAAACTCAGCAGACGTTCTCCGGTTTGGCTGCTTGGATTAAAGCATTCAGTGATGTCAAACGTGTTGTGAATGACATGCTCCTCATATTTGAGACCCTGGTTCTTCAGGCAAGCGATAACTTCCCCTGATGAGCGGTATTCTGTGATGGTACCCACACAGAGCTCTTTCTTGTAAGTCTTCCACAGAGTGTCCCAGCCACCGTCAGCTGGAGCGAAAAAGATTAGAGTACATTAATCCCAGAAAACTGAACTCTGTCATCATATAGAAGTTAAAGTTGGCTGTCATCAGTAGGGCCTCATTTTGACTTCAATTCATGGAGATATCCGTGTGTATCCTTACACTGTTACTTGGTATACAACACAAAAACCTAAAACATGCTCAAACAGACCAGAATACCTACAGTGTTACGCAAACAAATTTTAATGCCTTAGAGTAGTGGTTTCCAACCTTCTTTCACTACAGACCCTCTTACTTACATATGACAAGGCACCCCTCCCCCTATTACTTAAATATTTCCAATTTCAAATGTGGTTAAAAATATGTTTCTAAATACGTTTTCACAGACTTTTGATTACACAAACTATTGATTAAAGCCACAAGCAGCGTCACAGGACCCATGTGCCCATCAGTGATGCTTAATGAAGGGCTAAAAGACATTACTGAGCAGAATGGAAAAGAATGTTAGAAAAACAAGGGGGCGTTTTTAATTACAGAGTACAACATATGACTTCCTGTTGACAGTAGGGGGCGCTGTAGTTTAAGAGTGTGTCCCAAGTGTGAAGTGAAAAAAAGCATATAGATGGACTCACTGAACATGTGTGTGCAACTGGTTCAGATCCAATAGGGTATATGACAGATATTAAGATTTGCATTTTGCTGAATAAATCGTCAACTCTGGCCGTTGTTTGTGGCTGTGCCCACTGAGTTACGAAAAATCATTTGTTAACTTTAAATTGTCTGTGTGTCTAGTACACTTTTTTTTTTTAAAAGATGATCCTAAAAAACCTGTGGGACAAGTTCGTTCAAATACATACCTCTTAAACATTTAACTCAAATTTCCAAACCTCCTGTTCCAATTCACTTTGGTCAAGAGAGACTTTTTGGTAAGTCCTGGTATAACAGACATCCAAAAAATGTCATACTTGAAATTGAAACTACGAGGGCTGATTGATAAGTTTTGAGCCTTGTATTGAAGAAGTGAAGCAGGGATGTCCTTTTTTAGCTCTACTATTCTCTGACTATTTGAGCCTGTGTACCTGCAGACTGGTGTCATTTGGTCAGTTTATGTTGAAGAGGTAGCTCTCTAAAGTAAACAAGGCGAGTGACTTTAGCAAGATGGACAAAATCACTGAAAGAGCAGTGATTCAGTGTTTGCATAAGAAAGGTCTATCACCTGAGGATATCCATACTGATATGGTAGCAACACTAGGGAATGATGCCTCTTTATATGCTACAGTGAAAAGGTGGGTGGAGAAATTTAAGCGTGGCAGGCAGAGCCTTGGGGATGACGTCAGTCCTGGAAGGCTTGTCACTGTTGCAACCTCAGAAATGGTCAATAAAGTCCATGATGTTGTTCTGGCTGAAGGGACAAACAATCAATGGCACATATTATGCATCACTTCTTCGGCAGTTAAGAGAAAATATTAAACTCAGGCCGCTCAGTAAACTCAGTACAGGTGTGTTGTTCTACCAGGACGATGCTCCTGTTCACAAGTCTGTTGTTGCCATGGCTGCCATTAATGATTGTGGCTTTGAATTGATTGACCATCCGCCTTATTCACCTGATCTCACTCCATCAGACTTTCATTTATTTCCGAAATTGAAAAAGGTCATTTCCAGTACCCACTTTGGGTCAGATGATGATGTCATACATGCAGTGGAGAACTTTCTGAATGGTCAAGAAAAGGACTTCTTTAAAAGTGGCATTGAGCCCCTTAAACACCGCTGGCTTAAGTGTTCAGATACTGAAGAGGATTATGTTGAAAAATAATGTAATATGTCCACCAAAAGTCAAACCCTTAAATATGAGGCTCACAACTTATCAATCAGCCCTTGTAGCCGCAGGGGCTACAGTTTTAAGACAATAGGGGGCGCCACCCAGCTACAAAAAAATCATGAAAGCAGTCATACATTTTTCTCAAGGACTGAACTATGAGTTTTTGTGCATGCTGAGAAGACAAAATTTGGGTTTAAATTGGACATAACAGCAAAATTCCAAGAATTACTTGCAGGTGACATGCGGGTGCTTGGTAGCGCAGAGTTCGGTTTTTGTCCTGTGCTATAACTAAACACTTTCGGGCATGTCAGTTCCCTACCCCAACCCCCAGTAGTAGTAGTAGGGGGGCCTTTGGCCTTTCTCCCCGGGTTACAATAGGGTCTTTGGTTAAAAATCTACAATGAACTAAGAATTGATCTCATGGTGACAACTAAAACAACCTTCAGTTGTCATCCACAGAAAGGAACTGGTCTGAGCATGCACTCACAAGTGATCTCAAAATGATAAGCGATGGACCTATGATGAATCTTAACACATGTACCTATTTCCTCTAAAAGCAATATCCCAATTATTTAACCTGAATTTATACTCACATAATGAAAGAAAGACGAGCAGAAAGCAGTTTGGAAAGTGGTAAAAAATGAAATAGAAATAAGTTCTACTTACCTGCTTCAACAATGATCATAAGCTTGCCATTGCTCTTTAGACGGCTTTGGTAAAACTTGATCGTACTTGAAAGGTTATCCACGTAGTAGATCATCTATCAAAGACAGAGTTGTGGGGAACCTTTAAACTGACCTTTCATTTCAAGCCTGCTTTCATGCAAAACAACACAACACGCTTTAAGACATCAAAACTTTTCTGTCAGCTAACTCTGATGTCAAGGGAAATATTATACAGCTTCTATTCTCATTAACACTCATGCTGCAATCAAAGGGTTCTGTCAAGATGCTCCTTAGCTGACTTCTGTGGCATCAGATGTACTTTGTGAGGAGCTCAGTAAATGAAGCTGTTTACACAGAGGAGACAGTCCACCAATCGTTTGCAGTACTCCTCAGTCGGCCTTATTTTCATTAAAAATAAAGAGCAACGCTGAGAAAAGCTGCAGTGCACATAAGTAAAAATTAAACCCTGACATCTTGTATTTTAAATTATAATTTGAATTTCAAAAAAACAACAAAAAAAACTCAACAACAAAATGAAAATACCTGAATCATGTGTATGAAATCAAACCTCTTCATGTCTCCTGTTGCTTTGACTTGCTTTTCATAGTCCTCACTGCCCATCTCATGCCAAACAAACTGAACCTTCTGAAGATTGGAAGTTTCTGCTACCAAAGCTAAAAATAAGAGGGAAAGACTGAGAAAGCAGACTATCACAATGAAATATTTGCAAAAAATAAATTTAAGCATTTTGTTGGACAAATCATGAGCTTATGTTCTGATCCAATTTTATTAAAAAGCTACTCACTACCTCGCTTCGTAAAAGAACTTTCATAATATTGGAATTAAATGGAAAATTATTGTAAAATTATTGATAAAACAAAGCGCCTTCTCTAGTTTTGCGATCACTGGAAGCACTATTACATTACAAGTCACATTAATACACTGATGGCAGAGGCAGCTATCTGAAGCACCCTTTAAATGACACAGCCCCCAAGGGCAACTGGGGATAAACTGACTTACTAAGGACAACTTGTGGACCTTAATCAGATATAGTAAGGCCCTTGTAAATATGAAAGCATATAAAAGCATCAAGTTCCACATGACCAAACAAAGCCTTATGTCATGAACAAGAAAGGCGTAAGGAAAGTTTAAAGGTTGGGGTGATGTGGGTTAGAGTAGTCATCAAAGTTAAACCTTTGGTTCAAAAGTATTTGAGACATGTTCTGACATGTTCTAAATTACCATGACGTTTGAAACAAAGGAAGGAACTCCTGGGTTTGTGGTTAGTAACAAAGTCTCAAAATCCAGGAATCTAATCCACACTCCTCAATTTAGAAGCAGGAAATTGATAATCAGTTATTGGAGTTTATATTGTACAAAGATCCCAAAAAATGTATGACTTTGTCCCACACAAAAAAAAAAAAATCTCTGTAGTAAGGAACTGACAGATGCAGGAGATCAACATTACCTTTGAATTTGTCTGTGAGTGCAACACTGCCCTCCACAATGTCAGCTGTGATCAGGGCGTTGGGGAAGGCAGACTGAAGAAGTGTGAGCAGCTGGGCATCCACCTCCCCTGGAAAATAAATAAATAAATAAATAAATAAAATAGAAAAAATCAGCTGGCTTTTGGATTTGAAAATCTCATTGCTTTCTAAACGACTACCTACTATTACAGAAGAACTCATCATGCATGAATGGCACCAAGGTGATATTATTAGAGCAGGCCAAGTCAACGTTAGTTCAAACAACAGAAATCATTGTCATTATCTCATCACATACCTCCACCACTTCCAACACCAAGCACATTCAGGCTGCTTTGCCCTGCTGCAATTCTACATAAGTACATGAGAAGTAAAATTATTTAAACAAATGAGTTATTGAAAACAGAACATTTTCACAGTAAAACAATATAATATGGATAGATAATGATTTATGTAAATTAAAAGGCAATAACATGGCCTGATTGCTTAAATATTCACTCCCCATGAAAACCGCTAAAAGCATATAAAAATGCTTCACCACTCTACATGCTGTGATTAAGAAGCTGTCGCTTCAAATAGAATTACTACTTAATAATAATAAAACTGTCTGAATACACAGAAATCCTTTTCCCTATAAGCAAAGCGTGCAGTGTATATCTGTTCCAACACATCACAAAAGGGTTGTTTGAACAGAGAAAATGGGTAAAAGGTCTTTTTTTAAAAAAGAAAGGGTGTGATAAGAGTTTTTACAATGTGAAATTAAATACATTTCATCTCCTTATGGGTGTATTGGTTCCAGAATTTAACTGCAAATACTAAAATGTGTTAGAAAGCTCTTCTACTGATTTTGGGTAAGTCTTTCAAGCAGCCATGGGATGAAAAACAAGCCCTTCCAGCTTTTCCTCTCTTACCTTTGAAACTCTCCAGGCAAGATGTCATGAGCACACTTCAGAATAGCCTTGTGCTCTCCAGAGTGTTCAAGGTAGAACTGGAAGATTTGAACAGAGCTTCCCTCATAGCAAGTCTGCTTTGCTTCTTCAGCCATTCAGGATCCTGCAAATTAACACATATTTAGTAACTGTGGTTATTTGCACCTTGAAAAACTTCAATAATTATGAAAATATGTCATAAAGATACTATGCTGGACATAAATCAGACACTGAGAATGTTTTATTACCTTTAGTTTGTGCAGTGAGAACAGAGAGACGATTGTTTTTCCTCTCTTCTACTGCAGGGTAACTCTCTCCTCCCACAGACTAGCTGGCCCCCTTCAATGAACGTTTGTTATATAACGCTGATGAACTTTGCAAGTGCCAGGAGTAACTGCAGCTGTGCTGTAGAATTCCAGTCTCTTGACATATCCAACTTGATGAAGGGTTAATATTCAACAGGGGAGACAGACCAATGGGAGCACTTCACTGAAAACATACCCCCTGACCTAAACATCTACTGTTAGAGCTCAAAGCGTAGTCAAGTCTCAATAGATCAAACATTTGTGCATGAAAAAAAAGGGCTCGGCTAAAATTCAGTAGAGTGGTGGATCCAAGAGGACTTTCCACTGGGGTATTAAGTTGACTAATGGATATATGGATATACCCTCCCTCTCACAAAAAACAAGTCTCTAATTTGGTTTTGTACAAAATATTATATATATATATATATATATATATATATATATATATATATATATATATATATATATATATATATATATATATATATATATTCATATATATACATATATGTAACATGAAAGCATGGATCCATCCTGCCTTGTATCAATGGTTCAGGCTGCTGCTGGTGTAGTGGTGTGGGGGATATTTCCTTGGAACACTTTGGGCCCCTTAGTACCAACTAAGCATCGTTTCAGCACCACAGCCTACCTGAGTATTGATGCTGACCGTGTCCATCCCTTTATGACCACAGTGTACCCATCTTCTGATGGCTACCTCCAGCAGGATAATGCTCCATGTCATAAAGCTGGAATCATCTCAGACTGTTTTTTTGAACATGACAGTGAGTTAACTGTCCTCAAATGGCCTCCACAGTCACCAGATCTCAATCCAATAGAGCAGGAATGCTTCCAGTACCTTGTTGAATCTATGCCACAAAGTATTAAGACAGTTCTGAAGGCAAAAGGGGGTCCAACCAGGTACTAGCAAAGTGTACCTAATAAAGTGGCTGGTGAGTGTGTGAAAATACAAGTCCTGTACAAGGGAGAAGAAGGAGAAAATGAACCGGTTTATTTTATTATATTATGTGAATTTTTATTAAAAACAACCATAAAGATTACCCTAAAAATCTAAAATAATACTGCTATCAACAGTTTCACATTTTAATCAACATCAACACTAGACTCCTGAAGAATGGTTTGTGAGGGAGCAGTAGCCACTAGGGATGGAGAATATCAAACAGTTTAAATTCAATGAAAATAAAATGAAAATTTCTTTGCAACCACACGCAATAATTCTGGTAAGAAAAAGCTTTGCCAATGTTAACTCAGAAATGGAGATGTAACCTTTAATCACATAAAAATGTTCCCTGTTTCTCCTCTGCTGTTGCACATACATATTAGATTAATTTAGTCAACAGAACTATTAAAAACAAAAAACATTTTTTTTCTACTATATTCCTTGATCAACAGAACATCAGTTATACCTTTGATGAAATGATAAACTATATGGATATTAAAAAAAGAATTGTCTACAATATTTCCTTTCAAACTATGATGGGAAGTGACATGACAAGAAAAAGTGGAAGCTCTATGGTCCCTGCCTTTTTCAAACTGTCCTGCAGTAACCCCAGATGTCCAGCAGGTGATGCAGTTGGCTGTTTAGGAGACTTCTTTCTGTCTCTCTTCAGTCTTTATACCCATAAGCTCAAACCTCCTGATTATCTACAGTCAATCACAGGGTATAACTTGATGCAATGGTAGAGTTTTACATGGATTTGATTAAATTTTCCTCTTTTCAGCAAACTACACATTCACTGTATCAACATCCTGTTTTGTTTTGTTTTTTGTTTTTTTTTAAGTGAGCTGGTTTAAGATGATCACCTCAAGGTTATTGTTGAAGATAACCTTTCCATCAGCTTCAACACTGCAGTCTGGATGCCGAAGAAGCTCCATGACACCAGCCTTTAGCTCAGGTGAAGCCACCTTGCTGAAGTCCAGCACCTCGGTCAGAAAATCAAGAAGCAGCTCTCCCTTTTCATCCCCCTCAGAGAAACACTCTGTAATATCCATTTGAGATGGCAGCGTGTACTTTTGGTATGTTATGCCCCGAGAGTCCAGGAAGTGTTTGATGTCTCCCGTGGTGACACACTGGCTTATTTCTGTATTACAGAGTTCATTCCTGTAAGTCCGCCAAAGTTTACCCCAACCGCTCTCACCTGGAAGAGGCAAGACCAAAGTGAACACGCATCATTGTTTGGTAAATGCAGCACATGTGAATTATGTAAATGCACTAAAATGCTCCAGTTATCCAGGCATTTTCTAAATCTACAACAAAAACTTTTACATTTTTTTTATTACTCAACCAAACCCAAAATGTGTGCATATGAAGGATGAGCCAGCTGAAGAGTGAAAGTCCTCAGCCTGCCATTGTGGAGATTGGAAAATAATATGAAATGCTTCAGAAACTATGCTGCAAGCAATGTCTGTCTGCCAGTGTTGTTTTTCATACTTTTAAATTAGCCAGCATGCATCCATTTGGAACTTCGTGACATCTAATTCGCCAGCACAGACAGTGCTGCACAGTTGGAGTAAATTTTTCCTTCTAGTTCAGTCACCAGTCTTCAGTCTGTATTTATACAGCACTAATTCACAACAAATGTTGTTGTTTTGATGTTAAAGTCTTCTGGTCTATTTTGCATAAGGATGTGTGTTGGTATCGATACGATACTAAATAAATACAGGGCCAATATCGCCGATATCGATACTGATACTTTTTACATAGAAAAGCAGCTTGTTGAAATTAATCCAAAATAACAAACAACCACTGAAACTGATGTTTCTGTTCAAGAATGAAAGTAAATAACTAATTTGTCAATCAGAAAAAAAGTAATGTGCTTTATTTTTTTTTCTTTTCTGTTGTAAAATTTGAATATTCATGGATTCATATTTATTGACCACAGAACAACCGGACATTTTTATGCTGCTCACAGTCTGAATTTAGTGTTTAAAGAAGAAGAACTCCTCTGAATGAACGGAGCTAAACGCTGCTTCCGTTGCCAGAAAGCGCTCACATCTCTATGATGACGTCGACTCTGAACGGGTCTATGAACTGGCCTCACTAGCACTGGCACTAATGTTAGCTTCTATGGTGTCCACAATGCTCGCTGCAACTGAATCAACCTGCTGCTGCACCTTCTCCTGGCCAGAGTCAGAGGTTTCCTCTTCCTAATCTGATTTTCTTTTTACTGTCCCCGTCTTAGGCCACCCATATATGATGATTTTACCTGTGGGGTGGTTAATGGAGTAACATTAGCTTGACCGTTTTCTCTTGGAGAAACCTGTCAGTCCCGCAGACCTTGTCCGTCTTTTATTTCTTTTTTAAGTGTTCCATAATAAAAAATAAAAATAAAAAAAAAACAAAAAACAATTTGCTCATGGTTGTGGTGAACCACTAGGGAGCGTCGATGGACCACTAGTGGTCTGTGGACCAGAATTTGAGAAACACTGCTTTGGAAGATGGCACCCGACGCACATCTGTGTTATTTAAAGAGCGTATTTTAAATCTTCTATTGTGAGAACATAAACATGATTACAATACATTCTTTGAAGTAAAAGTACTGTTTAAAGCAACTAATGCTGAACATCTTACAAAAAAAAAGGTTTGAAATCGTCTCACTACTTTCACATACTGCTACATCCTCCTACTTACCAGCCACTAGAATGATCAGAAGCTTTCCATTCTTGTCTAGAAGACTCTGGAAGAAGCTGATGGTAGCTTCAGGATCTTTTACATAGTACAGCATCTGTCAATTTCACCAAAGACAGTCAAATAGTGCCTGGATATACACAGCACCAAATTATTACACAACACTCACCATTCATTTTACTGTAACACAAACCTGTATCATATGAATGAAGTCAGCTTTCTTAGTCATCTTCTCCTTTTTGAAGAGCAGCTCAAATTCAGCAGATGTCATCTTGTGCCAGGTGAAGTTAATGTACTCCAAACCTGGTGTTTTAGACACCAAAACTGCACCAGGACAGACATAACAGAGAGAAGTAACATAACTGATGCTGAAAATACATCTACATCCATCTACATCCTGCAGCTGTGATCAGTGGTAGAGTTGTCATCTCTCAGTAGGAAGGTCAGGGGTTTGATCCCTGCTCAGACACTGAACCTCTGCTCAAGCTGCAGGTCAGTGGTGAGTGGGTGGGTATATTAGCAAATATTAAAGGTCCCCTACTACAGCAGTGTCTGCCTTCAGTGTGTGAATATGGTGTGGGTGAAACAGACTGGCAGTGTAAAACACTTTGAGTGTTTAAAAAGACCAGAAAAGCACAGTCAAATCTGTTCAGTGAAATCAAACTCCCTGATGATTTTCATTTTTTGAAATTTCCCAAATTACTGCACAAGGAAAGAGTAACAACATCAGTTTAGCACAAAAACACGAATTCACATTTTAATCAAAGCCTCTGCAAGGTAGGACTGATGCCTCTGTACAAGAAAAATAGATAAAAAAAATTTTAGTTTGCACTTTGAAAGCAAACCAGACTCTAAGTTTAAACACTATTTCCACTTTATTTTATTTTATATGCCAGTCACCCCTTTCCCTGGGTAAATGGAACTTTTTATGCTTTCTCTTATCTTCCGATCATATTCACTAATTACTAGGGCCCGACCAATATGGGTTTTTAAGGCCGATGACAATTCCGATATTCGGCAGAAGAAAAAAACCATCAGATATCAGACATGATTCATTTTAAAATTATATGATGAATAAAACAACTTCTTTTTTGGTCTGACAAAAACAAAGATATGAATTACAGGCAGAGCATTTTACCGTTTTACAGTACTTTGTCCTTTAGTATTTGTTTAACTTCACAACAAAGAAATGTTCAAGTATAAAAACATGCGGAAAAGCATTAAACCTCTGGGAAATTCTATAACTTTAAAAAAGGTCTATACAAAGTCTATAAGTGAGTTATTTTGTCTTGTACTTCTTGTTGCTGCAAATTAAAGGTAGATTATAGTACAGTTAGAACAACTTTAACTTTACTTTCAATATATGCTAAATGCAATGCAATTTCCCATTTACATTAGCATCAAGCTAGCGCTACGTTCTATCATTGTTTTGGAACATTAGTAGATCTACAACATGTTGAATGTTTTGAACAGGAATCTCTTGTGAGAGAGTTCTCACATTTATTTGTGTTTTCAGTTTTACAGACAGGGAGGAACTTAAACTAGGTTAGCACAGCTTTAACAATACAGCGTAAATGAAAAGCATGAACACCGTAACGGAACATGCTTCACTCGTCATGACACTTGGCAAAGAGAGTCAAACTGAACAGGAGACATGTTGAGTCATTGTTAATTTCAGAACTTCGTTATAGTTACCCGACAGCAAACGTCACATAGCCCACTCCTGTAATGTTGACTAGCTGTAGCTCAGTCCTGTATGTTACTGAGAAGGCAACTGTGGGAACTGAGGATTGAAAGGAATCAGAGCTCCATCTAGTGGCCAAATAGCGCAAGGACATATATAGCACTAATTTATCAGAACTCCTGCCAGTGATGATTATTTTAAAAAAGGGCTGTAATCATCCAATCAAATTTGCCGGCCAATAAATCAGTTGGTCCCGACCAATAACACCACATTAAATACCCCATTCACACACTTATGGCACAGAACAAAGGAGTAAAGTTCTTGCCCATGGACACTTCAGAATGTGGACAGCAGGACCTGGGACAAACACCCAACTTTCAGATTAAGAGATGACCAATTCTACCGCTGAGGTACAGCACTGTATCAAACAATGAGATAAACAGCTTGCTGCAGAAACAGCCTTTATCAAATACACTTGCACCAAGGACTTAGTTGTTTCAACAGTATTGTTCAAACAGAAAATAAATTACCATAAGATTTAAAAATTATGTTAAAGCTGAATTATACAGTCGATGGATAAAACAAAGCCATGTCATTCTAATAAAAATGTTCCTCAAAAAAATGAATCTCAATGTGCACAGCAATCTCTGTAAATGACATGCTCACTATTACTCTCCTCTGCTTGTCACTCAATGGAGGACAGCGAGGAGCCTGTGGGAGAGAAAAACCTCAATGATATTTTTCAACATACAGTCTCTAGTTTTGTCTTTATGCACTGAGTCCTTAACAGGGTCTGAAAAGTTGCTAAATAGCTACAGTCAATTGGAAGAACTGGGTATCAGAACTACTCTGTGGAAATGCACATTTGATTGGCTGGTAGCGTCACATGGGTTGCTGCGCCTTAATGTTGCCCAGGAGATAAGGTGACAACAGACATGCAAGGGCAAAACTTTTAACCAGTTTGCATTCGCTCACAAGGCAGAGGGAGAATAAATCATTTTCCAGGATACCTTAACTATTTCCAGGACATTTGACCTTTTCTCTATTTTTTTTTGTCCATGACTAAAAGATTAGTCAATCAGTTTCCAGGTTTTCCAGGAGGCGTGGGAACCCTCTTACATGATTACAATACAATAACTTCCAAGACATATGATACTTATTTTAAAATTTCACTATCACAATACCAGGGAGAAAAGATATTATTGTATTGTTTAATTTGTAATTAGTTTTATTCAACTCTAACATTGTAGCCTGTTGAAACATAGCATGTGTTTGACCTTACTGAATGTAAGTATTTAGACTGTAAATAGAAGAATGTAAAAACACCCACAGTTACTTGATTTTTTAAAATATAGCCATTAACCCTTTGAACCTTGAGCTGATTTTTCAGGTCTCTGCTTGTAAATTGGATACCCATAATAAAATGAGCATATCTCTGCAACCACAAGGTCTATTTAAATAATTTTGGTGTCACTGTAAAAGGGAAAACATTTGAGATTTTGAGCCTAAAAAAAGACATTCAAGATGAATATCTCAATGAAAATGATGCAGCTGCAGCTCTAAATCTTCATCAGACCATAGAACAACATATGGACATTATCTCAGCAAAGGCTGACTCTGATGAAGTGTAATAAATCAAAATTAGAGAGGTTTTAGTGCAGAGAGTTCAGGCGAGCTCTCTTTTAGCACAGTTTGGCTCCAACTGTGTCTTTTGAATTTTATCATCTACAAAACTACAGATTTTATTTGTCTATCACTGATGCTGATCAATACATCAAATAAAAGAAATCTGGGTTGGTTTTTTTTCAATTCATACCAGATGCGTCTCTGGTGTGTAATGCTGTTTACAAAGATTTTAGCTATACGTGAATATGCATGTCTCTATCTCTGTCACAGATTGGTTGATTTGAGTGATTGACACCTCTTTGGAATCGTTACAGACTACTGACGCTAAACTTGCAAAATGATTGTGACGGTAGGGTCAGTCAATCAAAATCAGCAGAACGCTGGTGTTAGGGGAGACCCAGCCTGCTGCATACTGACACTGTAAGGGTTCCCCTGGGTCCTAAAGTCCGACAGTAAAAGCTGGAAAGTTTTGAGTGTAATACAAGACACAGAGCTAACAGGAAGTGCTGTGGATTTCTCTGAAAAATGAATGATTCTTTGCAAAACAGCAAAGGTAGGAGAAATTTTAAAACTTTCAGTCAGTGAAGTGCTTTTTGTGTTTGTGATTTTTGGCCTCTCTCTCTGATGCTTTGCTGCAGAGAGTTTTGGCTCATATCGTTGGAATCTGTGGAGTCTCTGCTTTCATCTGAGGTGTTGGTCTTTTGTTCAGCATGTAGGGACGCAGCGGTACAGCCGAAAATGTGGCGAGTGGTTTGAGCTGTACAGAGTTAAACATGTCGTGATTTATTTAGTTGTTATTTGAGTTGTGTTTGTGGCATGTAAAAAAACTTTATATAAGTCATGCAGCCCGGGGTCTGTTGTTTAGTTTGATGTGCAACATCACTACATTCTTTCATGAACAGAGCATTATTTCACGCTGTGTTTGCAGAGTGATGTCAAATTGTGGGACATTCAGGCTCAAGAAAGCCACAAGTCTCAAAGTTTTTTAGACAACTGCCGTGCTGTCAAGTACATATTCCGAGCTCTGAAGGCACAATACTCCAGCCTTTAGAAGCTGTACCTTTGTAGTTGTGTAGCTGCTGGCTGCTTGGCTCCACCACCTCATTGTCCACTGTCACCCCAGGGTGCTTCTGATGGAGCTTGGAGAGCATCTCCAGGTCAATCTCCCCTACAGACACCGACACACTTGTTATTTGGGAAGCTGCCGTTTTATGTTTTCTTTTGAACATTTCTTAGTTCAGTGAATTTAATGTGGTTTTGATCTCAAAGTAAACACCCTTGCTTTACGACCAGCTTCTTGCAAATGAGTGTCATGTAACTATCATAATGAAGTTATTTTTTTTAAATAGTTCTTCAAACCAAAGTAATCATTGAGCCAGAAACAGGTGACTTCATCTTGTTCTTATAAAAATGCTGAAGGTATGCAAAAATATACTGAACACAGAAAGTGCTGAATTAATGTGATTTTTATGTAAGTAAAAATAGCTTGTGTGTGAGCTGTTAGTCATTTCAATACATAACCTCAGTAAATCTGCAACACTGCTTCATTACTATAGTTACATGACAGCTCACTCTCAGGAAAGTTTGACCATTGTCTTAAAAAAATTGGGTATAAAGGCAACAAGTGACACTTAATATAATGCAGTAATATATATATATATATATATATATATATATATATATATATATATATATATATATATATATATATATATGGGAAATATAATATTATAATAATATAACTGAATAGATTTGATTACTGAAATTGATTAAAATTTATTGATTTAATTAAGTAAATTTATGCTAAAAATTTAGCGAATGTTGAGTAAGTCCAAATCACTTTTACAGAGAAAATTTATCAATGTTTACAAAGTATCAGAAAAAAATATAATTTAGGTACACCAAATATCTTCCAAAAAAGTTATATAGATTTAATATTTAACCAGGTAGAATTAATTTATATTTAATAATTATCTAGATTAAATTGGTTTTTATATATTTAACATCTGGAAGAATTTGATTTGTATTGACTAATTTTATGAGTTGAACTGAGACTATCTCTCTAAATATATGGATTACAATGATTTGGATTCAATAAATAAAATGAGTTACTTTAACAAATATTGCAACCATGAGTGAGGAGGGAACACAGTGGACATGAGAACCTGCTGTACATTGAAAGAATGTGCACACGGCTACAGACTGTCTGTACTCTGCTTTGCTCCAAATGCTCCTAACCCATCACTACCCCTCAATTATTAATCTATAAAACATTAAACACTGTTAAAATGATAAAGGTACATGGTCCATGCTGTGGAGCACAGACAGCCTGTAGCTCCAACACAGCATCTCAGTGTACAGCAGGTTCTTACTGTTTTCTCTCCTCACTCATGGTTGCAATAATTGTTAAAATAACTCATTTTATTTATTGAATCCAAATCATTTTTATCAGTAATTATAAATTTATTCCACCTCATTTATTAGTAAATCTAAATAACTTTTTGCAGCTATTTAGTATATCTAAATTACTTTTTACAGATACTTTGTAAATTTGTTGTTTCCCTGTAAAACTGATTTGGATTTACTCAACATTCGCTAAATTATTAGTTTAAATTTACTTCATTAAATCAATACCTCATTTATTTAGTTTTTAAATAAGGTAAATAATTAAATCTCTTCAATTATATTGAGAATCACTTTGTTCACTTAATTTTTTTTAGAGTGCATGAAAATTCATTTGTCAGAAACTGGTTTGCTCACAAAACAAAAGAATAATTGATTTTCTTTGTGGCAAACAAAGTGTAAATAAAGTAGGTCAATTTGCTTCATACTGAAGTCAAAGATTAAACTAACAAATGAACAGGTGTAAAATAAAACCTTTGGCCATGATCAAAAGGATAAAGTGCTTTTATTGCTGCAGTAAAAAATGACTGCACAGATATTCTGAGCGGTCTGGTAGCAGGAGTTAAGTTTTAAAAGTTTGCTGTAGTGTGTTCTTACCAGCACCACTTCCTACTCCAATGACATTTAGATGTGACTTTCCTTCTCCAATGCTAGAGAGAGAGAAGAAAAACACTTTGAGTCTTCAGAACAGTCAAGTTTAGAAATTCACATCCTCAACCTGCTAAATTTGGGTCACATTTTTGAGTTTGTGTCTGTCAATTCTGCCACTTGGGTAGGTGAGGCCTTCTGATCTTATTTTCTTATACCAAGGCTTTGAATGCTGCTAAGGAATTTTCACCGCTCATCTTCAGAGTTTTAATAACCCACTTGCACTTTCTTATTCCACTCATGAGTCATGTTTCAAAGGATTCCTCTGTGATTTGCTTCTTAAAAAGTCATTGAAAGCAAGTGGAAAACTGAAGGAGGTTAGGTTTACCTCTCAGTAACATGATATTTATACAGCTCGAGCTTTTTCGAAAAAAATGTGCAGGAAGAGGAGTTTCAATTAAATGACAGGATATTTTCCTACATGGGGGCACAACTTGTTTTGTGGACACACTACATGTAGATGTATGATGAATTGAACCGGGGATTGGGTGGAGTCCTGACCTGAATGGCTGAAAGCACAAACACTTGAACAAACCAGAGAGATTTTCACATCAGAGTTTTTGAAACAAGTTGAATATTTACATCTGGGTTTCTTTAAGGAAAAAAAAATTAGTGCTTTACTGCCTGTGTGACAGCATGTGTGCAGTAATATAATACTGTCTTGATGTCTTTTTATCTTCATGGAACTTCTTTGGATTGGTCAAACAATATTCCCAGTATTATGCTTAAAAATATTGTGCAACTCTACAATAACAAGTATATAATTTTAAAGCCACAACATCTCTTTGTCAATCCAGTATTACTATGCTCTTTTCCATCTTCAATGGTTTAGTGAAGTAGGTTTACTCTATGTGTGAGTGTGTGAGTGTGTGTGACAGGTTACCTGGCCAGTATATTTGGTAGTATATTGTTGATAAAGTCCCGCATGCACTGATGCTCAGAGGAGCGCTCCAGGAAAAGCTGAAAGGATTTCTGGTACCTACTATCATCATGAACCAAACTCTTGAGCTGGGATGTCATTTTGCTAAAATCTGGCAAAACAAACAAGCAAAACAAACATTATTACCAGACATCAGTATTTATGCTACACGCTACTAGGGTCAAACTGTGTGATGCAAAATGTGTGCATTGTGGTTTTTTCATTTATGAAGAGCTGTAATCCACCTATCAACACAACCCGAGGAGAGAGTGACACACTGGCTTTCAAATTTGTCATCACAAAATCTACCCTAACATTAGTACAGCGAGAGAGTTATGTAACTTTCTTTCTGCCTTTTAAAGATTGTCTTTACCTTAAAGACTATCTTAGGACGGATGATTAGGAACAAGTTAAAAAATGTAGATTTATGAGAATAAAGCATAGACTGTGTAAAATATGGATGTAGTCTCCACGGCATCACCTGTCTGTCTCTGATACAGTCAAACAAAGCCAATCATTGGACAGGACCATCCTGGATATGACGCGGACTTTGAGCTTCTTTTCTAACAGCTATTGGGCGCATGAGCTGAACTGAGCCTCTGATTGGACACACTCGTAATCCTAATATCTTCGGAACCGTTGAGTTAGAAAAAAATTCATCCTCTGTTCAGTGTGTGCTGATAGTAAAATTAGTGTTATAGACCCAAGCCAGTTTTTGAACCAGGCTATAAATATGTGCTTTAATGCCATAAAAGTAGGTCTGAACAATTAATCAAATTTAAACCAACATCGCAGCGTAATGGAATGCAATTTTCAAATTGCAAACACTGCAATTTTAAAAAAAAGGGGAAAAAAGTTTCATGTACACAAACACAACCTTACATGGCATCAACAACTACATCAACTACATCAACAAAAAGATAAATCTGGAAGAAAATACCGATTTTAATTTGGAGTGGATGGATTGATTTAACTGCTAACGGGCTTGATATGTGGCAAAAAAATTAGCAATCAACAAAAAATTATGAGTTGAGTGACATTATCAATATATGTTATCAAATTCAAGTATTCTTTAAGTAGCTCTATAATTTCAAAAATTCAAAAAAAACCTTCTCGTTTAGATAATTATTCAGTGTATTTTACAAAGAATTGTATACATTTTATTGTCTTTACTGTAAAGGTAAAATACATTTTGTGGCTCTAGACTGACTTTAATCTAGGTGAGATGAGGCAAAACGGCTCCTTTGACAGTAAAGGTTGAAGACCCCTGACCTAAAGTTTAACTTCACAAGATGCTCCGTGTTCCTCACTTGTACAGGTGGCTGCTGCTCTTCAGATAGACAAGATACAGACTAAATAACCACATTATTCTACTAAATTTATGACTTCAAGAAGAAGAAGAAGAAGAAGAAGAAGAAGAAGAAGAAGAAGAAGAAGAAGAAGAAGAAGAAGAAGAAGAATGGCGCTAATCTTCCGTCGTACGACCTAATTGTGGGATGAAAGTGCTAACTTGAAGATGTCGTTTTTACCATGCAGTTTATGGCAGTCACACATGTACCTGAACCTGTTGCTCGGTGCAGTTAACAGTAACAGTACTGCTTTTATTTTTTGGATAACGTAGCACTGAACTCGAACATGAGGGCTGCGTGTCTGGTCCTTACTACGGTGACAGGTATGATTATAGGGTATGACACAGCATACGGCCCTGTCATAAACACGGAGAAGCTCTCCGCGAGAAAACAGATGTGCGCTTACATGGCCACGGTAACCGAGAGAGCCGCATTACAAACATGACAAGACAAACATCGAACTTTAAGAGAAGTGATTGCCAAAGGAGTACGGCCACAAAGAAATGTCACATGTATGCAAGCTTAGGCGTATCACAGCATGATGTGTTTAAACTGCGGACAAAATTAGACGATGCGCAACATTTTTCACTTACATGTCTTTGAGGTTTGAGTGAGTGTATCCGCGGTGATCTGCAGGCTGAAATAAAGCCCTCCCACAGTGGTGTCCACCGCTTCCCCTTAAGGAGGACAAAAGTCCTCAGGGGCGGGGAAATGAGTCAGTGATAACACCATGTAGACTTCTTGAAGCAAAACTGAAGTTTACATACTGCAATTAATTTCTGGACTCCCTCTGTCTTTGGAGAGAGGACTGTAAACAACACAGCTGCCTCGTCCTGATCTGAGCTGCAGGGTCACCTTAAAGGGAAATTTTCTAGCTTGTGTATTCCAAGACTGAAAAAAACGTGATTTTTAATCATGCATGTACACATTTTTATGCTGTCGAATAATTGCTTAATGTTCTTAAGGGCTATAACAGCAGTCTGTAAAAAAATGTTTTGCCTTAATTCAGTATTGCTACTTTCTTTACCAGAACTCATTTTTAAAATGAGAATTTTGTGATAAACTAGAGAGGAAATAATGAAAAAGGCATTTGATTATTTTATTAATACAAAAATGTAGAAAATCAGTTAATCACAGTTAGTTTATGAAGCTATATAAAGCAATGCAATACAACATCAAATTAAAATGTAAATGGTGTTTTTCCTTTCATAAGGAGCTGTATGTATTTTCATCAACATTTGCAGTCTGAATCCCAAAATAACATTTCTCACGGCGCAGAGCACACTGATGCATTTATGCCCATGCAGATAATAAAATATCTAAAGGGAGGAACAGTTGGTCCTTGCATGTCTCATGCGTATTGATAACTTATTTAGGTACAACAGTGTTTGTGGAGTAAATTTCAATGGGTGTTTTAAATTTAAATCAATTTAAACCAAACCATAATGTATGTTATTATAAGTAAATCCACTGAAGAGCAGGATCTTCATGTGTACAACACGTCCAGTAATATAAACCCAGAGGACCTGGGCGGCTCAAGGGTGACGGTTGGTTTTTTTTTTACCTGGAAGGTCCTTAAAGCAATAAAGTGTTATCAGGCAGCTGAGAGAATACAGTAGATAAAGATAAGGGTGAGTTTCATTCTCCAAAATGCTGCTGTCTCTACACTAGCAGTGTGATAAAGAGGAGTCTGCCAGTGAGGGCAGGGGAAGGCAAATTAATGCTGTGCTGTTTGCAACTCTCCGGAGAGCTCTTCTGTCTGCTACAAACAGAGAGAATACAAATTTGTAATACAAATTAAAACATAGTGCGATGAGGGAACAGAATATACAAACCATATGCTATGATTCCTCACTGCAGTTGAATGTCCAGTCCCACCACAGGACCCGAGTGATCAAAGAATACTGTACTTAACAACACATCTCTCAGCTGATTGTGTAATCCTGTGGTAATTATACCACCAATAAATGATGGTTAAAGACATTTTAAAATTAACAGATTAACTCAAGAGTGGACTGTATAACCAAGGAGCTGTGTACTCTTTTGTTCTCTTATCTGCTTTTAACTGCTAATTATTTATTGCTCTCTGAGATAGACCAAAAGGAAGACTATTGCCTTTATCAGGTCTGCTGGGGATAAAAGCTCTCTCAGAATCCATCCCAGAGTGAATTGGTTGCACTCCATCATTGATTGTAACGTGATAACATGGTGATTTAGTGAGATAACTGATGCATGAGGCAAACAGCAAATCGGTTAGGCTTTTTTGCAGTGCTTGATGTTTTGTGCCCTTTTTGTTTAAAAAAAAAAAAAGTAAAGTTGTGTGCTCCTAATCTTTTCACTGTGGTTCTATAAAGTAATCAGCTAATAATAACGTGTCATTTACTAAAGTATACAGTCTCAATGAAATGCTTTTCAAAAGAGTAAAAAGGGAGCAAATGGTTTCTATCAGGGGACTCTTATCAGCTATGATAGCTTTAACAGATGAAAATCGTTTACTCCCAAACACCGTATGATTCAACAAATTTCTTATTGTCTTGTAGTTTCAGCCAAAAAAAAAAAAAAAGAAAAAAAAGGCATGAAAAGACTTATTTTTTCAATAGAGGCTACTCTGTACAAAATAACGCAGCTCAATTTTTGTATATAAACCACCCATAATCAAAGTCTTATGTCATGCCTATGTCCTTTTTGTATTGAATCTGCAACAGTACTATATTTCAATCAAGGAGAGACTTATACACAAGTTCAAATTTGTGAAAAGATTTAATGCAGAAAATTGTTATTACAGATTTTGCGGTTCGACTCCATCAAGCATAAAATAAGAATAGGGGGTACAGTGACATTAAAAATATGAATATCCCCCGATGGAGTCTAGACACTGGTGGTGGTAGATGGTCTTGAATAGGCTAGATCTGGATGACTTGAAGAGGACTGTGAAGCTGAAGAACTGCGAACTGAAGCAATGAAGACTGGAGGTGCCTTGGGAGAAGGAGGGTTGTGACCTGAGCCTGAAAGACAGCTGACAAGCAGAAGAGACAGTATTTAAATTTTGACAGCTATGTGATGATTGGTTTACATGTGATGCTGAGAAGATGTGATTGGATGGATAGAAAAGTGACACACCCCTTGATCAACTGATGAGAGAGAAGCGGGAAAGAGTGAGAGGAGGAACCAAAAGATTGAGAGCAATGAAACGACTTCCTGATCAGAACCATAAGAGTGAGAGCATTAAGACAGTCTTCCTGATTGAACTTACACTAAGCTTCATAACAACCCCATTGTGTAAATTCAAGTTGGGCTATGGAAATGCAGGAGGCATGAAATGTAACACACACACAAACTAACCTGTGCTCATTGTTTCATAGTTAGAGAGAGAGATGTGGCTGATTTGACAGAGAGGCATCAACTTCAACTTTATTATCCCCAAATGGAATTTTGCTTTGCAGGCAGATTAAAAAAAAACAATCAATCACATCCAGATACCACACTAAAATGGACAAGTACACAACCCTGAAGGACAAACAGAGGTGAAACATCTATTACATTGCAGAGAAAACAAACACATGATAATTATCATTTACCGAAGTTCAAATGTAGTTGTACAATGGCTTGTGTTATGAATGAATTTTTCATCCTGTTAGATTTAGCCTTTAGCTAAATCTCTTGCCAGAGGGTAGGAGTTTAAACTCAGCATGGAGGGGACGATCAGGGCACTGAATGATGTCCTGAGCCTTAGAGTTTAAACTCCTGCAAAAGGTTGTAGACAAATCCAGTAGAGTGACACCAATGACTCTGCTGACAACTTAAACAATGATGGCAAAGGTCAGGAAAGGTTCAACCATGGAGTGATAAATCATTAATTTTCTGCACACCCCAAACTGACCGTGAGATTGACGCGTCATACTCCGACAAAAATAGACTCTCAATGGAACAGCTGCGAGCAGCCATTGGTGGCACGCAACGACCCACAGACACTGGCCCAACACAGAGAATTGCAGAATCTACCCCGTCCATCTGGGAGAGCGTGAGAGAATGAACGCAAGAGAACGTATCTACTCCCAGCAGCAGAGCTTCCTGTGAAGCAAAGACAACTTCAGGCAGTTATTGTGAAGAGAGGGAGGAGTGGGCCACTCTCCTCTGACAGGCTGAGACTGACACATCCCACCCCTACAGGAGAGAGAGGCGGCTGTGTCCACCAAAATCTGTGATGTTGCGTTCCCGTAGAAACCGTGCTCATGCATCCTGTGAAATAGATGCTGAAGTGCTTCATTTATCACCAGCCAAGCAGGCCAGTGAGTCATTTGTTATACCCGCCAAACTGAATTTTCATCTGCATTTGGTGGGTTGGTGGGTGTTAATGTAGAGTCCTGATATATGATAATACATTTGTGATGTAATGCAAAATCATATATCTGTATGTGTGGATCTGTATATGTTTTACCCATCAGCTGTTTATTGTTTAGCTTGCTGTTTGCAGTCATGAAGTATTGTGCACACCTTAAATGTTTATATGGTTAAGTCATTCAGTATACTGAGTTAAAGAGGACGTTGGAATATAAGAAAAAAAAGAGATAAAGTATTTTAGTGTACTGTAGCATTGAATTAAATCACTACATAAAATGGCTATGTTGTTTAGTTTATAGAAAAGGGAATGCTATGTTGTTTGACTTGCCTTTGGTGCATAGATTTCTCAGTTGTTAGAATATAAAACCAACATGCAGCCAAGAACCCAAATTAGGCCACAACCAATTTACTCTGGGGCTGTAATTAGGCCACAGGGCCCATCTGATAAGATTTTTATCCTGGAAGTTAATCATGAGAGAAGATTTCAATCAGATTATAACGGAGTGGCCCATGGTGTATTTCTTACGTGCCCTTGTAAATATTTTCCAAGAACTAAATGCAGGACTTGATGCATCAGTCTGAACTGATGAAAAACCTTCATTGCTGGTCCTGATGGGTACAATCAAAGTTACATGGAGGCTTTCGGCCTGTTGGGTTACAGTGCATTCCAGTAGTTAAGTAAAGGGCTATATTTTTGCGAAACATTGCATTATATGAATCCTTTCAACCATTAAAAAACTTTGTTATTGTGCACTTGAGTGGATTTTTATATCAATAATTGCATGTGTGAAAAAAACACTATACCTCCCCCAAGAGAAAAATAAATCATTTTTGCTTCACATCTAGGTCTATTTAACTTTAAAGGAGCAAACTTGTACATTTTCCAGGTCTTACAAATGCAGTTTCTCTTGGAACTTTACAAATTTCATCTTTCTAACATCTGAGTTCAAACAGTCCCTGGCCCTCATTTATCAAACCTGTGTATGACAGAAAAATGGGTGTATGCTCATATCAATGCACAGTTGGTATTCATCATCTGGACGTGGGTGGAAGGGACGCAAGTTCAGTTCAGGGAGGAGCATGCTGCACAAAGTGAATCTGTCTGTGGTTGTGAATTAGGTCATATGAGTGCAGTTTATTTTTTAGACAGAGGAATAGAGGTTGAGAGATTAACATGTTGGATTAGATATGACTAAAATGTATAAATGATTTCTTATATATATATATATATATATATATATATATATATATATATATATATATATATATATATATATATATATATATATATATATATATGTATTTGTGTGTGTATGTGTGTGTGTGTGTGTGTGAGCAAACATGTTGTTATAAGCTGATAATTGAGCACAGACAGAAGCTTCTGTCTGTCAATTATTGAAACTTGGTGACAAGAATGACTGTGTTCTGTGTCTGAAGCAGCTACTGAATTACTAAGAATACAAACATATGTTAAACTGAGTCACAGTAGTATTTTGGTAGACGTGTAAGACGTAAATAAAAACAAAATACAGTGATTTGCAAATCCTGTTTAACCTATATTCAACTGAATATACTACAAAGACAAGATATTTATTGTTCAAACTGATAAATTTTGCATTTTATTTTTTATTTTTTTCTAATATTCACTCATTTTGAATTTGATACCTGTTCCAAACAAGTTGGGACAGGGGCAACAAAAACTGGGAAAGTTGAAGAATGTTCAAAAAACACCTGCCACATTCTGCACATATTACTACTGCGTGGCTTCGTTGTAAAAGAGTGCGAGTACTAGACTGGCCTGCCTGCAGTCCAGACCTGTCTCCCTTTTTTCCCCCATTTTTTTGGTGTTTTTCTTTTGGAGGGATATGTTTTACACAACATCCCAACTTCACTGGAATTGGGGGGTTGTAAAATAAAGGTTAAATGAAACTGTTGTTAGTTTGTGAATTTTCCAGCACACCGATGACCCAGCTTTCACTCTGCTCTGCCAAAAAAATGTGTTCCATGATTTCTGACAATGAACAAGTTTCGAATGATAACTAAGTCCTGATTAAATCTGAATATTTTCATTGTTATATTGTTCACATACCTTCAATGGAACCATTAGTGCCTTATCACTACATAAAATGATGTGAATTGGATTTGAACGGGCAGCCCATGACATTGCCAATGATCAGATGGGCACGACACAAACATTTGAATTCATTTTTCTCTTGACCAGAAGTGACAGTCCTAATTAATTAAATTAGATGAGACAACAGATTTAATCACTATTTCCTCACAGTCTGTTAACATCCTGGGACTGTCAGACTGAAATCTGGCTGGAGGGTAGCATAATCATATTGAATGCTTCAATATTCAGGGCTCTGCTGTGGAGCTGGTACCAGTAATTACATTTTATCAGGATCTGAGAGTCAAGGACCTGATTACAATCACAGCAGTAGTAGAGCCACTTTCTCTCTCTCTCTATCTATCTCTATCTCTCTTGCTCTTTCTCTGGGAAAAGGCAGACCCAATTTGAATAAAGTGAAGGGAATGCAGTATTCTTTTTCCACACAGTTTCACAATTTATTTACAGATATGTCCTGCTCTCCATTTACACAGACTTGTATTACAAATAGCATGGCACTGTAAAATTGGTAAAACATCATAGTTTTCAGAAGTGAACTGGTCTTGATTTAGTTCTAAAAATATGCTCAGTTAATTTGAAATTAGGTGGTAACATTTGAAGATGGTAACATAATCCGCAACTTGGTTTCGCACTGATTTAACATCATATGTCCCTTTGTTGGCAAAATATTTGAAAATCTTCTTAAAAAGACAAACTCTAACCTGTTTGTGAACTTTTAACACACAAATTTTGAAAGGCCACTGAAAGCACTTCCTGAAAAATAGTTCAAGCATGCCTAAATACAATCAGCTCTTGAAATGCAGTTGTTACAACTTGTAACAACCATATTAGCACAACCATTTAGATATACAGTTAGGAGTAAAATACATTCAGAAGGGTCAGGTGACACAAGTTACATCCTTAGATTATGGAATCAGAGGGAATGCAACCTTGATATCTGGTCAGTGATAAAACAGTATGTTGCAGAACTGAGAGAAAACTCATGAAGTGAAATGTTTGAAAAAAGTTTAACTCACAGTTTGAATGAAAATACATGTGGACAGATACTAAGATGCTTTGGTGTAACCCTTTGAACTTTGAATGGTATAAAACAAATGAACAAATATATATAAAGATTAGAGAAATAAGAGACAGCAAAATACGTGCTTGCACATATTTTGCATTCCTTTTTGCCATTGTTTGAGCTCTGGCTTTAAATAATTTGATTAAACAGCCTATTTGCTGTTAATTTCTTTTTTTTTTTGGGGGGGGGGGGGGGGTTCTTTATATTTTTCTATCATTTTTTTATGATTATTATCAAGACACATTTTTTTGGCTTTTTTATGAAAAGGTGTATGAGGTATGAAATTTGTCATGCTGGTGAATTTAATTACTTAAAAGTATTTTTTCTGGTATTTCCTTGCCTACATTTACCTCTTATGAATCTGTGGAAACTGAAAGACTTACGGGATGTCTCTTATTTGGGTTCTTATGGTAGGGAGTCTGTAGCTAGTCAAGGGAGATTTCTGCATAATGTTACAATTCAATGCAAGCCTGCTTTTTGTTTCCACACAATACAACATAAGGTATTATCAACAATCACAATCTAACAGCAACAACTTGCATTACGATTAAACAATAGAAAAAAAAAAATCATTCGAAAAGAAAAAACAACAGTGAATGGCACTAACGTAGTGCATAGCATCTTGTTTCGTCTTTGTTTTTCAAAAATGGCTGTTCTCAACTAAAAACGCTTGTGAAAATTTATTTTTAAAAGACTCCGAACTAACGACACAGTCAAATGTTCTGTTGTTTTATTTTAGGATGTCATGAGTACGGTGGCCCTGAGAGCTCACAGCGCCGCAACTCAGGAAAACACAAGCAAATCAAGAAAACATCTCCATCAATTTGACAACACATATGCAGAAAAACACGCTGCAAAAAGATCGCGACATGTTGGAAGTGTTTACAGAAGACACTTAAAAGTGATGCACATGTCTCAACACGCTTGTTGTTGACACAGATTTTGAGTCACAGCCCTATTAAGGTTCTCTTTCTGTCAGTGGTGTTTGAAAATGAGATTTAAAAAAAAGCGTTTTTCATTTATTTTAACATTGTGATCACATGATTCAGATATTAGCATATTGGTTAATAACAAACGTGTGCATCACTTTTAAGTGTCCTCTGGAAACTCTTCAGTTGTGTTGTGGTCTAAATGCAGCATGTTTTTCTCATGTGTTGTGTTGTGCTCTTTGCAGCGTGTTTTCAAAATGCGGCAGGTGTTGTCAAATTGAAGAAGATGTTTTCTTAATTTGCTTGTGTTCTGTCTTTTTGCCTGTGCTTTCTTAAGTTGCAGAGCTGTGAGCTCTAAGGGCCACCGTACATGAGTGACGACTGACTCAAGCTATGTTTTTGCTCCCATGACACACGTGACCAGGTGGTCCTCTGGTCCTTACAACAAGAACATATGGACACGTGAACACAACCAAATACACATACAAAGACAATCACACCCATGCACACAAAAACAAATACACACACACACACAGAAGTGCGCGCACACACACACATACCAGACGCACACCTTCTTTTCAGTACTATGCTCAGCTCTGACTCCCCCTCTCCCCCCTTTACTCGGGGAAAACAGTAGAACACAGCCAAGTATGGGCTTATTGCCATTTAGCAGCAAAAGTGCACTCATCATTTAAAACTCAGAATTCATTCATGAGACTCCTGCTCGACCACATCAGCCCACTGCCCAAACATTCCATAGAATCAGTGGTAGCTGGTGGATTTGATTTCTAACTGAACACAGTCAGGAGTTGATCCATGGCTGAGCTTGTTGTTGTGAGGTACAGCAGTCTGGTTACATGTCAATGTCCCCGTCATAGGCCATGGTCAAGGGTTTCTGAAGTGGAGGAGAGGTCTTAGTAGTTTTGGAAGGATACCTAAAAATAAAAATAAATAAACAAATAAGTAAATAAATAACCCAACAAAATGTCTGACAGTGACAGAGAAGCTTGCTGCAGCAAAACTTGATTTTCTTCTTTACAAAGGATTCCATTATTTGATAGCAGCTGCAGACTGCAGACAAAACATTGTCAGACATAAATCATAGTTGACAAGGTTCCTTTCAAAGAAAACTCATGGTTTGAAATTCACTTTGCTTCTCAGTATTTAGTGAGTTTATATCTACATTATCTGTGACTTAAATTCTGCTTTTCAAATAGTAGAGGAATAAATCGATATACGTACCAGACCAGGAATGATAATGCAATAATGAAGAGTATTAAGATGAATCCAACAGCAGTCACAGCGTAAACCCAAAGCTTTATTCGACCATCTGTCCAATAAGAAAAAAGAATTTTGAAAACTTGTTCTTACATTCACACCCCTTTGAATCTCAATTGCATTTATCTCAATTATTTGTTTTTTTTTCCTTTTCAACATGCAGACCAACAGATGCTAATGGTTGGCAGTTTTTAAATAAAAAAAGAGTCAGAGGGGATTTTACCACTTCCCAGCGAACCTACAGCTATAAAGGCAGCTTAAAAGAACAAAATACTGGGCCAAGCTGGTTGAGTGTGGGCCGAGATTTGTGCCTCTAGAAACTTAATTAAAGTTATAATATTGAATTTGAAAAGCACGATCTGAAATCAAATTTAATGTTCTGAAACTGTATTTAACCAACTCCAAAATTCAACTCTCAATAGACCTCAAATCCAAAAACAAATACAAAAAAAAATCAATTTCGACTCAATATGCTGCGCTTTCTCGCACGTTGAGTCAACAAAAAAGCCTTTTTCCTGGATCTGTTGTCGGTGTGAAACAGACAAAGACAGCCAAATGCTTTGACTGCCTCGTACCTCAGGGATGGTATGATTTCTGCCTGTAAGACACTGCAATAAGAAAACGAACTCCACTGACTGTTCATTCATCGACAGACATTAACTTCCAGAAGTTGATCTGCTTCTTTTCTAAATTACTGACACGTACACTCATGAATTCTCATAGGTTAAATATAGTTTCAAAACAAATAAGTTCAATTTCAAAACATTAAATTCGATTACAGATCATGCTTTTCAAATGAAATATTATAACTCAAATTCAGTTTCTGGTGGCACAAATCTCAGCCCATAGTTGAGCCATTAAAATGATGTTGTTTCAGTACCTGGGCCAACAGGTCGCAAGGTCCACTCCCTGAAGTGGTCCTGGGCCTGAGATGGTCCAGGTTTTAATCTCCCAGAGTTGGTTTTTACATCAGCTTTCTTGTTGTTGTCCACCCCTGGGGTTCTGGTGCAGTAATCCAAGAAGCCGTGCATGGTCATCACTTCAGTGTAACCTTTCTCACACCCACACACTCCACTCTGTATAGGAGAAGAGGAGCAAGGCCAGTGGGGCATCATTTGAGGCTAAAACAAGACTGTGACCATTACTTCCCTGTTAAAGACAGCTTAACTGATCTGTTTGCTGTTATTTATACTACTGAGCTAATTTTACATTTTAAAATCTCTTTCATGCTTGCTTCTTTTGTTTTTAGATACTGCAATAGACAGAGAACGAGGAAATCCTATATATCGGTGGTCCCCAACCCCCCGGCAGCAGACAGGTTCTGGTCTGTGGGTCATTTGGTACCAGGCCGCATAGTAAGAATAAATAACTTCCATTATTTCCATTTGATTTACTACCTGAGTCTAAGTGATGTTTTATTTTGAAAAATGACCTGAGTCTCTCCATTTCATCCGTCTATGACTCACTCTAAACACGTCAAAATCAAGACCCTTGTCTCAGTTCAGTGATAAATTTAAACCCACAAGCTAGCAAAATGAGTACAAAACAAACATCATTGGAAAGTTCCTTTGAGAAAAGGAAAAGGTCCTGTAAGGAGACAGAAGAAGAGCCAGCAACTGCCAAGAGAAAGAAAGCTGCATTTAACAGACAATATCTGGAGTCCTACATAAAATATCACAACAGGTGACTCCCACGCACCAAGCCCGTGGGGCCTCAAACGTCTGTTTGAGACAACAACTCTGCTGGTGTTCTGGATTAAAATCATGGCAGAATACCCTGAGATCACCACAAAAGCACGGAAAACAACTGTTGCCATTTCCAGCATCTTATCTGTGTGAAGCAGGATTTTCTGCAATGACAGCAACCAAAACAAAACTGCAGAGTAGACTGGACCTAAGCAACACACTTCAGGTTTCATTGTCTCCCATTAGCCTTAGATGAGACTGTCTCGTTGCAGCAAATCAAGCTAAGGGCTCCCACTGATTCAACACTATTACACTATTGTGAGTAGTATTTTCAGTGGTGGTGGTGGTGAGGCGGGGGTATCTTCTTTTGAAGGCATGTTTTAAAGCTACCGTAGCAACCAGAGAGTGTTAGGGGCAGAGAGGATGTTACTCATGTTTGGGGACGCTACTAATAAAGTTGCTAATGAGTACACAGTGGATTCACATTTATTACTACATATAGAAAACAGAACAGTTTTTATGCTGGTTTTATCATTTTATTTTGTTGTATTAATCTGCTACACCTTTATAGATCCGTCCATGAAAATATTGTCCGACATTAAACCGGTCCCATGGCACAAAGAGGTTGGGGGCCACTGCTGTATATAACACCTTATCCTTGGCTGTGAACGTGATCTCAGGTCAGGCTGGGTCAGTATGATGACATAACTTCCCCATATCTATGACTGAAAAGTAAGTTTCAGTACAATGTGTTCGCTTTTCACCTGCAAAAGAAAAAACCTTGGATACATTTTGTAAATCCTTGTGTTAACAGATTTGCCAACAGTAGTGACACTATGCAAAACAATTTGTGGTACATGTTCAGTTGGCATTAAGAATTCATGATATCCAATTACTGCTCAGTCCTGGATCCTGTGGAGGTGGTGGCTGACATGAGAATTATGGCCATGCTGTCGTCTCTGGTGGACATTTTTTCTAGTTGACAATTATTATATTATACTATTTATATACTGTTGGAATTTTTGCACAATACACTTTCTTGTATTGCTACTGTAACTCTGAGTTTCCCTTCAGGAATTAATAAAGTACATTCTATTCTATTTTATTCTATTCTATTTGATTCTATTACTATGAAAGACTTCATGAGTATTTACAGTTGTTTCTGCCGATTTCATTTACACTCTCATCATTTAGCTTTATTTTTATGTGGAAATACAACTGAGTGCAACTCAACTTGACATCGCTGCCTTTCCTAAACAGTGATTGGTAGGCACTTGAGGATGACATCAGAACGTTTGGCAATGCTGACTAAAAGATTAAAGAAGATCTTTTGATGACAATCCCCAACCAGCTACATAAGAGGTTTAGTTGTTTTATTCTGCTATTGTTATGCATTTCAGTGTTTCAAGAAGGATACTCCAGGTGGCAGCACAACTTAGTCTACCAGTACTGTCACGTCCAGTGACCAACAAAAAGCCTACATTCACTGGTACTGATGCTATTTCACTGTAGATCATTCAAAACATCATGTCAGGTATTGTGAACTCCTAACCCAGAATGTGGTGGAAGCAAGAAACAGCAAACACATTGAGAATTAAAGAGACTACGGCTGCTTACACGAAGCACAAAGATCTTACCGGTGTGCAATATGAGAAGGGTTTTGCGCATGGAGGATGGCAATGTCTGACAGTTGTTGGCTTTTTCAGTCGGGAACAACCTCCTGATGAAAAAACAGAACAATATAGGAGCTTATCTCTGTTCTGGTACTCACTGAAATGAAATTAATATTCTGTCACACCTGATTCATGGGTTCAGTTGTCTATCTGGGTACCTGATCTATTTGGGAACTTAAAAAAAAATAAATAAAAAAGGGAAATTGAATTTCACAATATCATATAGTAAGGCCTTTCCCCTCTACCTTCCTTGCCTCTGATGATGGAGCATATTTGGATTTGCCAGTGACATTTCTTTTCAGTGATAACACTGTATTTATCCGTGGTTTACAGCAAATATGAAGTTCCTGTGAAGCTTATGTTCCAGCAGCAGTATAACCTTTGTTCTAATTCTTCTCTGCGCCTTCTTTACTCTCAACAAACACAAATGCAGGATTATGCTAATTTGATGCCTCCCAGCTCAGAGCCTGCTCTATTGATTAGTTATGTTAAGAAGGAGAGGAGAAATCAATAAGGCTGCAATGATTATAGAAACATCAAATAAGGTGTTAAGTTCAACGAGAAAACTCGTCTGAAATCATCTTGTGTGTGTGAATGTGTGAAAACATTCAGAATTTAGTCCTAACCATCTACCACATGAAAATAACTTCAAATTACTGGTATACAGATTAGTAGAGAGGAGAACTATCTGGCAGAGTCTCATTAAAAAAATAGAAAATAAAAAAATAAAGAAATAAAATTTGAGTCATCAACTAATCCAGTGCTGTAGCAAATATCTTTAGCCCCATTTCCACCAAGCTGTTCAGTTCGGTTTGTCTCAGTACAGCACACATTTTGTAGTGTTTCCTTTGACTAAAACCAGGACAGATCCCCAAATAACCGACACGTATTGTCCCACTCTTTGGTACCCTTCTGTTTGGGATGCCAGACATACCGATCCAGAAGATGGAGCTAGAAACACTGCAGCCCATTAATTGGTTGAAAAAGTTGTCACTTCCTGTGCGACAGCGCTAAGTTTTAATTAAGTTTGATAGTTTGAAAACTCAAAAATCATTCAGCTTATTGCAACAACCAAAATTTAATTGGAAACAAAATACCCCGTTAACTTAAACATCGAGCGGCCCCAAATTAACAAAAAAATTATACCCAAACAAAATAAAAAGGTCGATGCTTTCACCCTTAACGTCCGACAGTCTTTTTCATCCTTTTAACGTCCCTGTTTGGTTTAAGTCTGTTTCGCAACAGCCCTCCGATGATCTCATGTCCAATAATCCTCAGTCCCAGAAAGAAGAAAAAAAACAAAAATGATCAAATTCTGCCACCAATTGATCAAACAAAAAATTAGCCAAAAAATCACAAAAGTTAAAGGTTTCACTCTAAATTACACTTCCAAACATGAAAATCTGTATTTTTTCCAGGTGAGTCCAACAAACATGCTCCAGCACAAGGAAGATCCAGCCCACCGATCAGAGTATATTCCCCCGACAGCTTAATCATTAAACACAGCTCTTTGTTTCTTTGTACCTTACATATGCAGACACACAATCTCCTTTACTTAAACTCACTGTGTTCTATCTCACTGCAGACAAAGTCTGACATGCTCCATTCAGCTTTCCTGTTATTTTTTTTTTCCCTATTCTGAAATCAATGACGTTATATCGTTACTCTTAACACCACCTTTACCCATTCTTTACAGTGGAAAAAAAAAGATTTTATCACAGCATTGATACAAATCAGTGGCTCCCGTTTGATTTGACCACCAATGTTTACTTCTTCTTTCACTTCTTTTGACACTAATTTTCCAACGTGGCACTGTCACACTGTCACACTGTCACGCTATCACATAGCTAACTCGGTTTTCTGCACCTGGCTTACAAGCTGCCTAGCAAGAAGAGCACGGTTGGCTGTGGAAACGCAAACAGGATCAGGCTTTATCGATCTGACCCGTACCAAACTGTGCTGATCCACACTTGACCACTTGGTTGAAATGGGGCTTATGTGATACAAAATTGAATTGATTTCCCATACCACTGAGGTGCAGCCTGCATAAAGCCAGATGTGCACAGATTCTCATTTTTACTATAATAATTATGAAAATACGTTTTAATTATGGGCATCTTTAAAAACACTCAAGGTCACCTTACAAGGCGGAGTCAAAATTGAGGCAACAATAAATCACTAAAATTAACTCGACAAATTTACAGTGTATTAAATTAATATGTAAAGAGGTTGAGTGAAAGGGAATCACAGTGAAACTATATAAGGATTTATGTGTGTGCTATTATAGGGCTTCCACAGAGTGTTCTTAGGATAGCCAAACGTTACCGTCAGTTCTCACCTGTTACATTGACACCATCCGAGCGCTGACACCACACTGCTCTCTCATTGTTGCTCCATCCTCCTATCTTCCACTGGTAGCTGTGACATTTCCCCCCTGTTGCAACAGAAGACAGCAGAGACAATGCTCATTAGTGGATTGTTTAGGGCATCCAGTGCTGTTGTCAGGCTCTCTTGGACCCCATCCCTCATGATGCATGCTGGGGAAGAGGATGCCGTTGGGGAAGGGAAAAAAAAGACTTTTCCTCCATAATAGTGAAGTTTGTCACAGAGGAATTCTCACAGGAAAGTAGATGGTAGGAATTAGGGGTGTAATGATTCATCTATTACATCAATGTATCGATTTATATTCCTATGATCCAACTACATCACTGTGCTCGGCAAGCTGGCTTTCCAGATGAAATTAATCGATCTAAAATCATTTTAAAAGGTTATAAATCGATTGTATTCATACTAGGAGGTAACACAATGGATTTTAGCACGGCAGACTTTATATGGATGTGCTTTTTGTGCACTTTTAATGAAAAAGACGTAAAACATTACTCTACTGAGTCTGCCTGTCTGTGACGCCATTGGCATGCACTCAGCTCCATGGCTCAGCTTCGCAGATAGAGAACAGTTTCCCCAAGAAAACTCTGATTCAGGATTTTCTGCTTAAAGTTTTACTGAGGAGGGACTTTAAAACTGAACACATGGAGAAATCTATATTCAATACATTCAGCATGTTATACATCTATGTTATACATGTACATCTTCTAATGTACCGAAAAAACAACATTAAAAAAAAAAAAATGTTGAGCTAGCTTGTTGCTAACATATATGGGAAATTGCATTTATGTGCTAGTGGTTAGCATACATTAGTATAACTTAAATTTTCAAACAGATTTTCCACTTTCATCACAGAAACATTTCACAGTTACTCTTTGTAAACAATACTGAAAACTCTAAATGTCAAAATGTTTACAGGTTAATGTTTTCAAATAGGAAGATGAAAGAAAAAAAGGCTCTACATAACTTAAAGCATTGCTAAAACCATACTTGATAATCTTATAAGAAACAGCAGGAATCTAGGAAACTCCACCTGCACTGTCCAGTATACAGATATTTATTTCACATTCTCACTTGTTGAGTTTTTGGCTGAAAAGTTACTGAATCCATTTCAAGTCACTGAATCGTTTCGTTCTAAATGAACCAATATCGTCCTTGAATAATAATAAAGTGGCTCACCCACAGCAAGTGTGATCAGTTTTATTTACATTTTTGCTCAGGTTTTCAAAGTCAGGTTTCAAAGCAAAGAAATATTAAAAAAAAAAAAAAATGATGAAAAATTTTGGCAGTACATCTGTGGAAAGTTTTTCTTTATACCTTTACATGGGCGAGTCTCAAAGATTTGATCTGGACAGCTGTGCTGGTTCTCTGTGGCCTGAATGATCACAGCTCTAGAGCGAGCTTGGTGACCAGTGGTCTTGAAGCTTCGCCCCTCCATGCAGATCAGTTGGCAAGAGCTCCAAGATGACCACACAGTCAAGTGGCAGTCTCCTAAAGGCAGGAAAAAGAGAAAGAGTTTAGTCTACAGTAACAATAGAAGCTAGCACTAGCAGCGTGATGGGACGGAGCCAGCCCTACCTGTTTGAGCCATCAGAGCCAGAAACTGACTCTGAGTCAGACACTGATAGAGCTCAGCCTCGTTCCTCACAGTCTCCATCAAAATGATCATTTATTTCTCCATTTATGACATTTAGCAAAAAGGATTACTGACTAGTAAAGTTATAGACGAGACAAATCCAGCTGCATTTGATACACAGATGCTACATTACAGATGCTAGACTCGAGAGCGAGCAGGAAAACCACTGAAGCTAATACCCTGGATGGATTTATACCGCTTTAGCAGCAAGGTCAAGTTCATGCTAATGATGGTTCCGTTACCTAACTCGGCTATGATTTCTGATCCACCCATTAAATCCTCAACAAAGAAATTTGAAACACAGTTTGTGAAGCCGAGCTCCACAATTAAATCCTACATGGTTGAACGGCGTTTACATGTTTTAAGGAAATAAATTTGTGAACTATTTGATGTGTTTAGAAGAAAATGGCTGGTTTTGCTTTACATGGACTTTAGATTATGGAAGCCTTTTGATATCAATTGTGAGTCATCTGTAACCTACTGTCAAGATAGTTATGCATTAATATTCAACGTTTTCATTGATAGGGTCAGCTTGTATTAATAATATGGCTTGCGGCTGCATTTTCTTAGCCAGTAATATCCCCTGATTCTCCGCCCTGAACAATCATTAGCAAAGATTGACACAGCTTTACATGAACCCACTCTATCCTTTCCGCCTACATACTGTTATAGTCATGAAAACATGGTGCACCAAAGACTTTTGCATACAGTACACCACAGAAATGAAACACATACTGTGTACAATACTTAAATGTCCGAGATCCTACACTGTGCCTGCTTCTTTCATACCAATGGACCTGTGTAGATAAAAATACACACACATCTAGCCATCAAACACGTCTGATCCGGAGCCAAAGCACACAGCAAAAGTCAACAGGAGTGATGAATCAAGGCAAGGATCAGAGCAGAATGAGAGATAGATGAAGAAAAGCAAGGACTGAAAGATGGTGTAGTTCCTTTGTTAAACTGACAAAAAACTGAGCTTGAGAACTAGCCAAAGAAATTCAATCAATGTTTTTATCAGATAATAAAAACTGTAGTTTTCTTTAAAAAGTGAGAAAAAAATCAAACATAATTTATGCCTTTGTAAAGCAATTTTTGTCAACCATGAATAGGGCCCAATTAAATCCTGGTACCCAACCTGATATTGGGCGTTTGTCCCAGGACCAGATTGAGTACTGGCTAAAATACTGGTTTAAAAAGCTGGATTGAGTATCAGCAACAAAGAGCACATCCATTGAGCAGATCCACAAGACAGATCTTTCTAACTTAGTTCTATGCTATTCTGTGTTCACAACAATGTTCTTACTCATAAGCACCAGTCCATCAGTCCACTTTGTTAGACGGAGAGCTAGTGTTGCATGGCAGACAACAGAGCATACTAAGCTAGTAAGCCAGTAAGTCGATCTTATGTCTTTAGTTTTGTGTCCTCAGCTTTTGTTGTATCTTCATTCATGGCATGGTTGTTGGTGCCAGATGGGCTGGCATGAGTATTTCAGAAACTACTGATCTACTGGGATTTTCACGCACAATCATCTCTAGGGTTTACAGAGAATGGTCCGAAAAAGAGAAAATATCCAGTGAGCAGCAGTTCTGTGGGTGAAAATGCCTTGTTGATGCCAGAGGTCAGAGGAGAATGGCCAGACTGGTTCGAGCTGATAGAAAGGCAACAGTAAGTCGAATAACCACTCGTTACAACTGAGGTATGCAGAAGAGCATCTCTGAACGCACAACTCATTGAACCTTGAGGCAGATGGGCTACAGCAGCAGAAGACCACAACGGGTGCCACTCCTGTCAGCTAAGAACAAGAAACTGAGGCTACAGTTCACACAGGATCACCAAAATTGGACAATAGAAGATTGGAAAAACGTTGCCTGGTCTGATGAGTCTGGATTTCTGCTGCGACATTTGGATGGTAGAGTCAGAATTTGGCGTCAACAACATGAAAGCATGGATCCATCCTGCCTTGTATCAACGGTTCCGGCTGCTGCTGGTGGTGTAATGGTGTGGGGGATATTTTTTTGGCACACTTTGGGCCCCTTAGTACCAATTGAGCATCGTTTCAGCCTACAGCCTACCTGAGTATTGTTGCTGACCATGTCCATCCCTTTATGACCACAGTGTACCCATCTTCTGATGGACACTTCCAGCAGGATAACGCTCTGTCATAAAGCTGGAATCATCTCAGACTGGTTTCTTGAACATGACAATAAGTTCAGTCACCAGATCTCAGACATGACCCGTAGTACTTATGAAAATCAATCGGTCTGCTTTAAGTTATGACCTCTGCTTTGTATTGTATAACTTGAATTAGCACTGCACTTGCACATCATATGCCCAAAATGTGATAAACTATGTGAAGTCATGCTGAAGAGGCTGCAGTAATCTGTGTTTCCTCTTCACAGGCCAGCATGGATGCATCTAAACAGTCACAGAACATGTACAGGACAGTTGTTGTGTACTCCTCTAAGTGGTACTACTCAAAAATATCTCAATCTCTTCTCCTGAAGAAGTCTTGCAGCTGACAAGGGGCACCTTCCGTGTTTCAGTGTTTTAAAACTCTTAGAATTAGGAAGCACTATTCCTGAGGGGAGTGCGTGCCAGAATTAGAAGCAGGGACATGTGGTTTTTCCTAAGTGGAGTAGGCATTTGCTCTCATGGTTGCTATCATTCAGGTCCAATTTCTATTTTTTTCATCCTCTTGATCCGTAATGAGTAATTGGGTTCAACTAGAGAAGTTCGAGTATCATAACACATTTATAAAAAGGGCTTTTGAATTGTAAAAAATTAATAAAAGACAACATGTTACATTTATCAATTAAATAGTGGCATCATTGTTCAGGAAAATTATTTTTTTCTCTGTAACAAAAGCTCTCATAACAAAATCTGACTGTGGCAAACTGGTGAACATCAAGTCTTTGGCTGTTTTCCAAACCACCTACCACATAATACTTTTGAATGTAGTTTGACTGCTCTGTTGGGTCTGTTTTGTAGTACGCTACACTGGTTTTCAGAAAGCTGAAATACAGCTAACGGATTTTTTTTAATGTTTGACTTTTTTATAAAACAAAATATGTCAATATCTTGACATTTCAGTTATTAATGTGAAACAAGATTGCCTGATAGAGCATTTTATATAAATAAATCAGCTGAAAATATACAGGAGCCATACAATAACAGATCAGTTAAATTAAAAGTAAAGGAAATATAGCCTATATATAAATAAATTAATAGAATTACGCAAGGGAAGAAAGTAGTTATTGTGTTTCAGCGATGAGTTCTTTTAAGTAACTGTATTTGTTTTGTGTGTGTTTTTGGTCCTTTTATTATTTTCATGGTTTGAGGAACATTTTGAACTAAGTTAGACAAACCACAAATTCAGGGAGAGATTTCAGAGTCCTAAGGTTTATTAGTGACAAATTTGAAAAGGCATTTGAATTTAATTGCAGCAGAATCTTCAGATTTGATTTTTATTCTTACAAAAAAAGTACTTTATTTAAAACAAATCTGGAACAAATTGACTTTTTATTTTTACAGCTAATGGAAAAAACACTTCCATAAAAAAATGAATAATAATAATCAGTGGTTTATTTGGGCTTTAATGAATTTGTAGCTAGAAATAAACACCTCGTTTAAGACTAGAAGTGACAAGTTTAAACAGCGTTTCCTTCATACTTCACTTCTTTCTCATGGACCATCTCACGTTTTGTATTGTAGTTGTAATGCAGACTCATTTCAGTAGGTGGCGGTAATTCACCTAAACCTGAGTGCCACCCTGCATAGAGAAACAGCGTTTGTGTGGAAGCAGTATGTCAGGTAGACTGAGCTGTTGCATACTGAGAAATTCCCGGATCAGTAGGACATGAGGGAATTTTTGGTATACTGTGGATTTTGCAAGTTTTTGCATACTGCCCACTACATACTGAATTTCAGCCAAATCGCCAAATCAGTAGGCACTGCTAGTATAGCAGGCGGTTTGGAAAACAGCCCCTGTCTCATTTTGTCTCATTCTATTCAAGATTTTTCAGCAGTTAATGAGACCAGTTGTTTTGGACAGGATAATGAAGAAAAGGGTTTTAGTACATCTGTTCAAAAACAAAGCCAAAAATAGAAATAAAAATCCATATTCATTACAAAATGCAATATTACTGAGTGTATAACAAATAATATCACAAAGTATGCTTTTACAATCACACTGGTAATAAAAACTGACATTGGTAAGAAGTTAGTATATTCGAGTTCAGCCTTACCTGGGCAGGGAATGAAGCAGGTCTGCTCCATATCCTGTACGAGCTGCTGCCTCAGTTGATCACCACAAAACTTCCCATCTACAGGCTGAGGGGCAGACTCAGGCCAGTCTCCCCAGTGAACGATACACGATAGGTTTCTTCTTCGGAGCCCTTCACCACACTTTGCACCCTGCATATCACATACAGAGCAATACGCATGACTACTTCAGCCGATTTTGCCCCACCTTAAGATGAGAGGATTGTCTCTAAGAAATAAAAAAAATGACTGGTTATGTATAACAGACAGTTTATTGTCATCAAACCATTTGGTCACCAAAAAGAACAAAATAGAAGAATAACATTCAATCAACTGACACAAGCTAGTTTGTGCTCCACAATGTAATATGACCAGGAAGAACAGTTTTATTTCAAATAACACTTTTCTGTACATTTTTAAACATTTTAAGATGTTTAAATGTTGTTGTGTTAGTTTTTGTTTGCAGTTTCTTGTTCTTTTTTACACTTGAAATTAACTTATCATGCTACAGTATCCTAATTTTTGATGAAATTCAAATGCACCAACATGTTTTATGACTTTGAATTTATGTATAAAAAGTTAATCCTACATTTGAAAACTGCTTTCAAAACTGCACATTTTTGGGGAAACAAAGGAGTAAGAGTAAGAACAATGGCTTACCAAAAACAGAAAACCTAAACTCTGCAGCCATTCAACTGATATTGATTTATTGTCAGGTACTTGCAAATGGCATATAAATATAGAAAATTGCCCAGGCTATTTCACTCTCAAGTGAGTGTTCACAGAGCAGATCGTACCTCTACAGTGCATGAAGACCAGTCACTCAGCAACCATTTGTAGCAAGGCCTTATGGGACATGGTCTGGTCTGGCTAAGCTGGTTAGGGCATGGACGACCCCCATCATGAGCTTCTTGCTGGATTCTCCGAGTGCGCACAGACTGACCTGCAAAACATTGAGACCCGCACACAATAAGAGTGAGTTTTGCATTTAATGCATTTTTTTAACCTAAGCTGATATCCTACGGAAGCATCATGCTAGAAACAAAAGTATAACGTTATAAGTTTTACATGATAAAGTGATAAGTTTCACGTTATAATGTGATTACTTATATTTTTAAGCTTATATTGTTGATTTGATTAAATTGTAGTTCATGCTTGGGTTAAAGCCTGATTTGTGCTTGATACATCTGCCAGATTTGCGCAGCTTCGTGTGGACAAATGATGTCATGACATTTTGACAGCCTCGCCCTCTTGTGCGGTCCTTTTCGCAGAAACTTTCCGCGGAAACTTTCCGCTTCATGCATCTCTGAAAATTTCTAACTTCCAAGCCGAGACGTGTGGACGAGCAGGGGCTCCTTATGTCTGAAGTACAATAAATACTGGCATTTATAGATTCACCACACAGAGATCCCCTTGATAACCATGAGGTTATCAACGGGACAATTCCTGGCGTGAAATCGTGGCCAAACTTGGCAGAGAACAGGAATTTGTGAAAAAAGTTGTAAACTGTTTGAACAACCTCCTTTTGTGATACACCTCCCCCTGCAGTTTGGGAACGTGCCCCATGCGGAGAGTGAAGAAGCATAAAACCCACACGCATTCTGTCGTGCGGATCTCGCGCGTCCATTTTCTGCATGTTACATTTGCGTGGAAAGCATAATCAGCCCTCCCTGGGGAGATTCTGCTGTTCCTGAGCACTGTGGATGATCTAATGGTAAGTATGCGTACACTTAGACAGGTTGTGAAATGCACCGGGCTCCAAAGAAGAAAGAATAAGTCAGACACTCTGGAGGAAGCTTCATTTATCCTCGACAAGCAGAGGGAACACCAAAAGGTCCATTAATAGTCTTCCCTTTGCATCTAAGAGAAAGTTTTAGAATATCTCTAAAATTAATTAAAATCACTCACTACCTTTAAAGTCACTGTTAAAATACTGTTTCTGTTGTTTTTATTTAAGGACAATTTAGTTCAATTGTACTCAAATCAGTGTACCTGGATACATTTCACTGCAGTCAAATAAACCCTGATTGTTAAAAATTGTTCAATACCTTATGCCAATATTATTAATTTATCAAACCAAACATCTTAACCATTTTATTTCACCTGGTATTTGATTCCTTAGAATGTGGACATTGGTGAAGGAGCACCCTGACTTCTTCCAACAAAAGGTAAAAAAGGGAAAACTGTGAATTTCTGACTGTGTTGTTTTTATTTCTTCACTAACAAGCTGTCAAGTGGCTCAGTGTAAGAGGTTGCATCATCTGTCCAAGAAGTAAGTGTGAAGCCAGCTGGTGTTGCAAACAGGAAATCCTCCTCTGACCAGACCATCTTGTTTCAGTTCGGTCTAAGCAGCTGATGCAGGCTATTAATGCTGGATCTACTGTAGGCTTGGTTATCTGAAGCCTGCAGCCTCAAAACTGGAACAAAGCTAGAGCAAGCTGATACATACATGATTTCTTCGAACCCATAAGTGTGGAAGTGCATTGTGTACTAATAATTATTAGGTTATAATTAGAAAATTTCCTTGTTCTAAGTATAATTCAGTATCATGAGATAAGTGAGAATTCAGTATCATTTAAAAAGGCAAAATACCCGGGTAGGAACCCTTGTGTGTTAGTGGTTGCTCAGGGGCAGTTATTAAAGGCGGAGTTAACATGCAGAAGTGTCTGTTGCCCATTCATAAATTGAGCCTCCGATATTCTTCTACAATACAATTATAATAACCTAACAGTTATCACATGATAGGTTTCTGGCAGCGTTGGACTTGTGTAGCTTGTATTTATGGAGCCTTCCGTGTCTCTTCAGCTTGTTGATGACAGCTCAATTTTTTTTTTTCTAAATTTTGTGGTTTGGTGGTGACAGTGTTCTCAAGGTGAATATTTGATTAATTTACATATGTTTACCTTGGCTCCCACAGGTGTGTGAGCATTCAGCCCATGGTGACCAATCAGACAGTATACAGCTGACAGGACAGTCAACCATGCAGCTTTCAGACAGCCTCCATTTGTTGATCAAACCAAACTATGAAACGAGAACAGAGGGGAGGCCAGGTCAAATTTATTATATCCACATACAGAAAGATGGGATGTTCACATTCTCGTATGTCACACAGATTGTAAATATTTGGTCAAAAAGTGTAGAAATTAGGTATTTAACCACTATCAAAAGCTTTCAGCATTAACTGTAAGCAATGTGAGAATTCATGAGGAGAAATTAACCTTGTGTTTAAAATTCAGAAGTTTTAACCAAAAATGATTACCTGTTTGCACTTTTGTAACTCCACAATCTTGCCATCACTGCGAATACAGTCTAAGAGATGTGAACGGGATCCCCAACCACAAATAGCTTGTTCATGCAGGTGGCATGTGGTCCAGTCTGTAAAAAAATCAACACAAAAAAACAGTTCTGTATCAGCTTTTAAGCTAGTGCTTTGAAGATCATCATATATGGGTATAAAAATACACTAAGCTCACGAAACAATATGAAGCACAATATTGGGTTCACAAAATTATATTTAAAAAAAATAATCCATTTTTAAGAAAACTATAAAATTGAAATTTATGACTGGTAAAACAGTCTTTATTCTGAAAAAAGCCAGTTGATGCAAAACAGTGCAGGTCCATTTTTAAATATATTTACTCATCATCGCCTTGTTTCTGTCATCTTCTACTTTCTGTGTATGGCTTACCAAAGGTTTTGGAACTAACTTCATGACTAACCTCTGTGAAGTGGGGTTTCTCATGTGCCAGTTCAGCTCTTATACCTGTGCATGAATTGTGCGGGGGCTTCTCATTTCTAATTGAAGCTGTGTGACTTTCTAATTAAAGTCATATCCACAAATTGAAAATGTAAATAAAAAACAGTGTAAATACTAAAAACAAAAACTAAGTTTCATCAAGTCTACTGTTGTAATGTGGTCTGTTTTTACTGCATGGTTAATAACAGGGACATTTCTGGGGACGAGTTCTGCTGGGGCCTGGAACACTTGCAAGGGTGCTGGAGGGGGCATGAGAGTTTGCCCAACCAGTCAACATGTGCTCTGTGGATCTGGAAAAGGGCATTGTGTTGGAGGGTGCTCCGGGAATATGGAGTCAATGGCTCGTTGTTGTGGGATGTTCTATCTCTGTATTTCCAGAGTGAGAGTTTGGTTCGTATTGCCAACAGTAAGACAAACTCGTTCCCAGTCAGGGTTGGACTCCGCCAGAGCTGTCCTTTGTCGCTGATTCTGTTCATTACTTTTATGGACAGGATTTAAAGGTGCAGCCAAGTGGTGAAGGGTCAGGTTTGGGGGTCTCAGGATCCCATCTCTGCTTTTTGCAGATGATGTGGTCCTGTTGGCCTCATTGCTTCACACTCAGCTTTAAACCACCCCAGTGTGAGCTGGAGGTCAGTGTTCAGTCGGGATGAAGATCAGCACCTGTGAGTCTAAGGCCATGGTTTTCAGCTGGAAAAAGGGTGCACTGCTCACTACAGGTTGGGAGAGAGTCTTTGCCCCCAAGTGGAGGAGTTTAACTATCTCTGGGTTTTGTTTACAAGTGATGAGAAAAAGAAACAGGAAATGGACAGACAGATTGGGGCAGCGTCAGCAGTGATTTGGACGCTACCAGTCTGTTGTGGTGAAGGGGAGGTCGAGCCAGAAGGAAAAACTCTCAATTCAAATTTAGACTAAAATATACCTAAATTTAATGAACTATAAAATTTAATGAACTTTAAAAATTAAAAACTCAGTAAACACAATGTAAATATGCTCTGTGTGAATTAAATTAAAACAGTTTAAGTAAACTCAATGTGATTAGATTTGATTTACTGTAGCTATCACTGAAAGCAGGCTATGGGCACATGCAGGAGCACAGGTAAGGTTATCTAACACTACACCTAACATATGAAGTGGGTATAAACTTTCTTCTATCAGTGTGTGAATGTGGTTTGGATGGGTGAAAAAGACTAGCAGTGTCAAGAGCTTTAAGCGGTCAGAAAGACTGGACAAGTGCTATATAACTACTGGTCCATTTACCATTTAGTAAAAAGGATCTCATTGAGCATTGATTATTGCCTCAGTAATACTTACGTTTAAGTATATTTTGCCACATCATACGATAAAGTACTGCATGACCTACATTTTTTTTTAAGCTCCTCATCTGTTTCTGTCACATTTAAAAAACTAATATCTTGAAGAACCATAGTATTCAAGTGGATGGATCAATTGTCAAAGAGCTTTCTCAAGTAGTTTCCAAGTCAAACCTTTAGCCAAAGCTTTTGTAAAAGATAGCCACTGGCTACAGTCTACAAAAAATAAAAGTATAACAAAGAACATTTCAGTGTGGTGAACCCAATTGAGTACATCCTTGATACCAAATCAATAAAACCCCATTTTAAAATCTCTGCAGCATCTGTTAAATCAGGGGTTCCCAAACTTTACCATGCCAAGGCCCCCCAAACAGCATTAGCTTCTGACCGGGGACCCCCTTTCCAAACCAAGATTTTTTCTCTTTTTTTTTGGTGCGTGGTATGAGGCTAAATTGATGCTTTCAGTGCCCGCTTGGGCAAGGTAGCTTGCTGTGTGAATTCAGCAGATGGCCTGACCAAATGCTCTTTCTTACGGCTAAAGAAATCTACTGTTTTGTTTTGTTTTGTTTTTCTCAGCCTCTGCCGGGTGTTTTTGTGTCAAGTGACATTGAAGTTTCAAAGGTTTTAAACACTGGTTTGAGAGGGTCTCCAGACAAAGGATGCATTTCGGGCAATCAAGGTCATTTTTCTCTATGCCTGTAAAGACATACTTATTGTGTGCAGCCTCATATTTTCAAATTTTCGTTGGCCATGAGTTCTCAGGATTTCTTAACAGCAGAATCCTCCACGGCAGGGCTGTTGGACTGCTCCTTCGATCTTTTTCCTGTCGATACCTTTTCATTTGTTGCTAGATAGCAGTTTAAAAACAGGCGTAAACTGCCAGTTGACACAGATGCCCAAGTTGGAACTGTCACACGAAGTGCGGTGAAGTACAATCGGAAACTTGAGAATCTGATGATTATGCAGTTTTTGGTTGTAAGTTCAGGACAAATGGTCATATAAAAAAGAATAATAAAAAAATAATAATAATTTGATTCCATTTTTTCCCTTTTTCTTCAATTTTCTGAGGCCCCCCAGGGGGCCCCAGCCCCCACTTTGAAAACCACTATGTTAAATAACATTGACATTTTAGCAAGTGTTATTGAAATTCACAATACACAACAAAACACACCCACAAAGGAACAGTACAAGTCTATAAGGGACAGAATTTTCTTTAAAGAGAATACTTTTTTCACAGGTGAGGAGTTGAAATTATCACTATCTTTGTATGTTGATCACTCTGAGGTGTGCAACTCCCTGGGTACTTCTAGAAAGACCAGGAAACTTTGTGGGGTGTACCGGATTTTGAACAATTTACCCCCTGGAATCTGCCGACTTTTCAAGTTTAATAAGTATTACACATTTTCAAGTTTGCTCCAGAGCCTCCACGCACCTCTTGCATCCAAAACTCCAAAACGCCAAAACTCTGCCACGCCATATTAACAAACATTTCACAAAATTATCACGTGATTATAGACTCAGCTATATATATAGATATATACACAGGTCTATTATAGTCTTCAGCAAGAAGTTGAGGCAGTATATCACTAAGGTTTGTCTCTCTGGAGCTCGGTGGAAGAATCAACAAAAACCACAGTTAAATACTTAACCAGCTGTATTTAGAATTTTTTTTAACAAAAACAAAATCACTTGGATGACCAAGGTAAAAATAAAAATAAAGAATTCAAGTTTTTATATACAAATATTAACTTTTAGGTAAACAACAGTGTGAGGTCTTGAGTTGCTGTGAACACAGTACATATACAGACTGAAGTGTCTCTCAATTCCTGTCGATTGTTCATCTTATATTCAAAATCTTAAATTGTATATATAAAAAAAGAAGTGTGTTTATTTATTAGGGCCCTAACACCAGTGGGGGGAATGGCTGGGGTTGACTTTATTCCAATCAAGAGGTTCATCCAGTCTGGATTGTCTCAGTTAGCTCACCATTGGTTTGTCTCAGTCATTCCTTCCCGCCTCCTAATACCAACCCTGCCCGTTTCCTTGGAGCATCATCAGCCTTGATGCTCAACATGCAAATGTGACTCTGTCTTAAGTGTCAAACTGACAAACTGCAACACTTTCCGGCCAAGATGAGCAGCTTCTCTAGTTTTCAATCCATGGTCAAACAAAAGTAAATGCATTAGGTGAAGCAGCACCCTCCATTCAACTTCAGCGTCTCCTGCCTACCCTCACAGGTTGTTGTAATGAATGTAGATCAAAGAGCCGGTGTGTTGAGGAGGGTGGGTGAGTGCACAATGATGCTTTGCTTGGCAGGTGAGAGCAGAGTGCAAGGGTATTATAGTTTTGCATTTTTCTTTAGCTTTATTTTTAATTCCTTTTGACTTTTTGTTTTCAGTTTCAGTTTAGATTTAATTAGTTTTGAAGGCGGGTAGTTTTGTTTAGCTTTTATTTTTTTGAAAATACTTTAATTTTTATTAGTTTCAGTATTAGTTTTAGTCTATTTTGCAATACAGGGTAGGTATTGGGGGAGGTTCAAATTGAAATAATGTTGTTTTGACTTAACTACATCTGACACTACATGTTAGAGATCGCAGAACCATCCTCAAAAATAGGGGGATAATTGAGAGAAATGACAAGTCGAGAGTACAGCAGGAGACAGGATTAAAAAGTAGGAGTGTTTCAAGCCTGCCAGCACTCCTGATTTGCAGGTCTGTTTAAAAAGTGAGTTTATGTGTGAGACAGACTGACTAAGACGGAAACTAAAATATGTTTTCTCTACAATTTTATTTTATTTTATTTATTGAGCTTTTTAAACTCTCAATACAGTTTTGGTTAGTTATCCTTTATTTGTAAAGCCTTGTTTTTATTCTTATTCCAGTTAAAGAAAATGTTTTTTCACCTCTCGTTTTCATTTTCTTTTGTTAGTTTTCATTAACTACAATAACCTTGGCGGAAAGTGAAAGGGACTGAAAGAAAAGAGAGTGGTGGGGCCATAAAAACTATCCCAGAGTGACTCATCTGGGTTACATCTGGCTCCACTGTGCTCTGGGGTCCTAGTTTGAACGACTGCTTCTAAGACCATAATAGAAGGTCAGGAACATCATGACATGTATGTGTATACACACACACATTATGATGTGTAAGTTTGTAAAAGAACACCTGAATGTGCTAGAAAAATATTCTATGTAAAGATAAAAACAAAGTTGTTGGGACAGACACAACATTATGTGTGGAGAAAAAAAGGTGCAGGCAACAAATGAAAAATGAGTGAATATTTGCAAAAAAAAAAAAAAAAAGGTTTATTAGTTTCAACTTTAGACTGTACCAAAAAAAAAAAAAAAAAGGCTGTCATTTTGCTTGGCTCAAACTGAGGTCGCCACAAAAACTGCTCCCCCTGGTGGCTGGCTGCAGTGTAGGTCAAAAACTCTGTCTCTCTATTCATTCCAGATGGAATGTGGTCAAACTTTAAAAAAAAAAAAATTAATTCACTTCGTAGAAATGTTTTTCACATCCATATGCTGATATTTAGATATTATTGGACTGCATTGTGTTTAAGTCCTCTTTTTTTTCTGAAAATATTAGTTATTAAATGGGGTTTTAGGTCACGTTTAGCAATGACTGACAGCTGCCATTCTTGTTTCGTTTTTATCAGGAATAGTTAAATATATCAGGAAGGAGAGTTAAGAAGTCACCTTGCTCCACTCAGAATCTCTATTACACACACATACTCTGGCTGTTTGCCTGTGACAGGGGTATTTTGGCTTCAAAATTGTACAATGATTAAAGTCAGAGCTATGCTGTCCATTCTATATACGGTCTATTGTGTGAACAATAAATATCTTGTCTTTGTATTCATTGTTTAACACAATGTCCCAATTTTATTGGAAATGAGGATGTAAATGGCAGTCATAAAACCTGCACCTTCCTGCTCTGTTACTGTCTTGTGAACTAACTAACTAACTAACTTCTATGCGTATTTCAAGTCCTACATCAAACTTTATGGTACAACAATATTGTAAGACAGCTCATCACCGCAACCAGTTTTGTCCCACTCTAATGTCATATCACAGTCCTACTGCATGTGCTCAACAGTCCAGTCAGTTAACCTGGGCATCCTCATAGGTCTTGCTTAATGTTTGCAAATATTGGGCAGATTTTCTTACCTGAGACTTTGTACTGGTAGGTAAAGCAGGTGCTGTTGAGGACACAAGGCTCTGACTGGACCAGCTCCGGACACGAAGAGTTGGCTGAGGCTGGGAGGCGGAGGATGTGTCTGTTCCTGTGCCTTTCTGTTCCTTGGTCACATTGCTGCTCAGAAGTGACATAATCAATAAAATGTTAAAAAGATTTTAAAAAATAAAGAGTTGATGATTATTTTAAAAAAGATTAAAATTAAACAGTTCAGTCCTTTGGCTAGCGAAAGAAACTGCTGATTTTACATCCAGTCCATCAACAAACTATAACAAATATATATTTTTAATCCCAAAGACTCATACTACTCGAGGACACCCTCCAAAGGGTTACTTCTTCAATGGTCTGCTGCATTTATCAACACTGATTCACTGATTCAGCCTTTCATTCAATAGGTACATTTTGCCATAAGCAATGGCCTTGAAGCTTGATTATCACAAACAGCATAGTGCAAAAGAGACCCTATGAGAAAGGTCCGTTCATTTCACTACAGACTCATTGTTTCTCTCTCTTCTTAAACCCTCTGAACCCCATTAGGAGTACCACTGACAGGGGAACTCAAAAGCTGCTTGTCTACAGCTGCACTTAAGACTGTGTGTAATTTCTATAATTTGAATGAGACCATTGTGGTGTAGTCACAAGGAAAAGCATTAACAAATGGTGCAAATAATGAGTTTGTACACTACTATTTTGCATGCTTTTAATAGCAGCTAGCGGGCTACTTATTTGCAGCTAGTGGGCTACTTATTTGCAGCTAGTGGGCTACTTATTTGCATGCTAATAGCAACAAGTTAAATTGATCTGGTATGAAGTTTATTTTCAAATAGGTAAATATATGCCACAGTGTCAAGTCACTTTAGTGTTAGCATGCTCTACAATAAATGATGTAAGTTCATGAAAACAAATTCATGCAAACATTCCTCAAGTCCCTTTATCTAAAACACTAAATCTTATGTATTCACTGTGTTGTATAGCTGCCTCCTTCAGTTTACTATGAATACCTGTTCTCCCATTTGACTCAATGTATTCATATTCAAGCAACTCAAGCACAACCAAAAGTCCATTGAAGTTGGGGTGTTACGTAAAACGTAAATAAAAACAGAACACAATGATTTGCAAATCCTTGTTAACCTATATTCAAATGAATACACTAGAATAACAGGATGTTTATTGTTCAAACTGATAAACTTTGTTTTTTTTTTCACAAATATTCATTTTATACTCATATACTCATTTTTAATTTGATGTCTGCAACATGTTCCTAAAAAGCTGGAACAGGCTCATGTTCCCACTGTGTTCCATCACCTTTCCTTTTAACAGCACTCAATAAGTGTTTGTGAACTGAGGACACTAATTGTTGAAGCTTTGGAGGTGGAATTCTTTACCATTCTTGATTGATGAACAACTTCAGTTGATCAACAGTCCGGGGTCTCTGTTGTCATATTTTCTGTTTCATAATGCTCCACACATTTCAATGGGAGACAGGTCTGGACTACAGGCAGGCCAGTCTAGTTCCCACACTCTTTTACTATGAAGCCACGCTGTTGTAACACGTGCAGGTGACCTATAGCTGGAAAGTAGGAAGCTCAAAGCCTGCATCATATCCAATGGCCCCGTCCACCAATCAACTTCATTTGACTGTATCAGGAACAGACTGGTGATGCTGCGGAGACTACGTCCATATTTTATGCAGTCTATAGAAAAAATGTTAAACACTTAAAATTGTGATTTATTTGAACAGCACAGTGCTGTGTAGTGGATTTCAGTACCTAACTTGTAGAATGATAGATTGATTTTACAGTATAGCCTCTTACTGTTACAGTGGGTATTGCAATAAATTTAAGGTATATGTATGTCCATGTGTTACTGTTTATTTGTTTTCTGATGGTGGACACTGGAGTCTGACAGAAAAAGAACGTCAGAGCAGAAGAAAGCTAAATGGGAGAGCGATAGCACCGGCTAAAGGCTAAAGCACGAGCTAATCCACAAGCTAAAGGCTAAAACAAGAGCTAAAAGCTAAATCACATGAGCCAAACTGTTTGTAATAATGTTATTTCAGCCCACATGCAGCAGTTATTCTGCAGTGAGCTGATCAAACTTAAGAGTCTGTCAAAAAGAATGTAGAGTGAGGTTACGTTAGCTCTGCTTGGTAGATGATTTGCTAATGTAACACATTAGCCTACGGATACATTTCAAACTACTGGGATGCGAGAGGCACTTGTTTCAAACAACAGCACTTTGTAACTGTTAATAAGTATTTACCTTACTTAGTTGTGTTGTATCTGGTGAAAAGTTGTCTTGAACAAAGAAAATTAGTGTTAAAAAGATGAGCCAAAACAAACACATACTTTAATGTGATCACAACAGTGTGTGCATGATTCCAGCCAAAAGGTGTCGCTGTAATCCACTTCAAACAGAGAGTCCTCACAGACCCTTTAAAGATGTAGGACTGCATCTGCCTGCAGAGCAGTCAATCATCTTTCAGAAGTTAAATTATAAATTATGACTAAATATTATGAAAATCAAACACTTTGACACAAATAAACATGATAAGAGCTTACTAAAATAACAAAAATGTTGGCCTATTTTGTGTGTATTTTAACTATTTTCCTTCACCCTTGTTTCATATTGAGATTAAAGAGGTGGGTTTTACGACCTATACTGCAGCCAGTTAGCAAGGAGAACTGCAATGATTTGATGTAAAAGTCTGTAAATAATTTTTTGGCCCATTCTTTTGTCAACAGGCTATGATTATGACACACGGCCTACTGTCCTTTAGAGTCTTCAGCCTCAATTACACAGTTGGAGACAGCCTCTATATGCTTAGCATGAGTACATATTGCACATGCCACCGTCGTTTTTCACTCATTCACAAAAAGCATCAATAGCAGTTTTGGTAATTAGATGCCAGAGAAAAGCATGGAATCTCTTACTGAACTAGAGTTTGTGTTAAAAAAAAAACTGTAGTTTATTTAAAACCAACTGAATAAATACAGCATATAGAAAATGAAAAAAAAGTGTGAGCTCTAAAAGCTAAGTATCTCTTTGACACGTCAGATATGTCAGCAGATGTATGTTACTGCTACTTTGTCCTGTGCCCAATCTTTTTACAAAGCTAAAACCTAGTTTAAGAGCCACTGACCAGCTATCAGAAACAGTAACAGGCATTACCATTGTGTTGATTCCTATCCTGATAATCTGTATTCTGCCAAATCTGGTTGTGCTATGCAAAATGGATCACCTTTTAGATAGATGTGCTCTTTCATATGAATGCAAGCACGTTTCTTTGTCAATTCAGTTGTATCACAAAAAGATCATTTTCCAGTTAGTAAAGAGTATAGCATCACTTAGCCCTACAAAGTTAGCATAAATGATATTTTAATATAAGTACATTGTGATGTTATTTGTTATAACACTGTCTTCCAGGTTAACGATGATTATTCAGCTGTGCCTGAGAAAAATTTAGAAAAACCCAAACTAATGAGTGCATACACAGAGATTGCTGATTTTCTTTATTCTTAGATGTTGAAATGATTAAAAGTTGGAAAAAAAAAACCAAGCACAATCATTAACTTAAGGTGGCAGGACAAAGGAAAAAGTTGAACCCAAACTTCCCATAACCATACGGAATTGTGTCTTTATTTGCACAAAGCAAACAATAAACATTAATGCAGTGTTTGTGCCCCAGCATAAACACTACTCTAGGTTTATCCTTGATACCATGTGAGTCTTAAGCCTGCTATAATGCAGTGAGCTGGTAAAAATATCAGTGCGCCATTTTTGGATCCTCAAACATGGTGGAGCTCATCACAATTGTACACACACACACACACACACACACACACACACACACACACACACACACACACACACACATCTCAACATCCTCATCCAAGCTGAGAACAGCAGAACAATGTACTTTTCACTAAATGCAGCAGATTAGCACGTTCTACGCAATGCTGCATTACGAATTTCTGGAATAAAAATATCTTTGCTGGGTCTCAGGAATTTATACAGGCCTTTTATAAATAGCGGCATGTCTCATTAGGGTCTCTGAGCACATTCATCAGTGTGAGAAACACCCGGGGAGGAAAATAGAGATACTGCATTAACAATAATGTTTCAGTTACTTCACTTTCAACATGATCTGCTGACTGAATATTTAATGAGGTCTAGGTGTAGAGTTTTTCATATTTAAATAACTGTTGCAAGAACTTTTGACTTTCCCAATTATAGTGGAATTTTGAAGTAGACATTTGGTTTCAGCAATGACTACAAATTAGTTCAGTGTTGTTCAGCTACACTTTTTCTTTTTTTCTGGGTGGGGGGGTTGTAGTTTCCCCACATACCTCTTTTCTACCAAGCTGGGGCTAGTGGTAGTTCGGGTTGCCAATGCTAGCGCTTCTGCTTAGTTAGTTGGCTGTAGACGCTGGGGGACGGGGTGGCAACACAGACAGCACTGGGAGTACTTAAAAAGAGGCAGAGATTTTCTTTTTATCTGCGTGTCTTGTGGTAGTTGTAACATTATTTTTTTCTCTCTGCTACATAGAGTGCTCGTTCCCTTCTCTCTCTATCTGTGTGTGTATGTGTGTGTGTGAGTGTGTGTGTAAGCGTCTGTGTGTGTGTGTGTGAATGCATCGGGGTGGAACTCTACAGTATGCAATGTGAACAGAGGAGAAATGTGAACACACAACCATGAGGCAGAAATGACATCCCATCATGTAAATAAGATAAATAACACAAAGCTAATTAATCTGTTAAACCTGGGCCAGTATTCACACAGTATTTTATCTTACCACTAGGAGGACTCCTCGAGGGCTGATAGGGCTGAGCCTCATATTTAAGGGTTTGACTTTTGGTGGTCATATTTGCATTATTTTTCAACATAATCCCCTTCAGTATCTCTACACTTTTGCCAGCGATGTTTAAGGGTCTCAATGCCACTTTCAAGTCCTTTTCTTGACCATCAAGACAGTCCACTACTGCATGTATGACATCATCATCTGACCCAAAGTGGGTACCAGAAATGGACTTTTTCAATGTTGGAAATAGATGAAAGTCTAATGGAGCGAGATCAGGCGAATAAGGCGGATGCTCAATCAATTCAAAGCCACAATCATTAATGGCAGCCATGGCAACTTGGCAGACTTGTGAACAGGGGCATTGTCCTGGTAGAACAACACACCTTTACTGAGTTTTCTGTGGTACTTGAGTTTAATATTTTCTTTTAACTGCCGAAGAAGTGATGCATAATATGTGCCATTGATTGTTTGTCCCTTCAGCCAAAACAATATCTTGGATTTTATTAGTGACAGGCCTTCCAGGACAGGCGTCATCCCCAAGGCTCTGCCTGCCACGCTTAAATTCCACCACCCACCTTTTCACTGTAGCATATGAAGGGGCATCATTCCCTAGTGTTGATACCATATTAGTATGGATATCCTCAGGTGATAGACCTTTCTTAGACAAATATTGAATCACTGCTCTTGCAGCGATTTTGTCCATTTTGTAAAAGTCACTTGCCTTGTTTACTTTAGAGAGCTACCTCTTCAACATAAACTGACCAAATGACACCAGTCTGCAGGTACACAGCCTTAAATAAACAGAGAATAGTAGAGTTGCTTAACTTCTTCAACACAAGGCTCACAACTTATCAATCCGCCCTTGTAAATAAGACTAAAAATCCCTCACTAAGAGTTTTCTCTTAAAACCTTTTCACAAAGCTGCTGAGACTAACTCTTACTAAGGATTTCAGAGAACTCTTAAGCTAAAAGAAAGGGTTGGAACTGACCCCGTTAATATGTTGGCTGACAGGAAATGAGTCTCTGTGAGGACTTTCTACATAGAAATCACTGAATTTAGAGAGAGGCGTCATGTTGGCCTGTTCAAATAAAGAGCTTAACCCTTAATTGCCAAACGTATCATATTTGATACATGAGTGTATGAATTGATATATATTTTCATAAAAACCTGTTGATTTTTTTATGTATTCTACCCCTTGAGGATTATCAATTTACTACAGGCAGCTAGGTTGTTTTTTGGCCCTCTTCAAATCTGTTGCTCTCAGGAAATTATCCAACACTTTTTTTCAGGAAAATCATTGCTCTTTTTCAAGAAGTAAGAATAACATCTAAATTGTTGCTCATTTTTTGTTCTGCATTGAATTAGTGCATATTTACTAAAAAACATTATTAAAAAAAGATGCCAAAATGGCCCAATTTATCAAATGTGATTTCGTTAAAAGGGTCAATAAACAACTTGGTTCCAGAAAAGTATAATTTTCTGGCTATATTTTGATAGATCAGACTTTAAAGGGTTTTATATATATATATATATATATATATATATATATATATATATATATATATATATATATATATATATATATATATATATATATATACTACTGACTGATGTAACCCACGTAAAAAACCCACATTAAAAAAGCATGATATAAATAAATAAAGTCATTAAAATTCATAAATATAATTTAGATAGGTTAAAATGATTAAAATATATGTATTTCATTGATTAAAATTCAGTCTTAAAACGTTTTGATAGCCCTTTAATGGAAACAAATTAAACGTCTGCCTTCAGAAAATATGATGACACTTCCCCTTTAAGAGAAGCATGCACCTTGCTTCGCGCAGCTCAGCTCAGACAGAAGGCAGAAGGAGATACAGCAGACGAACACCCGAAGTTATTCAGTAAAATATTTCATCATTTGAACCCTAAAAAAACAGGATTTGTCTGGTCAGCGACTTATGAAGACGTTCTCCTTGAGAACCAAAGTGTTTTTTGTGAGTTTTTACAGCTTCTGTTTAAACTCTGTCGTGATGTTTTTTTTTTCAGACGTTAGCATGAGAGCGGACGATCGTTAGCTCACAGCTAAGAGCAACATTAGCCTTAATGTGTTCAGATGTTGAATGTAAAGCTTTTTCAGTTAATTTGTAATTGCAGAACAACTTATTTTCTCTCATGACCTGTCGTGCAGATCAGGTTTTTTTTTTTCCTGGTTTATGAAAACTCATTCGAAGTTGGATTTTGCCGCTGCGTGTGTGAGACGATTACCCGCGGTGCGACTGAGACAAGATGGCGAGCCACCCATAGACCGCGTTCCTGAAAAACACCCTGTTCGTGCCAGTGAGAGGATCCGCTGCACGTGGTTGGATTTGTTAACACTTTCTGCCGGAGCGGTAGGAGTAGGACATTCGTCCTGTTTTCTTTTTTTCAGCTTTTGAACTTAACTCTTACAATGACGTATTTTGAGTTGTTTTTCTGAACTAAACTGGAAACAAAAGGATTGAACTGAACTTTAACTTGAAACCACTGAACTGGATTTGGGTTCGACACCATTCAAACAAGGTTTAAAAAAATCGCAGCTGTATTGTGTTCCGCTTTCATATTTGCTAAGTTTATGACTGAAGAGTGTGCATGATATGCTGTGTTTTCATTGTGGTTGGTTTTCTGTTTCAAACTGTTGATTTTCCATTTGTGGAAAGAAAAAAAGGAGTTAACTCAAGAAAAGAAAAATAAACTAAATTAGGAATAATCTGCTAAATTAAGTTAAGATAGTTAATAAAAGACTGGTCTAAATCAAAATAATATTAGCTGTCTAATTTAAAGCAGTGGTCTTAACTAATTTAATTCCTAAACTAGACTGTTTCTAAAATAGTTTAAAAGGAAAAAAGGGATTTTGAGTTTTATATGTTTTTATGTGTCTTGTTTATATTTTTTTTCTTCACTTGTCTTACAAAAAACCTGCAGGATTCCATACTGTGTTGATGTTCATTACACATTATTGATCGGTTTGTGGTCAGTAAAATTCCATTTTGAATTTAAAGTATCTGGTCTACCGTCTATTTTTATACTCTAACCTCCACTCCTTCTGAACCTAAAACTGGTCCAGTGGCTTTTGTTCTATAGTCTGATACAAGTGCTACGCTAATCATGAAACCCATATTAGAATCTATACTGACTAGTCAAGTCTGTATTCTGCTAACTGTAAGCATCTGTATCTTCTTAAATAATTAGCAGATCTACAGCAGCCATGCGGAGATTCTCTCTGAACTGGTCTTAGTGACTCAGGGGTCCTCTTCACTACTTCTTACTTCTCACAGGTTTAGGAGCTTGTTTTAGTGCTTAAATGCTTTGGGAAATACTTTCAGAAAAGAAATTTAGGAGTCCTAAAATTAGGACTGACAGGCCATTATTTTTGAGAGTTTTTCTGAAATCAGCGAGTTAGGTGCTACTTTTAGCTGTAAGATGTTTTGTGAATACAGGTCCTAATCTATAAGAGAGGTAATGCATTGCTGCTTCAGTTTCACCATTTCAAGTTTTAATGAGGAAACATGATAGACAACTCACTTGGCAGCTTTTCTTTTTATGAATGGCTGTTTTCCGTGCTTATTGATGGCCATGATAACCCTGGCCCTGGCCCTGGCCCCTGATGTACTCAGTGTTTCGCTCTGGCCCAGCAAAGAGTTGGTACTTGCAAAGCACCAATTTTTAGCACCTGCAGCCGGTGCTTTGTTGGTGGAAACAGAAAGAACTGGTGTTAATTTAGGCACTGGCCTGGAACTAGTACTGGGGGAAAAGACATAAGACTGAGCCCGAGAGATCCTGTGTGGAGATGTGATGAAGTTACCCAGGGACAACCATCACAGCAGCCCTTCACCACTCTGGGCTTTTTAGCAGAGTAGCTAGAAAAAAAGCTTCTTCTTCGTTCAAAACACATGAAAGCCTGCTTGGATTTTGGCCTTAATTCTAGACATTATGCCTGGAGGAAACCAATCCAAGTTCATTGCCTGCCCAATACCATCCTAACAGTGTAACAAGGTGGTGGCAGCATTATGCTGTAGGGATGTTTTTCAGCAGCAGGAAATGGAAGACTGGTCAGGGTTGAGGGAAAGCTGAATGAAGCAAAGTTCAGAAGTATCCTCAGTGAAAATCTGTTCCACAGCGCTCAGGACCTGGGACTGGGCTGAAGGTTCTGCTTCCAACATAATAATGTTGCTAAGACAACACAGGAGTGGCTTAGGGATAACTTTGTGAATTTCCTTGAGAGGCCCAGCCAGAACCTTGATTTGAACCCAATCAATTAATTAATTAATTAAGCAATCTCCCCTTGGGGATCAATAAAGTATTCTGATTCTGAATTAACATCTCTGGAGGGACCTGAACATGGTCCCCACAGTCCCCATCCAACCTGACCTAGCTTGAGAGGATTTGCAAAGAAGTATTGCGGAAAATGCCCCAGTCCAGGTATGCAAAGCTTTCTGCCATAGACTGTAAAAGAAAATGGATGTCGTCTCAACTTGAACTGAGGTCACCACAAAAACTGCTCCCCCTGGTGACCGGCTGTGGTATAGGTCAAAAACTCTTTCTATTCATTCCAGATGGGCTGTGGTCAAATTTTTTAAAAATAATACACCTCATAGAAATGTTTTTCACATCCACAACCTGTGGTGATATGAAGATATTGTGGGCTGCATTCTGTTCAAGTCCTCTTTTTTTCTGACAAGTTCCTTTTTCATTAGTTATTAGATGTTAAAAAGGGGGTTTTACATCTTGTTTAATGATGACAGCTGCTGCTCTTGTGTATTTTTTCAGGGACAGTAAAATACGCCAGGAAGAAGAGTTAGAAAGAGATTAGACTGTTCAAAGAAAAAAAAATATTTGTCACCCGCCTCCACTCAGATTTTCTCAGAGTCCCTAATAGTCTCTACTGTGCAGACTATGGCTGCACAATGGTGGTGCCCGTGACAGAGGTTTTTGGCTTCAAAACCGTACAATGGTAAAAGGCGGAGCCACGCTGTCCATTCTATATACAGTCTATGGTTGCATACTTCCAAAAAAGGCTTGAAGCTGTTGTTGCTGCCGAAGTAAATAACTAAGTACTGAGTGTTGAGTCTAAATAGTTATGCTAATTTGATATTTCAGTTTTTTCTTTCAGATAAATTTGAAAAAAAAAAGCTAAATGGTTCAATTCCATTGAATAATTTGAAATAGTACAAAAGTAAGTGGTGAGCTGCCAGAGGTTAAAACAGTAAGGTTACCCAAAACTGAAAAATAATTTACATTTCAAAATTAGACAACAAAGGCCCTTTTCGAAGAACAAGAAATGAGTTAGCAACTTAAAGCTGTTATGCAACAATGAAGATTGATCAAGCCTTGAAAGTATGTGCTCGAAATTCTTGATAGCTTACAACTCTGTCTGTATATAGTAATGTTGGAACACACTGTGGTACAGAAAATGGCATATTGTTGTAAAAATAGTGCAGAAAAGTTAATTAACAATGGAAGAGAGGCAGGCCATCACAACAATTAAAGATGTCTGCCTTTTCTGCAGAAATTACAAAGAAAGTCAAGGTGTCAGTGAGTTAAGTTTCCTTCACCATCAAAAGGCATTGCATAATCTCCTTGTTCAGCTAGGAGAGTGTGTCTCTGCACCACGGCCGCTGCAAGAGGCTCCTTGACAGCAGGTGGATCATTGAAGGGATCAATGACGCACCTGCTTGCTCTGAAGAGATTAGAATGACTGCTAAACACTCCTCCTAAATATAAGCTAGAAGGCGAGGGATCAGAGAGACCAGGGGAAAAGCGTAAAGTAGAGCTTTAGGCTAAGGCTGGTGAGATAATGCATCTCCTCCCAGCAGTGGAGCTTCCTGTGCGAGCATGCCGAGCGTTTTCTTGTGAAGCAAAGACAGCCCCAGGCAGTCTTTGTAAAGAGAGGGAGGAGAGGGCCACTCTGCTTTGTCAACATAAGACTGACACATCCTGCCCCACCCGGAAAGAGAGGCGTCTGTGTACACCAAAATGTGTGACATAACTCTGGTTGGTTGTGTTCCCATAGAAACCGCATCCTGCTTATTTGGTGGATTGGCAGGTGTTAATTTAGAGCCCTGGTCAAGCTGTAGCAGAGACGTCATTGTTTTGATGTCAGAATAATGAAAAGAGGCTTGTCTGAGCCTTGTGACAGCAAATGGACCAGTCTTAAAGACTGTTATAAGGTGTTACGGACTTATGAATTAAATTTGAAATCTCCAGTTCATCTTGCATGATTTTTGTGTGTATGGCTGATTGTGACAATTAATGTAAATTGCTCTGAGCTGTCAGAAGCCTAGAGAAAGCACTTCACAAAAATAATTAATCATTCAGTGTGTAACTCATACATAATGATTAATGCCACATTAATACTTTGCCCCTCTATATTATTGTTGTGGATAAAAGCATTCTGCATTTAAAAAACAAATAAAAAGCCCCCAACTTCAATTTGTAAATCAATAAAGACAATTTTAACTCGGTTCTTATCTCTTACCAGAGGGCAGTTGCTCCAAGGTCCCCAAGGTGTCATGACACAGTCATATGGGCAGGCCAGAAAGCAGACCTGGGCTCTGGGTGGCATTTCCTCATGATCACAAAGGTTGTCATCCACAATGCTGGCCTCACCACCCGTTCCTTGCTTTACACACCTAGTAGACCAGCAAAAGTAGCTGTAAAACTAGATTTCGGGTACTCCTAACTGACTTCTTCTCTAAGAAAACTTGGTGTAGTACTATACTTCAAAGTTTTAAACATTTATGACATTCATGGTTTAAGAACATTCAGAAAACCACACATAAAACAAGGTGCAGAGGAACTCCCACCATAAACCCTCAGATTTTTAGATAGATAGATAGATAGATAGATAGATAGATAGATAGATACCTTCTGCAATTTAGTTCAGAAGGCCTTCTTAATTACTTTCGATCACTCAGTTCGGGAATACATCAAAGTAGGGTAGTGCCAGCTTTGTCCATATAACGGTATATTTTTTAACAGCTGCCAATGGACAGAGCAGAAAACGAAGGGAATGGGGGTTGACATGGATTAGAACCCATGCGCCTCTTCAGATGTTAACCTCAAGGCGATACCAGTGCCCCAGCAGTTGTCTTTTTTTCATGGAATTGTGATAAGTTTAAAATTTTAACAAATGCCCATGGTGAAGATCTGCCGCCCTTTAGTTTCTGACCTCATTATTCATGATATGGTATGAGTGGGCTAGGATGCCATGACAAAAAGACACTGTGCTGATTAGTTGCATGTGATAAGCTACAGGCCTAAATAAAATGGGCAAAAAACTTTTGAAAATCTTTGACTTCTACATATCTCATAGATATATGGAGTGAACACCTAAGTTTAAATGTTTTTAAATAAGTCAACACAACAATGAATAGATGACAAACTATTATGTATTTACAGCCAAAAATGAAACTAGTCCCTATTATTTCAATGATTTTCTTAGAATTTCAATCAAAAATTGCTTCTTTAAACAAAGTGAATTTTGGTAATCAGAGTCTTTTTCTTAATCTTGAAAAGAGAAGGGTCGTCAAATAATCAGGGTTATCCTAGATTCAGGTCAATATGGTATATGAAACAGAAATATTTTAAACTGTGTAAAACAACTCTGTGATAAATATAAAAGATAATTAAATAAGTGCTAGTCGGTGACATTTAAAATAAATTAGACAAGAATAAATCTCATCTCATAACGCAACAAAGAAGTATTGCAGAGCATTTTAATTTTGTACTCTGAGATGTAGAATTTCACCTGCAGTCTGGATAGTATCAAAACTGTCATACATGCTGCAAGAATATAAATTATTATGAGTTCTTTGATTTTGTAAATGCTGCTCTGCAGATTTGTGTCAAATTAAGATTTAGTTTCATATTTTGGGAATATCATAGTTTTCCAGTGTATTATTATTATTATTATTATTATTATTATTATTATTATTATTATTATTATTATTATTATTATTTCATTTCATGTATTTAATTTATGAAATGTGACATTCTGCCTTTTGCACATTTTCACACTGCTCACACCATCTTTTTATGTCAAGTGTTGCAGCCATGATCACAACATCACTGTCTTTATGTTACTATGCAAGTGTTATTACCATTTTCTTTATGTCTGTATCCATGTGGGCGACCTTGTCATGAAGCACTCAAAGGGGAAGTGCTGAGCACAAACAATCAAATTGGCACCTTCTGTTGCCAGCAAACACTTTTTCTTTAAGTCAGAATAGAGACATTTGTGTTGGTTTTTGAAACACATAGCACAGCAGCTTGTATTTCTGACTCTAACCTTTGACATCTTGTTTCTGCAGCATAGAACTTGAAACACAATAGCATGAGAGGAACTGAAATGCTCAAGGGACTTGGATAATTTTTGTAAATGTGCTTATATAAATCACCCATTGTTACGTCACTACAGGAGCAAATTCAAATCACAGTGGGGGCTGTTTCCATTTGTTTCTGATAAGCATGTTGAAATACCAAATAAAGGGGAATACAAAAGCTGTGTGATTAATATTTATTAAATGCCTGTCAGTAAAAACTGCATTTTTGTGCACAGTTCTTTCACTAACCCCCATGCTCCATTTCTGTTTTCATCTTTCAAAGAGACTGATCATAGAAGTCATTCATTTAAAGTATTTGCAGAAATTCTCAAAGAAATAATGCAAACCAAGTTTCCTATGCAAAGTACATTTTTTTTCTGTTTACCATGTACACATGTGGCCATGTGGTCTTTCTGTAAGAATCTTATCCTCTTTAGAAAATCATAAAACAAAAGCAAATATCAGAGGGATGTGTCAGTAGGTATTCAAGCTTGAAAGCTTGCAGCAAACCTGAAACTGTATAGTTCAAAATGGCATACAAATGATCTCGTTTTGAACAGATAAAATAAACATGTAGAAATCTGGTAATTTCTTTTTAGCTTGATGTTTAAATAGCAGCTCAGTTTTAAATCTGTAGACAAGCTCATGTTTATAGTGGGCTGGTATTAAAGCATGGTCAGTGAAGGGCTTTAACCCATAATGTACTCTTTCTAAACGATCTAAAGCCCAAGCTCTAAAGCACCTGGCTGAAGTTAATTAGGTCAAGTCCAACATAATTTTCCTGGCAAGGCATGATTCTAAGTGAAGCAAAGGTTGGATTGAGTCCCAGTTCAGATCCTTGGCGATCCTTCGCACAACATAAATGAAACCAATCTGTGTGTCCTCTCTAGTTCTTTTGAAGAGCCAGACACACTATCCAGCTGGCTTGGCATGCTTAATTTCTCTTCTGCTACTGTGCTCTTAAAAAATACCCACTCAGGTCCCTGTATGAGTTATGTTGAAGAAATGGAAGGGACTTTCAAACTGACTATTGAAATCCACCTTTTTTGTGAAAGGTTCAGCATCTTAACTTAACCAATTATGTAAATTAAAGGACACCTGGTGTTGTGTTTTTGACACTCTTGCTTAAGTACTTCAGATTACTTTGCAACCAGGCCTTTTTCTGGCAATTTTTAGTATTCCAGCCAAACCTAGTAGAATCAGTGTAAAAGATAATGATATTGTTGCCTTTACCACCTTTTTGGCACATTTTTATTGACTGGAAATTACCAATATCACCATTTGGAAAAGCCTGGTTAAAAGATCTGATGTACTCCTTGCGACTTGAAAAAAATCAAGTTTACCCTCAGAGGATGTGATGAAGGGTTAAAGTTGAAATGGCAACCCTTCATCTCTTTCTTTAAGAAACTACCCTCTGATTGAGACATTTCATTAACACTTTTCAGGAATTAGCTTGCAACTTCTTTCATGTCTGTCCCTCTGTGATCCCCATACTGTTTATCACTGTGTTCACTGTACAGTTTATGAAGAAGAATAAAACTAATAACATTAACTTTAAAAACCAGTAATATTTGTGAAATATTATTGACTCAAACACAAAGGCTATAGGGGGAGGTGGGTTTATTTATTTATTTATCTTTTTTGGGTGGGGGTGTGAATGGTTGTTGTCTTGTGGTATCATTGCCAGCTTCTTTTTTTTGTTTGATTATTTTGATTTATTTGCTTCAGTTATTGATTTGTTTTCTTTGTTTTTTTTCTCAATCCTATGTGAGGTTATCCTACTTTGCTGTACTTCTTTTTTTCGTTTTTGTGTGTGTGTGTGTGTGTGTGTGTGTGTGTGTGTGTTTAATACACAATAATGGAACACCTAACATTATGTTACATTGAATATTCCAAAATAAACTATTAAAGATAAATAAATTCAAGGACATCTATATAACTGGGAACATTTAATAATAAAAACCTGATGTGCATTGCAGAAAGGTAAAGTGATAATTATTATCCACTTGTTGTCGCTGCTGGATCACATGGTTGTATTCCTAATTCCCTGCATTAGAAGAGTACTGTTAGGTCTTTATATGAATGGTAGAGCAGGAACTTAAAATGTATAAAAAATAAAAAATAAATTAAAAAACAAAACAAAACATCCCATTAGTTTCATTTGAACATGCACATCTGCATGCAGTGGTGTGCAATACCAATATTTTTTACATAGGAGAGCACCTTTTCAAACCTTAAACTAATGTTTAACTTCAGGAATGAAAGTAAATAACTAATTTGCCAATTAGATAATTCCAATGTGCTTTAATTTTTTTTCCGATTCGTTGTGAAATAGTACATTTAAATGTTCATGGATAGCAACATTTATTATATTTAAGCATTAAAGATATTTTTTGATCAAAGAGCTGCACATTCTGGTGGATTAACCATCACAGAGACATAAAAACATATTTAGCAAATCAGTAATATAATGATAATTTAGGCCAGCAGCAGTGGCAAACAACTCACACTGAGTGGTGGTCTAATACATTTGTTAAGCACTGTATATGTAACATTTATATCATCATGTATTTATAATTTTTAAGTAACAGTAAAATAATTCAGATTTATTTTAACTGGCTGAATTTATCACAAGACTACCTAAATGATCTATATTAAATTAATTTTCTGAATTTACAACAATTACACTCAAAAATTGTTCAAGAACCAGTGTCAAAGTGCAGGGATCTGTATTGGTACAGGTATCAAAAATTTTTGATGGATACCCAGCCCTACGTCTGAGTTACGGGACTGAACGGCACAACTCAAAGTCGGAAGGGGGAAGGGAGGAGTGTGAATGAATGAAGTGAGTGAGAGGAGCACGCATAGAGAAGAGAAACTGAAACTTGAGTATCGATATTATCACGTACGTATTGATGAACACCAATACCAAAGTTGGTATAGATATATTGATATTTCTAATCAACCCACCCACCACTAATGTCTACATCTGCATATATTTGAGATCAGAGTCAACGGTTATGAGGAGCTTGGTGTCAGTCCTGATTTTTGATGTGGACATGAGATTTGGGGGCACACCAGCTTACCATGTCCTGGGGACAAAAACATGCTGCCTTTGCAAATACTCGCCAAACCTAATTTTAAGGAGAGCTTTGTTCGCCTTTCTTTGGCATTTTGGCAAGTGCAGAGCTGAGGGAAAACAGGCATGTAAGTGGATAATAATGACAGTTTCAAGGTTAACACTTGACTAGTTTCCTCTGAGGCTATAATACTAAGAAATGCAGAGCAAAAAAAAAATATTCAAAACACTCCTTGGGAAACCATGGCCTAGTTGTTTTGACAGTTTCCCCCCAGACTTAGAAGTGTAAGTAACAGTGACAGTGCCAGCTTCAGGAGTACTGCCAATTGAATACCCCTGGCATTAACTGCAATGCCAGGCGAGTGGTCTTCAAAGCCTAAATCTAACTTGCTCACTAACCTTACTTTGCGACTTTGGACTCCCTCCCCACAGCCTGGCTGGCTGTCCACAGGGTTAATGGTGCAAATGGACCAAGGCTCAATCCTCCACTCATATTGGTTGCATTCACTGTGGCATCTCACAGCCTCGTACACCTAAATGGTTGCATGGATAGAAACACACAAACATGTAATACACTTAGGTGTATGTTAAACTTTACATGGAGTGATGTATAAACAAAGCTGTTTTTACTTTTTGCAGTAAACTGATGCACAATTAAGATATCACTATTGAAGAAGGACAAAAAAATAGTGTTTCCTGTTTTGTCCTGCAATATAAGCAAAAAAAAAAACCCAACTATGCATTGTGTAAAAAGTGTGGAATGTAGAATGACATTGACCATGTCTTTGAACTTAGGTTGTAAATGGCTGAACTCTGTCTTTAAACTTGTCTCCACATAAAGAGGCTGTGAGGATGTGTGAAACACGTGCAGACTGTCATGATGACATGACTCTTAATAAGGCGTGTGTTTGTTTTGGAAATGAATGGAGATCAGATCTTCTTTTTAACACTACTTTTCTTTGTTCAAGACAACTTTTTACCAGATACAACACAAATAGGTAGGTATTTATCAACGGCTAAACTGCACTGTTGTTTGAAATGTGACAAGTAAACTTTGTCAGTTTGTACTGTAATTTAGTGGCCAGCTATTTTTAGTGCTATTCACAGCCTGGTGTTTGCGATGTATCTGTATAACATTATCCTTATGTCCTGCTCATCTACCAATCAGAGCTAACGTAACCTCACTCTTCATTTTATTGACAGACTCTCAAGTTTGATCAGATCACTGCAGAATAACTGCTGCATGTGGGCTGGAATGAACATTATCACAAACAGTTTAGCCTGTGTTTTAGCCTTTAGCTTGTTTTTTTTTTTTTTTAAGCCATAAGCCTGTTTCAGCCTTTAGTTTATGGTAGCTTTTAGCTTATGTTTTGGCCTTTAGCCCGTGGTTTAGCTTTTAGCTTGTTGTTTAGCTTTTAGCTTGTTGTTTAGCTTTTTGCTTGTGTTTTAGCCTTTAGTCCATGCTATCGCTCTCACGTTTAGCATTTTTCTGCTCTGAAGTCCTTTTTCTGTCAGACAGTCCAGCCCCAGTAAATCACAGAAATCATTTTCAGCAGAGAAAAACACAGATCTCTCTTCTCACTACCAAACTTTGTCAGCTGGCGTGGTGTTGTCAAAAAGACTTTGGCATGCCATTAATCAGTCCAGTCCTGTCTGACCCGATCAGGAAGCTAAGACATAGAATTTATAAATAACCTATACTGGTGCTGATAATCTCATTTTAGGTTGTAGATTAGGATCAGGCAGATATCTAGAAGAGAAACTTTTTCAAGATCACTTAGAACGTCTTCACAGTCCCTTTAACCAGATATCTATTTGTGTCTGAGTCTCTGTCTTAATAGCAACAGTCAGTGCACTGCTCTCGCACACATTACCTCTCAACCAGTCTAGCAGACTGCCACTGTAAAAGGTATACTCTACAGGACAATTTGTGGGAAAAGCTGTGACAAGCTGTAATGGGTGTCAGTAAATGTGTGTGTGTGTGTGTGTGTGTGTGTGTGTGTGTGTGTGTATGTGTGTGTGTGTGTGTGTGTGGACAGAAAGACTGATTGTGTGTTGAGTATTCTATCCCCTAAGGGCCACACAGATGCCTTTTACACACCCTCATCATCTCCCATCTGTCCGTGCAGATGCCACTGCTGGGTAAACTGGCAACTGCACTGTCTCCATTTTCTCCACAACCAGCATCTAAAAATAGTTCCAACCGCTATAGTTTCATCAGCAAAATGTCTCTCTGGTAACTTTCTGCTGAATCTAAACTCTTTAATGACCACTAAAACCATGTGCTTGAGAAATAATGTCACAGGATAGTTTACAGCACCATATCACACATGATATGCACCAACTTTTCACTTGTTTATTTATTCTCTTACATTGTTATTTTATATTTAAAGCACACTACAAAAGTCTGATGACAATGGGATGAAAAACTATTTGTCGTTTGAAAATTTTAATCTATGGGCCACTCAAAAAACAATGAATCATTTACAGGTGCACCTCACACTGATAATTTTCAGCCACTTATCAGGCTCATGGTTGTAAAATTCAGCGACCTTGCATGCATCTTTTATTCAGCAGTCAAAGCAGAGTAGAATGAACAGCACTGACCTGAGCCTGCGTGGGTGTCCATAGTAGCAGTGCATGACAAGCCAGTAGTTGGGCAGGGGAGAGAAGAAGAATGATAATATCATCAGTTCAGATAAAGCCTCAAGTGATTAAAAAAATGCATTCTGTTCCATGTAACACACATGAGGAGATGGTTAAGAATCTAATCTACAGTGTTTCGGGCACCAGTGTGTTTTGCCAAACTGAATGATTTATGAAACAGAACTGAAGTTGGTTGCAACAGCTGTGCAATGGCCAGACATGCAGCTGAAGACAACTCAGAAAATTAATTTGTCTGGCGATGGTAAGAAAGAGCTTGATGTGAGTAAGCATATCCTCAGAGAGGCTCAGTGTCCAAACAATGTACCTACAAGCAATTGTTATACTGCTGGCAAGACATGGTTCTGGTTTTCTGAATTTCACGGGACTTTCAAATCGAATCCCCTGACCCAAGCCAGTACAAACATTTGCTGTATACACAGATACCATGGACATTCACTGGTCTCATAGAACGGTTGTTTGAGCCAAACATTGTTCGATTCACGTAGAGACAGATGGTAATGACAAGAACATATATACCCCTCATAATACTCCTGGATACCAACACAGTCATCTTCATGCACTATTCATAACGGAGCAAGCCCAGGATGAATTGATCCATATCCATATCTTTATCTATACAACCTCAGCAACGTGGTTATGTAAGTAAATAAACCAGGGCCCGTATTCACAGTGCATCCTAAGGCTAAAAGTAGCTCTTAATGATGTCATTCTAAGACAAATCTTAAAATTCCTTGAATTTGAAGATTTTTCTTAGAAATTTCCCTCGGTAATAAAAGTTATTCACCAAGTGTCTTCAGCCTTAAGAGAGCTCCAAAGGTGAAAAACTGAAAGGACTTTTAAGAAGACTAGGAGTGGCTGGTCATACTGCCGCTCTGTGCACGTTGGCTGCCCCACAGTGCTCCTGTTCCTGTCCTTATGTTATGTTTTTGTGTTTTAATGTTTCTTGGAGGAGATGTAACTGAAATGCAGTTTTCCTCAGGATAAATAAAGTATTTCTGATTCTGATTCGGGTTCAGTGCTTCTCACACTCGTTGCTTGTACACACACAGAGAGGGAACAACACATTGATTTCTTGGGCAATGCACTCCCAAGTCTGCCTCTTCCCTTGTGCAATGATTCCGGGACTCAATTTCTTTCTTACTTTTATTCTGCTCCACAAGCTGTGGTAACAGATAACTAGGGCTGGGTAACAATCAAAAATTTTCGATTCCTGTAGCGATACAGATACCTTCACTTCGATACCGGTTCCTTAGATCAGTTCTAACAAAAAGAAAATTTCATTACATGTTATGGTACAAATATTGAGTTTTATTTTTCATCTACATCTAATTTTCTACTCAGAGCAGTTTTTCTTTTTTACTATTTTCATCTTAAAATATATATAAAAAAAGCAAATAATGTCCAGTACAAAAGAACAGGTGCAAACAAGTGACAAGTCAGTTTATCCTGAGTACACTGTAAATGTGTTTATAACTATAAATGTACTTTCTTCTTTCGATTCTTGTTTTTCTATGATAAAATAAAAACCCTCCTTCTTTATCCGGGCTTTTGATTGGCAAAAGTGACCTAAAAGAGAAACATCAGAGTGATTCATTTGCATGCAGTTGCCTGCTCTGACTGCAGCTTGGTGTGTCTGCTGTGAGGGGAGGAGACTGTGTTTTAGAGAGGGGAGGAGCTCGGCTTCCGCCGATCATTGAGAAGCAGCAGTTAAAGATCAAAACATGCAACTGAAGTAATAATGTCATGGCTGAACACTGTCATATCTTTTGGGGCTGCTCTGCTATCCAACCGTACTGGCAAGAAGTTGTCAAAGAAATTAGCTCAATTCTTGGTTTTGAAATTGAACATAACTTGAAAACTGTACATCTAACAGTAAGAGAGAGTGGACAGTCATGGTAAAAGAAATTTATGAAATGGAGATGCTTACCGTCTCCCTGAGATTCCGTGGTAATAAAGCCCATAAGTATTGGTCGAAATGGATAATATATGTAAACAAGAAAATGGGACAGAGCCCCTCCTGTTTATATAATATATATTATTATTACTTCAATCTATTATATTTTGTATATATATTTTTTTCTCTTCCCCTTTTTTCACTTCTAATTCTGTTTCAAATGTTTGTCATTTGATGTCTTGGGACTGATGCTATTCTACACTGACATTTGAAACTCCTTGGATGTTGTCATCAACAAACTTCTTGGTATTTACCTGCCCCCGACTCGCTTCTGTCTTGTGACCCTGTCTAGCCATTCTCTGCTCCCCAATTCCCTTTTTTTCTGGACCAGGTGTTTGTGAGCCTGTGCTGGAGAAACTCTCATACAGGATCAGCTATTTTATATCTCCTCCCTCATTATGTCTTCATGCCCAAGGATTGTTGTAACCCTTATATATAATGTTTGATGCTTTGTCTCCCTCTGTGACCTGAATGTTCGTTACTACTTGGTTTGTATATGTTTTTCTTTGTAAAGCTTTAAAACTCTACAATTAAAAATAAAGTATAAAAAAAACATGCGACTGACGATCAAAACATGCTTTCGCTCTGTCCCAAACTCCAGAAAAGTTGCTTGAATTGTTTTTTTAGAAAAAAAGTCGCTTGAGGTGTCTGAAAGTCACTAAATATAGTGACAGAGTCTCTAAGTTGACAGCACTGTCCTGCATACTGCAACCACATGTAACGTTACAGCCAATCAACAGTGGCATTATCAGATCATGGTCACGTGATTAAGTCTTTGGGTACCAAAACTTTGCACTGAAAATCAAGGCATAATTCAATACTCTACTGAAGCATTTCGGTCGGTGCCACAAAAGAACCAAAGTTTGGTACCAAGCCTTACAGATAACAGCACACTGCTTTGTGTCCAGTTGGGATGTCTATTTATTTATTTTTTTATTTTTTTATTTTTTTCAGTGTTTTGGTCATTCTGTCAATTTAAACTGCTTCTTATAAGGACACCAACAATCACAGGAATTGCCAAATGTCACAATCACACATTTCTTAATTCAGTCCAAGTGACATAATCGGTTGATTTTACTATCCATTCATTACTAGGAGCGCAGTCTGTTTGTTTGTTTGTTTTTGGGGTTTTTTTTGTTTTTTTTCCCCTTTATTGTAACAACCAATCACAGCTTCAAAAAGACATACCAAGCAACCACACTTCCTCACTACGATCAAAGTTTCTGTCTCCTCCTCGCTCAGAGTTGCTCTCAGAAACTTCCTAAATCAATCTTAAGCTAAGACTTGTCTCTAGGATTTTTTAGGCAAAGGTAAGATCTCTCTGAGAGGACTCGAAGAAGCTTTGTGAATATGGGCCCAGACCCTTAGCCAAGAAGCAGGTGATTATAACACAAATTCTTCACAAGTGCTGTGAATACTTTCAGGTTGCACTGTATGTGGAGGAGATACTGGTAAAAGACCTAATTTAGACTTCAGTTTGTGAGTATCCTCCCCTGTTATATAATTACCCCAAAAATGATCCAAAACCTTAGGTCTGTGTAGATTACAGGAAGGTTAATGAAATGATTCACACAGATGTGTATCCTTAACCAAAACAATCAGGATATAGTGGAATCATTCACTCAAAATAAGCAACATTTACTGAACTTAAATTCATTATGTCAGCCAGTTCCATGTCAACATATTATGTTAGTTGAAAGCAACAATTTCAAGGTTCAACTGAAATGACCCTAATATTATTGTTTTCAACTAATCTAATACATTTACAAGGAACCAGATAACATAATAAATTTAATTGAAGTCAATGTTTAATTTTTTGAGTGTTGGCTGTATCTACAGCATTTACAACCTTGGATCCCAATAGTGGCTACTGGCAAGTGAAAATGGATAACCGGGGCGAAACTGCCTTTGTTTGTTCTTTCGGTGGTTTTCAGCCAACCCATAAAGATGTACAAAGAGTAGTTAAAGTTATGCTGTTGACTGAGGGTGTGTTTGGTGAAGCCCTTTATTAGCCACTTTCTGAGAGGCTACATGGGTTGACTTTTTGACACAAACAACTACAAATCACCAATTAACATAATGATTATCTTTTTAAAATTCCAGTTTCATTAAGAAAAGAAGAGAGCTTTGCTCACATTTCTTTCATATGGCTAAATCTTGTGCCTCTCAGTTGATTCTCATTGTTATCTCCAAGTCTTAAATCATCAGGATGTGTGAAAGGCTCTCTGTGACAAGAGGGCTTAGGAGCTGCAGATGAACTCAGAATTTTAATAAACTTACCACAGGGTTCTTTGTTATGTATGATTGGTAACGTTGTTTTAGGCTTACTTTTTGCATTATATCGTGACCTCAGTTAGAGATCATTGCAATAACTGGCTAGAAGTTAAATGGACTGTGAGGACTTTCAATAGCTTCAATATATGCCTAATCCTAATCCACAATTTAAAACAAGATTATCAGCACCAATGTAGGTTATTAGGGCCTGAGCCTACCAACCACAGGGGCGGTGAAAGGCCCTCTTGAAACCTTAGTGATTATTTCTAAATGTTATCTTTTTTAGCTTCTCAAATCAGGTCAGACAGGACTGGATTGATTTACGGCATGCCAAAGTCTTCGCTGGTTGACAAAGTTTAGCAGTAACTGACAAAAAGGACAGAACAGCAGAAGAAAGCTAATCAGGAGAAAGATAGAGCACAGACTCAAGGCTAAAACACAAGCTAAAGGCTAAAACACTAGCTAAAGGCTAAAACACGGGCTAAACAGTTTGTGATACTGTTCATTCCAACTCACATGCAGCAGTTATTCTGCAGTGATCTGATCAAACTTGAGAGTCTGTCAATAAATGAAGAGTGAAGTTACTTTAGCTCTGATGGGCAGATGAGCAGGACATAAGGATTCACCAATGTTACATATTTACCCATGGATACATCAGACACTGGGCTGCAAGAGGCATTTAAATAATAAACTTCTAAACTACAGTACAAACTGACCAAGTTTGCTTGTCACGTATCAAACAACAGCGCTGTTTAACTGCTGATAAATACCTTACCTCATCAGGTATCCAGTAAAAAGTTCTCTTGAACAAAGGTAGTGTTAAAAAGAAGACCTGATCTCCATTCATTTCCAAAACATAAACATGCCTTGTTAAGAGTCATGTCATCACAACAGTGTGTGCGCAAGATTCCAGCCAAAAGGTGTCGCTGTAATCTACTTCAAACAGATAGTCCTCATAGCTTCTTTAATTAGAGCGACAAAATGTTGAATAACCTTAAAACCTGTAACAGCTGGAACAGTTTGCTCATAGTGGCCTTCATTTATCAAATGTGTATACACTCAAATCTCACACCAACAACACCTCAACAAGCAGAGACTCCACAGATATAAGTCAAAGCTCTATACAGCAAAGTATCAGAGAGATAGCGGCCAAAGAATCACAAACAAAAGTTTTAAAATTCCTCTTACCTTTGCTGTTTTGCCAAGAAACCTTTATTTTTCAGAGAAATCCACAGTACTTCCTGTTAGCCCTGTGTCTTGTATTACACTCAAAACTTTCCAGCTTTTACTGTCGGACTTTAGGACCCAGGAGAACCCTTCCAGTGTCAGTATGCAGCAGGCTGGGTCTCCCCTAACACCAGCATTCTGCTGATTTTGATTGACTGACACTTTTGTTAATATCATTACGATACGTTAAGCATCATTCTGCAGTCTCTAAGGATTCTAAAGAGGTGTCAATCACTCAAATTGACCAATCCATGACTGAGACTGATGTGTGCATATTCACGTATAGCTAAATTCTTTGTATACAGCAGAGACACGTATGGTCACGCTTCTGGTATGAATTTAACAAAAATAATAAAAAATGCCAAAAACTGTTGTATTTGGATGAATTGATCACCATCAGTGATAGACAAATGAAATCTATAGTTTTATAGATAGATATAGAGATAGAGAGATAATGTTCATATGTTGTACTCTGGCCTGATAAAAGTTTTAAGCTAATCATTTTCAAACATAAATTCATCCCGATTTTTGTTTTGTTTTTTGTTTTTCAGGCAAACTCTTTTATTTTTTTGCTGGGTGCAATCATCATTTACTTTTTACCAGTATCATATATACCCATATTAAAATATCTCAACAAATCTCACATGTTGACACCAAAATTATTCAAATAGACCTTGTGGTTGCTGAGATATACTTTTTTTATTAAGGTTATGCAATTTTCAAGCAGAGACCTGAAAAATCAGCTTAGGGTTCAAAGGGTTAAGTAAAGGAAATTGTGTGTCTGCATATGTAAAGTACAAAGGAAACAAATAACTGTGTTTAAGATAAAGCTGTCAGGGGGATTTTCTCCAATCAGTGGGCTGGATCTTTCTCTTATTGGAGCACGTCTGCCGGACATGCCTGGAAAAAATACAGAATTTCGCCTTTGGGAATGTAGCTCAAGATGAGACCTTTAACTTTTGTGTTTTTGGCTGACTAAATTTTTGTTTAACCGAGACTTGGATTAATTTTGTTTTTTTTCTTCTGTCCGGGACTGAGGATTATTGGACATGAGATCAACGGAGGACGGTCAGGAAACTGACTTAAACCAAACAGGGACGTTTAAAGGATGAAAAAGACTCCTGGACGTTAAGGGTTAAAGGCTAAGCATTTACCTACTTATTTCATTTTGGAATTTTTTTTTTTTTTTTGGGGGGGGGGGGGGGGGGGGTGATCAATGTTTAAGTTAAAAGGGTACGCTAATGGATTTTTGAGTTTCGGGTGTATGCCTGTCCCGGTCAAAGGAAACACAACAAAATGCATGCCATACAGAGACAACCCGAACTGAAACTCTTGGTGGAAACAGGGCTAAAATTACCACTACTTAAGTTAACTGAAATCAGTTCTTGGTTAACTAGTTCTTAGTCCTGCATACTGCCAATGTTTAATTATCTGTATCAGACACAGTGCAGGTCATCTGTTCATCTGTCACTTGCGCCTGAAACAGACAAAGACCAGGTAGGAGCTCCACTCTCACCTCAATCTGCGACAGGTTCAGGTTCAGGTTGGAGTCTGAATGCAGCTTCGTTCAGAGCTGACACACATCTATAACAGCAACCTTTTCACATTTTTGGACCTAAAGGAAATAATTAATAATACTGGGGCTTCTAAAGTTAGATATCACAGATTTATTAATTAAAGTATAAACAAAGGATATATATATAAAACGTATGAAACTTTGCTGTAGTTCGGTTTGTCACATTCACACTGCCGATGGCTGCAGCAATTTCCTTAGAGGCATGGTTTTTCTGCTTTTCTTTAATTTTTCAGGCAGCCAACAACACAGCTTATTTTCTCTCTACCTCTGTTGCCATGGTGTTGATCTCCAACACACAGAAGTCTTTTTTTTTTCATTATGCATCTCTTCATGTCGTAAACTCTGTGGTTTACACCAGCTCAACTGTGAATATTTAGGGGAGTGTTATTTAATTTATGATTGTTTTCAGAGGCTGGATTCTACAATACCTGATGAGGCGTACGTTGTGATTGGCCCTGATACGCAAGTTTCATAGATCATATATGAAAGTTGTCATTAGCTTGTTTCTACACCCAAATCAACTTCCACGCAAGACTGATAAATAAGGAACAATGAGTGGTCCAAAATACAACAGGAACAGACGTCTCATTGAGAGTTATAGATATTCTTTGATTGCATCGAACACCTCAAAAGGTTGTGCAACATAATATGAAGTTAAAGGCTACTATTATTTGTACACAATAATTTTAAAATGATTATGTTAAACCAATTTTTTTTAAAAATGTCTGGATTTCATTAGTTAAATAAGTAAAGTATTATTTACTATTGATTTGATAAGTTACAAGTTTTTTTGGTGACCATTGTGGGTTTTTCCACTCTTCATCTGAAGGGTACCAACAACTTTGTCCAAGTGTGAATAAGCCAAGTCTCAGATGATCTCGCCCTCTCCCTGGTTCCTACTGAGAACTCTCTCCTCATCGCCCTCTGTAAGGAAGGCTGCATTAAATGGCCATTGTATTTTTTCAGGTATGGATTTTGTATCAAGCCACATCCACCAATCTCTGGCAGTGAAATTAAACACTTTTCACAGAGTGGAAATGCACTTTTCATCTGTGAGTGGATTGAGTGCCAGGAAATCTTCTTCCGTTCTAAATACTGGGGTGGGTCAGGAGACTCATCTAGTCTGCCAAAAAGTTGGAAAGTGGCAATTTAACAAAAGAAGAAGCTTGAGGTTATTGTCTTTTAAATCTGTCCCATATGGGGTGCCAATTTTTTATGCAATCCTTCAAGAAGGGTACTTAGAAGGCCAGTTAGATGGTTGGCATTACCCACAGAGGGACAGGCATGTAAAGCTCCTTATAACAAAGTCATGTTTGCAGGTTCTGCATCCATCAATCAATCTTTACTTAAATCGCTCCAAATCATAACAAATGGTATTTCAGGACACTTAGAAAACATTAACAGGTCGAGTTACAAAGTTTTATTTTATTAACAGAGACCCAACATCAAGACAAGATAAGAAGTCTGATCTCATCTTAACCCACCATGAGAACAGACCTTTGAAGCATCTAGCAAGTTTACAAAGGAGAGGAGAAACTTCCCTTTAATGGGCAGAAACCTCAAGGCAGAACCAGACTCATGTTAGACAGACATCTGAAGATCCTTTATATACTTTATATTAAGGACAAGACACTGAAAACAAACAAGTTTCTGCTGCTGCAATAAACAATTTGAAATCTATACAACTAAAGTTAACTTTAAGTACGGTCACTTTGGAGTGAGGGTTAAAAACAGGTGCAGTCTCTTTTCAGAGCCCCGTGCTTATACAAAAGACAACTTGAAAACTCAGTTGTTTGGATTATGATTATAAAAACATTAACAGCTCTACAGGGGGAAAAAAAGATATCAGATTCCAGATTTTTCCTGTAATCAGTGTCTTGATATGATTGGTAACAAGCCCAGTGTCTTTTGAACACCATGTTCTACCTAATAACAAACTGACTGGTTATCATCTAACAAGCTATTGAACAAGGCAGAGCTGCATTATCTTTTTTTTTTTCCTTTAGAGTGGAATGTTTCCCAGCATTAATGGGAGAGACAGCGAAGAGCTTACCAAGATGCATGAAAGCTGGCATCAAAGAAGGGTTACTTCCCTGAATGCTGATGTCTGAGCTCTAAAACACGAGTATTCTGTTGGTAAGAAATTAATCAGTGCTTGTTTTTCTTTGTATTATTCCCCTTTTAGTTACTCTTACCAGGTGTCATTTTCTGCACATCAAAGAACTGAATGGAAATATTTTACTTCAGGTTTGAGAAGTAAAGAGAAACGTGCGTGAAGTTTAATAAAACAAATCTCTTCATTTCACTTCAAAACAAAACTATAATTAGTTGAAGCAGAAGAATACACATTTTTGCAGTTATCTCATCATTTTTTTTCCAGATATAAAGGAGGTTGTTCTTTAGGTAGGTTTAGCCAATGGCCAATTGAAACCAACATTACAATGGGTTCATTCTATTAAAAGACAGTGTTTTGAAATTATTTTTTTCCCAATGAACACTTGACTCTGTGGCAATTAGCAGATCTATTATTCATCTCAGTCACATCTGCTGTTAATCAAATTCAACCAGAGTAGATCATTATATTCACGACCTAATTATAGCACACAAATGGTGTACCCATTTCCTACACTGTCTGTGTGAGGTTGGAGTTATTATTTTTCTTTCTAGATATTCTAACGGTTGTTCTTTCTCTCCTGTCTCTTCCCTCCCTATCCTTTTAGCTCATTCAACCATGTGATGAGTGGATGAGTTCCTGTGCACAGTAAATTTCTTCCCTGTCATTCCAGTCAATTCTGGGTATGACTCCTGGGGATATATTTGCTGATGTACGTACAGCCACACTCAAGCCTGAAAAAACATCCTATTTCATGACAAGAGAGCATGTGTTTGTGAGGGAGTTGGGTAGTCATAAAAATGTCTGAATATTCTATCACAGGGCATGAAATTAACTTATATACCGTATTGACCTGAATATTAAGACAAGTTTTTTTTCATTATAATTAATGTGAAAAAGTTGGGTTGTCTTTTAATCGGGGTCTAACTACTGACACATGCTGATAGTTGTCTCGGGTCGCTACACGACCTCAACAGCAGAGGGGACCAGATTTCTGTAAAGCCAGTGACCTCACTGTTGCTGCAGTGATCTGCCAATCACAGCAGAGACACAGCGACAGGAGATGAAACATGGAGAGACGTGGTGATCGTCCAGAGCAAAGAGGATCAAAAGTTGGACAACTTAACAGACAACTGAGGTGACGTTATGATGCTAATTTTAAGATACTGATGATCAAGGCAGCGGAGACGTAAAACAACCGTCAGGCAGCCAAAATATGGAGTTAAGAGTGTGATGTCTGAAGATGGCGCGTCCAAAAAGAACGTCTGAAAAATACTAACTGTAAAAGAAAAGCTGAACGTGGTCCTCAAAGTGTCTGTTTCCAAGAGTATAACAGGAGGGTGAGTGAGTTTGTTGTTGAGAAACATAATGAAAGACATCATTACCAGAGCTCTCATCAGTATTACAGTTGGAATAAAGATCTCAGTGATTGTAATTACAGCCAAAAAATGAAAACAGTATTATTTCAATGATTTTCTCAGAAAAGTTTCAGAAGTTGTATTTTTTCTGAAGATTGAACCTTGAAGGGGAGGGGGGGTCATCTTATAATCAGGGCCGTGCTATATTCAGGTCATTACGTTACTAGGTAGCATTTGTGCTCCAAAGATACATTACAGCAACACGTATCAAAGTGTAATAAAGGCCCTTTTTTGTTAATAGTGTATGCCAGAAGTCTTTAATTAAAACTCCGAGAGGTATAGAAATTACTTTATTCACATGATTCTTGGCACCATTCATGCTGCACAAAGGATCATATTCATGTTTGGTGTGGTAGCAACACTAGACAGCAAGAGTTGATAGAAGATGATGAATGCTAAGCCAACTATGATCAAGACTACCATAAAGGCCTGACATGCTACAGGAGTAAAAATAAAGACTGGAAATTTAAAACTAGAGCCATGTTAGGATCCAGTTAGTGGTCTGCTTTTTAGTAATTCCTGATGAAGGTGGTGACAGATTTCATGTTCAGCTCTGCCAGAAGAGTGGAATCATCAACAGCATCCAAAAGGTTAAAATCTCAACAAATCAAACCAGGTTCTGAATCCTTTTCCACATATTTGTCCTGGCATCTTGGGTGTTTGGCAGTCGTTCTGTGTTCTCTCAAGTTCTTGGGCTTAAATTGCATTGATTTCATGACAAACACAATGTCACCTACAACTCAAGTCCCACTCAGTCATTTGAACCCCACAAAAAGCATATCCTTCTAATCCTTTCATTAAAATCTAAATACATAGACCCTACATAGACCATGCAGAAGTGTTTTTTCCATAGACCCCTTGCGAGTCAACGTTATCATAAAGATGCATGTGCATTTTGGCAACGGAAACAGCATTTAGCTCCATTCACTCAGACAAGTTCTCATTCTTTAAACATTAAATACAATCAGTTAGCATCATAAAAATGTCTGGTTGTTCTGTGGTCGATTGTCAGAAACGATACAACACCATGGAGTCAACTTCTATGGAGTTAAGACTGTTACAGACTGTTGTTCCTGTATCTTAACCTCTGATTTATTTATGAAATACGTTCAATCAGACAATCCCTTTGCATAATAATGACTGAAATGTCAAGATGTAACCATATTTATTTTTTGCCATTTATTATAAAGTTGAACATTAGAAAAAAATCCATCAGCTGAAGTTCCGTTTTCCTGAAAATGAAAACCAGAGTAGCAAACTACAAAACGGACCTAACAGAACAGTCTGACCACTGAATACATTCAAAAGCAGTAGGCAGTAGGCAGTGCCTACTGCCTACTGCATTCACATGTACTATGTAGAAGCAGTTTGGAAAACAGCCCCAGTTTTGCACCAGTGGGCCTTGAGGGCCACAAGATGCTCAGTTGCAATACACTTTCCTGCCACTTTGTGGCAGTAATGCATCAATTAGTTGACCAACAAGCAAAAGAACACAGCCCCTAGTCTGAAGCAGAAGTTATGGATATGTTTGTTACTTTAAAAAAGTGATGACAAAAGTGATACCAACCCCCAGCCAAAAGGCAATTTTTCAAAAGCAAAGAAAATGAACTGCAGATGCAGAAAAGGTCTGCTGTATCACTGACTGACAACTCTTAATGTGCTTTGAAAGAACATGCTCATAGACAGAAAAGCTTTCATCATAGCAGAGGAGTTGCTTTTGCCTGCTGCTGTGGATATGTGGGGTGAGGCTGCTGCAAAGAAGCTGCTGACAGTACCACTCTCAAACGACTCTGTGAGAGACCGTACCTCGGCCTCAGACACACAGAATCAGCTCCTTGAAAGAATAAAAAGCAGCTAATGTTTCTCTTTGTAACTAGATTATTCCACTAATGTCCCCAATGCTGCACTGCTTCTGGTTTTTATCTGCCATCACTGGGACAATAGCTTGCATGAAGACAAGAAGTTTTGTGGAAAGCTTCCAACACAAGCTGCAGCTCAGGAATGATTCCCATGCATTGATAACTACTTCACTTAGAACGATCTAGATTGGCAGAGCTGTGTTGGGACATGCAGTGATGCTGCAGCATCTATGATTGGCAGACATAATGGCACCATCAGGGAGATACTGAAGCTAAATGGACCCACTGTTTTCTCCACCATGAAAGCCTTGCAGCAAAAAAACACGTCCCCAGAGTTCCATGAGGCACTTTGGGGTCTACGTGTGAAAACTATCGGCTCCATTAAAAGTAATGCTGTGAACTCCAGATGTTTTGCTAAGATTTATGGGGCATAGAACCAGAACACATCCAGTTGCTCAATCACAGAGAGGTGTGATGCTCTCAAGAGGACAGGCTCCTAGCGTTTGTTTGAGCTGAGAAATTGGAATTTTGGACTGTGGGAGGAAGCCGGTGTACCCAGAGAGAACCAAGCGGCAACCTCCAGTCTGAAAATATGAGGCAATGCTGAAGTGCTAAAGTCTGCTGTTCCTCTAGTGTCTGCTTGAGGCTGGCTCTGGAAGTACCGGAAGCCACAAACACACCAAGCCAAAAAAAGCCGTTTTCACAGCCAAAATAAGCCTATTTACAACCTGGTTCAAAGAATGTCTCCCGTCTGAATTGCTGATTTCACTAACAGCACGCACTGTACCGGGGTGAATTTTTTTCTAATTCGGCAGTTTCCACAATATTAAGCTCACCAGTTCGTCCAATCAGAGGCACAGCTCAGATCACTTGACTGTGGAGCGTCCTATGGTTGTTACTGTGGAGAATCACAGCCTGCCTCATTTCCAATATGGCCGCACTGGCCGTTTTGCTTCAAAGTCTGTTTCAGAAACAGATGGGTGACGTCGCGAAGACTACATCCATTAATTATACAGTCTATGGAGAGAACCCACACATGCACAGGGAAAACATGCTAACTCCACACAGCCCTCACATCTGGAGTCCCAGCTTTTGGAAGTCTTCTACTAACAGCACCTTTAAGTTGCAGTGGGACAACTGGACCTGGGCTCCTTCTGGATTGCTGTTTCAAAGGAGTACCTATGTCTAGTGCTAAGGGCTTTGAAATTCCTTCCGCCGTTCAAAATTACATAGTTGTGTGTATGGGGATTTTCAATTTTGGCCACAACTAAGACCAAAGCCTGAAACAGACTCAGAGCAACACTGGGGGCGACTCTGAGAATTTGCGTTTTCTCCATTCCACCCAGTCTGGATCTGATTATGTCTAAGAGGCAGGCCCAAGTGTCTCATTAAGAGGTGAAGATAAAAAAGGAGTTGAAGCAAGTAAAAAATAAATAAATAAATAAAGTTGTTACAACTTTACTGTTGTTACTGCCATTTCTGGCTCTGCCATGCAAAAATGAAAATCGCTGAAGCAACTTTCAAAAAAAAAAAATCCAGATTATAAGACTCCATTTTCATTTGCAATTTACTTCAATTCTGTTGACAGCTACTCTATTTAAAAAAAATATATATTTTGAATGCGTTTAATCTATAACCCAATAATTTTATTTATCACGTCCCATTTTTTCATCAGTTTTTTGAATGAGTCCCTCTCTTTTGTTGTGGTAAATTTGAGGAATATTTATTTTTGTGTTAAAATGCAGGACCTTGTTCTTTCAGCAGCTTGACCACTTCCATGAATTGATAGCCTGTTCAGCATGATGTTGTATGTGCTGGTTTATGTTTGAATGATAAATAGATACCTTTATGATGAGCACATGGTTTTATGTTATTTGAAAAGATTTAGGCCTTTTAAACTGTAAGTAGATTAGATAAAGTTATTGAATATAAATCAAATCAAGAGTACGATTACCAATTTTAGTGTTAATATTTGAATGGGCCCCAGGCCCCAAAATCAAAAGCTTAAGAGCCCCTGGTTCAAGATGTTACACTGTAAAAAAACAACAACAAAAAAAAAAAAACAAAACAAAACATCAATTTTACCATAAAATACCAGCTGTGGTTGTCAGGAATGTAAGAGAAGAGCATTAAAAAAACTGAAAATTGTGATTTATTTGAACAGCATAATAATGCATGGCTGATTTTAATAAATATCTTATAGATGATAGATTAATTTTACAGTCTAGCCTCTTACAGTGGATTGCCACAGTTTAAGGTATATGTCCTCATGTGTCCTTTTATTTGTGTTTTTTAACCATGAAGGGCGCTGACTGTTTATGGTGTGGAGTGGAGACTACCCCTGTCATCCAGGTGTTGCACCAATGCACAGCAGGGTCTCATGTCTACTGGGTCCTTCCTCACTCAGGGTAAAAGTAACTTTGGAACAGTGAGTGAGGTGAGAATGCAGTGGATATGAAACCCCTCTGTCTATATTTATATACCTTACATTATTGTAATAACTACTGTAAATGTAAAAGGCTATACTGTAAAATGAATCTATCACTCTGTAAGTTATGTACTGAAATCTTCTACTCAATATTGTTCTGTTCAAATAAATCACAATTTTTAGTTTTTTACAGTTTTCCCCTTTTTTTATTGTTTATTCTTGGCAGCCACCGCTGCTGGTATTTTAAACCGTAAATTTAATGGATTTTTTTTTTTACAGTGTATAGAGTCATCACTGAACCTCCAAGAGTGTCCCTGCTAAACATTATTGCAATGCTTATTGAACCAGAGGAACTTAACACCCACTCCTCAGGCAGATGCAGCTTCACTTTAAATGACCAATTTAGTTACAATAATGAGCTCTGCTCAACCCTAAGGACTAATCTGCGAGGGCATTTCAAACAGTAAGCTCCAGATCCAATGGGAGGGTTATTACGGGGCATATCTGTAGAGGCCATATAGACTTTGTTAAGGGGCACTTAACCATCTGTACACAAGTCCCCGATTGAAGACAGCAGAATACATTTTCTTTGTCATGCCTCATTTCAATATTGACCTTGAAAAACTGAAGTGTCCCTTAAGCCTTGGAAGCATACAGGCAGCATTCATAATACACTTCTTTCTTGGAACCATGACCCCAATCAGACTCATTCTAGACTACGGATTAAGCCTGACTGGAATATCACAACACCCATCTGCTCACTTGACAGTCTCTGTTCTCCTTGTTTTTGGTGCCGAGTCAAGGAAGAGGGATGTCGTGCAAGGAAAATTATTTTTTCTTGCCCAAGACTTCACAGTGTATGAATCTGATATTAGGATACAGCACAACCAGAGCTTGCAGAAAACACTTAAAGCCAGTATCTAGAAAAAAAAAAGTACTCTGACCTTCACAAGGAAATACATGTTGGTATAACAGCACTGTGGACTTTTTCATATTATGTCAGCCCGCCTTCTCATGAAGCATGCCCCCCACTCCTTTCGCTAATACATGTCGACAATTGCTTCTAGCAAATTTTGTGATTTGAAAATCTGGTTGAAATTATTACAAATATTATTATTATTATTATTATTATTATTATTATTATTATTATTATTATTATTATTATTATTATTAGCACTACTATGTCAGTGACGTAGTTTTCTACTACTAGTAGTAGTAGGAGTAGTGTCTTAGCATGCAAATATTATGGCACTATTGAAATTCAAGCACCACTGGAAAGAAAAAGGCTTACCTGATTTTTTGAATCCAGCCGTGGGCATGGGCGTCCTCCATTGAAAGCTTTCTCCCTGAGCCACTTTGACCTGATCTTTAACCCACTGCCACAGGATACACTGCACGCTGACCAAGGTGACCACTCACTGAGTTTACAGTCCAGGGGGCAATGAAGATGGCAGATCTCCACCATGTAGCCTGAAATTGAGACTTGGTCAGCAGCTGCAGTGAGAACTAGATTAACCCTAATTCACACATACTCTGTGCTTGCTGTGGTCCATCAGCACCGGTTTTCAGCGCGTGCAAATTTACACTGGATCCGTCTGTAGAGCATAGCGCATAGCAGCTGAGATCACAAGATCAAAAGAAAACCACATGTTCCCGCAGGAATCACACCCGTGACAACATACTTACATGATTAATTAGTATGTCAAACTTACCTTGTCCTCCTAAAACTTTAGCTATTTCAGTCCATGCCTAGTGCGCAACACTGACAGGCTGTGGCACTCATGCTGTATGTGTGAATTGGGGGGGCTAATTTCAGATCATCATACCAACTATTAAACCCGTTTTGTTTCTTTTTCTACTAAACAGTCAGACTGCTAACAGCTTTTACATAGATTGAATGTTTAGTGTTTTGTGGGTTTTTATTTATTTATTCGATATTTTCACTTGCATCTTTCATATTTATCTGTGTATTATATCTATATATTTCTATGGAAATATCCAGTGGATTCAAAAGTATTCAGAACCTCTTCCCCTTCTTTTCCACTTTCATTATGTTGCAGCCTGATGCTACAATTGACTGAATTTGTTTTATATTAATCAACACTGTATGCATTAGCAGCAAGGTGGAAAAAGAACTTATTAAAAAAGAAAAAAGTACAAAACATTGGCACAAGTATTCAGACCCTTTGCACCTTTGGCAAATTAACTTGACTTGGAAAGATCTCAGGGTTTCGTTCACGAGTGAGGGGAAAAAGGAGGGGGAGATTAATGGACAGATTGGAGCGGCATCAGCAGTAATGTGGACGCTGTACCGGTCTGTTGAGGTGAAGGAGTTGAGCCCAAAGGCAAGGCTCTCAATTTACTGGTCAGTCTACTTTCCAACCCTCACCTATGGTCCCAAGCTGGGGGGAGTTATCGAAAGAACAAGATTGAGAATACAAGTGGCCAAAATAAGCTTTCTCATGGCAGGGTGTCTGGGCTCAGCCTTAGATATAGGGTTCGAAGCATGGACATCCTGGAGAGGCTCAGAGTAAAGCCGCTGCTCTTCCACATTGAGAGGCAGAGCCAGATAAGGTTGTTCGGGCATCTGGTGAGGATGCCTCCTGGATGCCTCCCTGGGGAAGCCTGGGCTGGGAACGCCTTGGTACCCCCCTAGAGGAGCTGGTGGAAGTGGCTGGGGACAGGCACCATTGGTCTTTGCTGATGACATTGCTGCCCCTGCGACCCAGACATACATACATACATACATACATACATACATACATACATACATACAGACATACAGACATACAGACATACATGGATGGATGGATGGATGCATGCATGCCTTGGAAAGACACCTCTATAAAAGCCCTCACAGGTGACGGTGCATAAAAAAGCAAAGCCAAGCCATGAGGTCAAAGCAACTACCTGTAGAGCTCAGAGACAGGACTGTTGCAAGGCACAGATCTGGGGAAGACAAAAAAATCTCCCAAGAGCACAGTGGCCTTAATTCTTCTCAGACTGAATGAGTCTGAAACAACCAGGATTAAGCAACTGGACAGAGATGGGTCTTGGTAAGAGAGGTGACCAAGCACCCAGTGGTCACCCTGACTGAGATCCGGTGTCGAGAGCCCTTCACTCATCTGGGCTTTTTTGGCAAAGCGGCTAGACAAAAGTCTCTTATTAGTGCAAAACACATAAAAGCCTACTTGGAGTTTGCATAAAAGCACCTGAAGGACTCTCAGACTGTGGGGAATACTGATTCTCTGGCCATTTGAAATAAAGATTGACTTGTTTGGCCTGAATTTTAGACATCATGTCTGGAGTGCACGGTGGAGCAATGGTTAGTGTTGCAGCCGAGCAAGAAGGTCACCAGTTCCATTCCCGGTTTGCCTGATGGGCCTTTGTGTAGTTTGCATGTTCTCCCCGTGCATGCGTGGATTCTCTCCGGGTACTCCAGCTTCCTCTCACAGTCCAAAAACATGCTCATCAGGTCAACTGGTGATTTTAAATTGTCCGGAGTGTGAGTGTGAGTGTGAAAGGTTGTCTGTCTCTGTGTGTCAGCCCTGTGATTGACTGGCGACCAGTCCAGGGTGTACCCCATCTCTCACCCTAAGACAGCTGGGATAGACTCCAGACATCCGCCACCATGCACAGGATAAGAGGGATAGAAGATGAATGAATGAATGAACGAATGAATAATTGAATGTCTGGACGAAACAAGACAGCTCATTGCCTGCCCAATAACATCCCAACAGTGAAACATGGTGGTGGTAGCATCTTGCCATGGGGATGTTTTTCAGTTTTTAATCCTCTGTTAAAATCTGTTCCACAGCATTCAGGACCTTGGACTGGGCTGAAGTTTCTGCTTTCAACATGATAATAACCCTAAGCCCACAGCCAGAACAACACAGGAGTGACTTAGGGACAACTCTGTCAATGTCCTAAAGTGGCTCAGTAACAGCCCTGACTTGAACCCAGTCAAACAAAACTGGAAATACCTGAAAATGGCTGTTAACAGACGTTCCCCATCCATGCAGACCCAGCTTAAGAGGATTTAGAAAAAAGAATTGCAGAAAATTCCCCAGGTGTGAGAGCCTTTTGCATAATATCCAATAAGGTTTGAGGCTAAGGTACTTCAGCTAAGTAATGAGTGAGGGGTCTGAATACTTATGCCAATGTGATATTTCAATTTTTCCTTTTAAATAAGTTTGCTACATTTTCTAAAGTTTTTTTCACTTTGTCGTTATTGGATACTGAGTGTAGGTTAAAGTAAAACTGAATTTCCAGTAAGAACTGTTCTGGCCCAAAGGCTAAAATGTCAGCCAAGCAGAGATTGATAGAACTGAGCATAATAATATCACCCTTTTAAAACTGTGTTCATCTAGCATTGGACATTAAGAAGCTATGACAAATCAACACAGCTGAAAACTGACTTGCTCTTGAAAATCAGAATTCTGAAACAGCTCCAGTCAACCAAAAGTGATGCTGACAGTAGCAACAGCTCCTCTGGTCACAGACTGTTTTGAGCAAAACATACAAAACACCGGCAAGAAATCTTCTAATATGAATGCATTGTCAGGTTTAATGATTGAAAAGAAATGAAAAACGTTGCATCTTATTAGTCTAAAACTTTGCAGGCTTTGAAAAAACTAGTTCATCTCTTGAACAAAATTACAATAAACATATTTACTACCTGTTTCTGTGCAGAGAGTGGGGTTGACCAGGTGTCCCTGCTGGTCAACGCATGCGACAGCTCTGTAGCGCAGTCCTGGTCCACACTCCTTTACATGCTTTTGAGTAATCCAGCCCTGTTGGCCAGGGGCTGAAGGATCAGGGAGGATGCATGAGGACCAGTTCCCAAAGGGCTGGGACACAAAATCATTACAGGGACAGGTCTCTGTGTCCTCCAGTGGGTACAGCTCCTGATTAAGGCATTGCTCCTTGTTTTTACTGCGACCTGCAGAGAAGAAAACAGTTTTACTATAATATCAACTTTTTCCAAAGATGCTTTGAATTTTGCTTAAAAGTACAGTTTATAAAGAATATACAACACCATCAAACTAGAAAAGAAGTCATACTATTAAAATAAAATTAGATTCATTAAGGCTGCGAGCGGTGTCAAAGGGCCCTCACTCCCATGTGCCTGTTGGGGCATGTCCCGGCTGCTGCATGTGCAGCAAGATCTGCACATGCACGTCTATATGAGTCCAGAGTAGAACTGTGATTTTAAATCACAGAGTAAAACACATGACCTCCAGTTGACAGTAGGGGGCGCTGTAGCTTAATGTAGTTTAACATAGATGCACTCAGGCTGTGAGACTGAATGTGTGTGTTTTGGTCCTGATCCAATATTGTATATGAGAGCTACAGTATTAAGATTCATATTTTGACGAAAAAGTAATCAACTTTAGTCGTTGTTTGTGGCCGCACCCACTGAGTTATGAAAGATCCTTTGATAATCATCAGCGTGTCTTGTACACACAATAATTCTTTAAGATGATCCGCAAAAAAAAAAAAAACTGTGGGACAAGATCATTCAAGTATGTACCCTTCAAATCGTCACAGTTTTTAAAAATTTTTTACTCAAATTTCCAAACTTCCTGTTTGGTATTCACTATGGTCGTAAGAGACTTTTTTGAAAGACTTGGCATGATAGTTATGCACAAAACTTTTCAGGCCCATAACTCAAAGTACCTCTAGGGGAAATAGGCAGGGAAATAGGTAATTCTGAATCGGTTGTGTTTTATTGGTTAGATTTTGGTTAATGGTATTTATAAGCATATTATTTAATACAAGGAGCCATAGGACAATACCTGTGTATCCTACAGTTTGAATGTCACTAGTATGTGTGTTTTACACATACACACTAAAGACAGTGTGTGTTTCAGAGAACACAACATAATGCTGCAGCATTTACATGGTTTTTACACTGAGAAGTACGGTGGCCCTGAGAGCTCGAAGGATAGCAACTTAAGAAAACCCATGCAAAAAGACAAAACAAGCAAATTAAGAAAACATCTTCAGAAATTTGACAACACATGCTCAGCATTTAGAAAATGCACTGTAAATATACCACAACACAACACATTCGAAAACGGTGCTGGAAATAGGCCGCAACACATCGGAAGTGTTTTTAAAGGACACTTAAAAATGATGCACACGTCCCGACACGCTTGTTGTTAATGCGGGTTTTGATTCACAGCCCTACTTAGGTTCTATTTCCATTAGTGGTGTTGGAAAATGAGATATAAAGTAATTGCTTTTGATCTATTTTAGCATTGTGATCTTATGACTCAGATATTAGCTAACAAGTGTGTCCAGATGTGTGCATCACTTTTAAGTGTCCTCTGGAAACACTTTTGTTGTTTTGCGACCTATTTACAGCATCTTTTTCTAATGTATTGTGTTGCGGTTCCTCTAAATTTGCTTGTGTTTTGGCTTTTTTTTTTTGCAGTGCTGTGAGCTTTTGGGGCCACCATAGAGGAATGAGTAATACCTGACCAATGTTTCACAGATTACTACAATAGGATTCAATATTAGATGTGTTATAACTAATATTTCTAATATTAATTGACCCCTACAGTACAGGAGACACTGTATGTAGTAAACTCCTTTACTTCTCACATAGCACATCGTATGTTTGAGTGGCTGAGTGATTCACTGAGGTTTGGCTTGATAGAGCTTTTGATGTCTGTTACTGTAAAACTGAACATGACTATGGCTACGTGGAGAAATGTACTTGATTTATTTGTTTCGGTGTTTTCAGCTGTGCCTTTCTTTAGAATTTCACTCTGCATCGCAACATTAGCTCCCACCACTTATCGAATAGGGTATTTTTTCATATCATGATAAAGGCCTCTATAAAGAACCAAATTATAAATGTTGACAACATTTAAGTGAACACTGTTTTTTGACTGGTATTAAAACACTAGCTGTATTTTAGACAACAGATTTGATGCTAGAGAAAAAGAACAGGAAGCACATATAAACTCCCCCACACACAAAGCCTCAAGGAAGATGTGCAGTGGTCATGTGTATCCTGGTACACAACTGTGTAACTACATAATTTGTTATGTGGATCCAGTGTGTCTCCAGCCCCCTGTGTGCCCAGTAAGAAGCCCATCTGTTTGTGAAGTGGGTCTGATTGCAGACATTCTTCATTGGGTATGAACTCACTGCCATCCTCCTGTGATTCACTAGCAATCTGTTTATTTTACGACACTGCAGGTGGTTGATTGAAGACACCAGTCTGCAGCATTGCCTCAATTTGAAAAGTACATCACAGGTGGTAGCACAACATAGGTCAAAAAGCAAAGCAAACAATCCACACTTAAATATGCAGAATAATAGCTGTTTTCAATGTATGTAATCAAACTGCATGAAAATGATCTTTGCACCGTATCTATCATGCTGGTACTCAGGTAACCATTCAACAGTAATGTTTTTTTGGCTGCTGAGAGCATATGCACAGAAAAAAAAGCATGAAAGAGAGCATTCATTTAGAGTAGAACAGCAAGGTTACAGAAGAAATGAACAGAAAAAGAAGGCAATTGATGTACAATGAATTTTCCGTATTGAAGGTGAGATTAGGCTCCTTATCAATTTGTATGTTAGTTGCAGAGGTTCCGAAACCATTTCTTAAAAGATTATTTCTAAAATATTCAGCTGTGCTCAGAGTAGACTGTTTTCAGTGGGTGCGGCTTTGAATAGCTGATGCATGATGCTGATGATGTTTGGCCACGCCCCATTCTTTCAGGCTCGGTGTTGGACGCACAGCTATGGCTGCTCGTAGAACCACTAAAATTCAACCCTATGAATTTGATCCAGAATCTGATCCAGGAGATGAAGCGCCTGCAGAAGCCTCGACTCTCCGACTGCAGTGAGACGTTTCTCAGTGGTTCGTCGCTGAGTTTGTGTGTCTTGATATTTAATTTCTAGTTTGTCAATGCTTGTGTTGGTACAGCATTACCAATATGTTGCTTTTTGCTAAGTGTTTCTACCTTAGCTTCCTTGTCTTTACTGGGGACAGTTACCAACAGTTACCTCCTGTGATACACTTATACAGTCAAGTGAAATCTGAGGAGTGCCACAGGTATACAGAGGCTGGTAACAGGACCGTTTCTCGTATTTTGCAAGATGCTGTTTTGGGGCCCCTTGTCAGTCAGTTAGTCAGTCAGGACAGCAGTCCTTTAACACGTTTTTTTTATTTATTTCAGACAGCTTTCATGAAGCACACACTAAAACTTCATGAGCATACATATCCTAGCCAGCTAACTTTGAGGCTAGCTGAGCTAGCTAGCAGAACAAATGATAACCAAACTTACTAACAACATGGTTTTACACCCCCCCTATTCACCCCACATCATGGGCAAATGGCTAACATTTATTCTTAGACCATTTGTCGTCCTCTGTTTTGTTTATCTTCCATTTTTCTGCTCCGCTAGGAAATTTGTTTTGATGCGATACCGCTGTTAGTCACCGCTATCGTCAGTAACAGGAATGAAGGGTAGTTATTACTCATTCTCATCGTACACATCACTCAATGCGCGATGGTGACTTAATTTATGCCACAAAACACAAGCCACAGTTTATCATGGCAGCTTATTGTATTTGTATCCTACATTTATTTATTTTTTAAAGCATGTAAGGGAAATAATGAACGTAAGATAGCTGCAGATAAAGAAAGGTCATTATTTGGTGACTCTTCAAGTGAGAATGCAGCTTTGGGGCCCCATAGCGGCTTGGGGTCCCTTTGCATTTGCATAGTCCAGTGGTAGAGTTGTCGCCTCTCAATCGGAAGATCGAGAGTTCGATTCCCAGCTCCTGCAGTCACATGTCGAAGTGTCCTTGAGCAAGACACTGAACCCCAAATTGCTCCCACTGTTGTTCAGTGGTGTATGAATGTGTTAGATAATACTGATGGCCTTCAATAGATTGTTGTGCCATCAGTGTGTGAATGTGGTGTGGATGGGTGAATGACACCAGCAGTGTAAAGCGCTTTGAGTGGTCAGAAAGACTAGAAAAGCGCTATATAAGTACTGGTCCATTTACCATTTGGTCCATATACTGGTAACGTGTTGATAGATACTGATAAAATGAATTTTATTTTGGTACTTTTCTGCAATGTTGTGATCAGATAATATTGTTAAAACAGCTAGTGTATTTCTTTTTGTTGTTTTTTTTAATCACAGTGCCTGCAACATAAACCAAGCTCACTATGAGACGGCAGATTTGCTGCAGAACTTGAATCACTAGGTCAGCCTGCCCTATCCTGGGATGAAATTTGGAAGAACATGCATCTTCCATTTCTACAAATATTTTGACTGGATGCAGGAGAGAACTGTGCAAGAGGAATTTGGCTATAGTTCATTTCCATGGTAATGGTTGGGCATATCACAAAATGATGGCATCTCTGAAAGGCTATAAAAAGCAGAGGAAAGTTTGGATAGGCGTCCGTCTGTTTAGGGTTGTTCAGTGAACTGTGTGTGGTCTTGAATAAAACCTGGAAGACGCTGCAAACTGGATCCTGAGGGAAGTTATTTTTCTGAGTATTTTTCATAGAAATCTTCAACAACTACAGTCCATTGCAGGTGAGAGACACATTTCTTAGTGAAAGCTCATTATGGCAATTTAAATCAATATCAACTGATATGTCATGCAGTCGCGCTTTACTTCAGTATGCATCATTTTACCATAGAGTTAACACTTCACGCACACACACACACACACACACACACACACACACACACACACACACACACACACACACACACATTACACACACACACACACACACACACACATTACACACACATTACACACACACACAGAAGTCATTTTTGTACAAACAGTGAAGCATTTATTTACATTAATAATGCAAAACCAGTGTTTATAAAAATGAATAAAAAATGTACAAAATGAACTGTTTTGGAAAATTGAGTAGTATACACACTCACAACAAATGTGATTTCAAAAAATGTATAAAAGTGCAGGACACAAACTAGAGACATGTTTACAAAACTAAAACCCTGACCAGTTGTTTCTGTCACTACAGGTTTCTAGCTGATGAGAGCTTTGTAAGCTGCTGCTTGGGCTTCCTTAGATACTGAATCCAGACTGTCATTCCTTCCTGTGGTTCTACATATCTGCACAGTTTCTTGTAAACCAAGACCACAACCTGGGTTCTACATTGAAACTCAATTGAACCACATTAGGTAGCTGGCTTTGAACTCCTCCTTGTCATGCTGCTGGGATTGTGCAGAAGGGTTTTTTTTATGAACGGCCAAAACAGCATCAGTGTAGGTCCAGTTCTCAGCACCCTTTTCAAGTATGAGGTCAACATGTCAGCAACATACTCTGTTCAACGAGACACATATGCAAAGATTTTGTTAACAATTTTATTGTTAATATAACATTGATATCTTTAACAAAAGGTCTGGAATTCTGTTACAACATTGTTGCATTTCCTTCCATTTAACAATTTATGTAATTTATGATTTTGATTTTTTTGGTGTGTTTTGTGTTGAAACTGTTTCTTACATGTTTGGTGCTATTGTTTACGTGTTTTGATTTAAATAAGTAAATAATGCAATACTTACAGAGAATTTAATGAATCGTCACTGGTTTGGCTCTGCAGTCTCCCTTTGCAAAGTAAACCTTGAAGCGTGGTTTGGCTTCCATTGTTCTGTTACTGTATGGATGCATCCAGGCTGGCCTGAAGAGGCGGTGAAAGCTAAAAGTAGTGCAAAACTGTTTTTACAAGAAATAAACTGACTTCAAAACAGAAAGTTGTCACAATAACTTATTTCCAATTTAACAGTGACAGAAACAGCTTGTAAAAACAGTAAATGTTATATGAACATATGCTAAATAAATTCTATCTTACATATTCTCTGTGACTCAGTACATCACTGTGGGTGCTGGTGTGAAACACAAGTGTGTGTTTGTGTATCAGGGCTCTAAATTAACACCTGCCAAATGCAGTTTGGCAGGTTGAAAAAAGACTCACTAGCCAGCTTGGCTGGGTGATAAATGAAGCATTTCAGCATCTGTTTCACAGGATGCATGAGCGTGGTTTCTATGGGAACACATTGTCACACATTTCAGTGGACACAGGCGCCTCTGTCTCCGCTAGGGACGGGATGTGTCAGTCCCTACCTGTCAGAGGAAAGTGGCCCTCTCCTCCTTCTCTTCCCAATAACTGCTTGATGTTGTCTTCGCTGCATGGGGAAATGCTCAGTGCAGTCACATGAACACACAGGAAGCTCCGCCTCTGGGAAGGGGATGCATTCTCTCGCACTCAGTCTCGATAGATAGATGGATAGATGGATAGATGGATAGATAGATAGATAGATAGATAGATAGATAGATAGATAGATAGATAGATAGATAGATAGATAGATAGATAGATAGATAGATAGATAGATAGATGGATAGATCTGGATGTACATCTTTGCTAAACACTCCAAGGCCAACGTCTGATCTGAATGCAGCCTACTCGGCGTACAGTAAGAGACAGAGTGTCTCAAAGGCTTGAACCGCATTAAAATACAAAGGTAATGCTACAAAGAAAACAACATGAAAAGAAGCCAGTAAAAACTAATGACTATGAAGATATATTCAAATCAGGTTAATGTTCTAACGGTGTCTGTGGAATGCCACCTCATATCATTTACTGTAGCATGTTAGTCACAGTTCAGTTATGCTAAAAACACGTTCACTAGGCTATCATGCTATTAAAGAAGCATAAAATATTCAAACCTGCAGCTCTTGAGGATCTAGCTGGGTCACAGATAATAATCATCTCCAGATTTGAGGCAAACCCTGCACTCTTTACTCTATGTCCCTTGATGAGAAAGCAGTCTGTAGTGAAATGCTGTAGGTACATTTCCATAAAAACTAAAACCCAATCACTTGTTTTTCAAACTCTCAGATGTGGGAGGTAAAAACAGAGTGTTGTGTTCGTTTACACAGCCACCAACAGAGCAACACTCATGCTTTGTTGCACTTTGGACATTTTCCTTAAACCAGAGCATTCGCAGGAAATGAGCAATGATGTTCATGAAGGACGAAGCTGCTACAGGAGCAGGGAAGAACAAACTCCTGAATGTGGGAGGGTCATTTCAGTCTGGGGGTGTAATTATGAAATGAGTCCTTACCCCAGTGTTGTAGTCAAGTCCTCTGTATTCGAGTCTGAGTTGATTCCAAAGTTCTCAGTGTTTGAAACTGAGTCGAGTCCAAGTCACCAAAAATAAAATCTGAGTTGAGTCCTCTTCACCTGAATTCTAGTCCAGGTTGAGTCCTCAGTACCTTATCCTAAGTCCTGGAAAAGTCCCCTAAGCAGGACAAAGGGAACTTACATAGTGGAACTTAAAGTATCTAACTTATATTATATACAACCCCCATTCTAATGAAGTTGGGACGTAATGCTATGTTTTTTTACATAATGAACATGTTGCTTTGTATTTGCCAGCATTAGCTGTAACATCTTTAAAAACAAACCGCACGACCCATGGCTCCTGCTTTGATATCTTGCCACAGACTGAGGGAGACAGCATGCAGCATGCAGGTAAACAAACACACGTGTCAGTTGTAACCTGAAAACTGATCTGTTACTTGGACCTCAAACCAGAAGAAATAATTAATTAGAATTAACAAAGCATTCTTTGACATTTAAGCCCGTTTCTACAAAACATTCTTAGAACATTCTAAGAAACCGAGCTGAAGTGTATAAATTACAAAAATCTTCAATCCTGCTACAAAAGTTACATTATTAAAAGTAATTAAAACATCCTCATACATGTATAAAGTATCCTCCCAAAATAGAATTTGAAAAATCAAAACACCAAGTCAGACAATTTAATGTTTTATTTCCATGGAAACAAAACAAGAATAAAACTGCTCTAACAGAGAAATGTTTGGGAAACATCATCACAGAATTCAATAGATTTATTTTTACTAGAGAAAATTAGACTGAAAGCAGCCAAGAGATCACTGTCTGTTGATAAGAGGCATTCTGCTAAGGGTGTGCAAACCCCACTGTATTCAAGCACGCTTCAGCCACAAAGTCCAGTTCATTTGCCCATTGTGATCCCAAGTATACCATGCTTTAGCACGGTTCACTTCTCCTCTTTGGCACACTTCGGAGAGTTGTGCTTCAATACGGTACATTTCGTACACACACAAACATTATCGCCACGACTGCTCCTCTTGACAGAGGGCTGTGTCGGACAAAATTAACTTAACAGAGAGTCACTAAAGATGTAGTTACCTTCTCCGCGTCTCATTGTACTGACTCTGATGAGACCATGCTTCTTGTAAACAGACACTTCATGGTGACATAGGCAGGCGATGTGTGTGCCTAAAGTCTGGTTCACATTAGAGTAGTGTGACCATGGGCCGTACTGTCCAGCAGGGGAACGGCAATCGTGCATGAGTACATCACAGTTTGGATGGCTAGTGTGACTGGGCCCTAACTGTTTGTCCAGGTGTTACTTGTACCTTGTCTCTTTTGTTTTGTAAGCTGGTGCTGGGGATACCTCAGGAGACATATCAGGGTTGTTACATATGTCCTGCTTTGTTGGCCGGATACACAAGGAGTTGCCTGATCCTCTTGGGTTCAAGCTGCCATTAACTAAACAAGACATGCCCAGCACTGATCTCCTTCCATGGACCTCACACCTTAAGTGCACAGGTCCTCTGGTTCAATAAGGTTCATTCTGAAGGTGTCATAATAAAAAAAATCTGAAAGTTAATGGTCTGCAAAGAAAATATATTTTTTTGAGTTAATCAAATTATTTCCCATTAAGTAATACTTGAAGTGTGGCACATACCTTTTTGAGCTGAATAAAGATCCACCAGAAAAATAAACGCTGGCAAACATTTTCAAGTTACCAATATACAACCTGCCTCTGATTGGCTGGCTCTTATTTTTTCTGTGATACTGACAGTCCGGGTATTGTAGGTTTTGATTTTCACTGCTGCACAACAGTCATGTGTACACACAGACAGGCCTAAAATAGCTCTCTGAGACAGCACATAAACGTATTTAGGTTCATTGCGATGACTAAAGAAAAGAAAAATAGACATGCTCAGCAAAACACATTTAACTCACCAAGAATAAATTAATAAATTTACATTTAAAAAATCCTTTTATCCTTAAGCTTCAAGTGTGAAGGGTTTGTCAAAGACTCCAGAGGCTGATACGTGAAATTGTGTGCCTGCTGAATGTCAGATAATAATTTCTTCTTCCTCCTCTTGAAAATCCTGACAAGGCCTTTCTTTGTGTCTTCTGACACAAGGTATAGCTGCAGGAGCCTTTACTGGAGTGGATGTTAGAAGAAACCCCGAGTCCTGAGGGGCAATCTCTGTGTCAGTGCTGACACAGGAAACTGTGGCCTGAGTACCTGTTCAAACAAAGAAATAATAGATTTTACTTTGTGATAATGCAATCTAATGTGGTTATCAACAAATTACAGCTTCATGGACAAAAATATGTATCATGTACTGAAAAAGAAAAAATATCTACCTTCTCTTCTCACATGCTCTTTCAGATTGGTCCCAGTAGATCTTGTTGGATGAAAAGATACCTGCCAACTTTTGACTTTGACAGACCGTGAGACCCTCCGTGAGACATCTTCTCTGTGTTTTTTTACTGCTGTGTTCTATTCAGAAACCTCCTCATGCTTACTGATGACAACAGTTTATTGAACCACTCAATATCAGTTACTGTTGGCCATAAACACATCAAAAATAACACTTGCCTCCATTTAAAAGTGGTGGGTGGATTGATCTGAAATATCGATATATCAATACCAACGTTAGTATCGGTATTGATCAATACTTAAGTTTGGGTTTCTCTTCTCTCCATGCGCCCCTCTCACACACTTCACTCATGCGAACTCCACCCCTACCCCTCCCTCCCCTCGATTGTGAGTGTTGCCGCTCAGTCACTGCTGGCTGCATAACGGCAGAGTGGATCATCGTTTGGTTTTATTTTACCGCAGAATACCAAAATACTGCAAGCTTCTGTTTTCAGAGAACAAATAAGATTCTGTGGCATCACCACAAACTTATACAAACATCTAAAAACACAGCAAAAAGAGAACTCTGAGCTTCAAAGTGAACAGAGGGAGGAAGAAAATCCCCAAACTGTAACCAGACCCCAGGATCAGAGACAGAAAGTCACCAGCAGAGTCCTTTGCTAATTTGTTGAAATGAAAGTAAGATTAAGTCAACTCCAACTTCAGTTGATGTCATTTTTTGTTAATGGTCATCATATTTTTGATTTTAGAAAATCAATCTAACTATTGAGACACTCATATCATAAATTCAGCCAGTTAAAATAAATCTGAATGAATTATTTTACTGTAATTGAAAACACGTAACTACATAAAGATATAAATGTTATGTATACAGTGCTTAACAAATTTATTAGACCACCACCCAGTGTCAGTGGGTTTTTTTTGCCACCGCTGCCCTAAATTATCAGTACATTACTGATTTCCTGAATATTTGTGATGTCCCTGTAATGGTTAATCCACCAGAATGTACAAGCTCCTTCATCCAAATTATATCTATAAAGCTAATGTAGCGTGAGAAGGAAAAGCACATGGAATTCTGAACAGTCTAGGCCCTCACCCAAACAGAGGGAGAGGTCAGGAAGAGAGGACTGTATAAACATACCATTACTAGGTAAGGCAATACCAGCATCAATTTGATTCAATACTCTGACTCTATCTTCTTCAAGAGACCATAAAGTTTCGGACTCACTCGAACTCGGTGTAAATGGGGAGATAAGATCGTGACGTTTTAACTACCTGAGGGACATCAAACTCGGACACCAGATGTGTTCTGGCAGGAGGAGAACCATAAACCAGAGCTGTGTAAACAAAGTTTGGTGCCAGCCTGTACTTTGGTGTTTGATTCTTCCTGTGACCTTATTATGGACAACTTTCAAACAAAACAGATGAGCCCTTACATTCATGGAAAACAAACAATCTAATGGTGTCTCTTACAGAACATTCTGTTATTCTAATGATTGTATAGTGGACTCTTTTCAAGTGATGGATTTAAATCTCAGTCTTTCACACACTCCTCTTATCTGCTGCAGAGAGAGGGGGGCACTGAGAGAGAGAGAGAGAGAGATTCATGTGAAAACTGTTCTCTTTGTAAACCATGTTTCACTAAAACATTTCTGTAAACACCTCATTTAATATTCAAATTCATATTGTTCACATTCACTAATGTGTTTATTTTGATGATTACCCAAAGTTTATTCTATGTTTTAAGACAGCAGGATGCAACTTTAACTTTCACTTTCTCGCCTTACTTCTTTTCTCTTCTTTGTTGCCTGGCTCGTCGTTTTCAGACTGTTGACTCTGTGCTGCTCAAAGTTTGGCCATGCTGAAGGCTCATCGGGACTCTGAGAGAAACTTTGAGTCCCAACATGTGTACTGGACCCAGGTTTTCAACCTGCTCCAAGAGCAGCATCTCACTGTCAGCTTCTCCAAAGAACTGCATCAGCATCCAGCATCACCGCTTTTGAGTTCCTGCTCAGATCCTTCGAAGAACTGCATCAGCTGTTCACCAAATCGTCACTGTCTGTGAGCCACCAGTGCATTACAGCATTACATGCAGTGCCTGCTTTCCAGCTGCCAACCTGTTCGCCAATGTGTATATGCCTAAGTCCTGCACCTGCAGTCTCCAGCATCACCGTCTATTAGTGCCGGTTAGGGCTGAACGATTTTCTAATTGCGTTTTTTTTTGGCAATATTGCAATTGCGATTTAGCTAACAATTTTTTTGGGGTGGACGTTTATCCTCTGCATTATTCACTAAACACGAGCAATAAATCATTCTATAGTATGACCAACACGACAAAGGATACTGTTGATATATCAACAGTTCTTTCCTTGGTGGTCGGGGTTTTATCCATGCAGTTGTCATACGTGGCCTTGTGGTGCTTTCTTAAATGCTGGAACAGGTTTGTAGTGTTGCCCCTTATTGTTGCTATGGTAAACTGGCATGTTTTGCAGAATACCTTAAACTGTACCACATCTTCTCTCCTAAATCCATTGATAAACCAACTGAAAGGTGCATTTCCGCCACCTGCTTCATGCATGTCATGTAAGGTTGTGTTTGTGTATATGGAACTCTTTTTTCTTTTTTAATTGCATCCTTCGCAATTATAAAATTGCATTCTGTTATGTTGCGATGGTAGTTTAAATTTGATTAATTGTTCAGCCCTAGCATCAGTGCATCCAGCCTATAATCCAGCTGGGGTATCCAGCTTCTGTGTTTTCATCCCGCATCAAGCTGAGAGTTTTGCCCAGCCGCGGTTTCCTGTCTGCAGCGACCATCAACTTTGGGACAATGTCACCAAACTCCATCGCCACACAAAGCAAGATCCAGCTTTGCAGTACCTGTGCATGGTCTTTACTCCCATCAGAAAGTCTGGGGTGGTTTTAATTGAGTAAGTTTCTGTGGGTGGTTTTTTTTGGGTCATGCATTCCATTATTTCATTTACATTTTCTATATATTCTGCACTGTTTCATTTATCTCTGCTTATATTCCATTTTAGTTAGTCAACAAACGTTCCATTTATAAAGAACTTGTTTCTGTGACGAAAACTTCATAAAGCCTCTGCTCACTGAAACAACAGATTCAAATAGATGAATTGGGCCCTCAGATCTTTGAGAATTGAATTGATAATAATGGTCCTAAGAATTATTACATCAAATTCTTCTAAAGTTTCCCCATTTTCTTTTAAATGGGTGGTGCTCCAAAGTAAATTTTAATGATTCTTTGAGAGTATATTGTACTTTATTTATTAAAGTCAAGAGTGCAGGCATTCTGCTATTGACAAATAGAAAATGTATATTTTTAAGCATAAATCTTTATTACACTAATATATACTAATTGCTGCTATCCATGAATATTCAAATGTACTATTTTACAACAAAGCAGAAAAAAAGTTAAAGCATATCACTATTTTCTGATTGATAAATTAATTATTTATTTGCATTCATAAACATAAACATTAGTTTTAGTGGTTGTTTGTTATTCTTGATTAGTTTCGACAAGCTGCTTTTCTATGTAAAAACTATCAGTATTGATATCAGCATTATTGGCTCTGTATTTACTTGGTATTGGATCGATAGCAAATTTTGCAGTATTGCACACCACCAACCATCACTACAAAATTAATCACAGAAATCCTTTTCAGTAGATCTCTTTTCTCACTACTAAACTTCGGCAGCTGGCGTGGTGTTGTCATAGAGACTTCAAGGTGCCATAAATCAATCCAGTCCCGTCTGACTCGATCAGGAAGCTAAGAAATAGAATTTATAAATAACCTTTATTGGTGCTGATAATCTAATTCTAAGTTGTGGATTAGGATCAGGCAGATATCTAGAAGTGAAACTTTTTCAAGATCACTTAGAAAGTCCTCACAGTCCCTTTAAGAATTTAAGGTTTGTTTACCAAACAGACTCTGGCACTGGATCAAATATTCATGAAGAGATGTAGCATCCAGCTTGGTCTGGAACCACAGCATGTGATACAGATTTTGTGATGAACACTGAAAAAAGTATAACAGGCTGTGGGAAACAAGTGACCTGAAACAACACCACAGGAACTGTGCAGTAAATAAAAAAAAGAAAAAAAAAAAAAAAAAGAAAAGGCAAGACCGAATGAAAGATATTGCACTTGGCTGCAGCATTTTAAAGCATGGGATGCTCTGGCACAAGAGATCAGGGAAAACAATTGAGTTTCTTCTGGAATTAGAATGAAAAGTTTTCTCTTCTCTGTTTTCATATGAAAGGTTCCCATCATCATTATTAAAATTGGCACACAAGGTGAAAATGAAGATCAAAGCAGCAACCTACATGTCACATTTAATAATAAGTGGCTGGTCAAATAAAATATATTATAATCCTTACCGATTAGTGAGCGTATGCGGCTGTGGGAACTGCCACATCCGGAGCATTCAGTGAACTTGGACCATGTAGTTAGCATGCAGTCATCCCTGCAAGGCACCCGGCAGGCTCTAATTTGTTGGGGCACAGGGCTGGCCCATCGCAGGCATTCTGTCATATTGGCAGACTCACCATTTTCCTTTACACAGCTGATTCCTGCAAGCACAGGAGAAGAAAAGAATATTACACCAATTATAACAGATAACAGATCTTTATATATATATATTTTATATATGTGTGTGTGTGTGTGTGTGTGTGTGTGTGTGTGTGTGTGTATATATATATATATATATATATATATATATATATATATATATATATATATATATATATATATATATATATATATATATATATATATATATACATATATATATATATACATATATATGTATAAGAATGGGGTTTAATGAAGAAAGTGGTAATTCCAGAGTAATAGTCATTACATGTTGACTGCTTTGCCCACATATTCAATTGGGCTTCACAGGCTGCACTTAAAAACCCTGCAGTCTTACGCCTTCTCAGCAGAGTCAGGTGCATCTCCACTGTTTTTTCACCAAAGCACTTTAACCTGTCATGCACTCAAGAAGAAACAGAAGTTGCTGGACCTGCCACAGCAGAAACTAGTGACTGATGTACCAACACGTTGGAACAGTGCATTAGACATGCTGGAAAGATTTTTGGAACAGCAACCAGCTGTCTCTGCTGCACTACTCGCCCTTGAAGTACGAAACCAGGAGAAAGATCTGTGCCCCCTTACAGAGGCAGACATAACGCCAGCAGGGGATGTTGCACAGGCTCATGGATGTCTCAGGAAAATGCGGTAACTCTGTCATTGCACCACTAAAAGCGAGACTTCTGGAAGATTTGCAGCCAGCCTCCAATGACTCTTTGATGATGAAGGTCACAAAATCTGCTGTGTGCCAGGATCCAGAGAAAGGGTATTTGTTATACAATCTACACTCTTTTTAACTACACACTACCAAATCTTTTTATGAGAATTTCATGACCATGAGATGACAGGATTTACCATATTGTGAAAACTTTTTTTTCATTGTTTGTTAGCCTGAAGGATTTACTCTCCATAGCCTCAGCTCTTGACCCACGCTTCAAGGCCCTGCCTTTTCTGTCAGATGACGATGAGCACAAGGAAATATTCACCCATCTCATCATTCTCACTAAGAAATAAGCGACTGATAAAAGCTCTGTAAGTAGACTGTGTGCACACAGAATATGTTTGTTGTGTTGTCTCATGGAGTGCATTCAGCCTGCAATTATTTTAACACTAACTGGCAAATTTTATTAAAACAATTTTTACCTCCATTGTACACCCCTACAATGCATTTGAAACTAACTGTAAAAAAAAGGTATAAAGGTCTTCTTTATTGCTGTGATTAAATTATTTTTCAGCAGAGTGGGCCAATATACGCTGCAGACAGTGAGGAAGGTGAGGTGCTGGAGCAGCAGGCAGAGCTAGCTGATGACCCTGGACCCCCATCAAAGAAAGCAAGGAACTCTTGTGCTCTGGCTGATCTCCTGGGGAGCACATATGTGACCCCAGTAGATGTGTCCAGAACCACAGATGACAAGGCATGAGATGAGGTGATGAGGTACAAAGAGGTAAAACCACTGCCACTCTCCACCAATCCACTTAACTGGTGGAGGGAACATGAGGGGGAATACCTCCTGTTGTCATGCCAAGCTAAACAGTACTTCTGCATCCTAGGAACTAGTGTAGCGGCTGAGAGGATCTTCCCACCAGCTGGTGACACTGTCACAGCCCAGAGAAGTGCTTTAAAGCCTGAACATGTAGACCAGCTGCTTTTCCTAAACAAAACATCTACATGTGCAACCTTAGGATAGAGGCCAGGATGGAGTTTCTCAGCAGATTCTTTCACATTTTCATCAAAGATCCTGATGTAATCCTCCTTTTTCATGATTCCTTGGACCTTGATGAGGTTCCCTGTGCCACTGGAAGAGAAGAATCCCCATAACATTATGTTTCCAGTGCCATGTTTGACTGCGGGCACAGTGTTCTTCAGCTTGTATGCTTCTCCTTTCTTCCTCCAAATATATTCAGCATACATATGGCCAATCACAGGATGGTTGACCAAAAGCTGGAATCTTGCTTCAGATGACCTCTAGCAAAGGCCAGGAAGGCCTCCACATTTCCTCCTGAGCAGTGGCATCTTCTGAGGCCTATGTAGACCTCCTCTGTGCAAGACTTGCTCAATGGTGGACCATGACATCTTCATCCCTGCCTGGTCAAGTGTTTCAATTAGGGCCTTGGTTGTTTACCTCTCGGCAAGTTTAGATGTCATCTTATGCCTCCCACCATACCCACTGAGGCTATTAACATGTTATTGTATTATCGGCGCCAGACTTCATCACCAGCACTGAAATTCAGGCCCTGTGATACATAGGACAGATTTTTTCAAGAAATTTTCATACGCTGGAAATCTGGCAACACGCCAGAGTACTTTAACGGCTGAAATACACCGGCTGCGTCTGCACTGTAGTTCCTCTCCGTCACGGCGCTGGATCAGATAGGTTTCCATTCAAGTCAATGTGTCAACTTACACTGGAGCCGTTCCGGTGCGGCTCAGCTGTGTGGTTGGTCAGACAGGTCGCAACTAATCCGCAGCCATCCTATTTTCGCTAGATGCCGGGGCTGTGATGCATAAATTCAGAGTAGAGAAGATCGAGTGGGACAGGAAGTAGTGCACGGAAACTTCCTAAAAAGAGCCTGAGACTTTCAAAATAAAACAAACTGTCAAAAACTAGATCGTATTTAGCTTTACCAATGCAAGAAAATGACAATGAGCAAAGACACGCCAGGAATCAACAGGTTTGAGGTTTAACAGCACAACACAGCACAGGAATTCCATGGTCTCACGACTCCAGCTGTCTGTCATTCCTGCGGCTTGTCGGACTGAAAATGTAGCCGTTGTGAGTTGACAAACGCAGTCAACACGCAGCGGAGCAGAGCTGCAACACAGACGCAGCCGGTGTATTTGAGGTGTAAGTCCTTTAAGCCCTGCTGTCAGTAGCAGGCAGTAAGCAGCACACGAGAATATATCTTGACTCCTGAAGAGTAGCAGCTTTAATTATCATCTGCCAACAAAACGGGACTTTCCAGTCACACTGTTGATAGCATGTACCACTCAATCTCCCAGCTTCTTCGCTCTCACATTCCAAAACATACACACCCACGTCACTCCATCTTTCACTCTCTCATACTCCATACTTCCAGGTTACACAGAGAGCTATCACTAAGAAGAGATATATGCTACTTATACAACACCTGTCTGCAATTTTCCCCTTTATGTATGTATGTATGTATGTATGTATGTATGTATGTATGTATGTATGTATGTATGTATATATGTACGTACACATTTCTTGAATCTCTTGAGGAGGAACAATTTGCCAAGTGGCTACTCGTATCATACTATGTGACGTTTTCTTTTTTGTCTCTGTGTCACCTTGTGTCCTCTGTTATTAATTTTTGACACAGAGAAACCAAAATACTTCCACTCATCAGATTAAAAAGCTGTTTCCACAATTTCAAAAATGTCTCTCTGTTCTCTTCCTCGACCAACCCCAATATATACCATCTTCCCTGTACTACATCTGAGGCAGCAAGTAGAGGCACACATGGGAAATTCCGCTCTGCCCCACTGAAGGGAGACCTGTGGTCATCCCACATCATCATACCATCACAGGACCATGACAGAATTGGGACACTCTCAGGATATTATGAAAATGACAATGATGTTACATCCCTTAACCCTTTATTGCCAAACGTATCATATTTGATGCATGAGTTTCAAAGACCTCTATCTCATCAACATGATAAACGTTTTCATTAAAAACCTGTTTTAAAAAAATAAAAAATGTAGTTGTATTTTGGCCCTTTTCAAAATGGCCACTCTCAGGAAATTATCCACACACTTTTATTTTCTGTCTTGAATGAATCCATAATTACTAAAAACTTCACTAAAAAGTTGCCAAAACCACCTAATTTATCAAATATGATGCAAAAAAATATACAAAATATTTTAATAGTATTTTTTGAGGATTTTCTAAAGAGTTGGGGCTGGGGTTGGGAACATCTCAAGTCCAAAAATGTGAATTTCTGGCTATTTTTTGATGGGTCAAGCTTTTAAGGATTAAGGTCATATATAAGATTGTATAGATGTCATCTATTTCCCATCCTCAAACTCAACCATTTTTCTTGCTTTCAACAATGAACTTTAAGGACAAAATGCTCACTTGTTGTCCAACATAACACATCCATTTATATGTGCCATTATAAAAAGATAATCATTTATCATTTACATCATTTATTTTCCAGTGGTTTTAAGATGCACCTTTAAACCCCGTTTCCACCAAGCGGTCCCTCATGGATCAGTGAAAGATCGAGTCAAGTCAGATCGGTAAAGCCCTATCCTGTTTGCATTTTCACAGCCAACCCTGCCTTTCTTGGTTGACAGAGTTTAAGCCAAATGTTGATAACTACATCAGCTATGTGATAGTGTGACGGTGTGACAGTGCCATGTTAGAAAATTAGTGTCAAACAGAAAAAAAAAAAAAAAAAACTGTGGGAAAGCTGAATGAAGCAATATAGTCTGCAGCAATATAGGACACAGTGAGTTTAATTAAAGGAAATTGTGTGTCTGCATATGTAAAGTACAAAGAAACAAAGAGCTGTGTTTAAAGATAAAGCTATCGAAGGTTGTGTCTCCACCTTCTGGGGTTGGATCGATACGTCTGGCACCCCAACAGAAGAGTACCAAAAAGTGAGACAGTACGGGTTGGTTATTTTGGGACCTGTCCTGGTATTGGTCAATGGAAATGCTACAAAATATGTGCTGTACCAAGAGGAACCGAACGGAATCGCTTGGTGGAAACGGGGCTGTATTGACTTTGTTCTGTCACTGCTGCGTTTTACTTGACAGCAGCAATTTTCTCTTGAGGACCTCTGACTTTTTTGTAGGGATCATAAAACTGTCTGCAGAGTTCCCAGGTTGAAAATACAGCTCGTTGACCTTTATAGTTTCCCACTCAGTTATGATTAGAAAATCACTTCGTTAAAGACCTGTGACATTTATAAAAACTGAAGTGTTTGTTTGAAAAGTACAGTCAGTACTAAATCAGGCTTTAAATTAAGTATTTTGTAGAAGTTTTTAAGAGTTAACTTTCTCTGTGGATGTCATGTATTGCCAGTTTTATGAAGCTTGATCCATGTTTCTCTCTTATCTTTCGTGTGTGCATTAGCGTTTATTTTGTAGTCCTGTTCTCAGGGTTGCTCCTAGTTTCACTTCCTGTCTTGATGTAGTCCTATTGATTGTCTGTCCCGCCCACTGTTTCCAGCTGTTCCCCTTACCTTGTGTGTATTTAGTGTCTGTGTCTTGTAATATATATATATATATATATATATATATATATATATATATATATATATATATATATATATATATATCACGCAATTGCTGCAGATTTGTCGGCTGCACATCCATGATGTGAATCTCCTGTTCCACCACATCCCAAAGGTGCTCTGTTGGATTGAGATCTGGTGACTGTGGAGGCCATTTGAGTACAGTGAACTCATTGTCATGTTCAAGAAACCAGTCTGGATGTAGCCATCAGAAGATGGGTACACTGTGGTCATAAAGGGATGGACACGGTCAGCAACAATACTCAGGTAGGCCGTGGTGTTGACACTATGCTCAATGGTACTAAGGGGCCCAAAGTGTGCCAAGAAAATATGTGTGGCGGTAGTTGTATTACCTGTTGGACAAACAAAACCTTTATAACTAGTCAAAATAAACTTTTATACCGTTAAAAAAAAAAAATGTAGTGTTACAGTTTCATTAGTACAAAATAAAAGTGTGCCAAGAAAATATCACCAAAACATTACACAACCACCACCACCAGCCTGAACTGTTGATACAAGGCAGGATGGATCCATGCTTTCATGTTGTTGATGCCAAATTCTAACCCTACCATCCAAATGTCACAGCAGAAATCCAGACCCATCAGACCAGGCAACGTTTTTCCAATCTTGTATTGTCCAATTTTGGTAAGCCTGTGTGAACTGTAGCCTCAGTTTCCTGTTCTTAGCTGACAGGAGTGGCACCCAGTGTGGTCTTCTGCTGCTGTAGCCCATCTGCCACAAGGTTCGACGTGTTGTGCGGTTAGAGATGCTATTCTGCATACCTCGGTTGTAACGAGTGGTTATTTGAGTTATTGTTGCCTTTCTATCAGCTCGAATCAGTCTGGCCATTCTCCTCTGACCTCTGGCATCAAGGCATTTTGGCCCACAGAACTGCTGCTCACTGGATATTTTCTCTTTTTCAGACGATTCTCTGTAAACCCTTGAGATGGTTGTGCGTGAAAATCCCAGTAGATCAGCAGTTTCTGAAATACTCAGACCAGCTCATCTGGCACCAACAACCATGCCACGTTCAAAGTCACTTAAATCACCTTTCTTCCCCATTCTGATGCTCGGTTGCTACAACACTGCCTATATAAACAACACTTACTTCTTGTCTCTAAACCATTCCCACAGGCTTCTCCTGATCCAGATGGTCCATGCTGAACTGAATCTGGAACCAGCATACAGCCATCCCATTTCTGTTTCTTCCACCTACATGGAAAAAAGAGGAAACAAATTACATTGCAAGACATATTGTTGCTGATGGAAGGATATAACGTTTGCACAGTTTTTACTGTTCTTGGGTTGTAACCAGTACCATATGAAGTTATGTGCTTCAGGGTCAGGTGTTCAGGCCATTAGAACATTCAGTGACTTCAAGATTACACCATTTTACCATTTATGCTTCCACAAGGTAATCAGAGAAAATACATTTTACTGTCAAGGAAAAGGAAGCCAAGGAAACATCAGCTTACTAAGTGTAAAATTGCCTTTTTTATTTTCTCTTCTGTTATTCTTGTGCAGAGGAAAGAAGAAATATGATAACAGGTAGATGTTGCAGTATCTAGATCAGGCCAATAAAAATCAGCAAAGAATGACTGAACAGGATGGGTTTGAGGTACGAGTACATTGCTTGGACTCATGAACCACATGGTAGCAGTGATGAGGGCCCAATCCAATAAATGACCCCCACTGACTTACATTACAAGTCACATTCACCCTTCCATAACACATTCACACACTGGTGGCAAAAGCTTTGTTAGGAGCCCGTTTGTATTAAGCACTCCCGATCACACATGATGTCACTGCCACCAGGGGTGTCTTTTCCAATAACACTTGAGCATTTGGACCGTGGAACCAGAATCAAACCTTGAGTTGATAACATGTAGCAGCTTAGCTGTTGGTCAGCAATTAATGGGGCTGGATAAAGAAGTGGATTGCTTCTTGACTGCAAGCACACATTACTGAGCAAGGCCCATTACTTTGGGTGTATGCTGTAGAGAAGGCACTAAAGATCCCAATTAAAAATCCAGCCTCTGTGAGAACATGCAAGCCAAATTTAAAATATAGATTTAAAATACTGATCAGCCCTGGATACAAAACAGGCATTCTAGTGCCAGTGGAGAGTGACTTTGGTTTATGGGAGCAGAAAGCCACACTGAGAAATCCGACTTTTCCAAAAAATAAAAGTCTAAAGCAGAATGACTTAAAACATTTTGTAATAGTCCCTACAAAAAAGGAAATAGGGGGCTTAGGTTATGTATAGGTTATAGATTATGTATTGAAATCCACTACACAGTATTGTTCTGTTTAAATGAATCACAGTTTTCATTTTTTTTTATGTCCCCCCCCCCCCCCCCCCCCCTATTTTTTATGGTACATTCCTGGCAACCAAGCTGCCGGTCATTTGCCACAGATTTGACAGTTTTATTACAGTGTAGTATAGGAGGTAAAGCCTTCAGTTATCAGGCTCAGAATCATTTACCAGTTGAGGTTCGGGGGGCGGACACCATCTCTACTCATAGGAGTAGACTTAAAATGTTCCTTTTTAATAAATCTTATAGTTAGAGCTGGATCAGGTCTGAACCAGCCCTTAGTTAGAGTTAAAGTTATTAACCATACAGTAGATCTTTCTGGGAGTCTCTGAGTTTGTCTGTTAGGCTCCTCTGGATTGATGCATAATGTTGGACAGCCTGCTGCCGACGACCTGCCACCACTATTACTACAATGCTAAACTATGAACTATGGACTCTGTGTCAGCCAGCGGTCTCAAACGTGGGTTTTAAGATGGACAGGGATTTTAAATTGGATCTGCAAATTAGTTCTGTGGTGAAGTCCAGCTTTTTTTTTTTTCAGATTAGGCAGCTGGCAAAGGTGAAGCCTTTCCACACACAAGAGCAACTTTATAAGTTTTTCATGTCACTAGTTGACTGAGATTGATGGAGCATATTCAGAGCTGGACCCCAAACAGGTGTGTGAGGGACAGTGGCTCCACACCCTCTCTGAGGCTATTTCCTGTTGGAAAGGGAGTAGAGGAGTGGTTCCACCAAAACATGATTTCACATGTCACAGAGGTTCCTCACGTCAGGTTTCATGTCTGCATCTTCAGTGGAAGCCAAATGAGAGCAAAAAAGCAACAAGATCCCAGAGCCCTGTTAGGATCCTTCCACTAGATGGAGAGCCACTAGATATTTCTCCCTTTATCTGCAGGATTCATCCAGAAGTGGTTCCGAGTCTCTATCTTTCTGTATAGCCTACTGAGGCCCAAAAAGACAGTGGCCTAACCTTTTGACTTTTTAGAATTTGGGAGGCCATGACTTGAGAACCCTTAAAGCTGGTAACATGGGACCAGCTATTCTGGAAAGCTCCTTTTTCAGCACGTTGCTGATTTGCTCTCATTTGACTTCTTCAACAGTTATACATAATCATATTCTTGTGGAATCATGTGAATAGCCCCTCTCAAACAGGAGTGTTGTTGTTTCAGTGAGTAGGTATTACTGACATGAAAGGGAGAGGGAGGGCAGGCTTGGGCAACCCTTACCGTCTAAAGAGAGACGAGACGGAAGAGAGGAGAGCAAAACTGAAGTTGAAAAACAAACGACTGTTTTCAGTCAGTGACTCAGTTCAGTTCATTGACCCAGATGATTTGTTCATTTTGAACAAATCGTGAGGCTGAGGCTAAAAAGGCCTTTTTCCTTGTTTTTTTCAGCATGTTGCTTTTTTGCCCTCATTCGGCTTCTACAGCAGTTAAAGACCTGAAACTTGACCCATGGGTCCTCTGAGAAATGTCGAATCAAATTCTGGTGGAATTGTGTGACTAGCCCATCCTAAAAATCATTTCAGTGCTGCTTTGACCCCCACCCCCACCCCCAAAAAACAGCTGCAGAAATTTTTGCAGACTGCCACACATCTCTGAAGAAAAAGCTTCAAATGAGCCTACATCTGTGGACCATATTCATAGCTTGAATGTTAAAACACCAAGTGTGCAGGGTGGCTGCTCTAAGTCCTTCCGAGAGCTACTTCTTGTTTGGAAGGGGCCAGTCACACACTTCCACCAGATTATGGTCTGATTTCTCAGAGGTCCAACAGGTACTGTTTCAGAACTGTAACTGCTGTAGAAGCAAAATGAGAGTTAAAGAGCCACGTGCTGAAAAAAGGTGAAAAAGCAGTTTGAGCCTTAGCTAGGCCTCCACTGAAGCTGCATAATGAGGCCCTGGCAAATGGGTGGGGTCAAGCCACTGTCTTTTTGAGACTCATTTGGCTTTATGGGCACAGGCAGGATTAAGGGAGAAAAAAAACATTTAAAACTCAGAAATTTAAGAAACAATTTGGTGCCCAACTTGCCTGCTTGTCATAAAATTTATTGGCTTTGCTTTTTATATAGCAGATAAATGATATGCATGCCTTTGGAAAAGAAAAAAACTTGTCTGGTTATATATAAAGGAGGCTTTTACCTATAAACTGGACATACAGGTTGCGGGGCACACTCTCTCTCCTCATACAGTGTGTCCGGACACTCTTGACCTCCATTTGCTGACCTCTGAACGATGATTCTGTATCGAGACTGTGTGGCGGTAGTTGTATTACCTGTTGGACAAACGAAACCTTTATAACTAGTCAAAATAAAATTTTATACCGTTAAAAAAATGTAGAGTTACAGTTTCATTAGTACAAAATAATAGCTAAAGGACATTTTCTAAAAACATGTCATCCCAAAGTTAACTTCACTCGGATTAGCTAGTCTTTGTCATCACTGCTGTCATTTTTTCAGACACTATAGTGCAAAAGCTTAATTTGGTTTATATTTAAATCTTCATTGCACAAACCTTATTACCAGACATAAAATGGTGCAATCAGAGAGATTATGTCATCAAATGACCCAATAGACATCAATTCTTTCAAGAAACATTTGCATGTTTTTTGATTTCCAAGAACTTGCAGTATTTTATTGAAACCAGTGCCAGTAATGAAATGGCACTGGTTTTAATAAATGGCAAGTGACAGTATAATTTACAGTACTCACTTAAATTTCAACAAGTTAGTACCACTTAACATTGTTTGCAATTTATATGTTTTGGTGTGGTTGTTTGAAAAAAAAATACACATACAAAATAAAGGGCAATGGGTATCAAAGTGCAATAGGCATGGCAAAGACATATTTTGAGTTTTATACCACAGTCAAATAGACTTTAGGGTTTTACAGTAGGATTCTTCTTTCAGATAGTCCAAACTTGATTTTTGACAGAGTGAAAGCCCTACCACTATTATTGTAAATGCATAATAAATAAAAATCAATATCACAGGTTTGGATACAAGCAGGTGTTGGTGGAATTGCACAGATTAAACATATGGCTCTGTGTTAAAACACATTTCACATTATTATCCTGCCATGGTAAATACTGCATACCGATTGGTCAAAAACCCAATAATTGTTATCAATTCTCAACAGCAAAATGTTTGGCAAAGGTCAAAGCTACCATTATTGTCCCCACAGGGAAATTTGTTTGTAGCTGGAGACATACAAATATATAAACAACAGTAATAAATCACCCATGTCTGGTGCATAAGTAGATAAAACACGAAATGTGCAACCCAGCAGAGATTCTCCAGCATCATGTTAAAATGATAAAGTGCAAGTGCAATGAGCAAGAGATTTAAATGGCTTTTCAACAGAGAAATAGCAGCAGGTACAAATGAGACCCAATGCCTTTTAGTCTTCACCACAGGAAGTCTGTACTGTCTGCCTGAGGGTAGAAGACATAACTCTGCATAGAGAGGGTGATCTGCAGGAGGGAAGTCACCTTTCTGACCAGCTGCCTGCTGTAGAGGTTGCTCAGCTGGACTTCTCTCCTTCATGCAATCTTGCTCGCCACTTTAACCAGGCAACCAAGTCTGATTTATTAACTAAGATAGATTAGCCATACCAGGTAATAATACAAAACATTAAAACCAATTCAATAAAACTTTCATAAAAGAGGGTCTTAATCTCAGAGGATACATTTGAAGAACTAATTTTTTTTAAGAAATACAACCTCTCTTGGACCTTATTTGTGGTAGCAGCAGCATGCTGCTCAAAGGACAAGTTGTTATCCAGCACAGTGCCCAGATACTTGTAGCTGTTTACTATCTCTATACCAGTATCCTTTAATATGATTGATTTAAGACTGGATTGAGTCTTCTTAAAGTCAATAATCATGTCCTTTGTTTTCAGGTTCAGCTGAAGGAAACTCATCACCATCACACTAGGGATAACCTGATCACGAACATCAACAACAATCCACACCTGTTGACACAATTGTTGGAATAAGATTATGGTGCCGTTGCACAGATATGACTAAACTTATTTCATAGAAAATTCAAGTAGAGCTACCTGGAACACAGGTTGATGGGCAGGCTGTCCATTCACTGAAGGGTGTTACAATGCAGTCTTTCTTGCAGGGAAGCAAACAGGGTCGGATGGTTTCTGGACGAGCAGTATCTGAACACCTAAACATACAGACAAACAATGGTCTTCAATTCTTCTCATCCTCAAGCCAATGAAAGATAATTATCAATAATCCTGCTGGTAAAAGGCCAGTCTAGTGAAAACTAAAATCACCCCCCCACACACACCATGCACTGTATTATAGCAGCAAAACTGGACAAATGCAGTTATGTACTGTTTTTTCACCCACGTTTTAAGCTATCAAATGATAATTAAAGAGAAGTGCATGAATTGTCTTTGTTCTATGGTTACAGCCAATTATCTAAATGCTACAGCTACTAAAAAGAAAATCTTATTCTGATGAAGGATGAAATTCATGAAAATGCATCTCTTTGAAGTTATACTTTTGTGCTTTGATGGAATTAAGCAGAAAAGCAGGACAGAGAGAAGGAAGTGATATTTAGAAAAAGGGGCCCCACAGTGGAATCAAAATGAGCTGTTAACTTAGGTACTACAGCCTGTACATGAGGCAGTGACTTAACCATAAGGTTCAACTAGTGGAATAATGGTAAATATTCAGTTGCTTAAGTATCAGCGATAGTTTCACAGGTTTATTTGAAGTTCAGGAAAAAAAAGGCCCACACAAGCATTGGGGGTAGTTGAAATGGTATATAACGATAGCAACACAGATGTATAATGTGTATAAGAGAAAGCAGACCGCTATTTATGCAAGGGAGTCACTTAATAATAATAATAATAAACAATAATAATAGGTACCTTTCAAAACACTTAAGGTCACCTTACTAGGCAGAGTTAAAAACAATGAAAAGTTCAACAATAAATCAATAAATTAACCAGACAAATTTATGGTGTATAAAATCAATATTTACAGATGTTCAGTGAATGATGTGTTTTGACTGGTAGTGATTGAAGCTGCTGAAGGTTATATTAGGAATGATGTGAATTCTGGAGGGGTTCTGGTGATGATACAGGCTGCAGTGTTCTGAACCAGTTGAAGTTGAAGACTTGAGAGCTAGACCGAAGAATAGAGGTGGGTGGATCGATGCGAAATGTCAATACATCGATGCCAATGTACGTATCGGTGTTGATCAAAACTTGTGTGATGATATTGATACTTTAGCTTCAGTTTCTCATCTTTATGTGTGCTCCTCTCACTCATTTCGCTCATGCGCACTCTGCTCCTACCCCTCTTCCCCTGCTCTATTTTGAGTGTTGCTGCTCAGTCATGTGACACAGACGTGCACTCTTAGGAGAAGGGTGGCAGAGTGGAGCATCATTTGGTGTTATTTTACAGCCAAATACCAAAAGCTGTGATGTTTTTGGAAAATAAATAACGTAATTTGGCAGCATCACAAACTTATACACACATCTAATAACACACCAAAAAGGGAACTCCGAGCTGTAAAGTAAACAGAGGGAGGGGAAGAATCCCCAAACTACAACTAGAGCCCAGGCACAGAAAAAGTCATGAACAGAGTCCTTTCTGTGGTGATTTGTGTATTTTTCACTTGTGTGGAGTTTTCCCTGTCTCCCCTACAGAGTTTGGGCAGCTCTCTCTCACTCTCTGGCTCTCTCCTACACCCGCAGCTCCTGAACCTGCATACTTGATTCTCATTACCCTCATCAACGCCTGCACATAAACTTTGTGGAGAGAGGAGTCAGGTGCCAGAGTATTCCCACTCCTAAAGTGGTACATCAGCCACCTCTTCAATGATAAGTATTGCTAGTTTCTAGTTAACCTTTGATATTTTCCAGTGTTTAACTTCCATTGTCCTCCCTTTTTCCTCCATTGCCTCCACAAGCCTCCTGCCGCTCCGCCCAAACTCTGCCACTCTTTCTCTTGGGGCTCTCACCTGCTTTCACAAACTTCACTCCTGCACCTTCTGGATCACACCTTCACCTCAGACTCTGGATTCACCCTCACCTCACAGCGTTGAGTAAACTTGAACTGCTTCCTCTGCCTGCACCTTGTTTTTTGGTCCTCACTATTTAGCAAGTTACATAAACCGTTACACTTTCAGCATGACCAACAATATCCACGTAGCTGATTTTTGGAAATGAAAGTAAGATTAAGTCATCTCTGATTTAAGTCTATGTTCATTCATTCATTCATTCATTCATCCATCGTCTATACCACTTATCCTGTTCAGGGTGTCTGGAGTCTATCCCAGCTGTCTTAGGGTAAGAGGCGGGATACACCCTGGACTGGTCTCCAGCCAATCACAGGGCTGACACACAGAGACAGAGAATCTTTCATGCTCACACTCACACTTACAGGCGATTTAGAATCACCAATTGACCTGATGCGCATGATTTTGGACTGTGGGAGGAAGCCAGAGTACCTGGAGAGCACGGAGAGAACATGCAAACTCCACACAGATTCCAAATTTTGCAGTATGGCACACCACTACCAAAATGAATCACAGTGGGGATGTGACCAGGGTGGGAACAAGAATGGAGGTGGAGGTGATTAATGCGTTTTAAAGTTGACATTAATTTCACATTCTCACTTGTTCACTTGAATTGTTTCAGATTGTATCGCTCTAAATGAACCAGTATCGTCCTTGAATTGTGTTGGCAACCACAAATTGTGATACGAATCGAATCGTTGTTAAAACGAATCGTTACACCCCTGATACAGAGGCTTCAAAATCATTGAAAATGTAAACAACATGTTGATGTGTACATTGCTTTACAAGCTCCCTTTATGAATGTAATTACTACATAACTACAGTATATATACTATACAGGAAATAAGTGCACTGACAGTGTCTGTTAGAAGATCTTACCTTTTATTTTGGACAGGTCCAGAGTTCATCTTCATGCAGTTTACTTCACGCAGCTGGACACCCATAGTACAGAGAGGGGTCCCATTCCAGAGGTTGGTTCCATTAGCATCCGCTGAAGAATCTTCAATACAGGGGCCCCAGACTGAGGCCTCCCAGTAGAACACCGTACAAGGGTGATCGTTACACACCCTCCAGTCCTCTAGGGCTAGATTCGCTGTACACATCTTCCCTTCTGGCCATGAAAACACACAGGTAAGAATCACAGTCAAAGACAAGTAGACTACTTTATTTAACTGTGCATGTTGCATAATCTGAGTACATGGAGTTCATTCCCAAATCTTCCTCAATCCGTAAATCAAAATGGTGCAGAGTTTAAGAGTTTTACATAAAATCTGTAATACATCTACATTATATGTTTCCTCTTGGCACTATAATGAGGAAACGCTCCATATATTTTCACTGTCATGCAGAAGACAGTTGAAATTATCAATGAAACCAGAAGAAACCAGCCGGTTATCTAAACTTGAAGCTTTACTCATGACTGCTGAACTCAGAAAACACTGAAGTCATTGTTCTTGGACCGAAACACCTCGGAGAGGCTTTTTCCAACAAGATCACCACATTGGATGGCATCAGCCTGACATCCAGCACCACTGTTAGGATGCTGGGAGTTCTTTTGGATCAGGACCTGTCCTCTAACTCTCACATCCAGCAAATCTCAAGGACAGCGGTGGCAATATCAGAAAAATCAGACACATCTTTGGTTAGAGCGATGCAGGAAAAAATGGTTCATGCTTTCGTTTCCTCCAGGTTACAGTTGATTACTGTAACTCTCTTCTATCTGGTTGTCCTAACAAGTCTATCAGGACTCTTCAGCTAGTTCAGAATGCTGCAGTCCAGGTTCTGACTGGGACTAGGAGGAGGGAGCGTATCTCCCCGGTGTTAGCGTCTCTGCACTGGCTACCTATAAAGTTTAGAATAGAATATAAAATTCTTCTTCTGACTTTCAAAGCTCTTAATGGCATCAAGCCATCCTATCTTAAAGAGCTTATCTTGCCATATTAAGCGTCTAGATCGCTATGTTCCCAGCATGCAGGCCTGCTCATGGTACCTAGGGTCTCTCAAAGTAACTAATGGCTATGATCACAATTTTTTCTCTTAAAACTGATAAATATCTCTGAATGAAAGAAAAAAACAAATTAATGATTTAGTTTTACCCTTTCCTGGAATTGCCAACACAGTGCGAGTTCGGATCTGTCGACCTTCTGCCAACTTGGTGGAGCAGCTAAGGGAGCAGGGTGACCAAAGAGACCATGGGCCAACCACACAGTCTGAAGGACAGGCTGCCTCACAGGCCAGTTCTCTAGGGGGAGGGATCTCCAGACAGTTGGCAGCATGAACGTCTTCACCTTGGTAAAGTAGTAAAGATATGAAAACTGAATTAGAGATATCAACTAAAGGTTTTAATTCAACATTGTTCAGATACAGAGATACATAGAAAGACTTCCATGTGGCCGAAAAATAAGTTCAGTAATTCATGAAGTCACAAGTGCACACAAACAGGATCAGTATGAAGTCAAGACTCAGATTTTTCTTAAGTGGTCATAGCACTTGGGTGCAAAAAAAAATTTTTTCAATTAGCCAAAGTTTTCCGTGCTAAGGGCCATAAATTCCTTAACAAAAATTCAGTCAAGGGTACAGTTACTGTCAAACAATATGTGTACAAATATACAAAATCTATATATTTAAAATGTAAATATGTGAGGTAACAGGCTTCATGCATCAAGTGGAAAGAACTGATATTCTTCACACATTGCACGCGCTGTAAGTAAGTGTTGTTTCAATTGCATAATTGCAGAAGCGATGAGGCTGAACAAAATCAGGAAAAGTTTATTTATTTTTTATGTTTTAATTTTTTTGTAATTTTTTAAAAATTTTCAGCACACAGCCTTCTGTTAAACACTAGGTTAAGTTCTTCAGAGAATGCCAGAGCAATCATACAGGGAAATACAACACAGCAACGACACCAGGCAGTCAGTGCATCAGACACACTGACTTTTATTTAACTGATCGACCCTCCATGCATGTTCAGAGTGGTAAATGCCGATCTGTGCTTGGATATGAGCATACACTCATTTTTCGGTCGTAAGCACATTTTTTTGGTATGCTTTAATACACTGAAGTCATTTTCTTTGCGCAGCTACACCGGCACTTGTAACTCCATTAAAACTTGAGTGGCAGTAGCTCCACAGGAACCACTGGATCTGGTGTTCAAACCAGTTCATAACCATGAATTACTACCACCTGTCCAAGACCCCTAGTGTGACACCTCACAAGCTACATTAAGGGAAGGACAAAATGTTTAACTTTTAGACGATAACGTTTAAGGTACGTTTTTACTTTTAAAGGCTTTTGATACATTAATAATAGGATGTGGAAGAGCAACTCTATATTTTAGAGTTATACATGCACTGACAAGGTATACTTAAGGCTAGATCTACTACATAGCTCAAGTGTGTGCAAAATCTACCAAACTGCAATGTTATGTATGCAAAATGAGAAATGGCATGTAAAGAATTAACATTTGTTCATTTCTTTTGCATGATAATAGAAAGCTATAATATGATTTTTTTTCCTGACATCAGATGAAGCTTGCATCCTTAGTTATCTACCTGTTCGTCTCATCTGTTGCGTAACATATTTGGATCCTTTATTGGCATCTTGATAGACATACACTAGATCCACTGTGACAGACTAATAAAATTCCACCCAAAACTCAGCAATTGGGTATATAATCCATGCAGATGCGCAATTATTTCCTGGTAACAAGTTGAAATTCTGACTTCAAATCAGGTCAGTGTTATCTGTGCCCAGATGGATCTTCATGAATAATGCATCCTTCATTAATGCTGATGTTCCCATCCAACATGATGATGTAGCTTAGCACAATGGATCACTTAGAACCCAACAGTGCATGCCTCACATTACTGCTGGCAACCAAACATGCCTAAACCCTAGAACTAACAGGTATATGGTGGTCTGAATTATTTTATAGAGGCCTGTTTTCTAGTCAAATTATCTTTTTGAATCCTGCTGATATGGCCTGGCACATATTTATTTTATTTATATTAAAACAATTTAGGAAAATGAACTTGTCATTTTAGTCGATAGCTTGGCTATCAGAGGAGCAGCAGCAGCCTGTACAAAAATGAGGAATAGAGCATCTTGTGAAGTGCATTTTTGGCCGCTCCTATAAAACAACATTTCAGAATAAAGTTTGTTTTATAACATAATTGAAATCGATTCATGAATTTATTCTCATAAATTTATGACTTTATTCTCATAAATTTATGACTTTTTTCTTGAAATTTTTTATTTTTATTTTTTTAAACATGGCCCTAACCCTCTGTCGCATTTCAAGACATTTATTAAGTGTTAGCCATTTAAATACCAAATAGGCCCCACAGAGCCTCTATCCACCTGCCAGAAGAAAGCCAACTGAGGTGAGAGGTCTTTGGTAGGTTATCTGTCTGGGTGACAGATAAAGATTTTATTCCTGTGCAAACTGCTCCTTTGTGATGCAGATGAAAACAATACCTTCAGTATCGACACAGGTCACGTTCAAGGCTACCATCCCAGGACCACAAGAGCTTTTATTGGGAAGGCATGTCCCTGCTTGCTGGACCTGCCACCGGTAGCAGGTGGGATTCTCACAAGGGATAAACTCCACCAAATGAGGGCAGGCCTCTGGAGAATGACTGGACTCCCACCAAACCTCTCTCCTCCTTTTTCTGAAACCTAAAAGCAAGGGAGGAGAAAATAAACAGAGTTGTTAAGACAGGCCTTTAATATCCCCATTCAAAACCATCAAAATAGACTGTACCAGATTAGAAGAGTTAAGAAAGAAGTGGGAAACTGTCCCAGCACCAAGAATGCAGAGGCCCTATAAATTCACCAAAAATCATGGTGGGGAAATGTTTTTTTATTTAATGGTAATTGATTATGCTTTTCTAAAATCTATATCCAAAATCTGTATCAGAAGAATGCCTGTTTCATCAATAAATCGTCTTATCCTCATTTCAACCCTACAGAATGACTGATTTATACTTGTGCTGACCCTATTCTGTGGATGTGGACAAGAGCACTATATACCAGGGCCCGACCCATATGGATCTTTTCAAGCCAGTGCCGATTCTAATATTTGGCAGGAAAAAAAAAACACATTTACATTTTGTTGAGTTTAAAAGTAAATAAATATTAAATTGGTCACTGGATCTCGATATATCTGCACATAGATAAATAAAATTGTGTAACAAAAACACATTACATGACATGTAATATATATGTACTATATGTAATCGACTGAAGTAGGCTATCTACTGCCTTGAAGTGGTTATAACATTGCTCTAAGTTGTTTGGAAGCTTCCATGAGTCTGCACATAACTTTTATTTTATCTTCCTGTTAATATTTCGACATTTAGAGTTTTCAGTATTGTTTACAAAGAGTAACTGTGATATTCTTCTGAGATGAAAGTTGAAATTCTGTTTTAAAACCAGTTGCATATCAATGCAATTTCCCATATATGTAAAGTTAGCATCAAGCTAGCGCTACGTTCTATATCATTTTCGTTGCATCAGGAGATGAATGACCTGTTTAATGTATTGAATATGAATCTCTTGTGAGAGATTTATGTACACTCATTTGTGTGTTCAGTGATGAAAGTTGAAATTCTGCTTTAAAACCAAAGTAATATCGATGTATGCTAACTGCTAGCATATCTATGTGAGTTCTCATCCACATTAGCATCAAAATGAAAAGCGTTATAAAGTTACCTGACAGCAAGCTTCGCTCAGCCCACTAATGTCATGTTGACTAGCTGTAGCTCACTCCTGTGTTACTCCATTCATCATTTATCATTCACTCTGAGGGCTGTTACTCTATATTGTAAATAATGCACACAAAAATAGCTGTGTGGATTTTTTTGTCCAATTAAGACACCACAGCTTATGTTATGTTGAGTTTCTCAGACCTTTCTTCCCTTGTGGTTCTTTGCAGTCATCATGTACACAGGCACTCCACGGAGACCACGGAGAGAGCAGACAAGGAAGTTGGCAAGGGATGGAGCATTGCTGGACAGCTAAAGGGGGGTCCTCACCAGCACACAATTTGGCTTCCACTGGCCTGGACACTAAACAAAATACAGGTAAAGATAAAGTGGACTGGCATCCTTCATATAAATTAATGATTCTCCAGACACATCAACCATTCTGCCACATAATTTTCTCTTAAATATGGAAAAGTGATTTGACTTCAATGGAAGAGTGAAAGAATTTACATCTACTCTAACAAACAATCAGATGAACTAAAAAAAGACAAAATTCGTCTTTGTGAAAAAATGAATGGGGATAGTCAGTTTTGATATTAGGGCATCGACAAAAGTTAACTTAACTAATCCTAGCGGCTTATTAGCTAAGTCACCAAATTTTCATTCTAGCAACCACATGAAGTGCTACTTTTGCAAATATTCACTAATTTTCAATTTGATGCCAGCAACACATTCCAGAAAGGTTGGGACAGGGCAACTGAAAACTGGAAAAGATTAATGCTCCAAAAACACCTGTCTGGAACATTCCACAGGTGAACAGGGTCATTGGAAACAGGTGAGTGTCATGATTGGGTATAAAAGGAGCATCCCTGAAAGGCTCAGTCGTTCACAAGCAAGGATGGGGTGAGGTTCACCAATTTGTGAACAACTGTGTGAGCAAATAGTCCAACAGTTTAAGAACAATGTTTCTCAATGTGCAATTGCCAAGAATTTGGGGATTTCATCATCTACAGTCCATAATATCTTCAAAAGATTCAGAATCTGGAGAAATCTCTGCACATAAGCAGCAAGGCTGAAAACCAACACTCCCATCCCTCAGGCAGCACTGCATTAAGAACCAAGATCATTGTGTAAAGGATATTACCACGTGGGCTCAGGAACACTTCAGGAAATCATGGATGTGGTGGAGGAAAGTGTAAAAGCCAGCATCTGTGATGGTATGGGGGTGTGTTAGTGCCCATGGCATGGCTAACTTGACCATCTGTGAAGGCTCCATTAATGCTGAAAGGTACATACAGGTTTTGGAGTAACATATGCTGCCATCCAAGCCACGTCTTTTTCAGGGACGTCCCTGCTAATTTCAGCAAGACAATGACAAGACACATTCTGCATGTGTTACAACAGTGTTGCTTTGTAGTAAAAGAGTGCAGGTACTAGTCTGGCCTGCCTGCAGTCCAGACCTGTCTCCCATTGAAAATGTGTGGAGCATTATGAAGCACAAAATACATCAACAGAGACCCCGGACTGTTGATGAACTGAAGTTGTTCATCAATCAAGAATGGTAAAGAATTCCACCTCCAAAGCTTCAACAATTAGTGTCCTCAGTCCACAAACACTTATTGAGTGTTGTTAAAAGGAAAGGTGGAACAAATAAAAACAAACAATTATTTTACTTTGCACACACAAAAACAAAATGATTTCACAAAAACTACCAGGGTCAAAATCATTAGCCTCCTTAAAAACTGGCCTTTTTTAATTAAGCCAAAACACAAACCACTGTTGTGCAATAAATATGCTTTAACTTTGTAATGCTCACAGCTTGTAACCAATCAACTAAAACTAATAGACTTTATTAAGAGTTTGAGCTGTCACTTGAGAAAATATCATGCCAAAAAAACAAAAAAATCACTTCAGACTTGAGAAAAAGAATTGTTGATGCTTACAAAGCAGGAGAAGGATATACAAAGTAGTCACAGCATTTCCAAGTATCAAGAAGTGAAGTGAGAAGTATCACCAAGAAATTCAAAGAGAGCCACATATTACAGAACAAGTCTGGCAGAGGTAGAAACCGAAAGATTACAAAGTAGCTGGAAAGAAAACTAGTAAGAGATGTGTCTAAAGACCCCAGAACAACTACCAAAACACTAACAGGTCAGAAATTGTATTTTCAAAGAAGACAGTCACTAGAGCACTGCACAGAAACAGACTGTGATGATTTAGGCAAACAAAAACCTCACTTCTACAGAAGAGACACCTTCAAGCCTGACTGAAGTATGCCAAGAACAATCTGGAGAAAAATTATGCATACTGGAAGCATGTTCTTTGATCAGAGGAGTCCAAACTAGAGCACTTTGGCTATAGAGACGTTTTTTATGTTTGGAGACAGAAGTAGGGGGGTCTCAGTTAAACATGGTGGTTGGAGTGTCATGCTTCAGTTCATCTGGAAAATGAGAATCTCATCAAGGTTGAAGGAATCATGACTAAAGAAGGATTTATGAAGATTTTGAGGACTAAAAAACAAACTCAAATTGGGTTTGGGCCTTTGCTTTGTTTTCCAACATGTCAACAAGCCAAAAATACATCGCTCCTGGTAAAGAACTACCTCCAGTAAACCAAAGCGAACATTAATGACAGGCCTGCACAAAGCTCTGAGTTGAATCCCATTGAAAATCTGTCAGGTGAACTGAAGACCAGGGTCCAAGCCAGAAAACGATCAAATCTGAAGGAAATTAAAAGATTTACCAAAGAAGAATGGACTGGGATTCCTCTGGAGATATGTCAGAGACTTGTTACAAAGGAAAATAAATGACTACATGCTGTTGTCCAGCAAAAGAACACACAGTTGATTATTAGTATGACTTGACTTAGACTTAAACAAACTTCAGTGGATTTCCCCCAATCTGATCGACCTTTATGATAGCTGAGGATTGGACATTTCAGAAAGAAACCTCCAGATAGGTTGCATTACCTGCTCTCGTGCTCCGTATGTTTACGTCTTTTACAACACTATTTACTTTGAATTTATTGCATATTCCTTCTGTCATAATGCTTCCTGCAAGCTCTGGGGCAACTGTGATGGAGATACCCTTTTTTTACCGTGCTTCCTGTGATGTGGAGCTGAGTTGTTCGAGACTTGAACACAGTACGTCTTCCTGATCTGGATACCACCTCCACACAGGATGCTATTGTCACTCAGCCTTCGGTCCTGCTGGCCTAATAAGGGGAGGATTTGACATTCCCCCCAATCAGTGGTCCTCCAAACAAACCTGACAGAATGGTAGGAGACATGCAAGACAGTTTTTCAGCACAAGCAAGTGGTTGTTACTATGATACTGAACAGTAGTTTCATAGTTGTGGTTTACCAAAGTCAAAGTAAACAGTTTATTGGAAAGAATTAAAAAAGTCTAAACTATCCACAAGATGTCCATATGCTAACAACAGTTACATTTTTTTTAATTTTTTTTTTTTTTTGTAAGAAAAGTCACACAAAGCAAATAGCAAGGTGTTTCATGAGGAAGGAGGCATGGTTATTTGATTTAATATTCAATTCATGTTGTGTTTTAACTATGAAAAACGCAGTGGTGCAAAAAGCAATAACATGCAGGAGTTGCTCAGCACAACAGCCCATAGTAATCTACCAAATGCTTAATTTTTGTAATTCCTTTCCCCAGCCTTCATTTACTCTTGGGCATTTGGTGTGGAATTAACAAATAGAGCAAAATATACCTGCAGGTAAAATAGTTCTCATTTAAGAACATTATGTATTGTATAACATATGCATGTATTAGCAAAATCATAGTAAAAGCCTAAATGCCCCAAGCCTAGTTGAGTTCGATTAAATATTGTTTTCAATAATGTTTGAAACTTCTTACAGTTTAAAAGGCTATTAGTAGATGCTATTAGTGTTAAAACTACCTTGGGCACTTTGGAAGTAGATCTCCAATGATGTTGCAAGCTTCCTTTTCCTCAAGGGCAGGACATTGTTCCCCTCCTGCTGCTGGGATGCGTGTCACAGATCGTGACCGAAGGCGGTAACCAGGAGACAGGTCAGTGGACTGACAGGTTTTTGAGCAGGAAGTCCACAATGACCACTCAGATGTCTGACAGTCTTTTGGCATCACACATGTCCTGATCATTAAGGGGGAGCTGTCCTTGACACAGAGACTACAGATTGAAAAGATAAAAATTAAATAACAATACAGTTTTTATACAACTAAGACACTTGGATATGACATTATATCCTGTATTTTTACACAAAGTAAGAGCAAAGAAAACAACAAAATCATCAGACATAATTTTATCATCTACTAAAATAGATTGTCTTTTAATCTTCATTAAATGGTGAATTATTGGTTAAATAAGAACTTTCATTTTTCAGTATGGTCAATTTGTTTGGTGAGATCCTTAAGTAAGTCAGTCACCATTGCACCGCAGCGTAAGGTGGGGTGTCTGCGAGAGGGAGTACAATCTTTTTCTCCAGAGTAAATTTGCCTTTTTTTTGTTTTCTTTCTTTCTATCTTTACAGTGTATCAACCCTCTCAAAGGAACTGAGGAACTGCAAAAAGTTCTTGAACATTGTATGTAGGTTTTGTGCAATTATCTTATCAGTGTAAGATCTTTTTTTTTTCCTGGAGAGAGGACCTCTCAAAGGATTTCATCAAAAAGTACTGCTTAACACCAGAGTTTGGGTTTATAGAGCTGTGGAAGGAGATAATGTTGTATGTAAGTAACAGATTAGGCCGAATTATTTATCTAATCTTTAATTAGTCTTTGTTGTATGCTTTTGCCTAGGCTCTGACCAATTGTGGATCCTCAGTGTCAGGTGGCTCAAGCAATGTGCAGAAGCCGTCTTCTTCTCTGTAGCTTCACTGTTTGGAGAATCACCCCCCCCCCCCCACCACCACCCCCACCCCAGAATCTACTTGTCATCCTTACCCCTATAATCAAGACTGTACCACAGTAAATGCATAATAAGTATTTTGATCAGACAATTAATTTCTAGTCCCTGCCAATCATAGTCATATTCTCACCATCATTACCAGCACTGCATTAATGAATCCAAATGAGCTGTGATGTTATTATTCCATCTCTCTCTTACTAAATCTCCCTCTATCCCTCTTTACAACCCAAAGACTGCCGAAGCAGATGGCTGTCCAACATGGGTCTGGTTTTGTGCAAGGTTTCTTCCTGGATAAATTAAGTTTTTCCTTGTAAATGTAGCTTAGTACATGCAGGAGTATGCTCTTCTCATGTCGGTTAAGATGAGATAAGACTGAGTTCTTCCTTTTAGATGGCACTGGATCTTCATGTTCAGTCTTTGTTTAAAATATAAGAGTAATGTCTAGACAGGCTCTTGTTAAAGCATCTTGAAAATAAAGTTGTGAATTGGCCTTGTACAGTATTAAGGCTGACTGAATAAAGAGGGGTTTTAATAAATTATGTAATAACTCCCTAATTTTGCCAGTAATGTTAATCTACAAGGGGGGTTAAAGCCCATGAGCTAAGATGCCAGCAACAATTTTAAGATGCTTAAAGTTCCTGTGAGGGCTTTCTAAGGGGTTTTGAAAAAGTCTCTTGTCTAGATATCTGCCTCATCCTTATCCACAACTTAAAATGAGATTATCAGCAAATTTATGTTATTTCTAAATGCTATTTCTGAGCTTCCCAATCGGGTCGGGCAGGGAGAGATTAATTTGCGGCACGTTGAAGTCTCTGTGGCAACACCACTCAGACTGATGAAATTTAGTAGTGAGAAAAGAAAGCTGTGTTTTTCTCTGCTGAAAACTGTTTCAGTGATTTATTTAGTAGTGACGGTGGACACTGTAGCTGAACTGTCAGACAGAAAAAGGACAGAAGAGAAGAGAGGCTAAAACAAGTGTTAAGCTGTTTGTGATAATGTTTATTCCGACCTACATGTAGCAGTTATTCTGCAGTGTTCTGATCAAACTTGATTTTATATATATATATATATATATATATATATATATATATATATATATATATATATATATATATATATATATATAAACCTACTGGCCACTTAATTAGGCATGTCCAACTGCCCATTAACACAAATTTCTCATCAGCCAATCACAATGGCAGCAACTCAATGCATTTAGGCATGTAGACATGGTCAAGACGATCTGCTTCAGTTCAAACCGAGCATCAGAATGGAGAGGAAAGGTGATTTCAGTGACTTTGAACGTGGCATGGTTGTTGGTGCCAGACAGGCTGGTCTGAGTATTTCAGAAACTGCTGATCTACTGGGATTTCACGTACGACCATCTCTAGGGTTTACAGAGAATGGTCCGAAAAAGAGAAAATATCCAGTGAGCAGAAGTTCTGAGGGGCATTGCTAGCACTGCCATTCTTATTAGCTCCACAGGTTCAGGAATCGTTGTTTAGAAATGATTACGTGCAGTATGTACCCACCCCCACCCTGCCTCTGATTGGCGAAATATACAGATTATCAGAATCAGAATCAGAAATACTTAATTAATCCCAGGGGAATTTGGATCATCCAATGGTTCTGATATAATCCTCCAATACTGACAAGAAGATACAACACAGTGTGTACCGGTTACACACTAGGCAGTGGTGGTATGCAATAAGAATAAGGAAACACTTGTAAATAAAAATAAGATGTGCAGGAACACAATTTTACCGGTGAGTTCTGCCCCATTTCCTGCACTGAGTACAAACTGACAAAGTTTGCTTGTTGTCACGTTTCAAACAACAGCGCAGTGTAACTGTTGATAAATACCTTACCTTGTCACGTTGTAGCCGGTAAAAAAGTTGTCTTGAACAAAGAAAAAAAAAACATTTGATCTCCATTCATTTCCAAAACAAACACACGCCTTGTTAAGAGTCATGTCATCATGATAGTGTGCGCGTGATTACAGCCAAAAGGTGTCGCTGTAATCCACTTTAAACAAATAGTCTTCACAGCCTCTTTAAATAAAGTATTTCATCAATTTAATGCAAGTTGTTTTTATCGCATATCTGAGTGTTCTTACAATATACACTGATTTAATTTAAACTGTGTCAACAGTATGAGAGAAAAAATATACACAGCTGTATATTTGATATGTATTTCTATTAACTTGTAGTCTCATTTCATTATTACAAAAAGTATGCTTGGTGCCCTTAAAATTAATCCTTTATTATACATTAAGAATACTTAATTATGGGTTATTTTCCATTCTGTGAAGGGCTCCAGTTTTTCCTGAAAGTCACAAATTATTATCCAACTGAATGAAGAATGCAGTGTTTTCTGTCACTTGTGACTGGCTTACCTCAGCAAAGAATTTTTGCCATCCCTTCGTAAACAGTGGATTTGTCTTGTCTGGTATCCCACCTCAAGTCCCCATGACAATGGGTACCCATGAGACATGGAGTGATAATGGTGCTGATAGGAGTGATAGGAGCGCACTGTAGCTGTGTTGTTCTCATTTAAGCTCATGTTGAAATTTACTGAAGTTCTGCCATCTAATTGGGCCTCCTTGTGAGGGAGAAGTAAACACTCACTCCAAGCCCCTGCCCTCAGACTATACTGGTGTTTGCTCTCCCCAGAAGGGCAGTCAAAGTGGGTAGGACAAGTCCTTGTATCAGTCAGGTTTGGGCAGGTTGCTCCTCCATACATGGGTGTGGCTAGGACATGTCGAACCCGATGTTGCAGGCCAACACCACAAGTTTTGCCACAACTCGACCAAGAGGTAAACTCAGAAACTATACAGTCTTGTGGGCAGGGAATAAGGCATGCCTGTTCAACAGGTGGTTTTTGAGAAAAAAACTCACATATCCTTGCAGTGACTATGGTATAATTTGAGGAGCGTACACAGTGGACTTTGCGCCTCTGGATGCCATGTTGTGCTGTAATGCAATCTGCAGTTCTCGGCCTGGGGATAAGAATACAGCTGCCCCAGTCTGAAACTTCCCACACAAAGAGGTTCTGGTGCCAGTCACAGATCTTGAAGCAGGGGCGGTGGCTTTCTGGCTTGTCAATGTGCCTGCAGTGAGAATGGTGGGCAGTCCAACCCTCGACATGGATGCACCATATTGTCCTTGTCTGAACCCCACCAGAGCCACACTTGTCCCCGGTACATTGACTCCATTGACCTGCAACAAAGAAAGGAAACATGGGAACAATATTTTCATCAAAATTTGGAACCTGAAAGTTAACTTTAGTTACAACAAGCAACTTGCAATCAAGCACATTTTCAAAACCAATCACCTCCATGATTGCTCTATAATTAATCTATGTAATGAGAAGGGGTGTAACGATTAATCTATTACATCAATGTATCAATTTATATTCCTGTGATCCAACTACATCAATCTGTGCCAGCAAGTTGGCTTTCCGGATGACATAAATTCATCAAAAGCTAATAAACCGATTGTATCAATTCTAGGAAGTAACACATTGATTTAAGCACAGCAGACTTTGTCTGGATGTCCTTTTTGTGCACTTTTAATGAAAAAGACACTAAACATTACTCAATTGAGTCTGCCTGTCTGTGGCGTCATCAGCACACGCTCAATCTACAGTCCATGGCTCAGCTTAACAGATGGATAACAGTTATCCCAAGAAAACTCTAAGTGTCAAAATGCTAACAGCCAAATGTTTTCATACAATTGTGAAGACAAAGAAGTAAATAAAGTAAGCTATATTCTTCTGGAAACTATGCAGTCTCCTCAGATCTCCTCTGTGGGTGATAAAACCAAGGTAATCAGGGTTTGTAACGGTTTACAGTTGTGGCGAAGAGATTGAATTTGAGCAGGAAATGAGGTGTGAAAAAGAGAGGAGAAACAGTTTGTATGTAGGGGAGGGTTTCAGACTACTAAGGAATTGTGTGTCTCGCTCCCTGAGCTTTGATAAAGATATCAGGTAATCATTGTAATCCTGCTAGAAAGTAAATTATTTACTTATCTTGACTCCTTTTTCATGTACATGATAACCAGGTGGACTGCCAGCAAGTCACCAAGGGAGGAAAGAGTGTAGACTTTTTCACAGACATTCCCTCTAACACCACTGGGTTATTTCTCAATGGTAAGGTGCTGCAAAACCTTTTCCTATAACTTTGTAGTTGTGTGCCACTGGACCTTCTTATAAAAGAGGCAACCCACCAGTGTATTTTAATGAAGTTTGGAACCGGAGCATCCGAAAAGTATTCCCCTCGAGGGGAGGGCCGTTTTCAGAAATTTAAATTGGACAGCCAGAAATTTAAACTGAACAGCCAGGTTGCAATTAATGCGACGTTGACGTCTTTCTGGAGCAACACACACCACAGTTCTGCACCGCAGACAAAAATGGAGGCAGGAGTCAGGCTCAATGAAAACAGCCATGGAAGACAGCAGTGATGGAATTAGCCAGAGGAGGGATAGTGAAGTTTTAGACCTAATTAGTGGCCTGAGTGCCATGACTGAGCAGCAACACTCACAGTTGAGCAGAGGAGGAGGGGGAGAGGCGGAATGCGAGAGAGGAGTGCACAGAAAGGAGAGAAACTGAAACTTAAGTATGCTTTGTGTTTCTCGTTGTTATGAAGAACTGGGAGAGAACCAGGCAGAGATCATACAGGCAGCAAAGCAAGCCCAAAACCAACTACACTTTAGAAAACAAGCCCCAAAAACTCGGGGCCATGTTTGTTTCCATAAATAATGTTCTGTGTGTGACGTCATTAATGTTCAACTGAGCATGCAGGTCACTTCAGGAGCGTGAGCTGTTCACATTGCAGTCCACAGACAGGCTACATTTAAAATTGTTATTTTAACATACAAACAAAAAAATCGGATTTGAGCATTAAGGAGTATCCAGTAAAGGAAGAGCTTCTGGATCCCTTTTCATGAATAAACTTAAAAAAAAAGATGCCTCAGCCTTTTCTTGAATTGGACATCACAGTGTATAGGCCCCCTCATCCTAATTTACAGCCCGATGGGCCTGCTTCCTGATATTTGCTGCCTCCCTCTAAAACTATTTTACTGCTGTTACATAACTTGGGTACTGCTCTAAGACTGTAAGACAACTGGGGGCAAGGTCGTCTTGTTGGATGCTGTAAATCTGACATCCTTAAAACACAATGCTTACTAGCTCTCTGCAAGTACTACTGATACCTCTCAGATCCTCACAGAATATGGGAAGTCTTTTACTGTCTCCAGAGTGAGCTATGCTCGTGTTTTTGTTCGTGAGTTGCAACCTGAACAGTTCAGTTTAAAGTGCAAAAAAAGAACAGTGCCTTCAACCAATGCAACAACAAAAAAGACAGAATCCATCTCTAAATGCTATGAATAACTTGTTCTGTTGAAGCAAGAGATGAATAAAATATATAAGCTAAATAAGAATTAGAGCAAGACAGATGATATCATGTAGAATATGTTAAGAATAAAAACACTGACTTTCCAATTAGCAGTAGTCAAACAGATCCTTGTGATCTTAACTGTAATTTTCTCTGCCAGACAGCAAGAAGCAGGAATGATCATTACCCCATTATGCAGAACCAAAGCACTGGAACCAAACTGTATGTTTGTCTACAGAATGAATCACCCTTCAAGTAATTACGTCCAAAACAGATGTTCAGTCATTCAGCCTACGGATAAAGTTGAAGTCCATATACGTGCTTGGCCTTTACAACGAGTTGTATTCACTCACTGTTTACATAAAATGAAATAGAAGTGACCGCATTCCAACACTGCACTGCATTTGCAGCAGCCTATGCAAAAGAGCCAGAAAAACTGCCTAGTTCACAAAGCACATGCAGATGGTAAAATACATGACAAACAGCTGCACAGCAAGTAGTGTTTCTACACAAATCTGTGTTTTAAATGAGACATTGTGCATTGATTTGAGCCTATTTGCAAAGTCTCTTAATCAAAAAACACACTATATGTGCCAACCAGTGTTTTATGTCCAGGACTCAGACTCATCCAGGACGGGTCCTCATTTAGAAATGAAATTTCCAATTTCTCAGCAAGAGGGGCTTTAATGGGGCGAAAGCTTCTTTAAGCTGCTTTAGAAATGTATTTTGAATGTGAATTGTTAAGTAAGTGAAGGACTGACCTTCAAATTCCCTTGGAAACATTCCTCATGTAAGCTATCAATACAGTTCCTGAAATTTGTAAAGGTTGTAAATATTGGACTGAAAATATTTCCTATCAAAAAATATCTACACAAATCAATAAACAAACACTTGAAATACACAGAAAAGTACAAGAACTAAACATAGAATGTTTTTCAACAACATGCAACTATCTCAACCCCCAACATTAACAGGGTCACTTTATCACTACACAGTATCATAGCACTCCTAGCCCTGCCTGGGATATTGACAAAGGCAAGAGCCGTCTCACGTTGATCCAGCCAGGGTTTTGTCTTCTAAATAAGTGAATGTTTCTCTTATGTACAATATTACTCCGAAAATCAGAGGTAGTGTGAGATCCTTCCCAAACAGTTAAGGGCTGTTTATGCTTTCCGCATGAAGGTAATGCCCTGAAATTGGATGTGCGAGATCTGCCTGAGAGACCGTGTGTGGCTTTTAAACTTTTTCACACTCCGCGCGGCGTCCGTTCCCAAACTGCAGGGGGTGGTGTCTCACAAACACACGTCCACCACAGTACTGAACTAGAGAAGAAGAAGTTGTTCACACAGTTCACTACTTTTTTTTTTCACAAATTCCTCTTCTCTGCCAAGTTTGGCCACAATTTCACACCAGGAATAGTTAATCTCGCGGTGATCACAGTGATCCCGGTTTGGTAAATCTTGTAAATGCAAGCATTTATTTAACTTCTGTGTTCTGCACAAAAGTTAGAAATTTTCAGAGTTGCACAACGCAGAAATTTTCTGTGTAAAAAAGACTACATAAGGGGCGAGGCAGTTTAAATGACGTCATTTGTCCACACGAAGCTTCGCGGCCCTCTCGGAGGTGTCAAGCATAAATTAAGCTTTAGTGTGTGTACATCTAACAGTAACATATTGTGTTCAAATCTTTTAACATACCATGACACCTTTATTTAAGATTCAAATATACTTGAGTTTTAGATGGAGTCAGTGTCGGTGAAGAAACCCAGCCCACAGCTTCCTCTACTAATGAGTCACCTACTACCCAAATGCCACAAACACAAAGCCTGAAAACAAACAGACTGCAAGGGCCAGCATGTCACTCAGTACTCTTACATGCACGCAGCAGTCTGGCTAAGGTCATTGCTCGATTGTAAAGTCACAGCAGGGGGGTCTAGTCTTGACTGTGTATACATACAGAAAAGAGAATCAGACTTTTGGCTGAGAACATCTTCTTCTGCTTCGATAGGTGGCACTGTGTCCTTTTTTGATGAGTGAAAGCTGTGTGCGTATCAAAATTGTTTCAGCAGACCTAAAGAGAAAACAACATTCTAACGACAATGGCTGAGATGGATGCAGATGAAGCTCTTTATGTTTTTATTTATGTATGAGTCATGGTGTTTGTTTTATCGTGTTGGAGCCATAGACCGCCTAAGCATAGCGACCCGTTTTATAATCATCATCTACTCTTTTGGCTGAACACCAAGGCTCAGTGGGACCTGCCAAGTCCTGCTGAATCCAACCAGTGTGTTAATCGAGCTATGCTCTGTCTGTATTCAGTCCAGCTAAGCTGTTTACATGCATTTAAATAGTCCCATCTCGTGCCAACTAAGCTCATAGTCCGATTTCTGAAGTTGCATGTAAACGTACTGACTGGGGTTATCATGTGGGATCCCCTGTTACTGCACAGCAAATTCTCCAGTGTTAAAATTCTGCTGTTAGACCAGTTCAGAGTAAAGTGTTGAATTCTTGGTACTGATTTCAACATATTTAACTCTATGCTGGTGTTAAACCCTACTCCTTTAGTAATAACTTTACATGATGTAAAGTCTTTCTCAACTCTCAATTCATCTGCCTCCTCAGTCTCCCCTTGCTCCCTCACTGTGGGCAGGGCCTAACCCTGTGACGGACCCGCTGAAGCAGTAGCATCTGTGCTGCTCCCTGCAGCAAACATCTCCGTCACCTTTCTGCTCTAAGCAGCCTGTGTCGCTAGGGTTTTTCTTTTCTTGATTCTAAGTTTCTCTGCACCACCTTTTCATTTTTTTGCTTGTATTCTCCGTCTTTCTGTTGTGCTGCCATCATGCTGTTGATTCTCTCTCTTATCATCGACTGACTGCTTACCATCATTAAAGATGATGGTAATCAGGGGACGAGGGGGAGACTAGAACATGCATGGGTGGGACTCCTGGGCCTCTGTAGCCTCTCATTACGGACATTTAGAACAGGTGGTCTTGACTGACAGGCCACTGACTGGGCCAATTAATCGTCTCCTCTCTGTCTCTGTGCAGCTGCATGTCCCCTGGCCAGCTCTGGAGAGTTCCCCAATGTTACCAAGGCAAGGCGCAGGAATAAATAAGCTAAATAAATTAGAAACAAAATGGCTGTCCATCGGCCCACTGTTGATCAGCCCACCAGAAAAACTCCCGGTACTCCTGATGACCAGTCCACCCCTGGTTACTGGTGTTTTGTGAAGTTTTGTCTATGAACTTAGAAAAGCTAAACGGTTACCTCTGGCCCCCCGGAGCAACCCCTCTCTATGCCGGCTGTCACAAAATGGGTGCACTGGTACAGGAAACCATGGTATGGTCCATACCTCAGGGTATGAGAACAACTTTTTGTTCCCAAAACAATCTCTTTATTTTGCATTACACAATAAACAAATTCCAGTATTACTGGTGTACTGAATAACCGAACCCTGTTTTTTCAAGTGAACAGTTACTAAACAGAACACTATCAATGGTTAATTGCCTCTTATTCCTTGATTACTTGTAAACACTATATGAAAGTAGCTATTGGCTGTCTCTGAAGTTGCTAAGAGTCACTAAATTGTGTCATGGCCTAATTTGTATAATAAGATATTTGAATGGAATTGTCACAAACACAATAGGAGAAAGGAATAAGATTGTGGGACAATAACTGCAGCTGGGAGGGACTGCTGTGAGCGAGGAAGACTTGTCTGCCTATGTTTTGGAAAGGGGAGGGGCCCACGGCAGCACCTGTTGACTTTTTTTTTAAAAAGAGTCACTAGAGGGCTCTGAAAAGTTACTAAATCTATTGACAAAGTTGCTAATTGGCAACACTGGCTGGACGTGTCACCTGGTTAAGTTTTTAACCTGTTTCTGAGTGTGAGTTGCACTTAAACCTGGCTTCAGTAACAAAAGTGTGAGGGGGGTGCATGGGAGGAGGCACAACAGTGGTTGGACATCTGTTAAATTAGTTATTGGAACTGATGTATACCCTTTTTTATGCAGTGCCACTCTACTATAACACAGAGAAACTCCTAACCATCTACCAGTGTTTGAATTAACCAACCTCAACCACCTTTTCAACTTTTAAAAGTGGAACTTCATGAACTGACAGCAGCCATAATAGCAGCGGTAATAAACCAAACTGCACACACCAAAGCTTCAACTCTCCTGAAAGTCCTGACTTCTCTATTATTTTCAATCCTCTCTGCAACAGCCTTTCAAAGCTGTTCTATCCGGTCACTGTTCTTCATTTGAACACTATGCCACACATCCAAACTCTTAACTGGCTTTTCCGTCATGAGTGGACTCTCCTCCTCTACAACAAACTTACTGTCTGTTAACTTCCCCAGGGATATTCAGATACTTCTCATTTTAATGGGTTTAATCGTCATGCTGGTCCATTTAAGATTCTCTTTTAACCTCTAACAATCATTTGGGACACAGCCCTGTTGTGGTCACCAGTGTCATCCATGTAAGCCCTATTTGGTGGGAGGCACAACCCATCCTGCCGCCCCTTCCCTCCAACTACCCTCTTCAAGGCTCTCATATTTACTTCCATTGCCATTCTGAAATCTAATTGACAATTTTCCTGCTGAACAAATCTTGAAAGTAGTTAGATCAAAAATCAAATCATTCAAAATGATAGAATGATAAATGTATAGGGAATTGAGACTGAGTTGAAAAAGAATCGACAAAATGTAGATGGCTGATTTTTCTTTTAAAGAAGTCAAGCTGAGGTAGATAATGTTACTGATAGTCAAAGTTCTAAACTTACCTGCTTTCCATGAGAAATGATGGTCCTTGGAGAACACAATGTCTGACTGGACTGAAAAAAAGAGAGACCAGAGCAGATAGAAGCTGAAGTGGGTCCCCGCTTTTAACGTCCATGTATAGACACCAAAGGCATCTCTCACAGTCATAGGCCAGATCATTGCTATCTGTTGTATTCCTGTGGAGGGAAAAAAAAAAAGAAATTTATCAGCAATTTCAAGCCCTGAATTTAATGCACAAAATGACCAATTTCCAACCAATCTGTTTGGATCGTGATGCATTATTCTTAAAATGGAATAGAATAGAACAAAACAAAACAGAATAGAATCTACTTTATTAATCCCTGAAGGAAAATGCAGGTGTTGGCAGATGAAATTATAAAAATCACATAAGACAAAAATTAAAAAAATGAAATAAAGTCTGTCAATGTCCATGCTACTCTCATCTGTTTCTAATGGTGCACTCAGCAGACTCATCATGTCTTTGCACACTACTATTTTATGTTTCATTTCACAGCTTTAATTTTAACTGTTTCTTGATATTGCAAGTTTTGAAATCATCACTAATTATCCTGCAAACAGTCCTGAATGTAGATCTATACACAATACACGCATGGCTGCACAGTGGTGAAACGGTTAGTGCTGCAGCCTCGCAGCAAGACGGTCAACAGTTTGAATCCTGGTTCATCCGGTGGGCCTTTCTGTGTGGAGTTTGTATGCGTGGGGTCCGGCTTCCCCGCACAGTCCAAAAACATGCTCACTAGGTTAATTGGTGATTCTAAATTTCCTGTAGGTGTGAGTGTGTGCATGAGTGGTTGTCTGTCTCTATGAGTCAGTCCTGTGATTGGCTGGTGTTGGCCAAAGGGCGCTACAGATGGAGGCATAATAAGGTCCTCATGGAAATCACCAAATGATGGAACAGCAGTCAGCTGAAGCCAACCCAGCAGACCCAACCGACTGAAGCCATAACCTTCGTGAGTGAAGAGGACAGCACGGCAGCCAAGAACCCACTTTCGACCTTGCAACCATAGACTTTATAATTAATGGACGTCCCCTGCCTGTTTCTGAAATTGATTTTTTTTTTGTTTTTGCGGCCATATTGGAAATGAGGCAGGCTTTGAGTCTCCACACTAACAGCTATAGGAAGCTCGTCAGTCACGTGAGCTGAGCTGTGCCACTGATTGGATGAACTCACAATCTTAATATCTTCCAAACTGCCAAATTAGAATAAAATTCACCCCCTGTACAGTGTGTGCTGTTAGCGAAATAAGTGATTCAGATGGGATGGTCTTTGGTACCAAGCTGTAAACATGTTTATTTCGGCTGTGAAAACAGCTTCTTTTTGGCTTGGTGTGTATGTGACTCCCAGAGCCAGCCTCAAGCGGACACTTGATGAACTGCAGATTTTATCACTTCCACAGTGTCTTATATTTTCAGACAGGAGGTTGCGGCTTGCTTTGCTTGCTAACGCGCTACTGACTGGGAGCTGAGTGTGGACCTGAAAGGGAAGCATGACTCCGCTCTTACCAGATATGGTCATGCTATCCAGGAGCAAGAAAATTATCATAGCTGCTGAGCTCACAGTACCCTGAGAGGCTAGCCGCATCCAACCAACTGAAAAAAAAAAAAACAAATACTTAGACCTCACTGAAGAAGCTGCTTGGAAAAAGTGGCTCGCTATCGTCTTCCACCTTGAAGTCAACTGCTGCAGGTTCCCAGCAAAATCTGTGCTACTTTCTCCAGATGGCTGGGCTGGAGCCCAAACAGTTGAAGAAAGCCACCAGGGACATAGCCGGGACAGCTGAGTCCAGCTCAAAATGGCTGTGGCTGAGACGGACCACATTTGGAACCCTTCTGCAGGTGAAGCCTCGTCAGTCTTTGCTGCCCTACCCAGGTAAGGTGTACAGGCTGAGGGGTGAAACACCTGTGAACCCGAGATCCCTCCTGACAATGCAGAGGGGTTTTCCAGTAATGTGAATGCTCCAAGGAACATCATATCAGATGTAGATCAGCATCACCATAGTGAGTCCCTGCAGTTACAGCTTGTGGCAAAGCATCTCTGATGTGTACTTCACCTTCATGAAATTTAAAAGAGACTGAACCTTGTATGAAGGAGTTACAGTTATGTCCTCCTTCATACAAGGTTCATACCTTTGAATGACAGGATACAACATTAATAAAGTGTCTTCATAAAGGTGTAAAGGCCCTTTTTGAGGTAAAGTAAAAATAAAATGCCCCAAAAAGGAGGAGATGAGAATCACAGCCTAAAAACATTTTATTTCCTGCTGGAAGAAGGAAGCACTGTACTTTAATTGTCAAAATTGGCATGTAGATGCATTTAGGCTAGGACAGTTATCATGTGTGCATTTTGGTCCAGATTCAACCTTGAAAAATGAGTTATTAAGGCTGGCAAGTTTGTGAAAAAACCTTGAACTTTTACCTTCTCTCCTGGCCACACTCATTGCGTTTTTGTGAGATTGAAGAGGGACTTGACTTAAAGGATAACTCAAACACACAAAAATCCCTCAAGGTCAGGCTTGGGCCTCCATAAAGGCATAAGGGTCTGGTTGGCTCTGAATTTCTGTTATGACAAGTTAAATAACCTTAATATTAAAGAAGCTGTGACGACTGCCTGTTTGAAGTGGATCACAGCGACATCTTTTGGCTGGAATCACGCACACACTGTCGTGATGACATGACTCTTAACAAGGCGCGTGTTTGTTTTGGAAATGAATGGAGATCAGATCTTCTTTTTAACACTACTTTTCTTTGTTTAAGACAACTTTTTACCAGATACAACACAACAAGGTAAGACATTTATCAACAGTTACACAGCACTGTTGTTTGAAAGTTTGTACTGTAGTTTAGTAGCCATCTATACTTGGTGCCCGGTGCTCTGAGACGTATCCGTAGGCTAATGTATAACATTAGTAAATATTCATTATGTCCTGCAAGTTCTCATCTACCAATCAGAGCTAACATAACCTCACTCTTCATTTTATTGACGGACTCAAGTTTGATCAGATCACTGCAGAATAACTGCTGCATGTGGGCTGGAATGAACATTATCACAACAGTTTAGCCTGTGTTTTAGCCTTCAGCTCATGTTTCAGCCTCCCATTTAGCTTGTTTCTGCTCTTCTTTCCTTTTTATTAAAACCAGTTCAGCTCCAGTGTCTATCATCACTACAAAATTAATCCAAGAAATAGTTTTCAGCAGAGACAAACACAGATCTCGCTTCTTACTGCTAAACTTCATCCACCTGCATGGTGTCGTCATAGAGACTTCGACGTGCTGTGAATCAACCCGGCTCCTCTGTCTGACCCGATCAGGAAGCTAAGAAATAGCATTTAGAAATAACCTATATTGGTGGTGATAATCTCAATTTAAATTGTGGATTAGGATCAGTTAGATATGTAGAAATGAGACTTTTTCGAGAACACTTAGAAAGTCCTCACAGTCCATTTAATCTGAATAACTAAATGAATTCTTAATAACTAAACACCAACACCACCATCCCCATACAGTGAGTGCTAATATAGAGAAATGACTAATATCTTAGTTGGCTGACTGTAAACTTTTTTTGTGGAGACAGCCTCAAGTGGACACTCAAGGATCTGCAGATTATTGACTTTATTTCTCACAGCTGTATGCTGCCCCTTTGACAATAGAAATTTCCAAGCTACATGTACTTTTGATGAGAAATATAGCAGTTTTCAGAAGAAGGTTTTTTTAAATAACCCTTGTTGATATGATTAAAATAAGAATTGCATAAAATACTTTACCTGAGCAAAAGAACCATCAGGCATCCCTTTGGGTATTTTTCTTGATGCAGTGGAAGATGTTTTTTTGAACTCTTCTGCAGAGAACAGTAGATGTTAAATGATGTTAAATCCAACAGGGATGGTAAATCAGCTGTGGTAATCCTTCCTCTTGAAGCATCTTGCAGTGGTGTGATTCTTTGTGAATCAATGTGAACAGGACTGGTGCTGTGTCACACTTCAAACATTGTTGCTGGCACTTCCTCTGCCAAGTATCCATAACCTGATGTTCTTATTGGGTTGGCACAAGAGTCAGCCTAGGCCAGAGGGTCTAAGGAAAAGGGAAACAGGAAGAAAAGAAGAAAATGACGAGAAGCATAGACATAAAGCGTACAGTGCCACTTCATGCAATTACATCTTGTATGATATCTTTTATATGATGCATCTTGACAGTCATTTTGTATGACAGTCAGTGGCATTGACCTCAAAACCAAAGAAAAAATTAAATATGCATTGATGCAGAAGGCCCTCAAGATACAAAACTAATGTCAGTTTTATTTAAATACTTACACAATTAGTACTTCAGTACTCGTGCAGAGGTTTGACTGCTCCAGAAGTACCATCAACCACATACATACCAACCAAAAAAGAAAGATTTTTACAGTAAAAATAATGGGTGAAGGAGCGCAGATGGCCTTGTGGTTAAGGTCATGCTCCCTATGGGCAAACAGCCCAGAGCAGGCAGCCTGGGTTCAAGTCTGATCGGTGGCAACTTTTCCATTTCACTTCCTATAAGATGCATGTCTATTCTGCTGTTTGCTACAAAGTACTTCAATGACATTAAAGTCCATGTAAAGCAAATTCAGCCATTTTCTTCTAAACACAATAAATAGGTCACAAATGTATTTCCTTAAAACATGTAAAAGCCATTCAACCATTTAGGATTTAATTGTTGAGCTAGGCCCCGCAAACTGTGTTACAAATTTCTGTGTTCAGGATTTAATGGGCGGGTCAGAAAGCATAGCCGCGTTACGTCATGAAGCCATCATTAGCACAACCCTGCCCCTGCTTCCGCTAGCGGCAGTCAGTTACAAGGCAACCAGAAAGTGATAACTGCCAGCACAAGTAGTTACCTGTCATACCAACACCCACAGGCTTCTGAAGGAAGGGGTGGATTGTTAGCCTAACTGTGTTTGTCTAGGCTATAATGTTACTAGTCAGTAATACATGTTGCTATATGTGATAAATGGAAAAATAAATGATCATTCTGATGGAGACTGTGAGGAACGAGGCTGAGCTCTATCAATGTCTGACTTAGAGTCAGTTTCTGGCTCTGATGGCTCAAACAGGTAGGGCTGGCTCCGTCCCATGATGCTGCTAGCACTAGCTTCAATTGTTACTGTAGGTAACGTCCTTGTACAGTACATGGAGGCGGCTCCTCTCCTGTGTGTGGGTTTGGCTCCAGCGCTTCTAACTGATGCGCCCTCAGCAACTCACAGCAGAGAGAAGAGCTTATTTTTCCATGATTTTAAGAGCTTTTATATATTTGGCATTTTTTTTAATCTTTCAAATTTGGCTCAGTAGACAATGACACATGTTTCTGTGGTGTGACAAACTCATAACACAAATTTATTGCCGATTTAAACAGACTTTAAGAACATGCCTGGTGTACTGCAAAAAATGAATAACACACATACAGTTAAGGATGATCCAAATCAATTTATTTAGTTTTTATTCAATCTCAATTTTCAGCACCTTTGACATGTCAAAGTCCACTTATAAGCGATGGCTTGCAAATCCCCCACTCCCCACTCCCCACTCTACTGTGAGTATTGCTGCTCGGTCACAGCACTTAGCAGTGGAGGATCATCGTTTGGTACAGTTCTCAGTTTTGAAGCTTTGCTTTGGTACATTTTTGGTACAGAAAGGGACACAAATGCAAATATTTTTTTCTTTCCACTGTTGTGCCATTGGGAAACCAAAATGTTCCCATAGAGGAGACTTAAGAAAACTTATAAAGATAGTGGAGGATCTTCCAGCACAAGCTGCTGATTTGTTGGAGCTGCCCTGCTGCTTGCTGCCTGTTGCGTGCTTCTGCTTTGTGGGTCATGTGAGAACACATATTAAAGCACTTTTGTTCAACGTGTACCATCTAAGTTGCATCAGTCAAAAAATGCGTCATGTAGACAGAAGAAAATATATATATATGAATGCTTAACAAAATCATTGATGTTAAAGTTGCACTGTTTGTGACTTCAATTCCAAAAAACACTGGGAGACGCAGAGCCTCCATCAGCGTGCAGAGCTGTCTGAGCAACAGAGATATTTCCTCATCAATATTCCTCATGTATGAATAAGTGATCTTTTTCCATGAAAGTATCCAATAACACAGCACCTCATTTATTTTATACATAATTTGCACCTGACTATAAGTTGCAAGATCATCTAAACTATAAAAAACTGAGACTTATAGTCAGGAAAATACAGGACACACCCATTGGTCCCTGTGCGGACCAGACCGAAGGCCCTGTACCGAAATGGTCCAGTCAGAGTATGTTTACCTTGGGCTGGGTGAGATGGCAGAAAAAAATGTTCACAATATATTTTTTTATATTGTCTGATCTCAATTATTATCACTATTTTATATTGTTTTTAAACCGTCAGTTTTAAAGCATCTGTACTGAAAACTAAAGAGAAATTAGAGATTAGTTCAACATTTTATTAAAAAAGTAAATAAAGAAAAATAAATAAGATGAAAATAAAAAAATATTAACAATTTTTACTCAATTGTATAAAAAATTTGGAAAAATATAAAATAACACCAGTAAACTACAGTCCTGAGTGTTTTTTCAGGTATGCAAGACCCAAAATAAACTAACTGCCCTCTCTAGGGGCCTTAGAATGTAAACATTATTGCTGCTTGGTGTGAGCTCTTCAAGAAGAGATACCATCGACTTGTCCTTCTATCCAACATTATGGGGAATATTAATCTACTCCAATAAGATGGACAAGCCAGCTGTGCTAACCCATCACCAGAGAGAATACCATCAGAGTAGCATCATGCTATTCACAGAGACATGGCTAATGGAGTTAACAATGGACATAAATGCCACATTGAAAGGATTTCAACTGCTTTGAGTGACAGGATACAGGTGAGTGAGACTGAACAAACTGGTGAGGAAGGCCAGCTCAGTCCACAACCCTGTGGACCCTGTGGACCCTGTGGACCCTGTGGACCCTTTGGACCCTCTTGACCCTTTGGACCCTCTTGACCCTGTGGACCCTGTTGAGGTGATTGCAGAAGACCAAACTGTTGTCTCTGATAGACATTTTATTATTATTATTATTATTATTATTATTGTTATTATTATCATTATTATTATAAACATATACTTTTCATGTATTCTTGGAATTTTTGCACAATACACTTTCTTGTATTGCTGCTGTGACTGAATTTTTCTTCTGGGATCATTAAAGTATGTTCAATTCAATTCAATTCAATTCAATTCAATTCAATTATATTATATTATATTATATTATATTATATTATTTTATGAGGCTACAGAAACACTCTGTTCCTTTCTGACTCCTCTCTGGACAAATTCTGCCAAAAAAATCCACCAAGTCCATGGCTCTCTGAAGTTCTAAGAGAACAAAGAGGAGAATTCAGGGCAGCAGACAGAAAGGCTAAATCCCACAAACCCACTCATTTGTCCTCCTACCAGCTAAAGCTTGCATCCGTCACATCCTGCCTAAAGTCTGCAAAGCAAGCCTTTTATCAGAACAAGAGCCGTGCTGCTCTTGATTCAAGAAAACGTTTTATGCCGTTTAACTCCTTACTCTCTCCTCCAACCACTCAGCCCTCCATTGTACTGACTTCAGGCACGTTTTCTTCCTTTTTTCACTGAGAAGATGGCCACCATCAGCAATCAATTCTCTGAGCCTAACCAACTCGGTCAGCTCCAACTTACAACTCTGCTCTTTTGCTCCTCTGAGTGAGGATGAGGTCTCCAGACTTCTCCTGAACTCAAAATCTACAACCTGTCCTCTCGAGCCAATACCTACCATCATCCTGCAGACCATCTTGCCCACAATCAAACACACTGTCAATTCCTCCTTCGAATCTATGGAAGCGTACTTAAGATATAATTCAAATGAAAATGCAATGAAGGAAATACATTTTCATTTTAAGAATTAAGGGGCATTATTTGAGTCAAATAATTTCAAATATTGAATCAATCATCATTTTGGTTGTCTGTCCCTATGTGTCAGCCCTGCGATTGACTGGCAACCAGTCCAGGGTTTACCCCGCCTCTCGCCCTTAGCCAGCTGGGATAGGCTCCAGCATCCCGCGACCCTGAACAGGAGAAGTGGTATAGAAAATGAATGAATGAATGAATGAGTCAATGAATCAATAAATCATCATTTTCATCTTCATGTTCATTATGTGCCATAATTCAGTATTTAGAGGACCATTTCTTGAAAATTAAAATGCAAACAACCTTTCCATTTTTGAGAAATGGTCCACTAAATACTGGACATAACTGAAGTGAATGAAAAATGTGAATGTGAAAATGAAAATGCAATAAAAGAAAGACATTTTCATTATCAACTTCAAGAAGCACAACTATTACATAACCCAAATGAAAAAAAAAAGATCATTTTTATTTTAAAACCCGCCCTTTAGACCAACATGAAAATTAAATGGAAGTGTGGACTCCTTGGTTGTACATCATTTACAACAGTAGGTGGCGGTGTGTATGTGTGACACTGCAATAAACCCAATAAGTACTACAGTAGAAGAAAACAAAGCACACCCCAAAGTCCAAATGGGTGCCAACAGGTAGACAGGTGGCAGGTCATCTGCTGACAGGATGACTTACTTGGGCATTCTATGGATACAGCCATAGAACTGGCTCACTTGGTAGAGCAGAATCATGTCTCTGATTCCATAACCAATAAAGTTGCTGTTGCAAAACTTTTTGCCACTATCCAAGCTATTAGCTGCTCCAGTGGCATCATTCCAAGATAAGCAGCAGAGAGCTATCTGCTGAATCTTCACTGACTTCCAGTTCCACTCAAATCAAATTCAAAGCTCTTCTTACAAAACAGTGACAAGAATGGCTCCTGCCTGCCCGCAATCCCTTATCCAGGTCTACACTCTCTTTGGCCTGCTACGCTGTTGCTCCCAAATAGTGGAATGAATTAGTCAACTCCATACAATCCACAGAGTCCCCTTCTACTTTTAAGAGTTGTCTGAAGACTCACCTGTTCAGGGAACACTACGGCACTTAATCTGACCCTTCTCCTCTTTGTCCTCTGGGGGAAAATGCTAAACAAAATCATTGATGTTAAACTATTAGTTGTGGCTACATTATTTTAGATGGAATAAAAAAGGCTTCTTCTGGCACTTAATGGCAACACCTGTAGCCAAACAAACTTCAATTTGTCGCACTTACTAAGATATTCTTGCTTGCGTTGTATGTTGCTTTGGACAAAAGTATCTGCTAAGTGAAAATTGTAGAATTGTAAAATTGTAGAAAAATGATTAAGTGGACAATTAAGAGAGTCTTATAATATATTCAGCCAGCTAAAGAAATCTGTCTGAATTATTAGTTTGGAAATAAAAATTTATAACTATATAAAGATATAAATGTTATATACCTCAAAGCTGGAATATGAATATGACTGAGAGAAAAGGCTCCTTTAGATGTGTCTCATGCCTAAAGTGGGGAATTGTAATACTTTCTTAGTATCAAGTGTAGCTTAATTTGACTGAAAGTAAACTGTAGATTATTTGAGTTGTATTTTACTTCATGAGGTAAGATTATACCAAATAATGCCCCCTTGTTGTTATTCAACAAGTCATCTGGCTTCAAATAATCTTGTTTAAAGAGGTGGACAGTCTGAGGGTCAATATCGTACATTTTGGTGAACATTTGGATAAACTGTAAATAAATAAATAAAACAAAATTTAGATTTGAGTCAGTTAACCAGGATACTTTTAAGCATATAGTTTTGATTAATGCAAATAAAAATTTTTTTACTCCAAACTGACAGCAGGGATGTGATATTACTGTTAAAATGTGTTTTATGTGTTTAAAAAATAAATATTACATCTTCCTGAGGAAGTATTACATTCACTCTTGGAATTATTTATTTACAGTATTCAGGGTTGCAAAATAAAGCATGTCTTTTAATGGGTCATGGGTGCAGTTATAACAATTTTGTAGGGTAAGCTGTAATGATGGGGCCCACTTAGATATCTCTTCTGGGGGCCCAGAATTCCTGGTGACGCCCCTGTTTTTTTCACATGATTTCTTAGTTTTTCATTTTTAATAAATTTGCAAAATAAATTCAAAAATAAATAAATAAACAACTTTTTCAAATTGTCATAATGGGGTTTTGTGTCTTATTTTGAGGGGGAAAAATGAATGTATTCCATTTTGGAAGGAGGCTGCAATATAACACGTTCCACATGCACTGTAAGTTTATGTTGGTGTCCACTCTTTCTAAACTCTATCAGTGGTAAATGGATTGTGTAGCCAAGTGCCTCCTGTATTGGTCAAATGTACTACATTCATATTTCAATCAATAGCCATGGTAGGATGGAATTAGTGACTTGGTGGGGTTCTGGGAGTCACATATCAGTTTAATCAAGTAGAACCATCAAACTCATTGGGTTGATTCACAGCCCAACAGCTTGTCCCCCGTTTAGCCTGAATTCATGCTATCTATCTTCTTTATATGAAGCATTGCAGGCTGGAAATATGCATCTGTCAAGCATCCCCCATTACTCTGGCTACCTGTCACACCTTTCTCAACGAACCACAAAAAAGATGGAGTGTAACTGTCAGCAGAGAACCCTAGGGGGGACTGAAAAGGCATCAGCTCCTTCCATTTCTCAGACTCTATTATCTCTAAACTTGGTTTCTTTTTGGATGTCTGGATGATTGCTATGTTAATGATAGGGGGTCTGTCAGTAAAGAAGCAAAGGCAGCTCATCTTTACTCTTGATAGCTTTAACACAGATGAGTAAAAATCAACTACTAAAAATCCTTTATATATTTTCAACCTGAGAAAAATATATTTCTGAGTATATGTCTGGGCTTTTAGTTGAAACTGAAAAGTGATACCTGATTTAACTTGCCAGTGGAAAACCACACCAATAATTCAATCTCAAAAATGTTTGGGATATATTGAATTTAAACTTAAAGGATAAACTTAAAAATGCTCTATGTGAATTTTTTCATTATTATTATTTTATTATAATTTTTATTATGATTTATGTAATTCTTTTACGTACACATGAATATTTTCAACTTGTATGTTTAATATTTTTGGTGATTTTTTGTGTTATATATATATATATATATATATATATATATATATATATATATATATATATATATATATATATACCCTCTTATTTTATGCAAGTATTTGTGAAACACAAACACTTTTCTATAATTCACAATTTTAAGGTACATCCCTAAAATTACATTTTATTTATGCCTCAGGTTTTGTAGTGCTGTCTGGATGTTTCCTCACCTCAACACCCAGTGTGTCTCAACCAGAGCTATTACTCTCAATTCTCAGCTGGTGGAAACTGTTTAGCACAGGATAATAGTCAGAGATAATTTATTTCTTCAGGTTCACCTGTCAAACAGTTGCTAAAAATATGATTTAAGGAATGTCTGATGAATCATGGAATTTTTTTTTAATATGAACTTTTAAGTTTGAAGGAGGGGCAAACCCATTCGACCATAAACAGCTACACTGATCTATATATATCGTGATAAACTTCTACTATACTCCCTCGACTCCACTCCACCATGACCTAACCTTTTTGTTGCACACAAACTGTGGTAACCATTTTTCTCACAGGTTTCAGCATTCACACAGCACACAGACTTATAATTAGTGTCAATTGGTCCACTGCAGAAAATCCATGCCTACATAAAGATACACATGGCTAGACACACAGAGGGTCTGTTAAGCTATCTTTCTCAATTTGCCTCAATTCCCTTTTTACCATATCTGTCTGTGATTTTATCCCAGTAGTCTTAAATGCACCTCTTATGCACACTCATAATGGAAGCCGGGATGTTGAAGTTGTCTTTGCCATAGCTTCCCAGCAACAAAGCACTGAAACCCACATCTGGGTGCCTCATTAAGGTAATAACATCAAACACAATTACTTCTCCACTTCGTTCTCATCGCAGCTAAAAAGGCAAAATGAAACTAGAAATGCAGATGAATTGTTCTTCATTTTGCAAGCAAGATAAAAGGGTTGTGTTTTAAGTGAATACAGCTCTTCAGTGCAAAGTGAATAACACAAAGACGGTCTTACCTGGGTACCGCTGCTGTTTGTAAAAGATCCTGACGTTTTGTGTTAGACAGTGCCATAGAGAAAGATAAAGCAGAGGGGGGAAAAATCAGAGACGTGTTAGGAGGGAAAAAAGCAGTGCAGCCTTAGAGAGGGTCTTTGTAGACAATGAGAGAGAAACGGGGAGAGAGAGGAGAGAGAGCAGCGATCGCTGTGCTCCTACACCGCGCAGCGTTACACTGAGAAGGATGTGCAGGCAGTGGGAGGTGATAGTTTTCACTCAAATGACATCTACCCCTCTCTCAAAAACCATTGGCTGAGAGGGATGATTTTCTAATAAGCCATCCCTGCTGTCTCCAAGTGAACACACCCCCTCCTTTTTCCGTGTACATGCCTACGCAAAGGCATCCACACACACCAAAACACACAGGCACACAGGTTTGTACTCAGCTGCATGCGAACATCCTCTCTTTTCTTTCTAGCTTCATTACGTTAAGCACTCAAACAGAATCTAGTATTTTTGCCTTGTGACACATGTTTTGTGTATTTTAACTAATGTTTTCAGATAAGTCAGAAGTTTTTCTGTTTTATTTTTTAAGTCTGGATTCATGTGTCGACATTACTTGTACTTCCTGCCATCGTGTATTTCCCTCATTCAGGGTTACCTTATGAGTGTGTCATATCACTGTAAAAGCTCACCCAGAAACACACAAAGTCATTTTTACATTATCAAAGTAACTAATGTCTTTCTGGTTTTGACTGGGTTTGTTGTGGTTCTGTAGATTTTCACTCTCGTTTTACTGAGTGGGGAGTGTTGTAATGTGACAAAAAGGCTGACAAAGTTATGGTTGTTAGTGCTTTTTATTGAAATGTTGGCTTTTACTTCGATGACCTTTTGTTGAGTTTTTTGTTTGTTTGTTTGTTTTTGTCTTTTTACAGTGGCTTACAGGTGCAAACACGCTTCATATACAAAAATGCACTGCATATAAGGACAGAAATGCTAGCAGAAAAACCGCTGCAAATGCACTAAAGCCCTGCAAATACAGAAACATGAAGCAAATAAAGATGAGTGTTGCAAAAATGAAAACAACTTCAAGAAGAAAACTCTATATTCGCTCAGACAACAGAAGTGTTCCAGTCCCCGAGGGGAGTTTTCACCTGACAGCCTGACAACAGTCTCCAAAATCAAGGAAGTAGCAAATATCTTATTAAAAATTTCACGTCCTGTAAATGTATGCACTTTTTTTTAGTTATTTACACTACTCAATAAGTCTGGGATATTGTTATTTACATGAGTGTTTTTCCTATTTGGTCTGAATTTTAATGAAATAATTGATAGTTCCCTTTGATATTATTATTAATGAATGAGAAGAAACACCATTTTCATTAGTTCAGTATTTCTTACCCCAACAATTTAGACAATAACAAAGACAGCTGGTCCCAGATGTGCTCTATGGCAGGGGTTCCCAAACTTTACCATGCCAAGGCCCCCCAAATAGCATTAGCTTCTGGCTGGGGACCCCCTTTGAAAACCAACAGATTTTTTTTTTTAACTTTTATGTTGCGTGGTATGAGGCTTAAAATGAAGCTTTCAGGACTCACTTGAGCAAGGTAGCTTGCTGTGTGAATGCAGCAGCTTCTCTGACCAAATGCTCTTCTTTATGTCTAAAAAAGTCTACTGTTTTTTCAGCCTCTGCCAGGAGTTTTTGTATCAAGTGACGCTGAAGTTTCGAAGGCTTTAAATACACAAATACGTTTAAGAGGGTCTCCAGAAATAGGACGCATTTTGGGCAATCATGGCCATTTTTCTGTATGGCTTTGAAGCCATACTTAACGTATGCTGCCTCATATTTTCAATTTTATTTGGCCAGGAGTTCTTAGATTTTTTGCAGCAGAATCCTCCACCGCAGGGCTGTTGGATTGCTCCTTTGGTCTTTTTCCTGTCAAAGATCTTTTCATTTTGTGCTAGCTAGCAGCTTTATAACAGGTACAAACTGCCAGTCGACACAGATGATGACATCGTCATGCCCAAGTTGGAACTGTCACACGAGGTGTGGTTGAGTACAACCAGAAACTTGAGAATCTGACGATTACGGCAGTTTACGTGTTGTATGTTCAGGACAAATGGTTTTATAAAAAGAATAATAAAATAGAAAAATAAAAATAATTTGATTCTATTTTTTCCCCTTTATTCCAATTTTCTGAGCCCCCCCCCCAGGGTCCCCTGGCGGCCCCCCACTTTGAAAACCACTGCTCTATGGGGTTCAGGTCAGGGGACATGTCTGGCCATATCATATGAAGCACTCTGACTTCCTGAAGTTGAGCTGTGACAATTCTGGCACCATTTGGTGGAGCATTATCATCCATGAACAGAAAGTTGGGGGTGTGCTGGTGGAACTGGGGGATGATGATGGTTCTATGATGTCTCTGAGGTAAGAACGTGCAGTGACTGAGCCATCCACAATCACCAAATCTGTTTTGTACTGACTGGTGATGCCTGCCCAGACTGTTGCACCTCCTCCACTAAAGCGATCCCTGGGGACCATGTTGACCCCACCATAGTGCTCACTTTGCCTTCTGCAGCATCGCTGACGACCATCATTTCTGTGCAAGGTGATCTGACACTCATCAGTGAACAGGACAGTAGACCACTGCTGCATTGTCTGGGTCACATGGTCTTAAGCCCGCTGCAAACGGTCACAGCGGTGTCTTGGTGTCAGTGGAGTCACCTGCAATGGTCGTCTGGCTTTAAGGCAAAGCGGTGGAGTTGGTTGTGAATGGTTTGTCTGGAAACCCTGGTACCCCTCACTTCTTGTAAACAGGCCTGCAGCTGTGTAGCAGTTGTATAACGGTGTCTGAGTGCAGAGGTCCTTAGGTACTGGTCATCATTGTGGTCCATCACTCGTGGGGCTCCACTCCTGGGTCTGTCACCAACACTGCCAGTAGTTCTGTGTCTTGCTGCAAGTCTGCTGATGACACTTTGAGACACACCAAGATCACGAGCAACATCTGACTGCCTGCTACAGACCTGAAGGAGCGCTATGGCCAGGTGGTGCTGCTCGTCCGTGATGTGACGTCATGTGTTCATGGCTACTTGAATGATGAACTGGGAATGACTAACTGACAATACCAGCTTTTTATACCCCCAGAATGTTGAAATTGAACACATTGAAAAGGGTTGTCTTTTTGTATTTTTTGGTATTGGCGCAAATATGTAAGTTCACTTTACATAGTGAGACCATTACATGGAAAACACTAAATGAGGTGTGGCTATCACCCTAATAAAATTGCCTCCCTATTCCAAAAATCACTGAAGTGCAACAAACACCTTATGTATGAAATCCACTGAGGACCTCAGAATATCCCTGACTTATTGTGAGTAGTGTAGTAAACGTAAAAAAATAAAAAAAAGGCTGCTCAAAAACACTCACAAGGGTAACACCAGGAACTGCTGCAATGCTGTCACAAGCAAACTGTCACAGAAGGGAAGATGAGTTTTAAAACACCCGAGGGATAAAAACAATGGGGCACAGGTGAAACTCTTGAGTGTAAACAGGGAGGTAGAACACAAGAAGCCAGAAGACATGAGCTGAGAAACAAGGGTCAGTTACACATTAAAACAGGAAACATGAGGTAAACAGCTTAACAAAATAGAAATGTGACAAAGGTAGATAATTATGAAAAGAAGGTTGATTTTGAAATTATCACAGGTTTATTCTGAATTCAGCAGTCTTTAGAAAGAAGTAAGTCAGTTATTATAGCTGATTGCTGAAAAAGTCTAGATTCATAGTAAAGGGATCTTACAGAATATGAGACAATATATTTTTTTCATTTTGAATGTCATTTGGTAAACCAGGTAAACATTAACCGTTGTTCCAAAAAACTATCACTAGATGTCAGCACATCACAGATAATCATGGGTCCTTTTCAGTCTGGTGGAAAGTTATTAAAAAATACTTCTTTTGCTATTATAATCTCACTATAGAAAGCTGTGATTTTAACTGTTGAGATGGCAAAAAAGATTAATAATGCAAGCAGGAAAATTCTTGAAACTACCCCCAGTAATTGATATTTATTTATTTATTTATTTATTTATTTATTTATTTATTTTCTCAGATACTTTTACCTTCTTGATAAAGTAAAAAAGAATCACTCTAAATTCACTCAAAATGTTATTTGTCCGCAAATTAAATTTCCTCCAAAAACTAAATTCAAGAAGCCAAACATTAAATAGCAACACAGAGTTCAAAACACAGAAAACAAACTGCATAAAACAGGAATTCAGTCCATCACAATGAATGTTGGGTGCCAACTGGCAATGGTGCATAAAGGCTATATGATAATCAAATGACCAGATACCTGTCTCAGAGAATCTCTTAAAACTTGTAAAGTTTATGAGAAGCCATCAACAAATGTAAGGTGAGAAAACTACAGAGAAGTGACAGTGCAAACAGATGAAAACCAATTAAAAAACTACCAAAAACTAATATTCCTAATTTTTTGTATCAATGTTACTTATTTTCAGATTTGACTTTATGGGTCCAGAAGTTGCCATATGTAGCCCTGAGTGAAAACACATTGACCTATACTGCAGCCAGTCAGCAGGGGGAGCAGTTGTTGTTGCGAACCTCAGTTCGAGCCATCGAGATGACGTCCATTTTTCTTTTACAGTCAATGGCAGCAATACAGGAAAGTGTATATTGCAAAAAATATATAAATAAAAATAAAGACTATGTAACTAGAAGAATACAATAAGTGTCAACTAGAAAAAGAAATGTCCATCAGAGACGACAGCTGGTGTGCGTTACTGGGGTTTAGCTCTTCTCCCCAGATGGTGCAGTTCCTAGGTTTGAGTTTGCTCTTGGTGGACAGGTAGGAAGTCCCAAATTATGAGCCGTTGGTGATTCCTAGTAGCCCTGTGGAGTTTTTAACTGGCTAATCTACTTCACAGGGGTTCTAGTTTGAGACCTCTCTGACAGGAGGCTGGCTAATGTGCTTGATCCAGAGCTTTAGAACAGGTTTTTAGTCTAGGTTTAGAATAGAAAAGCCTTTGTTATCATCACAGAATGTTTAATGAAATTAGAGAGAGCTCACAATGTAAAGCAGGGCTGGAGTGGGACTCATTTTCAGCCCTGGCGTTTCATGCCTCAGACCGACCAACTTTAGATCATTAACTATGTTATTAAAATAATGTAATAACAGCCTTAAATGTTAAATCTGTTCTCTAACTTCTTGTAATTCTATGAATTTATTTTTCTAAAATGTCATTTCCAATTAAGAGCAAATAAGGTTTGCTTCACATTTTACATTTACCTGGTTTGACCTGTATCTTTCCGTCCATTTTTGTAAATGTTAGTGCTCGCTCTCATGATCATAACAAGCACTGCTGTGCATGCGTGTGCATGGATGTGTTGTTAAGGTAATGGCCGGCTACCTGTGTGAAGTTGGCCCCACACACAAACGATTGAGACCATTTTCGCTCAGTTTTGCGTGAGGTGGGGGACCAGCTTCATGCAGGCACTAAACTGCTGATTATGCTTTCCACATGAAGGTATGCCATTTTACAGGCTATTCTCGCTCTGTTCATCCTTCTAACTATAAGGGGAGACAGGAGTTTTGGCAGCTTAAAGTAGTAAAAGCGAGCTTATGCGTGTGTGTATATATATTCCTGCTTCCTTTTTAACACACAAAATTCAAGTTTAAACACTTAATAAAAACACATTTTATTAAATACAGTAACTGAAATAAAATCACAGTTGAAGAACAAAGACAACATCAGAGTCGTTGTTATTGTGCAGATTGTTTTTTATTTAAATAAGCGCCTCTGACTAAAACGCCAGAACTGAAAATAATATACACATAAAGCAGAGAAAACAATCACACAAAAATAATAATCCATGTAAGAAACAGCAAACTAATTATGATACAACTTTACATTCATTGACAGTATGATTCTTCTCGTTTACAAAATATTACCCCACACATTCACACACACACTCAAAAACACTAATACTTAAAACAATCTCCCTCTCCCTCTTTCTCACTCACACACACACATTTAAAGCCACAGGTTTCTTCATCTACAGTCAGTCAGTGTGTATCCATGAGATGTCTGTTATGCTACATGTTAACTACATGGACATAAAGGGAATAAATAAGTTAAGAAGGGTCCTTCCTCAGTTTCTTTTGGCAGTGGTCTTTTATGGTGTTCTTCCATCAGTATTTTGTGTTAATAAATCACAGCAGTGACACACACATTCAGTTTAGAACTTAAAGGATCATTGCAGTGTTTTTCAAAAACAGTGCAAAAGTCTCTCAAGAATACTTTTTTTTAAAACCTGCAAAAATGTGCAGACAGGTGATGCATTTGTGCTTGTGTGTGTTGAACTCTGGGTGGTTAAAAGTAGTCTCTTCGTCGTGAATCATCGCTGATGAAGGAAGGGTTCCACTGGGCAGGATATATGCACGAGTGGCGTGACCCTGGCAGGCCAGTGAATGGATAAAGACCGTTTCTCTCCAGGTCTGCGTTACGTAGTGCAGGCTGATGGGGAGGGCAACGGAGGACAGACCATGTTAAAAATGTATCTATTTTCTTCTTCTCTGTGATTTTATAGTGATTACTGTTTGTTTACTTACAGAGTAATAGATGTCAGTCATCTGGAGAAGGTTTTTGGTGCTGCCATTCTCCTGCATTTCTATGGTCTCCCTCCCCCACTCCATAGATATGCGGTTACTCTTTGGGAAGTCTGCATACGGAGACATCTGCATGTCTCCACTTTTGAAGATGATCTTGTTGATGTCATTCTTGTCTCTCCTTCAAGTTCAAACACAATGGAGAAGTTAACCTAACCATTTACAGCCAGAACTGCGATTTCTTTAAAACGCCATTTCCACCAAGCGGTCTGGAACGGATCAGTACAGTGTGGTACGGGTCCGATCAGTAAAGCCTGATCCTGTCTGCATTTACAAATGACCCTACTTGGTAGGCAGAGAGTAAGCTGGATGCCAATAGCCGCGTCAGCTACATGTTGGTATGACAGTGCCACGTTAGAAAATTAGTGTCAAAAGAAAAGAAAGAAAAAAGAAACATTGGTCAAATCAAAAAGGAGAAACTGATTTGTATTGATGCTGTGATAAAAACTTTTTCACTGTAAAGAATGAGTAATGATGGTGTTAAGAGTAACAATATAAAGTCATTAATTTCAGAACAGAAAAAAAGCTGAATGAAGCGTGTCAGACTTTGTTTGCAGTGATATAGGACACAGTGAGTTCAAATAAAGGAAATTGTGTGTCTGCATATGTAAGGTACAAAGAAACCAAGAACTGTGTTTCAAGTGTCTGCCGGACTCGCCTTGAAAAAAACAGATTTTGTGTTTGAGAATGTAACTCAGATTGAGACCTTTAAATTTTGTGTTCTTTGGTTGGCTAATTTTTTCTTTGACCATTTGGTGGCAGAAAATTGGATTACTTTTTTTTTCTTCTTTCTGGAACTGAGGATTATTGGACATGCGATCAACGGAGTAACGTTGGGAAACAGATTTTTACAAAACAGAAACATTTAAAGAATAAAAAAGATTGTAAGATGTTAAGGGTGAAACCATCCGTGTTCTTGTTTTGTTTGGGAATCATTTCTTGTTAATTTTGGGTGGATCAATGTTTAAGTTAACGGGATATTTTGTTTGCAAATACATTTTCTTTGCTGCAATGAGCTAAATGTTTTTTGAGTTTCGGGTGTAACTAAATTAAAACTTATCACTGTCACATGGGAAGCCTCAGTAAGTCTGGCATCCCAACATAAGGGTACCAAGAAGTAGGACGGTCGGGGTCGGTTATTTGGGGGCCTGTGCCAGTTTTAGTCAATGGAAACTCTACATAATGCGTGCCATACCGAGACAAACCGAACTGGACCGCTTAGTGGAAATGCAGCTAAAGATCCTTTAAGTTATTATTCAACAGTTTGCTTCATCATTAGCTATGCTTGTTCTTTGTGCTTGTGTCTAAACATGTCGTTAAAATAACAGCAAGACTGATCATATGGCTCTCTTACTTGCAACAGGTGACAATGAGGGCAATGAAGAGGATAAGGAGCAGAGCGCCCCCTGCAGGTGACACCACAACTGCAATCAGCTTATAAACTGCAACAACAATCACCAGCTTATTAGACACAACATGATAAAAACATATGAACAAATTAAAGAAATAAATTACATAACATCAACTCCTGTGATCTGAATCACATGATGTGCCATTGAGGGGTTTCAAGGAGCCACTTACAGTTTCCACAGTTAAATCCTCCGAATCCAAACATGCACCTGGAGAGTAGAAATAAATCTGCAGTGACAATGTGCTCTTGGATCTCACACTATGGCAGAAACTCAAACAAGGAAAGAAAGTCGCAAACTTACGGGACACAGGTGCCATTTTCAAGCTTGTAGCCATCACCACACTCTGAAATGAGACATTTTATTTTGAAAATATTTAATCAAACTTTCACTTTTCTCCAGCTTACATTCTTTATCCTACATTTCTATTGTTTTGACTCTCAAACTGATTAATGCTGATGCTGTTTTCTGGGTAGAAATGCTGACTGAGTACAACCCCAATTCAAATAAAGTTGGGACGTTGTGTAAAATGCAAATAAAAACAGAATACAATGATTTGTAAATCCTTTTTAACCTATATTCAATTTAATACACTACAAAGACAAGATATTTATTGCTCAATCTGATAAACTTTGTACTTTTTTCAAATATTCACTCATTTTGAATTTGATGCCTGCAACACGTTCCTAAAAAGCTGGGACAAGATCATGTTTCCCACTGTGTTCCATCACCTTTCCTTTTAAGAACACTGAGGACACTAATTGTTGAAGCTTTGGAGGAGGAATTACTTGTGAGCTTCATAATGCTCCATACATTTTCAATGGGAGACAGGTCTGGACTGCAGACAGGCCAGTCTAGTACCTGCACTCTTTTACTACAAAGCCATGCTGTTGTAACAGGTGCAGAATGTGTCTTGTCATTGTCTTGCTGAAATAAGCAGGGACGTCCCTGAGAAAGACGTGGCTTGGATGGCAGCATATGTTGCTCCAAAACCTGTATGTACCTTTCAGCATTAATGGAGCCTTCACAGATGGTCAAGTTAGCCATGCCATGGGCACTAACACACCCCCATACCATCACAGATGCTGGCTTTGAGACTTTGACCTGATAACAATCCAGATTGTCCTTTTCCTCTTTGGCCTGGAGGACACCACGTCCATGATTTCCAAAATCAATTTGAAATGTGGACTCGTCAGACCACAGCACACTTTTCCACTTTGTGTCAGTCCATCTCAGATGAGCTCGGGTCCAGAGAAGCCGGCGGTGTTTCTGGGTGTTGTTGATATCTGTATTTGTCTTTGCATGGTAGAGTTTGAACTTGCACTTGTAGATGTAGTGATGAACTGTGTTAACTGACAATGGTTTTCTGAAGTCTTCCTGAGCCCACGTGGTAATATCCTTTACACAATGATGTTGGTTTTTAATGCAGTGCTGCCTGAGGGGTCAAAGGTCATGGGCATTCAATGTTGGTTTTCAGCCTTGCTGCTTACGTGCAGAGATTTCTCCAGATTCTCTGAATTATTTGATGATATTACGGACTGTAGATGATCAAATCCATCAATTCTTTGCAATTGTTCATTGAGAAACATTGTTCTTAAACTGTTGGACTATTTGCTCTCGCAGTTGGTCTCAGTGAACCTTGCCCCATCCTTGCTTGTGAATAACTGAGCCTTTCAGGGATGCTCATTTTATACCCAATCATGACACTCACCTGTTTCCAACGAACCTGTTCACCTGTGGAATGTTCCAAACAGGTGTTTTTGGAGCATCTTCAACTTGTATTCTGTTTATTGTATTCTGTTTTGATTTACGTTTTACACAACGTCGCCAACTTCATTTGAATTAGGGTTGCACAGGTAATGAAGTCTAGCATGTCTTTGGATTCATATTTCATTTGTAGACCTTTACCTAGGCAGGACAGGTCTTCAGGGTTGTGTTTGTAATATCCTGGCAGACACTGGCAGTAGGCCGCACCGCTGCTGTCCGTGCAGGTGGAGCGCTCTGTGTCACACTGAGTCTTCTGAGCCGCACATAGACTTTCCGCTGGAATAAAGTGTTGAAAAAATCAGTCATTACTATGGAAAGTATACATTTTCAATGCAAAGTTTTAAAAGAGGTGTATAAGATTTGAAGTAATGTTATGGATTGTCTCAATTCTACAAAGGGGAATATTTTGAAACAAAATTGTGCCCTCTAGTGGCTTCAGACATATTTACAGCTATCATTGAGAGTCTGCCTTAAACTGATGCACTTAAAATCCGGATCAAAGTTGGTGAAAATGTGCTCCAATTATTTCAGCTCTCATTAGGATCTGTGCATCTGTTTACCGTGATAAGTGAGCTGGTGGTGAAGCACCATCCGGCAGTGAGCCAATGAGGAGCTGCAGTTGCTGAGAAACATCTGGATGCTGTTGAAGACCTCAGCACTCGTCACTTCAGTGGAAATGGAAAACATGTTGACAGCTGAGATGAGAACCCCATCTTCTCCTCTGCAGGGATGAGATTAGAGGTCAGTCTCGAGGTCTGAGCAGACAAAAATCCATGTTGCATCTTTTAATGTCAAACTTATTGTGAAAATCTAGCTTTTTGTATGTTTAAGTTTGTTCATTCTTAAAGACAAGAACCAACAAATAAAAAACTGCTGCATCAAAATGAATATGAGGAATTGGAGCTTTTTAGCTGACAAGAACTTACTTCCTACTTAGCGTTGAGCGACTGTAACCTCGCAGAACAGACAAGGAAGCATTGAGCTAAGGTGAAGACAAGAGGAGAGGAGTAATGCATTAATGCCTGATAGAGCTTTACACAGAAAACAAGGGGAGACGATGCAGTGATGTGAACTTCCTCTCACCAGCTGAATGATCTCTCTCTGGATCTCATGCAGGGTGGCGCTCTTAAAAACTACAGGGTCATACGGCTGTTTGTTTACACTGAATGTTCCCAGAAATGTCTTTGCTGGAGAGGGAGGAATATAAGGTTGGTTACTTAAAATGGAAAACATCTTTTACTCGATATTTTGTGTGTGATCTGAGTACTGTTTTCTGTATTTGGCTGTTTATTTTTTTATCTTTTACCTCTGGTGCAAGTGCGTCCATCCTCCAGGTCAAAGCCGAGCGGACATTCACAGCTGAAGGACCCTCTTGTGTTAACACATCTGGACCCAACAGGACAGGGGTCCCTCTCACATTCATCCACATCTAGAAATACACAAACATGCAGGTTTTACTGTATAATATAGCATTTTACATGACCACACTCCAAGATCTCAGAACTAACACACCCCAAAGACAAGAGAGGAAAATATGCATATTGAAAAAAGTTATCAGGGAGTGTGGAGGAGAAGCTCACCCTGACTGCAGGTGAGTCCTGTCCATGCCTGCTGACAGTGACAGGTGAATTGGCGCTCTTGATAGCTAACACACATGCCTCCGTTCATGCATGGGTTTGATACACAGGGGTTTCCTGCAGTTCAGAGAAGAAATAAGGTTATATTATAATAGCATCGTATATTTGTGGGGACTTCATATGAGTGGGTTGAATATTTATTTGTTTCAGAATGAAGATGTTTAATTTCTTTGACCTAAAACGCAGCTGCAAGGCAACTACATGGTTCATTTTTCATTAATACACCACATTATTAAAGAGGGGGTTGTATGCTTTCACATGTTTAAAGAATAGATACGAAGTAACATTGCTGGATGTTCACACTAAATTTGTTCAAATTTTCAAACAGCTACATATTCATATGTTGAAGAAATTTCAGAATCTGTCTGTAAACTGCTCAAAATGATCTAAAAACAGCATGAGAGCTCCACGAGAGCTTCAAGAAGACTTGAAAATGTTGATGTCATTGCATAAAGAAGTCCCGTCTGGTTCATGACATGTCGGAGGGGCAGGCCTTAAATATCCAGGTTTGCCCATAGCTTTGCCCCCAAGAGACCTCCAAAAGGCCAGCCAATCAGAGGGAAGGGTTTGTGGAGCAGGGAGTCTTAAAGTGATGGCAGCTAAAAGAAAGCCTTTCAGACAGAGTCTGAAATAAGAGTTTTCTGTAACAGCAGTGTGGGGCAAAAGGGATTTTACAGCTGTATACTTATTTTATAAGGAGGAGCCAGATGGACAGCATTAAGCCTGGGAAAAGTAACAACACCCTCTCTTTCACCTAAAAGAGAATTCTCAATGTCTTGTTTGCCAATCGAGCTATTGACAGTTGGTGTGAGACCATACTACTTTCAAGGAGAGTTCAGTCATGTAATAACAATCCTTGTGTCCATTCCATCCAAAGCAACTTTGTTTGTTTTGTTCCGATTCAGGGGCAAAAATGATACAATTGTTGCAGTTACCACTTGGTTTATGTTCACTCAGCAAAAGTCTGTTCCAGTCATTCATTCATTCATTCAGATTCTTAACTGCTTTCCAGGGTAAAGAACAACAGCCATGGAGCATCAGCAGCATGTGTCGTAAGTTTGTGTTATCGCGTTCCTCTGGCTAATTTACCAGTGTTCGTTATATCATCAAAACATCCTTTTTTTTCAAGAGTCGAGACTGCGTCAGAAAAATAATGTGCTGAATGTAATAGTAGATAGGTTAGAAAGAGAAGAAAAGATATGTTATTAAATAGATTATTATAAAGAGATAATAGTTCTTCTGTCGTCTCTTCTTCTTCTGCTGTTGCTGATTCTTCGTCTTCTACCATTGTTTTGACTGCACAGTTGGCAACCAATCACATTACTGACCCCCCCCCCCCCCCCCCCCCCCCCCCCCCCCCCCCACCACCACCACCACCACCACTACAGTGTGAACCACAGTTATGAGTGATTTGTTTCAGTTGCTGAGCTGATTGTGTTCACACTGCAAAGGAACCACTACAGGGCTCAAACGGAAGCAAGCTGAGACTACCATATTTTGGCAATCCCCAAATGAGTAAAGTGTGAATACACCCTTTGATGTCGTTTACGAGGCTGTTGCCAGAACACAAACTCAACATTCTGAGGCACTCAGGAGATATCATGAGACTTTGAACACGTTACCCTCTCCTCCCACCTGACTGGATTTACAGAAAGTTGATTGTCCAACCAGAGAGAATTACTGTATGCCATGACCTTGTGTACTGAGGCAGCCTGCAACTACCCTCACAGTCAGGAGATGAACACCTGAGGCTGGTGAGGCTCTGTGGGACTGCTTTGAACGCACAGATTGAAGTGTGAAGATGAGAGCAGCATGGGCATCGACGGAATTTATTTCATGTTTTTTATGTTTGTTTTATGTGATTTCATCTGCCAAGCATCTGAATTTCCCTTCGGGGATTAATTAAGTACATTCTCTTCTCTTCTCTTTTAGATGTTTCCTTTAATGTTATCAACTAAAATCAGCTGAAATCTACCTTAATTTTCTGCTCCTAAAATAACTTTTTTAATTAGATAATTCTGCACACAAACATACTGATTTTGTCTCGAACAATTGGGACAACATCATTAAATCTAATAATATTCTGACTTTTTGCGAACAAAAACTTTCATTTTTCAGTGATCATTTAAAACTCTGTCATTGTCTGCTTTGTTAATGTAATATCTGTGGCTCACTCCAGCTCATGTGCTTTCACCTTTATAGTCTGTTCAAGTATTAAAAATGTGATATCTAAGAGAAAATACAGTAAGAAAGTACATTGATGCACTGACTGAAATACTTAAAATCAACTAACTTGGTAGCAGCGTTGCTTTGGTGGTGCTGAAGCCAGTGGTTGCTGTAGTCATGACTTGTTCAGTAGCTCCACCCCCAGCCCGCCTCCCAGTAGTCTGCAGAGCCTCTGTACTCTTCGTTGGCGTGCTGAGGGTGTAGGTGGTGGTGATGTCTTGGCCACGAGTTGTGGTGACTACCGGCGTGCCTGTGCTGGTTTCCACTTGCAGGGTGGTAGCATTGGTTTGGCTAGCAACCCCAGTCGAGGGCCCCTGGGTGTGACTGGGTGACAAGGGTTGAGTTGGGTGAGCAGCAGAGGTCTGTAGGGTTGGACTGGAGGTTGTGGTGTGGACTGTGGTGTAGTGGAAGATGGTCTCAGGGGATGATTCAGGTGCAGAGGTGCTGGTGGTGCTTCTGAAGCTGGAGGATGAGGTTTCAGGGAGAGGAGAGGTTGTGAAGGTGGGGGTGGAGGCAGTGGCTCTGAAAGAGTCTTCTTCTGTGTTCTGTGATCTATAAAAGAAAAAAAAGACTAAGTCACATCCCTGATAGACTCCAGACAACAAGACTAAGGGCCAATCCCAGTTGTACCCCTTAGCCCTTGGTTTTTGTGCGTTCACGTCCAGTGAAGAGGTATCCCACTTCTCCGTAAGGTTAAGGGGAAGGGCTACACAGCCCTTGATACTAAGACTAACCAGGGCCTCACTTGAAAGGAAGGGGTATGAGAAATTTCCCATGATATTCAAACTGCTGGTAATAATGATACTCATGTTTTACCAGATGTTGGTTTTATTTTAAAATCACTCATTTTAATGCTCTAGCTAATGCTGCTAAAGCTAATGATAGCATGATGCAGCACATCGTAGTGAAGTCTGTTTGCCGTGAATTTGTCACCTGAGTCTGATATCAGTTTATCATCACTTTGTAAAAATGTGTTCAGTTAAGAAGTCAAATATGGCGAGCTGTTTTAAAATTTAAAAGCTAAGTTTGACTAGACAAAATTACATTGTAGATAACTGTAAATGGAATTATGACCAGTCAAAATGGAACTGAAGACATCTCAAAATTGGAATAAGGGATAGTCACAATTCATGGACGAGGGTCTGTCAATGACAGTGAGACCTATCACTTTTATTTATGATCCAGCAGAGGGCAGTAGAGCCACTGATATCAACTTCACTGTCAAATCTTTTCAAGTTTAAAAAAAAAAACAAAAACCTCACAGCTGAGATAATATAAGAAAAAAAACATAACTAAAATAACTCTTTGGAAACCAAAAGGGAGGTGTTTGAATATTAGGGTCATGGGATTACTCCAATCCTAGGGTCTACATATCTTAAACACCTACTGTGTGTTGTTCTGCCTCTCTGTAGATTCAAAAAGCGTTACTCATGTGTTTGTTGTTGTTGTTGTTGTTGTTGTTGTTGTTGTTAACATTGCAATGTCCAACTCCTTATTTGATGAACGTTTATCTTTTCTATACTTACAGACTAAAAATAAAGCACATATAAGAGTGATTTCTAGATTAAATAGAACGATTTAAACAAATAATACAGACGTGCCAACAGAGTACGTTGGGATGAGGCTGCATTTTTGACCCAAGTCTCACAATTACTAAAGTAGATCCATAACACATTTTTTTTTCCATTTTTAAACCTTTTAATCAGTTTACAAATTAAATATCAGGAAGACAACAGTTTGAATTGCCTTTAATGTGTATTTATAAAGTAGATTTTTTCATTATTAATTTTATATTATTTACTCAGTTTGTATTCTGTTATGTTATTTTTCATTTTTTGATGGACCAAATATTTATTATAAACCACTGTGTAATTCTTTTTATGTATTTTTATTGAATATTTTGCATTTATTTTTTAAGTTTTTATTTAGAGTTTTGTGGGTTTTATTGCACAATTTAAGAGCAATAATTTCAAAATATAACTTTTTAATCCAAGTTGAAAATCCTTCACATTTCTCTCTAAACCATCATCTCTGTATCTTCTAAAGCATTTAATTTTTTAGAGGAATTTATAGAGCGCACCTTTGTGTAACAGTGACAGGTGTTGTCCTGAGGACGACCTCCGTATGCAGCGCTGGGGTTTCTGTTCCAGAGTTGTCCGGTCCAGATGTGCTGAAGCTGATTACAGGGGGCGCTGTAGTCAGACCCCAGCTCACACTGTGCTCTCCAGTCTGGGATGAAACCCCTTCAGTTCCCTCCTGGTTCTGGGTGCTCAGGTTGTGAGATCCAGAAGAAGACTCAGTGGAGGTTCTGATACTAGAGTCTGATCCCTGATCTGTCCCTGAGATACTGGTGAGACCCTGTGCTGGTGAGGTGAGAGGAGGAGGAGTTGAGGCAATCGACACATCTGATTGGTCTGTGCTGGGTTCTGTTGCTCTGAGAGACGGTGTTGACTCTGACGTGTCCTCTGACGTAGAATTGTGCTGAGGCTGGGTGGTGTTATAGTTTCTGTTTGAATTTTGGATCCCTCGAGGTCCTCCAGTCTCTGTAAAGGACTGGGTCATTTGCTGGTCGGTTGTGTCGCCACTGTCAGTCTGAGTGGAGGGGGCATTGTGGGTGTAGTCTTCAGTTTTAGGGTACGAATCCCAGGTGGAGGCAGGCTGATGAGAGTTGGAGTCATCTGTAAAGAAAGAGGAGGTGCTGTTGCTTAAAGAGGAGGTGACAGACAGAAGGTTCCTCTCTCCAGCTCGGGTGATGGAGGTGGAGGTGTAGGTGCTGAATCGCAGGGTGGTGTCTGGGCTGTTTCGCGGCAGTCTGGCTTCTTTTGTGGACACTGTGAATCGAGTCTCCTCTCTAGATTGAGCAGAGGAAGTGTCGGGCAGCTGGTCTGTGTTAAAGAAGTCCATGTAGTCTCTGCTGCTGCTGCTGCTGCTAGCGGCTTCAGTGGTGGCTACAACAAGGGTAGAGGAGAGGGGCTCAGTGGAGAGACTGATGGATTCCAGTAAAAGGCTGCTAGTTTCTGTGAAAGTCTGTGTCTGCTCAGTATCTGCAGGGAGGGAGAATATAAAGAATGTGTTATGATCATTACGTTTTATCAATTAAAGAAACAACCATGTTTTAAACAACCAAATTGTTTCTTTAAATTTTCTAGAAAACAGTTTTTTAAAGTGCATTTTAATATCACTTCAATATATGACCACCAGAGGGAGCTCAACATGCTGTTTCAGGCCTGTGAGCACATCAGAGAAAAGAGGAAGATACTGCCCAAAGTGCAAATGCCTGATGAAGACAATGCTTTTTGGGTGGAGGACAACCAGCAGCCAGGCTCATCTGCTCTAACAAAGGCATGAGGTCCTAAATGTGGCAGTGACTGTCTCCGATGGGAATTCAGCGCTTCCTTCCTAAAGCTGAGTGAGCACAAGGCCCTGCTAGAGTGTGTCACTGTGGATCTGGGTGTGTTTTCATGTTCTGTGGCTGTGGAGGTTTTGTCCTTTTTTAGCCTGGCTCAAAATTGCTGCAGACAATCGACACATAAATGTGTCAGAAAAGAATGCTGCAGAAGAATAGGGGTTGAAGGTTTGGATAAATATTATTTTGGAAGTCTGTCTTTGATGGTGCTCAGCAGAGACAGACGAGAACAGTTTGAGGAGAGCTGTGTGTCATATCTGTAATGATAAACATATTTTTTTTACCAGATATTGAGTCTCTTCAACAGGTCAATATGTCTGTACCTAAATGTTAAGGGTGTCCCAATCCGATATTAATACAGGATATTGGTCTGATATCAGCCAAAAAACTAATATCAGATTATATTGGCCTGCATCTAAAATCTCTGATATTAGCACTCCAATACAGGCAGTCCATTACAGACTCCGCTCCAGCACTTCTACTCAGATCCAGCACGCAGATCCCACCTGATTACAACAACAGCGTGTGCTAAGGTGCTAACAAAGGATCAAAGAGTAGGAGTGTTCTTTGATGAAGTCTGAAAAAGACGTTACAGCTGAGTGCAAAACTTGACCCATGGTGGCACAGAACTGGGGAAGTTTAACACAATTACACTTTAAACATTCTCCCAAGGCTTATTTGAGCCACAAAGAACTACAAATAGAGCTGAAAGTCACACAGTTTGTGCTGATATCGTATCGGATCGATATCGGTATCAGCCAATACTCATGGCTGCAATATCGGTATGGTATCGGAAGTGAAAAGGTTGCTTTTGGACACCCCTACTAAATGTCATTTTACTGACCTAACCTTCAACATGCTATATTTGAGGCTTATGTCGCCTCATCAAGTCAGTTCTATCACTTTCATAGTGCTGATTTCAATTCTAATATCCAGGAATTCGCAATATGGGATTTTTTGCTGATATCCAATATGCCGATATTTTACAACTCATTTGGCCAATTACTGATTACGATATTTTTTGCCACTCCTAATTGTAGAGATCATCAACTCCCTTTTCTATTGGAAGTAGTGGAAAGTATTATGGTACATATTCTTATCCCATTTGTTGTGTAACATGCATTTCTTGAGCAAAATAAGAAAAATACTTAATACTTGAAACTGTATATCTATTAACGACATTTTGTTTTGACATTATTTTGCTTTCAGACAAAATAATAATAAGAAATACATTCTCCTGCAGTACCTCATAGATTGCTGCTTAAATTCAAATTTAGCTTAAAACAGGAGCCCAATATGTGACTGCTCAATCTGAACTGTGCAAACAAAATCACAAGAAGTGTATATATATATATATATATGTATATATATATATATATATATGTATATATATATATATATATATATATATATATATATATATATATATATATATATATATATATATATATATATATATGCGGCTTTAGTCCTTAATCAGAACATAAATGAATAGGGCTCCATCTATACTACACAATTCTATGTGAAACAAACAATGTGTAATACAGAGGTGATGTGTAACCAATAAAAAAAATATGAAACATTAGCAAAAGCTTCAGTTTATGGTGCGGGGATCATTATTTTATTGGTTCATCACATCGATGGATATCGGCATGTTGGTCGATATCCAATATTTCATTTTAAAGCGATAACAATAACATGCTGATAATATCATGCTTCCTTACTAATATCTCCACTGGGTAACTATTTTTATCTACAGAGACTTGAGGTTTGGGTGCGGTAACAGCTTTTGATAGAAGAGGAAGAGGACTGTCCTGTACCTGCTAGCTCACTACTTCTTTCAACCTACCAGTTGTAGAAAGTGCTGGATCTTGGTTTAATTTGATGTACAATGTTAGAATCATAGACTGTATAATTAATGGACATGATCTCTGTAAAGTCACCCGTCTGTTTCTGAAACAGATTTTTGAAGCTAATCGGCTGGTGCAGCCATATTGGAAATGAGGCAGGTTTGAGTCTCCACACTAACAGCTATAGGGCGCCCGTCAGTCACAGCTGAGCTGTGCCTCCGATTGGGTGAACTGGTGATCTTAATACCATCTAAACTGCCGAGTTAGAAAAAAAATTCACCCCCTGTACAATGTGTGCCATTAGCCAAATTACTGATTTAGATGGGAGACATTTTTGTTACATTAACATACATTGTGTTACGACATAAATTGCAGTTTGCTGTGGCCAAAATTTAATCACGAATAGTACTATTTGTGTACCAGCGATTCCATGTAAATGATATGACTGGACTTGACTGAGCTTGCAAATTCTATACATTGACAGCTCTGAAAAAAACAATATCAGCTGTTGGGTTTTGGACTGTTTTCACATTCTATCCTGGCTTATTTCCACACTGCTGATATTGAGGTCATGTAGTTGTTAATGCTGAGCTAACAGACTGTCTCGTAATTGTTTGTTTGTGTCCCTAACATGAATCATCGGTTAAAAAGATTGGCTAATATTCCCAATCCCTAGCTAAAACTTATTGAATTTGTCCAGAATCATGCATTGTTTAATCCAAATACTAAACTGAAGGATGATAAAATGCATCTTAGAGAGCCTGAGAGACACAAGAGTTGGGTTATCATTTCAAGATACTGAGGAATGCAGCTTTAGATTACATGGCTAATGGTTATCTAATGTCTTAAAGGGAGATCTAAAAGTATCATTTGAGTAAGTAATGAAAAATCTCCCAGCTGGGTATTAAGTGTGCGTGAATGTGTTTGTGAATGTGTGCCTATCACTGGCCTGTCTCCAGATGCAAAGAGCTGGAAGAACAGCACTCTGAGGATGAGTGTTGGTGCTGGACGGCATCCTGACAGCTGACGCACAGCGACCAACAGCTATACCTTCCAGAAACCAACAGAGGGGAGAGTTCATCTGTGGAACAGCAGGTCCACCGGGAGTTTGTTTGGGGAACTGTCACACTCGACTCTTTCTCTCTCACTTCCCTTGCATGTGTCTCTCTTGCATTATTTCATTTTCTTTCTCTGAATAGAATCCGGGAAACAAAACTCAGGCTGGAACGTGGTGTTGGCAACAAGTGTTGGACACTCCCAGATTCTCAGCTGTTTATCGCTCTGCTGTCAGAGTTAACACAGTTCTAAGTTTCATCTTCTAGCATCTGCTGAATCTCTTAAAACACAGCAGCTTGCATATTAATTTGGTCAAGGGCAAAAAAAGTCAGGCATATTAATGAGGACAAACAGTGCTGTTAGATAACCCTGTGAAAGGAATGGTTGATGTTTTATTACTTTGTATCGTCCCATGCTGTTCTCAGTGAGCATGTTTAGCTGTGTTTATACGTTTCTGGGGTTTGTCCTCAAATAACTGTGATTACAAGTGAGAAGAAGTTGAAACGGGGTGGTGGTAATGAAGTAATAATCATTCTACTAGAAAATAATTTCTACGTCTGACCATTTTTTTTAACCTCACATTGTGGAATCAAACTCATTAGACAAACATCCTCTACTTCCATAGTGACGTTACCCTTTGCTGTTCAACTCAGAAGTTAAAAAATGTGTCCAGATCTCAGTACAACACTTGGCTTTTTTGTGTGTTTCAAAAAGTATTGAAAGGTTTATTCCGGGTTAACTGTTGGGTCTGGTATCTTTGACAGGTCGCAAATGATTAGAGCTTAAAGCCTAGCTCACACTACAGGATTTTAGAAATCTTTAAGATTCTGAAATCGGGTCGTTTCATACACATCACAGATTATTTTTTCTTAATTTTAAATGCTCACACTACAAGATTTAAAAATAATGACCAGCACACACTATAAGATTATCACATCAAGATTAGAGAGAGTGATGCACCACGTGATCTACGTCATCTCATAATGAAGTGAATGTAAACAAAAGCACCAAATTTCCTCAGTGAACACGAGTTGCATAATTGTTCCAATAAATATCAAACATGTTTGAAAATTATTGAGACGATCAGTTCACTGACTCAAAGGCTCCTCCTGATGTTTTTGTTTTATGTTAAATGTTGTCACTAGATGGTGCCCTTACTCAGTGTATTTTACAGTTCTGGAAAAGGTGGCAAAAAAGGTGTGTGTGTGTGGGCGTTGCGTCATTGCGTTGTTGTATCCATTGACTGTAAAAAAAAAAAAATGGATGTCATCTCGCTCGGCTCAAACTGAGGTCACCACAAAAACTGCTCCCCCTGGTGACTGGCTGCAGTATAGGTCAGAAACTCTGCCTCCCCATTCATTCTAAATGGGCTGTAAAAATTAACACACCTCGAAGAAATTTACAGCAGTATGCTGTAGTGATATTTAGATATAATTGGGCTGCAAAAGTCTTCTTTTTTTCTGAAAAGTTTCTTTTTCTTTAGTTATTAGATGTTAAAAACAGGGTTTTACATTTTGTTTAACGATGATTGACAGCTGCTGTTCTTGTGTAGTTTTTTCAGGAATAGTAAAAAACATCAGGAAAGGAGAGTTAAGAAGAGATTAAACTGTTGAAAGAAAAAAATGAAATATATATTTTGTCACCTGCATCCACTGATCCCTCATAGTCTCTTCTGTACAGACCCTAGCTGCACAGTGGCGGCTCCTGTGACAGAGGTTTTTTTAGCTTCAAAACTGTACAATGGTTCAAGGATAAGCTACGCTGTCCATTCTATACAGTCCATGTGGCAGACACGATACCTGCAGTTATGTTTCATATCAAATGTTTAATGTCTACAGCCAGCAGCACCTCACTCGTCTCATGTTTTGTGCTTTTTTAATTTTTTTTGTTTATGTTTGCCTCCTTATGAGATGACATCTCTCTGGTCTGATAATCTTGATGTGATAATCCTGTAGTGTGTTCTGGTCATTATTTTTAAATCTTGAAGTGTGTGAAAGTTTAAGATTTAAGAGAAGATAATCTGTGAAGATTCTTCTTGTGTGTGTGATACAACCCGGTTTCAGAACCTTTTAAGGTTTTTAACATCTTGTGGTGTGAGCCACAAAATGATGATTCATGAGAGATACAAACAGGTTGTACGTGTCAAAGCATAATCACTGTAATTTCTGAATTTCTGAAAGTTCTTCGTTCATATCCTCACAGCTTCAATCTCTCTTTCCTCTCTCAAACTGCCGCTTAGGTTCAGTGAGCTGAGCAAACCCAATTGAATTTCCTGTGAGACAGCAGTGTGCTAAAACCCTCAATTTGAGGGATAAACTTATATCTCTGTGGTAGCAAAATGGGGCTGCAGATTCTTCTTTGTGAACAAAATATGTTACCATCACAATCATTTTTTTTACATATCTGCTTCTCTCCATGAGCACATACCTGTTTTGGATGATTTTTGAGTTTTATACATTTATATTCTGGTCATGTTCTCATGAGGGATGACTTTTGATTACTGAATAAGGGCTCATGGGTATATTGTCATATGACCAGCAGACAGCATTTGCAAAGCATCTGAAAGCTGTCTGATTTTGCCATTTAAGAACAAAAAACTCTTATTAACATAAAAATAATCCAAATGACAAGAAAGCACAAGTACCAGTAGCGAGCAAACAGGTGCGACTGATACAGGAGAGAAACCCAGAGACTTCTGCAGCATCAGAGAGTGCTGGAGGGTACTTTTAGTGACTATCAGGGACACCTGGTGCAAATATTTTGTCAGCTGAGCTAATTAAGAAGTACTTTTTGAGACAACAGCAATACTATGCTAACGGCTAACAGAAAACTACCTCACTTCTTCAAAAACTAGGAGCCGAAATAGTGAGGATGAGAGTTCAAAGGAGAAAAGGATGATGCAAAGACTGCCTCACTCGATCTATTTATAGATTTATTTATTAAGAATCAGTTGTAATGTGTTTGTTTTTTATTAAATACTCTGTTTGTCTGATGTGTTTTTTAAGTATATATAGCTGAGCTGTATTTTAGTCTTGACTACTAATATACCATCAGAAATGTCTACATTGTCTGACAATTTACATGACTACAAATCAGATCTCAGCCTGGTTACTTAATTTCATCAGCCAGACACCTGAATTTTCCTTCGGGGATTAATAAACTACATGCTGAATACAGGATGAGTTTTACTTAAACCAAAAGAAAATGGGTATTAAATGACAAACTGTTTGAACTGTATTTTTGACCAAATTAACTGCAGAACTCAAGTTTTAACGTGGAAATAATTGGACTATAACATACACCAACCGCCTATCTACATACAGCGCAGATTACTGTGAAATAAAACGGTCAGCATAAATTTAAACATGTTTTGCAAGCTATGAACTTAATGAAAATACAATTTAAGTAAAAGAAAATGATTTGCATCCCTTTACTGAAGGAAACAAATCAAATAGAGCAATGCACTTGTTTCTTTTGGAGCCCAAGTGATGCAGTTTGAGTCCAAGTCTTTACCAAGACATTATTCTCTCTGTATGAAGCTGTAGGCTGATAAAAAGTTACTTCTATCCTGCACAAATTATTGTATCAAGTGATGTTACAGCAGCCAGTTGTTTACAGTTGTACTCTCAATTTGTCGAACTTCTTGTACATATGAGTGTGATTTAGTGTTGTTATAGATGTCAGAAGTCTAACTGGTTATAACAGCACTCTTACCGAAGCGTTCAGCAGCAGCAGTCTCAGTCTCAGCGCTGCGTGTGAGCAGGATGTTCCTCTGTGATGGTGATAAACTCTCGCTGGAGTAAGCAGTTGAAGTTGCATTGTTTTCCACCTTACTAAGTTCATCTGTTGCGGTAGAAATATCTAATCCTGCCGTCACCGGATCCGTGCTGTTGCTATCGGGGGTCCATGCACCGAGGGGCCCCGGTAAACCCACAAGGAGGACCGATAGAGACAATCCGAGGACGTGATTCAAAAACCACGTTTCCATGATTTACAAGACCCCAAAACGGTCGCCGATAGTTTCCGTAAAGTCGAGTAGAGGCCGGGGAGTCTCCCGGGGACACCATGAGAGGAGCACTCCGGCTAAAAGTGAAATTTCACTAGAATTGAATAAATCCTGGTAGAGGTCCGGGGGAGGTCCGCTGCTCGGACGGCGGGTAACGAAGATAACAGAGCGGAGGCAACTGCCTGTTATCACAGCAGAGCCCGGGCTCCTCCTCCGACACACACACACACACACACACACACACACACACACACACACACACACACACACACACACACACACACACACACACACACACACAGCAGAGCACAGCGCGCGCAGTGGTTTTCTATCCTGTACTGTTATTTAACCCAGGGGGCCTCTGTTGCCTTCAGGTGTAGCAGGAAGTCCTGCAATTTAAAAAATCTGGAAATGTTTCTGCTCCTGTCATGGAGATTATGCGCTTTACTGCTAAATCCTCTCATCACATGTCTGTCGAGTTCCGATCACTTCATAGTAGAAGAGTTTTTGTCGTGAAATACATTTTGTTGTTGTTGTTGTTGTTGTTTTCCTTGAATTGTCAGTGTTATAATAGAGGTCATAGAGGTCTGATGCAAATAAATACATTTTAAAAATGTAGATTGGCTAACCCTGCTCAGGGATTTTGTCTGTACATTGCCAGACGAAATACCTGAGAGTTTCCCTCCTCGTGTTAAACTATACTGGACTGTCAGTACTAAAAAACCTGAAAGTAACTCTAAAGAAAATGAACAGCCATTAAAATCAGTGAGACTATATGTAAACAGCAGGGGCGGCCTTATGGGTAAACCCAATGGTCCAGCCCCACCCACTTTTCAACGGGCCCACCCTAAACTTTTCTTGAGAAAAAAAATAAATAAATAAAAGAATTAAAAATATATATATATCTATATATATATATATCTATATAATAATAATAATAATAATAATAATAATAATAATAATAATAATAACAATAACAATAATAATAATAATTATTATTATTATTATTATTATTATTATTATTATTATTATTATTATTATTATTATTATTTTAATCAGTTTAAAATGAACGCTGAAATTTTGTCACTTTGTTATTGTTTGAGAGATGGGGTACACCCTGGACTGGACGCCAGTCAATCGCAGGGCATGAAACATTGAGCTTTCTGATATACCGATCGGACAAAAGAATGATTTTGGGAAAGACTGTAGATTTTTGTTTTTTATTTAATGTTTAATTTGATGTTGCCACTCTTGCAGCCTGTATTAAGGTTTGCATTAGAGTGCTACTCTTTGGTTAGTGGAGGCTCACAGGTAGATCCGCCCGTAATAAAAACAGAATCAGATATTTAAGGAGCAAAAAGCAACTAAATCCACTTTAAAACCATGCATATTAACAGCAGTACATCAGTCAGTTGTTTTTGTTAATTTCAATAGACTTCTTTTAACTTTTGTAATTAAAGGCCAAGCCAAAATTTGTTTGGCCCACCCAAACTGAAATCCTGGCTCCATCCCTGGTAAACAAGTTTAACTGCAGAGTGTCTCACTTGCAAAATTTGACCATGAAGCAATAGTCAGATGTACCAGACCACTAAAATGATGTCATATGATAGAGCACAGAAGGTTTGCCCATCCTTTGTACCCTCAGGATGGGAAAAAAACAGACATAAGAGCGTTTTGATAACCCTCAGGTTTAAATAATCGTGCAAGTGTGATTAAATTTCCTTAGTCAACAAAATGTGATGCAGTGTCATGGTGATGGCTTTATGTGCTGGTTTCAGATTAACTCTACCACAGCCTAAGCCTGTCAAAGTGATCCATAACAAACACGGTGCATTTTTTGTAGCGACAAATCCAGATGGCAGTTTTAATATGTGAAAATTGCTCAAAGTGCAGGAAGGACTCATGTTTCTTCTGTGCACTATTCTTTTCTTTTTCTCAGTACTGGCAAAGTCATTCTTGGAAAAGACAATCACAAGGAAACAGGTACCAGTATGAGACCTTCAGCTCTGAGAACCACATGGCAGGAGGAAGTGGTTTCTAGAGCTTTGTATTTCAGAGGAGAACAGTGACTCCTCTAACTCTCTACCACAAAATCCACCTGAAATCATATTTTGTACAAACTACGCTAGAATAACATTCAGTTAAATCTTTAAGTCCATCAAAAATAAAGAAAACGGATGAGTTAACTTTTAATTAGATTTATTTTAATAGAAGATTAATTGACATAAATAATAAAGATCTATGTAAAGAAAATCAGAATGAGGCAGATGATGTGTTTGCAGGCTTTCAGCTGTTGTACCTAACAAAGACATGTTGAATATGGTCAGTGAAGTGCAGGCTGTACCATCTTGTCAGCTCTGATAAATGAGGATTGGTGATGGCGGTGACGAGAGGCAAAGTCAGCGTTTTCCTCTGTCAGCTGCTTGGTTTTCAGGCCGACCCCCATCAGAGAGGGTGTGACCACCATCTCCTCCTGGAGAAGTCCTTTAGTCCTGGAAGATGAGTTTGCAGTACAGAAATTACAACCCCCAATTCCAATGAATTTTGGAATGCAATTAATTTCAAATCCTGTTAATCTATATTCAGTTGAATACACTACAAAGACAAAATATTTATTGTTCAAACTGGTAAAATTTACTTTTTTTTTATTTATTTATTTATTTTTTCGCAAATATGCACTCATTCTGAATTTGATGCCTGCAACACGTTCCAATAAAGCTGGGACAGGGTCAACAAAAGACTGGGAAAGTTGAGGAATGCTAAAAAAAAACAAAACAAAAAAACACCTGCTTGGAACGTTCCACAGGTGAACAGGTTCATTGGAAACAGGTGAGTGTCATGATTGGGTATAAAAGGAGAATCCCTGAAATGCTGAGTCGTTCACAAGCAAGGATGGGGAGAGGTTTACCGCTTTATGAACAACTGTGTGAGCAAATAGTCCAACGGTTTAAGAACAATGTTTCTCAATGAACAACTGCAAAGAATTGATGGATTTGATCATCTACAGTCCATAATATCATCAAAAGATTCAGAGAATCTGAAGAAATCTCTGCACGTAAGCAGCAAGGCTGAAAAACAACATTGAATGCCCGTGACCTTTGACCCCTCAGGCAGCACTGCATTAAAAACCAACATCATCGTGTAAAGGATTTTACCACGTGGGCTCAGGAAGACTTCAGAAAACCATTGTCAGTTAACACAGTTCATCACTACATCTACAAGTGCAAGTTCAAACTCTACCATGCAAAGACAAAGACTTATATCAACAACACCCAGAAACACCGCCGGCTTCTCTGGACCCGAGCTCATCTGAGATGGACTGACGCAAAGTGGAAAAGTGTGCTGTGGTCTGACGAGTCCACATTTCAAATTGATTTCAGAAATCATGGACGTGGTGTCCTCCAGGCCAAAGAGGAAAAGGACAATCTGGATTGTTATCAGGTCAAAGTCTCAAAGCCAGCATCTGTGATGGTATGGGGGTGTGTTAGTGCCCATGGCATGGCTAACTTGACCATCTGTGAAGGCTCCATTAATGCTGAAAGGTACATACAGGTTTTGGAGCAACATATGCTGCCATCCAAGCCACGTCTTTTTCAGGGACGTCCCTGCTTATTTCAGCAAGACAATGACAGAGACACATTCTGCACGTGTTACAACAGTGTGGCTTCATAGTAAAAGAGTGCAGGTACTAGACTGGCCTGCCTGCAGTCCAGACCTGTCTCCCATTGAAAATGTGTGGAGCATTATGAAGCGCACAAATAATTCCACCTCCAAAGCTTCAACAATTAGTGTCCTCAGTTCACAAACACTTATTGAGTGTTGTTAAAAGGAAAGGTGATGGAACACAGTGGGAAACATGACCCTGACCCTTCAGGAATCAAATTCAAAATGAGTGAATATTTGCAAAACAATAAAGTTTATCAGTTTGAACAATAAATATCTTGCTTTGTAGAGTATTCAGTTGAGTATAGGTTAAACAGGATTTACAACTCATTTTATTCTGTTTTTATTTATGTTTTACACAACACATCCCAACTCCATTGGAATTGGGGTTTGTATTATTTATTGATTTTAAAAAAGTACATCTCTGGTTATAGTTTCACAGAGAACAAAAACTGATCACAGTACAGTACCTGCAAATGCTTTTCAGTGTTGATTTTAGCCATGTCAAAAAGCTGAATCGGGCTGCAATACCTGCAAATAAAGCAAAATCATTAACTGGTGCATCAAGAGATTTGCCTCATGGATTTTATTTTTTCATAGCAAGTCATATCAAGTCTCCAAAAGCACACAGATTTCCTCAACCACCTGTGGCACAAGTGTTTAACACTTGCTGGCCTCGTGCTCACAAATGTTTTGAGTCAGACAGCTAAGGCATGCAGCAATGAGGTAAGCAAAGCACAGCAGCTGCCAGCCTGGAATTCAAAATGACCACAAGTGAAACTTCCACCAGTGTGCATTACCAAGGCCCATAACGGCTCAACGCAGGGTGACCAAATCTACAAACACAAATTGAGAGTGCTTTTGTTGAACACAATAAATCCTCTTAAGAGACCATAAATACATCCTGGTTAGATACACCCCAAACATAAAAAAAAGCTTTAATAAAGCTATGATCTGACTTGATGAGGCAGAGAAAAAGTATTATCTGTTCATAGCACAAAATACCTCAGAGTCCAGAGATGGTTTGGTTCAGATATCAGGCAGTATGACCCATATCTGATGGAAGTCAAACTGGATATTGTCTGACTGCAGCTTCATAAAGATCCTATTTGTGACCTTTTAGAATTACAGCACATGTAATTCAGATTTTCCCCAGAACGCCAAACACTGTACATTCCTGATTTCAGCTCAGAATTCTGAGATATCTGCACATGGTGTGTTCTATTACAGGAATCCTGTTCTGTAATTGTCCTGATAAAAATCAAATTAATCTCCATTTAAGCTCAGGATGTGACTCAGGCTCCAACAGACCTGGAAAAAAAATCTCTGGGTTCTTGAGGTTTTGCACAGTGATTGCTTCCAAGATCAGTGCTGAAAAGATTTGAATAAATAAAGCAACTGCTAACAAATACAATTATTAAAGATGCTGTGAGGACTGTCTGTTTGAAGTGGATCGCAGCGACACCTTTTGGCTGGAATCACGCACACACTGTCCTGATGACATGACTCTTAACTGGGCGTGTGTTTGTTTTGGAAATGAATGGAGATCAGATCTTCTTTTTAACACTACTTTTCTTTGTTCAAGACAAGTTTTTACCAGATACAACGCGACAAGGTAATGTATTTATCAACAGTTACACAGCATCGCTGTTTGAAACATGACAACAAGCAAACTTTGTCAGATTGTACTTTGGTTTAGTAGCCGGACATATTTAGTGCCTGAGTGTCTGAGATGTATCAGTAGGCTAACGTGAAACGTTAGTGAATCCTTATGACCTGCTCATCTACCAATCAGAGCTAACGTAACCTCACTCTTCATTTTATTGACAGACTCACAAGTTTGATCAGATCACTGCAGAATAACTGCTGCATGTGGGCTGGACTGAATGAATGAATGAATGCTCCATCACTCATCTGTTTAGCTTTTATCTGCTCTTCTGAACTTTTTCTGTCTGACAGTTCAGCTCCAGTGCCCACCTACTAAATTAACACAGAAATAGTTTTCAGCAGAGAATAAACACAGATCTCTCTTCTCACTACTAAACTTCATCAGCCGGCATGGTGTTGTCATAGAGACTTCAAAGTGCCGTAAATCAATCCGGTCCTGTCCGACCCGATCGGGAAGCTAAGAAATAGCATTTAGAAATAACCTATATTGTTTCTGATAATCTCATTTTAAATTGTGGGTTAGGATTATGCAGATATCTAGAAGTGAGACTTTTTCATGATCACTTAGAAAGTCCTCACAGACCCTTTAAAGAAAGTGAAAAAAAAATTCCAGATTTATTAAAGGTAAACTCAAATGTTTCAAACTGATTTATATTTATATAATAATAATTATAGTCTAAAGCTCAAAACTTGAAAAAACACACACCAAATTAAATGTTTTATTTTGAGATGGAGACAAATACTCTAGGTTAGTACACACAAATATAATCAGAGAGAATGACTGCTGTAAGGTCATTATTAAAAAGGCTGACTGCTGGCAGACTGATGTAACAAGAAATACCGTCAGGAAGTTGACTGGTTAGAAAAACTTTGGAGAAAAATGTGAAAAAGCAACAGAGAAGACAGCTTTGCAAATCTGTCTTTTCCTGGATATTTTGTCACCCTTAGTGGACAGTGTCATGCAGAGGAGTTGTGTCTCTAAATGGAAGTCACCTGAAGGTAGTCCAGGATTTGTTTTTCCAATGTAGAGGTAGAGCAGCAAGGCGATGACTATGTTTGCTAAGGCGTAGACCCACTGGATCACAAACATGATGAATATGGAGGTTATTGCCTGAAAGAAACGAGATGAAATATTTGCATCATTCATCAAACCCTGTTAAGAAAAATGAAGGCAATGGAAAAAGAAGAGATGATGTAAAATATGGAATATGTTACCAACCCCTAAAAGAGCAACCCAGTGGTTGCAGAACTTTGCATAGACCGAGTCCTGCATGGGTTTAATTTCAATGTAGTGGTGCTCTATTTTCCCATCTGCACCTAATAAAAGAGTCATGATGATTAACCTTGAATAACCTTCATGACATTTCATTCAGCTGGATTGAATAGCTGGAAATGATCACCTGCACTGTGACTGTGCTGGTAAGTGGAGATGTCCTGCTCCACATTATGTATTTTAGTGCAACTTTTAGCTTCTTGTTCAGTCACCATGCCTCCATCCGCAGCCTCAGCTTTCTCTTGTGCAGAAGCTGCATTTATCTCCACATCATTTTCTCCTGAGAACATGTTGCTGTTGACGTCAAAGCCGAAGCTGTCCAACAGTTTCTGCTTGGTTGTTACATAAGTCTTTCTTCCCCTGTCTGCACTGTTTCGCTTTTGCTTGGAGGGGGTCCCCTTCGTTCCGGCATCAACGTTTGACAGGGGGGGAAATATCTGGTCCATGTCTTTGGTGAACTCTAACAGAGTTCCTTTACCCTGCATGTTCCCACCTCCACTTCCATAGTTTGGAACAGTGTTTGCACTCAGAGAGTTTGAGCTCTGCCTGGTAGACCTGGAGGGGTGTCTGTGTTTAGACAGAAGAGTGTCCTTCTGGTCTTTCGTCTGCAGCTGGAAAGTCATGGCAACACTGAAGAAGGAGTAGTCGATGAAGCTGTAGGTGAGCATGAAGTTGATGCTTACAATGGGAGCCAGCACGTTGACTTGGCCGATGAAGATGAAGGCCATGGTCAGCAGGCTGGTGAGGCAGATGGCTGCTACTGGAGTCTTGTTTGGACCTTTCTGTGAGACAGGGTCAAAAGCATAGATCATGATAGGCATAACATGACAGTCTCATACAAGGGTGTCCAATTTCTTTCAAAGAGGGCTACATTTGGTTTTGTAAAAATGACCAAGGACTAACTGGGAAAGTAACATGAGCACTCCATTTGTTAACTCTTTCTCTACTTGATTTCTCAAAGCAATTAGTCATGAACAGCATGTGACGGTGTTAACAGTGTTAACTGGCAGCTTAACACAGCTCAAGTGGCAGCTTGTTGCAGTGGTTCTCTCTTAGTTGTTTTTTTCTTCTTTATTCTTCGTATTTTGAGCTTGTCATTCCTTTTATGTCTTCCCTTATGTGTCCCTTTATGTCATTTGTTGGCCATGGACACCAACCTGGTAACATTTGCAGTGGTGTTTTTGTCTGCAGATCCTACATGTAACCATGGTCGCATCATTTATGCACAAGATTTCAGGTGTTAGCAGCCTGTAGTATGTCAATGCTAACTGGTGCTAGGCCCGATGTCTCCCGCAAGCTGAGGAGAAAGAGGAGACGACTGGCACTGCTGTGCTAGCTAGGAAGAAACCAGTGGCGATTGCTCTAAGACTGCAAGGGAAGCTCAGCTTCCTCTTAAATGTCCCCCCAAAAAAGTGGTGATATGTTCTGCTGGGTGTACATTTCATTGCCTAAATATGCGCTAGAATACCTTCATCTTTTGTTCTGAATCAGCTACTTATCACAGGTAACTGGTGCCACTTCCTTCTCATTCATCCCCGCAGCGTCTCAGCGCTTTAACACAGTCGGACGCTGAGCGTCTTCAGACTTCAACAGTGTAGGGTAGAGTGGGTTGTTCCAATGTGGAAACTGGACGGTCATTGGATAAACGCTGGGCTTTGTCCCGCCCATCAGACGCTCAGCGTCTCTGGGGGTCTATGAGGCAGTGGGCTGGCCTGGACGCTCAGCTTCTGCATGATGACTGGATGATCTTTCTGAGGCTGAATCCCTTTTTGATTGACAGTGAAATGAGCCAATCAGCGATCTTGAAGTAAAACTCTCTGCCGGAGACTTTCTAACTTCTACATTCAGTTGTTCTGGACTGATCCGGAGGCTTTATCGATCCCCAGCGAATTTACCTTTCTTAAAAACGACGAGCATTGTGTTCAAAGATTTCACCAACAAGCAGCTACAGCTGCAGGTGTAGAGAGGAGCTTCTCCTGTTTAAAGCGGCTCAAGTCTTATACCCGCAACACAATGGGCCAAGGCCGTTTAAGCAGTCTAGCTCTGCTGGCCATTGAAAGAACACTGGTAAAATCCCTGGAAAAGACACCTAGTTGGTACGACAGGGTCACAGATCATTTCCTTGAAAAGGAACAGAGGATAGAATTTACGTTTAAATAGATAAACAAATTTATGATGTAGGCCAGAAAAAAATTGAGCTTCCCCTCCTTGACTGACCAGCAGCCGCCACTGGAAGAAACCAACCTGTCCTTCCATCCATCGTTATGGAAGATCTATCTCCGATAAGACTGACGAGCTAGCAATGCTAACCCAGCACCAGAAGGAATACCAGCAGAATAGCATTATGCTATTCACAGAGACATGGCTAATGGAGCTAAAAACCTCTCATGAAGGCCACATGGAAGGTTTTCACCTGCTGTGAACAACAGGATACAGGAGAGCAAGTCTCAACAAACTGGTGTGGAAGACCAGCTCAGTCTTGGACCCTCTGGAACCTGTGGCGGTGGAGGCTGACTCAAGAATTATGGCCAAGTCGTCATCTCTAATGGAAAATGTTTTCTAGCTGACACTTGTTATATTATTGTATATATTCTTGAAATTTTTGCATCATACACTTTCTTGCATTGCTGCTGTGAATTTCCCCATTGTGGGATGAATAAAAGAGTATCTTGCCTTATCTTAAAAACCTGTCCTTCAATTGTCTCTTTAACCAGATGGTATGTGGTCACTTTTCTGCTGTCTCTCGGTGTCTTTCAGAGTACTCTGCTTCTTCTCCAAAAATAAATAAAAATTTTCATTTTCATTTCATTCTTCTTTTTAAATTTTTTTTGGCCAATGGGCTTGTTTTTCAATTGTTGTCAGACATACATGGCAACCCTGGCTAGCTTGAAAGATGGAGCAGTACACGTTTACATTCAGCGGCTGGAAATATGTCTGTTACTTTAGTTTTGTTGAGAGGAAAGAGGACAGCAGCATCGTTGTCAAGTTTCAACTTTGTCCCAGTACTGGGTCTCTTTCACCTTAGATCAACTTAAACTGGACTTCAAAAACTGTCTTTTGTCTTCATTTGAACTGGACATGTATTTCAGATAATCTGTAACTTTGATGCGTTCATAGGCTGAAGGAAAAAATGCACCTGCTGGCAATTTAACATGTGATGTTGACACAGAGGCCTTTTTTTTAGTAATGGGCCCAACACTGCTTGGAACATACCTGGTCTAATGTTTCTTTTGGAAACACATACATCAGGAGTTAAATAACAGGAGATTAAAATGACTTTATTGATAGGACTTGTGCTCACTAAATTTTTATGTAAACTAAATCAGAAACTGACAGACAAAGCTGAAAAAAGAAAAGCTTTCATATCAGTGTTTAGAGATTCAGATGTGATAGGAATGTTAAGTCTCATATCAGTCACCTTTTTCTAAATTTTGCAAGACTAACCACGAGCCGTTTCACTTTTGCCTCATTTCCATACACCTCTGCATAAAATTGACACAAATTCTGCCTATAATTTTGTCTGTACAGGAGCATGTTCAAGTGTTTTGTCAACCATAGCTCAGCAGATTCAAAACATATGAGAAGCCCAATATGAATTAAATCCAGATGAAATACTGTTGCTTGTTTCCTTACTTTAAGCTCAATCTGATGATGTAAAAATATACTACATACAAATGAAACACCATGTGTAACAAGAGGCCAAACACTCTTCCAACAACAGCCCTTTCCTCAAAACGGATCCACTGTTTTAACATATGCTTCATTAAGCAGCTTGCTCTCACTTCCTAGGTCCAATCACACAGTTTAAAGAGCGCTGATGTGTGCCTGGCGGGCCTCCAGAGCGCACAGCGGAGCTGCACCCTGCCTGTCGCCCTTCCTGCGTTTGTTCTGAAGCTTTGATTTGGGCCAAGATGTCTAGGGCCTCATTCCAGCCTGCTGAGAGAGGTCAGACGCTGCTGCCATCCAGGGTAGTCTGAGGAAAAGTGGGGCGGGTCAGGGTCAGGACTGCAGTGTATGAGTATGTGTGTGTACGTGCGAGTGGAGCAGTGAAAAGAAGTCGTTGAGCTGAGAGGCAGTTAATCCACTCACTTCTATGGAGTGGAAGCTGCACTCCATTGTTAAGAGGGCCTGTCACTGTTTCCTGTCAAGCACACTGTATACATCTCATAGTCCAGATAAAACCTTCACTGTCTATAAGGTCAGGTAGGAACGCAGAGAATGGATTACTGCAGATTAATAAAAGGTGTCAAAGTAAGTTTGTCTAACAAGTACAGAAGCAGTACAATATGTGCATCCAAATTTACCTGGATTGGTTTACTTTGGTATTTACTTTACTGCAAATGAACAGCTGTAAAGCTAATGTAGCTGTTTCAACAGTCATAACACAATCAGTTAGGGTTAGTCAGAAGTGTTCATTCTGCAGGTGCGTGACATCACAGGTAGATTAACAAACTACATTCACATCACGGAGACTCCAGCTGATTTTCCTTTTTGCATCCCTGCCTTTATGCCGCCACCATTCACCCACCCACCCCTCGTCCAAGAAAGGCCAAAGCAGGGATGACCCTCTCCTGGGCGATGCACTGGAGGATCCTGGGTGCTCCGTACAGGCCGCCCATGCAGGAAGCCAGGGAGGAGATGTAGAGGCCCAGCAGAAAGAGGAAACCCACCAAGGAGACCTGGAGGAAGAAGGAAAACAAACAGTGGGTGGAAGGGGATGGGGTGGGGTGGTGAGCTCACAACAGCTACACCCAGATCAGTTCCGCTGCGGCCAGCCCCTTATGAAAACAATGAGAACTAACCACTGATGAAGGAGTCAAGGATTTAGAGAAGTCTTTGATTAGGAGCCTTAATGCTCATGATATAAAAGAAGATGGGGTGTTATGAGTTTGTATTTAAATTATATCAATTACAGTTTGAATTTTTTTTTTTTTTTTTTTTTTTGTTGGGGGGGGGGGGGGCCGTGTAGCCAACACACTTCATCCCACAAGGAATCACTTTAACTCTGTAGGGCTGAACCCAAAGTCTTTGATAGCTTTTTTTGTTTTCTTGTATTGGTGTAGGAATCTAACCTGAGCCCCAGACCCAGTCTGCCTAACCTCATCTATCCACATGGAGCTGATGATGTCAAACCACCATCGAACAGATCTGCAATATACACAGTGAGGATGCTGTAGCATTACAGGTGAAACTCAAAAAATTAGAATATCGTGCAAAAGTTCATTCCTATCAGCAATTTAGCTTCAGAGGTGAAACTGATATGTGATATAAACTCATAACATGCAAAGTGAGCTATGTCAAGCCTTTATTGGTTATAATCATGATGATCATGGCTTATGGTTTTTGAAAACCCCAAATTGAAATCGTAGAAAATTAGAATATTGTGAAAAGGTTCAATACTGTGGGCTCAAAGTGTCACACGCTCATAAGCTAATTAATCCAAAACACATGTGAAGGGTTTCTGAGCCTTTAAATAGTCTCTCAGTCTGGTTCAGTAGAATTCACAACCATGGGGGAGACTTCTGACCTGACAGTTGTGCAGAAAACCATCATTGACACCCTTCACAAGGAGGGAAAGCCTCAAAAGGTAATTGCAAGAGAAGTGCTGTATCAAAGCACATTAACAGAAAGTTAACTGGAAGGAAAAGTGTGGGAGAAAAATGTGCACAAGCCACAGGGATGACCGGAGTCTGGAGAGGATTGTCAGGAAAAAGTCATTTAGAAGTCTGGGGGAACTTCACAAGAAGTGGACCAAGGCTGGAGTTAGTACATCAAGAACCACCACAACAGAGGGATGCTGGAAATGGGCTTCAAACGTCTTATCAAGCCGCTCCTCAACAACAAACAACGTCAGAAGTGTCTTACCTGGGCTAAAGAAAAAAAGAACTGGTCTGTTGCTCAGTGGTCCAAAGTCCTCTTTTCCGATGAGAGCACCCTGCACTGAGGCAGTAATTCATGCAAAAGGGGCTCAAACCATTACCAAGTAAGTACATATGAAAGATTAAACTTTTCAGAGGGCCAGTATTTCTCTATTTAAAATCCCCCCTCTACTGATTGTATGTAATATTTTAATTTTCTCAGATTTTTAATTCGAGGTTTTCATAAGCTGTAAGCCATAATAATCAAAATTATAATAAATGAAGGCTTGAAATATCTTGAGTTGCATGTTATGAGCCTATGTCATATATTAGTTTCACCTTGTAAATCTAATTGCTGGAATAAACGAACCTTTACAATATTCTAATTTTTTGAGTTTCACCTGTATCTGTATGAAGCCTGAGCACCTTGCCATGAGAGGAAGCCAACAGTTTTAAAAACACTAAAGTTATTCATAAAATTGAAGGCAAGAAATGTGTTGATAAAGTATGGCTGTATGTTAAAATCAGATTTTTTTTCAAAGTTATTTTTTCAGGCTTTTTATGCCTTTAATGAGAGAGAATAGGACAGTGGATAGAGGAGGAAACAGGGAGAGAGTGGTGAGTGACATGCAGGAAAGTTGTCACAGGCTAGACTTGAACCCGGGTTGCCTGCTCAAGGGCTTTCACCAAATGGAGCGCAACCTTAACCCCGAGGCCATCTGTGCTCCAAAAATCAACTTTTTATAGGCTCTGTGAGGACTCTCTGTTTGAAGCGGATTACAGCGACACCTTTTGGCTGGAATCATGCGCTCACTGTCATGATGACATGACTCTTAACAAGGTGTGTGTTTGTTTTGGAAATGAATGGAGATCAGATCTTCTTTTAACACTACTTTTCTTTGTTCAAGACAACTTTTTACTGAATATGACGCAAAAAGGTAAGGTATTTACCAAAAGTTACACAGCGCTGTTGCTTGAAACATGACAATAAGCAAACTTTGTCAGTTTGTACTGCCCAATAGTCAACTATTTAAGTGCCTCTAGCAGCTCAGTGTCTGACATATCTGTAGGCTAACGTGTAACATTGGCTAATCCTCCTTATGACCTGCTCATCTACCAATCAGAGCTAACTTAACCTCACCCTTCATTTTATTGACAGACTCTCAAGTTTGATCAGATCACTGCAGAATAACTGCTGCATGTGGGCTGGAATGAACATGATCACAAACAGTTTAACTCGGTGTTTAACCTTTAGCTCATGTTATAGCCTTTAGTCTGCACTCTATCACTCTCCCATTTAGCTTTCTTCTGCTCGTCATGCCTTTTTCTGTCCATCAGTTCACCTCCAGTGTCCACCGCCACTACAAATTTAATCCAAAAAAACATTTTCAGCAGAGAAAAATAAACACAGATCTCTCTTCTCACTACTAAACTTCATCAGCCAGTGTTGTCATAGAGACTTCGGTGTGCTGTAAATCAATTTGGTCCTGTCCAACCTGGGAAGCTGAGAAATAGCATTTAGAAATAACCTATACTGGTGCTGATAATCTCATTTCAAGTTGTGGATTAGGATCAGGCAGATATCTAGAAATTAGACTTTTTCAAGATCACTCAGAAAGTCCTCCCAATCCCTTAAATCTGTTACTAACTTTTGGCATTGGAATTCTTCTGGTTGTAAATGATGTTTACAACCAGTTTCCAGGTCAAATACTAAAAAATCTTGATATATTTTTCCCATAAAGCCCCCTAATGGATAACATTTTGCTAATAGGTGAGGTTTATTTCATCAGTCTGTGACGAAGGCACAAGTATGTTTGACGACACTGTTTGAAACAGAAAACAAACAGAGAATTCATGTGACATTTACTGTGAATAAATATGTCAGTAATCAAACATGGCCCTCTTTGAATAAAAGGTTCCTGCCTCAGACACCAAGTTACAAAAACAGAAATGTTAAGATGGTAAGAATGGTAAGTTTTGTAGTTTTGTATAAATCTGATTTGTAATATAATTTCCAAACACCGTTAGAAAAATGATAAACATCTCAGTAGTTTTACAACCTTGGACACAGCTGTCCACTATCTGAGGCTCTAAAAGTAGATTGTCATCATTTCCATTCAAGTGAAAAATAGAGACAGTTCAAAAGGTCAGGAACAAACCTACAGCCAGAACCTGAACTAACCACACAGCAACCCAGCGACAGTGTGAACCACCATGGGTAATCCCCTCTCCTCAGCTCCTTTGTCTAACTGGGTAAGACGGAAACAGAAAGAGGAGTTCACCTTTTCTGCTATCAAGAAGTCATAGCGCAGAGCTTCTCTGGTGCAGATGGCCCCCAGGAGGAAGACAAAAACCAGATACAGGAACCACCTGAGGGTCAGCAAGAGTACAACAAGAAGTGTTATTAACTGCAGCTTTCACACTATTAATAGAAGAATATTATCATAACAGCTCAAGGAGTGAGTGTCAGACAGTCAGGCTGAGAGTGTGTGTGTGTGTGTGTAGTGAAGGGGGAAAGAGATGCCCTTTGAAGGGAGAACTGTTCTGATCTGAGCAGCACCACAAGGCCACAGAAAACTATCAGGAGAGTCCCTGAAGTGGTGATTCATGGCTCTACAGAGAGTTCAAGGGATTTAATCTGAAAACTTGTAGCTTGATGTTTATCAAACTGATTTTTTGTTGTTGTTTTTTTTCATGGAGGATTACGTAAGAAAAGTGTCTAACGATGCCTGTTATTCACGTTTGTCAGAGCTTGGCTCATTCAGGCGTAGCACAAAAAAGAGCACTATACTCGTTTTCACTGGAGTCTGTTTGGTGCATCTGTATATGTATGTGTGTGTGTGTGTGTGTGTGTGTGTGTGTGTGTGTGTGTGTGTGTGTGTGTGTGTGTGTGTGTGTGTGTGTTGTTAGAGTGTTTTCATACGAGGTGAAGACAGCTGCTAGTGTTCCCACGGGTATGTTGTGTTCAGGCCTCTGAAGGTCTGGGCTCATGTTGAAGCCTGCCATAACCCCTATGCACACACGCATGCACGCACACACACACACATACACACACACACACACACACACACACACACACACACACACACACACACACACACACACACACAGTCAAAACAGATACAAACCACTAAAATGTACACAACGAACTGTGCACTACAACGTGTATTTTTGTGCTGCCCGAAACAAAGAATGGGTTTGGTTGTTGAGACACCACATTCCCAATGCAAACTGTGCACATGTTTGTTAAAGAGCCGCAGGTGAGATCAAACAGAGATGATGGGTGCTAACCTCACCTGTAGCAGCAGGAAAGAAGACTCCAAAGACTGTGAAGAAGTTTTCTCCTGGGCTGTAATCTGGCATCGTGTTACTGCTGAGCAGGCCGGATGAATAACCGATGAAGCCGTGTTCTGAGAGAGCAGACAAAACCAAGAAGAGGTCATTTGTGGACCTGATGCCAGGAGAACCAAAATGCCTCCAGAGAAATTTTTTATGGAGTTTGATCAAGCTGAGGATTTATACATTTGTTCAAACAACACAGCAAAAATTAAAAGCTACGCAAGCGTATAAGTTATTATTTTTTTAATTCTCTGATTTCGTTTTACATGAGCCACATTCACCTGGCAAGTTCAGAAAATCTCTTTTATTTCAAGATATTAAAAGCTGCTGGCCCATCTCCAACCTCCCCTTTCTGTCAAAAATCCTGAAACATGTTGTCGCCCATCAATTCAACACCCATCCCACCAATAAGATTCACTTTGAACCATTTCAATCCGGCTTCAGTCACCAGCACAGTGCACTCTTCAAAATCACAAATAACGTCCTGTCCTCCAGTTCTGGCCACCTCAACGTTCTTATCCTCCTCGATCTCATTGCTGCATTTGGTACAATAAACCACACTGTTCTTCTCTCCTGCCTGGAACATACTGTCAACATTATTGGAACTGCAGTCTCATGGCTGAGATCCTACCTCACTGACCATCAACAATTCATTCATATCAACAACTGCAACTCAAACCCTGCTCCTCTGGCTCAAGGCGTTCCCCAGGGTTTGGTGCTTGGTCCCCTACCGTTGATCATATACTTGCTCCCACTTGGTAAAATCATCCGTCAACATGGCCTCATTTCCATTGTTACGCTGATGACATCCATCTCTACATTTCAACCAAATCCATAACCTCTGAAAGACATTCCACAATCACTAACTGCCTCACTGAAATAAAAACTTGGATACATCACAATTCATTATCACTCAACTACAATACATCTGACCTTATACTCATGGGCTCCAAGTCCCTCACAAACCCAATTCAGAGTTTCAGTCTCACACTCAATGATTCAACTCTGTCTCCTGCACCTCACATTCGTAACCCTGGAACAGTTTTTGACAGCAACCTTTCCTTTTATCACCACTCACAAAAACAGCCTTCTTCCATCTTAAAAATAAAGCCCGCCTCCGTCCTTCCTCTCTTTCTCTGCCATGTATTCAACCCGCTTAGACTACTGCAACAGCATCCTCTATGATACATCTTCCAAAATCCTCCATAAATTACAAAATACATCCAGAACTCTGCTGCACGCCTCCTCACCTGCACTCACTCCCGTGACCACATCACCCCTGTCCTCCAACATTTACATTGGCCCCCTGTCCCTTAACGCATACAGTTTAAAATTCTCCTCCTCACCCACAAAGCCCTCCACCACCATCACACTCCTTCCTGTAATCTGTGCTCCTTACACACCAACCTCCTGTCTCCACCTCACAGGACCAAACGACAAACCTGGGGAGACGGAGCTTCTCCATAACTGCCCCCACCTTCTGGAGTTCACTCTCCACTCATATCATATCATATATGAATAAAATGTATTATTATTATTATTATTAGCCATAAAAACACAGGGGTTAGGACCATAAAAAACATAAAAGGACAGAAATCACACAACTCTCATGCTGATTTAAAAGCCAAAGAATAAAAATGCGCTTTACGATGCCATTTAAATGTCTGTAGGGTGGGGGATGTTTTTATTTTGAGTTGCAGTTTGTTCCACAACTTGCGAGTCACCACAGAGAAAGCTTGATCACCTCAGATTTTTGGGATGATGAGGTGAAGGTGATCAGCAGACCTCAAGGACCACAAGGGAGTGTAGCTATTTAAAAGGTCAGAGATGGAGTGCAGATAGCCTATTGCTTAAGGTCACGTTCCATAAGGCAAAAGCCATTGAGAGGGCAGCCAGAGTTCAGGTCTGGTCTGTGGCGACTTTCCTGCATATCACTCCCTGCTCTCACCCTGCTTCCTACTCTATCCACTGTCCTGTCCTCTCTCATTAAAGGCATAAAAGGCCAGAAAAAAAGATGTACCAGGGGGCTGGTCCATTTAAAGATTTAAAAACAAACAATGAAATTTTAAAATAAACTGTAAAGTGAACAGGAAGCCAGTGGAGGGACGCCAGGATCGGGGTGATGTGGTCATGTTTTCATGTACCTGTTAAAAGATGAGCAGCAGCATTTAGGACTAACTGTAAGTGTGTTGGAAAGCCTGATTAACACCAATGTAGAGAGAATTCCAGTAGTCCAACCGTGCAGAAATAAAAGCATAAATAACTTGCTCAAAGTCGTTAAAAGATAAAAATTGAATTTAAAATTATTTAATTTATTTGTTGATCCACAACATGCTGCTTTACAGTGAGTTTTGTGAAGTTTTTACACTCTCGAGGGTTTGACCACTATGCAGTAGGTCCCCAATTGGAGATGCTGAAACTTAATATGGTTTACTATTAAGGTTTGATGAAAAACAACATTATATCACTTCGTTTAATGATGACACCATGTTGCTCATGACCAAAAGTTTTATTTTCCTCCAACTCAAACAAAAGATGCAGATTTCTTCAACCACTGTCAGCAATATAATAGCCAGAAGACATCTGATAACTTTATCTTTTATCTAAATAACTGCCAAAGAAAACAGTCAGAGTCAGGACAGGTCAGTTCAGTCTGGGCCAGTCTGGGGAGAATCTGTCCTGCAATGGCGGGTCCATTTAAACCACATGGTCTGAAGGGCCCGCCCATGTTACAGCACCGGACATTTCCCCCTCAGTTATCTTGCGATGGGAAAGAATGTGTTCTTTCAGATTAATGACATGTTTATCCAAAAGGAAGTCACCACCCTTTTCAGAAGCTCGGCAGCTTCCAAGTTTAAAAGAAAGAAAGAGAGCGAGCGAGAGAGGGAGACAGAGAGTGAGGGAAGAGAGAGAGAGAGAGAGCAAGAATGCAGAGAACTTTTTTCTTTTGTTTTGAGTGAGAAGCCAAAACCATAAGGGCTGGATCTCTGCATATTTCAAAAGCATGTGATATTTTTGTAATATGAATTATAAAGTCTTTTAAAAGCAGCATCAAACTGATCCAGAAGCCCAAACCCTGGTCCACTCAGTGACCTACTGAGACCGCCCTCTGTCCAAACAACTGGACTTTAACAAATCCAAGGCAGTCAGTGTCCGTGTCTTCTCCCTGGGCTCCCCACCCATATTACAACATCACACCCCAACATCCACTCTCTTGAGTATCAGCTGAGGGCGTTCACACGTTTGCAAAGCAAAACCGTTTCTATGAGCACAAATTCGACATACTGAGAGTTTCAAACTGAAGAATTATCGAGAGAAACTGCAAATAAAGGTTTTACAATGAAACAAAAAATACAAATTGTATTATATTTTTGAATTTATGATGAAAAAAAACCCCAATGCAAGTGCTTAAAACAAAAAAAATTCCCAGCCAGCAACAATTTGAAAATTTTTTAACCCTTAAAAGCCTGACCCATCAAGGAAGTCAGAAAATTCTATTTTTTTAAATTAAGATGTTTATTAACTCTTTGACAAAATCCACAAAAAATATTGCCATATCATTTTGTTTGTGATATATTTTTGTATCATATTTGATACATTAGGTGGTTTCGGCATTTGTTTTCTCACAAAAGTGTTGATTTTTGAAACAAGCCTCAGCTGACAGTAAAGGTATGACAATCATAACCCACTTGTTTTCCTTAATCAGATGAACAACAGTAACCAGCGCCTGATGCATTGGGCCCTCTAGCCCAGGGTTACAACTTGGCTTTTCATGAATCTCCAATCTTTTAATTACATGAATTCTGGAGTATATAAAAAAATGGATGGATTGGGGGGGGGTCCACTCTTATTTAAGCCTGGTTGATGAGTTTTTGACTTTGGTTCTATTGTTTTGTCTGTGGTTGTGTTTTCTTATCCTGCTTAGTTTGTAAGGATTGTTTTCTCTTTCTCCACCTTTACCCAGTTTTAATTACTTTTTTTTGTCCTGAATACCCCTGCGTATTGTCAGGTTGTAACAGGATAGAAAACATTTTTTTAATTGAATTTTTTAAAAATATTTATTATGATGACATTACATTACACATTATATTACATTAGGCAATACAGGGTTAAATTTCATTTGAGCATCAGTTTTTTTAATAAAAGTGTGGTTGCAAAATATTAATTTTCATGTGATGTGTTTTCTATACACTACTTCAGTAAAATACAGGGTTTAAATTCTTCTCAAACAAAGTTCTACTTTTTAAAAAATGTAAACAGAACACCAACTTCTTTGGAATGGGGGATGTAAGTATGATTATTCAAAGATTTATTTCAGCTCAACACTTGCACTGCGTACAAAACTCAGAATTTGTTTGCCACAGCTGAAAATGTGCAGTCGATTTACACAAGGCCTCTCCCTCCATTTGACGAAACTCTGACTCTCCCACCTTAACAGTGCTGTGAAACTGCTGTGCAATGGGAACAGTGCAGGGTGTGATGTTAAAGAGGCAGGGCAGGTCCCACTGGGAGGACTGGGAACTATATATTACAGTGTGGATCACAGGGAGAGAGTCTGAGGCGGTCTCTGGAGGAGCAGCAGGCCTAAGATCTCTGTTTCCGGCTTTCTCTCTTTGTCATTTACCAAAAATGTGGGTGAGTCTGGTTAACACCCTAAACCCCAGACCCAGCAAACACATAATGACTTCCTGTTCTGTAGGGAATAGGCTGCAGCCAAAGGGATTGGGTAATGTGTGTCAGATTGTATAATCTGTGCACCACAATTAGAAAGTTTTCAGTTTGAATTCTTTGAAGAAATATAGTAAAATCATCTATTTCATCCTCAGTGTCCATTGGGAGGCATTTTTCTTTCTAGCTGTGCTCATAAAGCACAAAGCACACGTCCAAGAAGTCTAAATATGCTGCACACATGCTGCTTTTCCAAATCTAACAACACCTGTCACAGAGCTGCAGGAAAGACTTGTCATAGTCAATCATTTTAACAGATCCTTGAGGCTGAGTTCTGAGAAAACCAGGTCAGAGCATTTTTACTAAAGTGGGTGGATGACTGCTACTTCATGCCTTGACTGTGATGTGATGAAAGCATGAAACTCAAGAGAGCAAAATGATATTTAAGTTGTTAGAATTTTAACGTTTGTCAAAGTGCTTTCAGTAGCTGACCTCAGCTCTTTTATTTTGCTAATTGATTATTGAGTTAATCAACCAATCATTACGCGCTAACTTAAATCTCACAGCAGAGATCCTTTACTCACTCCTAGCTAAAATTATTACATCATATTTACACTTTTGCTGTGGAAATGATGCAACATGCTGTCTGAAAGCTAACTGCAGAAATGACTCCTCGCCCAGCGATGTGTAATCTATCTGTGACTTTCGGGGCTACTTTTCCTGCAGGATGTACGACAGGCGGCTGTGCAGGCTAATCTGGGCTGTTTCAACCAGTTGGAGGACCTGTTGGTTCCCTGCCAACCATGAGGTCACCACATCTCACACAGCAGCTTTTAATTGGAAAAACCTGGAGATATTATGACTGCTTCTCCCATAATCCTTTAGGAGTGCAAACAGGGCTGACTACTGTACTATAAAAAGATGTAAGATTAGAGGTTGTTTTTGTTTCTGTTGGACTCAGATTGAGCTGGATATAAGGCTTCATCTTCAAAACTGGATACTGCCAAATGTGAGACAAGTTCCCCAGGTTCAGCTTGTGCATAAGCGTATGTGTATGTAAATGGTTCTTTGAATTCACTGGGAAAAATGAAGGGAACTATGTATGTGCCTTCAAAGCCCTATTTGAATAGACTTCTCTCTTCCCCCTGGACAGGAAGTGGATAATCAGTGAGAACAGGAAATGTGGGGAAGGACTTCCTGAAGGCCAGCAAAGAATACAATCTACTCCTCTCAAAAGAGCAACACTTCCTCATAAAAAAAAGGAATAAAATTCCCTTTACACTCACCACCAACTTTAGTCTTTGCTTAAACCATGAGGGAAGAAAAGAAGAATTTAACAGAGGTTTGTGGGGCCAAAAGAAAAAAAACTCTTAATCTATTAAACAGGCAAACATTTAAGACAAAGCAAAAGAACAAATGGATTCTAAATGTTGTTACAGGTCTAAAGTAGCCCTGTATACTTATAGTCTCAGCTGCAAAGCACTCACATTAAGTATGTGTGATGTTATAGCGACACCTTGTGGCTGGAACATGTTACATACTGGTACAAACAGTCCTGTTCAATGATTTCAAAAAACTTTAACTTTTAACCCTTTTGCACTTTTTAAATACCAAGGAACATGAAGTCTGATTAATTCTTAACCCTTTAATGTACCATCCAAGAAAAAAAAATTACTAACTTTTTTTGTATTTTTTATGTTTTTGGAGCACTAAGATCAGAAACTACAAAATTCAGAAAATTATTTCAAGCTGTTGAGACGACCCAATCAAGTTGCACCGATCCGGTACTGGTGTTGGGTATCAACCTGATCGAGCCCCTGGATCGGTTATTGGTAGGAAAGGGCTGATCTGGGGTGCCGATCTAGGCAACCAGCTCTATGCCCTCTTTTTACTGGCGCTCTGGTATTTTGTACTGGAGTTTTTGTTGTCACTTAAAGAACTTAATACAAAGGCAAAATTATGATTAAATCAAACAGGGTTTTTTTGCACTGTTTTGTCACTTTGTTTACAGTATGTGGTTACAAACAGCTGTGTAATGCAGTTTGTTCTGGAATGTTCCCTCTGATGCACTTGCTTTGTTTTTTGCTGCATTACAGGTCTACAGGAGAGAAAAGTTAATCATTGAATATTAATTTCTGTAAGTTCTTTAGCATCGTTTTTATGAAACTGCCAGTGAACTGTAAAAACTTTAAAGCTTAAATAAATATTAACTTCAGTAATTCCATATGCATAAGTTTTTGAGCATAAAATCACAGTAAATTACTGGAAATTCCTGTGATATTACAGTATGCATCTGTGAAATTACAGCATCTAGTTGTTTATACATTACAACAATGGCCTGCACTGTAAAAAAAAAAAAGGTACAAAAAAAGAAAAGAAAATACCTAAATTACTGACAGAAAATTCCATACAAATATGGTACAATGTACCATATCAAAATCACAGATTTTTCTGTATTGCCTTTTTACAGGAATTTTATCCTTTTTGTCTCAATTCACACGTTGCATTGTGCATTGCATTAACGCAATTTCATTCCAACATTTGAGAACAAAAAGCATAACACTTCAAAGTCTATGAATAAATCATCAAATCTGATAAAAGTTATTCAAATGCTGAGCCACAGAAAAAGGAAAATGGATTAGAATCATAAAAGAAACATGAAAGAAACATATTGTAACCCTAATTTCTGGGGAAAGACTCATTTTGATACAACAGCTCCTCCACATGCACATAAACTGTAGGCTTCTGGAGTATACCATCCCCCTATAGAGAGTACTAAAAATACCAAAAATGGACCTTGGACTTATTTATTGGACTTTTAAGTGCACAACGTGAAACACATTAACTTAAAATTGACTTTTTCAATATCTGTCCGCCTTTTTCCTTCTTGTCTGTATTATATAATACATGTACATAAATTAAAAATATACTTCAAAAAACAAAAAGTGCTGAAAATCTACAAAATAATAAGAGCAAAATAATAGAAGAGAGGACAGCCTGCTAGAATAAAACAGCTAGAAAATAAAACGTCAGCAAACTCCTACCAAACAACATAAACAGTGACCTACGGTTTAAGGCAGCAAAATGAGGACTGGTAATGTAAATGTGTTGGTAATGAGAGGTAGAAGTTAAGGAATGTGCCACATATCCTAGCACACGTTTAAGCCAGTTACTTACACCACTACAGCATACCATTCACTCTGGAAGGCAGTGCATTGCTTTGTGCAGATGGAGCCGAGTCGGGAGAGGATGGAGTGGATCAAACCATTTGTAGGCAAGGGGTGCTGTGACACTTTTTTAGCTTGTTAAAAAAAAGTTATACAGAAAAAAATCTCAAATTCTAGGGGTGCTGAGAATTTTTTGACTAATTCAGCAGTTAAGTCAATCAGAGGCACAGCTCAGCTCCTGTGACGGACAGGCGTCTTATAGCTGTTACTGTTAAGACTCAAAGCCCGCCTCATTTCCAATATGGCCACGCTGGCCCATTTGCTTCAAAAATCTGTTTCAGGAACAGACGGATGACGTCGCAGAGAGAATATGTCCATAATTTACACAGTCTATGGTACATCCTGACATTTCAGTTTTTTATATCCAAAGAGATTGCCTGATAGAGCATTTTTTAGAAATAAATCAGCATTTCGTTTGGTCCATTCTTTATTTTCAGAGGTTTAAGGAGCAAAATTTATAATGTTTATTAAGAATAAATCTGGAACTAATTGACTTTTTATTTTTACAGCTTCTGAAAAAAACACTTCCATATAATCTACATATGGTTTTTAAAAAAAGTTAATTAAAGGTTTATTTGGGCTTTAATGAATTTGTGGCAGTGAAAAACTATTTTAAGCCTAGAGGTGACAAGTTTTAACAGCATTTCTTTCACATCACTGCACTTCTTTCTCACAGACGTCTATTGTTTATGTTGTAATTGTAGTTGTAATGCTAACTCATTCCAGTAGGTGATGGTAATTTACCTACCCACATAGACAAACAGTATTAACGCTGTGCATCTTGGGAAACAGTATGCCAGGTAGACTGGTCCAATGCATTCTGAGAAATTTTCCCGGATCAGTAGGATATCTGGGAATTTTTGGCATACTGCCCACTACATACTGAATTTCAGCCAAAACAGTAGGAGCTGCTAGTGTAGCAGGCGGTTTATTAATTAGTTTAACCTGTGTCTGATTACAGTCTGTTGAACTTTAAACACATTTTTAAGGTCATGTGCCGCCAACATGCCATCACTCCACTTTCCTCATTCAATCCCCCCACCCTCTTTACTGTATATTTGTGTGCTCCAGTCTTACCTGGGTCCAGGTGAGTGAAGGTGCCAATAACAAAGTCTAGTGTGGAGACAGCGAGCACAGCCAGTAGCAGCAGTTGCAGCCGGACGATCCATTTGACACCAGCCAGGTTGATTCCAAGCAGCGCCAGCAGCACTGCGATGGACAAAGCCTGCACGGCCCACTTGCTCTGTAAATAGAGGAGCTGTGCCACAGACTCAGAGAAACCTGTGATGTACATGGCTCCAGCTACGCACTGTGAGAAAGGAGGAGGTGTGACGAAAAAGACAATTTAGAAGAAGGTGAAAGAAATCTATATGGTGTTGCTGAGCTGTGTCACAAGCAACAAACTCTGATTAGAATGCTAATGTTAGCTCCCATATTGATACCCACCTGTCCAAACACATAAAGGAGGCCCATTGTGCCTCCAATCCTGCCTCCAAGGACTGTGGAGATCATGGAGTAGATTCCTCCACTCCCAACACCACAGTGTTCACCCACTCCGATCCCTGACATCACTGTCACTAAAGCAACCAGCACCACCAAGGAGACCAGAAACATCCCGAGCGGTACGCCCGTGTTCCCCTGAAAGAGGAGTCACAGTATAAACAATGCACTGGAGTAAATTTACTTTAATATGACACCAGGCCAATGGATGCTCTCTTTAGCTCATTAGTCATCATCCCATAGGCTCAGACAGAGGAACTTCTATGCAAAAAACAAGCACACAGATTTTTCAATCCATCACCACCCCTCAGTTTCAACTCTGAGTAGACTGTTCTCTGTCGGGCCATGCATGCTTTTATCACCAGTCGTATAGAATACTGTACTGTCCTGCTTTCTGGTCTTTCCAAGAAAAATATTTCAGGTTTACTATTACAACAAATTCCAGCAGCACGTGTCCTAACTAAGACCAGGAGGCAGGCCCGCACTACTTCGGTTTTAGAATCATTGCATTGGCTCCCTGTGTGTTTTAGGATTGATTTTAAGGTTCTGCTACTTGTTTTTTGATGTTCTAATGGTCTTTGGTTTTGGCAGCAGGCTCCTAGTCAGGACATACACTCACGGCAAGGCATTTTTCCACTGTTACGACCCGCCATCTATGGAGCAGTCTGCCAGATGCCCTCAGGGCCGCATAGGATGTTTGTATTTTTAAGAGCAGGCTCGAGACCAACTTCTTCAGCTTAGCTTTTGGTTGATATCTATTTATCTTATCTCTATTTATTCTAGCAGCTTAGGCTTCTTATTTCATATTTATTCATATCTCCCTGTATTATTTTATGATCTGTATTATTCATACTTTAGTTTTTATATTTTTATCCTTTTATCATTTTTAGGACCCCCAATGTTTCCTCTGGGGGAGCCTTCTGCACTAGGAGTGTTGGTTGGCTGTGGTTGTAGGGGCCTGTCACATGGGGTCCTAATGGAGGCTGGTGTGTACTACATCTCTCCACTGGCCCCTTTGTCCGTGTCCTGAGGCCGACTCTCTGCTCCTGGAGCAGACGGCTCCTCTAATGGTGCTTTCTCAACTGGTTCATCTGTACTCAGTCTCATGTACATTAATGTGTGTGTACAGGTGTGTGGGTGTCTGTAAAGCACTTTGTGTTACATCTTTTTGTGCAACCCCCAATTCTAATGAAGTTTGAACGTTGTGTAAAACGTGAATGAAATCAGAATATAATGATTTGCAAATCCTGTTTAACCTATATTCAATTGAATACACTACAAAGACAAGATATTTATTGTTCAAACTGATAAACTTTATTGTTTTTCAAATATTCACTCATTTTGAGTTTGATGGCTGCAACATGTTCCTAAAAAGCTGGGACAGGGTCATGTTTCCACTGTGTTCCATCACCTTTCCTTTTAACAACACTCAATAAGTGTTTGTGAACTGAGGACACTAATTGTTGAAGCTTTGGAGGTGGAATTCTTTACCATTCTTGATTGATGAACAACTTCAGTTGATCAACAGTCCGGGGTCTCTGTTGTCATATTTTGTGCTTCATAATGCTCCACACATTTTCATTGCGAGACAGGTCTGGACTGCAGGCAGGCCAGTCTAGTACCTGCACTCTTTTCCTACGAAGCCACGCTGTTGTAACATGTGCAGAATGTGTCTTGTCATTGTCTTGCTGAAATAAGCAGGGACGTCCCTGAAAAAGACGTGGCTTGGATGGCAGCATATGTTGGTTTTCAGTCTTGCTGCTTACGTGCAGAGATTTCTCCAGATTCTCTGAGTCTTTTGATGATATTATGGACTGTAGATGATGAAATACATCAATTCTTTGCAATTGTACACTGAGAAACATTGTTCTTAAACTGTTGGACTGTTTGCTCACGCAGTTGTTCACAAAGTGGTGAATCTCGCCCCATCCTTGACTGTGAACGACTGAGCCTTTCAGGGATGCTCCTTTTATACCCAATCATGACTCTCACCTGTTTCCAATGAACCTGTTCACCTGTGGAATGTTCCAAACAGGTGTTTTTGGAGCATTTCTCAACTTTCTGAGGATTTGTTGCTCCTGTCCCAGCTTTTTTGGAACATGTAGCAGGCCTCAAATTCTAAATGAGTGAATTTTTATAAAAAACAATAAAGTTGATCAGTTTGAACAATAAATATCTCGTCTTTGTAGTGTATTCAATTGAATATAGGCTTAAAAGATTTGCAAATCATTGTGTTCCATTTTTATTTAAGTTTTACACAATGTCCCATCTCTGTTTGTATGAAAATTGCTTTATAAATAAAGTTTGACTGATTGACTGATTGAATAGATAGTTCAGTCTTTCTGTTTGCATGTCTTCACATTTTTCTTTCTTAGTTATGTAAACAATAAGGATGCTGAATTAATTTCAAATGCCTATCAAGCCTGAGCAAACATCCACTTTTTACTTTTGCACCTTGAATCATAAGAGACTGACAGGAAATCCTGTCTCCGACACAGGAAACTATGTCAAGCTAAACCCACGAAAACATGACAATCAAAATGATTGTGTCTTTGTAGCAGTGTCATGTTGTGACACACGTCACGTCAAAGTGTTTGGGATCAGCATAATTAATGATCATAGCTGCCAAAAATGAAAAAAGCAAAAGCTGACAGCTGATGACTGTGACAACAGAGGCGCACAAAGAACACAGACATAACCAGATCTGTAACAAGATATTTTGCATAAGAGTCAAAATAAACAAATAATGCAGGGCTCTGGCAGTCATTTGAAATGCCATGAAAAGATGTTCATGAACTTATGTATAGCAGGCCACAGACACAATCTTTTAAAGGTTTTAGAGTTTCAGACACTGAGGTAAACTTGTCTTTTACTAACCACCAGATAGCCGGTACGTAGGAACAGGACCACACCAAAGATGTTGATCATGCAGGTGGTGAAAACTCCATCCCAGGTACCAAAGAGCACCGGTTCCCACACGAACAGATTGATCCTCCACCATGGCTGGCTGGATTGCAGGAAGCCCTGACCAAAGACAAAGTTACTGAAATGTAAAAGCAACCAAAATAAAACTGCAGAAAATGTTCACCTGTGCACTGAAACGTAATTTATTTGCATCTGTTTCATAAAAATATCATAAAGTACAATATTAAAGCCGGACAACAGATGAGTGGACTTCACTTTATTCTTTTGGAGCATTGATACATCAAATCCTTCTGACAACACCGGCTGCGTCTGCATTGCAGCTCCTGCGCTCCGGCTGCATGTACAGACAGAGGTGTTGTGCCAATGTGGTTATCCCCGACGGAAATTGTTTCCCCTGGCCGCGGGAGCGCGCATGCATTCAGCAACGGTGGAGCAACAGTAATGCGCTTGATTTCATCACAGTAAATTAAAACTAAAAGAAATAACATTAATTTATTTTTTTTTAATTGTTTACGAGATTTTGCAACATAGCCCACCTTCAAAATAATTTATTTCGTCGCACTGAACGGAAAAGACAAGGTAATATTTTCCTCATGTGATTTGACATATAACACGCTGTAATTCAAGTCCTCGTTGTGGTTTGTTGGATTCATTAAATGTCTATTAACAGTTCATAATCACAGAGGCTATAGATTAGTATCTTAAATATACATCAAATGAAAAAAAAATTGAGGGCCAGTATTCATGTCTATTTTGAGGAGGGGATAAATTCTGGCAGACGAGAAAAGGGTCTGAAATTATGCGTTCCCCCTCTGTTTATGTCCACAAGACAAAGAAGTTGTTCACAATCACAGAGTTTATACAGTAGTATCTAAAGTAATTATAGAATAAAACACTTGATGGTCGGGATTCTTCTACTTTTGTGCATTTGGAGTAAAGTTATAAACTCAATAAAAGACAGAAAACAATCACAGTAATCTTGATTTTGACATCGACGTTTAATTAATCCAACAAACCACAGCAAGGACTTGAATAACAGCGTGTTATATGTCACCAGTTCGTCCAATCACACGTGGAAAAAAAATTATTTCGAAGGTGGGCCATGTTGCAAAACCATGTAGATAATTACAAAACCAAAAACAATGTAGTTTTTATTAGTTTTAATTTACTGCGATGAAATCGAGCGCATTACTGTTCCCCTATGAACTCATGCGCGCTCCCGCGGCCAGGGGAAACAACTTTATCAGGCATAAATTGGCACCACACCTGTCAGCCGCAGGACAGACAGTCAGCAAGAGTCGCGAGACGAATTCCCGCGCTTCCCTCTCCATAAATAATCTTCTAATAATTCATGTTGCGCTGTAAAACCTCAAACCCTTTGACTCCTGGCATGTCTTCACTCATTGCGACGTTTTCTTTCAATGGTAAAGCTCAACATGATCTAGTTTTGACACAGTTTGTTTTGTTTTGAAAGTCTCAGGCTCTTTTTAGGTAGTTTCCGGGCACCCCGTGTACTTCCTGCCACGCTCGACCTTCTCTACTCTGACTTAACGCGTCACAGCTCCGGCATCCAGGATAAATAGGATGGCTGTGCATTAGCTGCGACCTGCCGGACCAGCCACGCAAAACAGAACAAAACAGATCTAGAGTAAGTTGATGCATTGACTTGAATGGAAACCTGTCTGATCCGGTGCTGTGACGGAGCGGAGACGGACTGGATATGCATCTGGTGTATTTCAGGCTGAATATCACAACACAAACATATTAAATTTACCTTATAGCTGCAGTTTTCTCCTGGTCTAAACTTCTTTGACCCAGATTGGTCAAACAAAAAATCCTACCTGTGCATCTTCATGGAACAGGTCGTGGATATGAGAGTTGGTCTCTGTATCCATGGCTCCTCTGTTTAAGAGTCTTGTTCCATCACCTTTCTGGTCACAGGTGTGCACGGTCCAGCGTATTGGCGCGGCTTCCACTGCAGCCATCAGGAGGAGACAGTCTTGTTATGCTTCCACGGGTGGCCTTATTTGCTCTCTGTTAACTAAAGGTTGCATGTAAAACGAAAACATGAAAGAGTTCAGCGTTTGATGTGTGAGCTCAGCTCAGAGCGCATCAGTTTACTTTGCCGGAGAAGTCTGAGTTTGGTTAACAGCCGACAGTAGTCCCGCCTATCCCGGTCAAAAAGCAACAGGTGCAACTCGAGGACACCCGGATGTGACTAGGTGTGCTGGGTAGATGCCAGTCATAAGCTGAGTGCAAAGCAGGCAGATCTCCTAAGAGCTTAGTAAAACAATAAATCCGTTTGGACGTGTTTTTTTTTTTTTTTTTTTTTTTCTCAGGATGGTTCACTTTTCACTGTCTGACTTGGACTTTTAAAGTTACTGAAGCTGTACTTTGCTCCAGTAAGGTCTATGTCTGACCACACTGCACAGCCTTTTTTTCATTTGTTTAACAATTCTCTCTGCACCAGTTAATCCGCAAATAGCCTCGTAATATAAATTTAGGTCTATTACATTGCTCCTTAGTGACAAAACCAAAAAAACAGAACAAAATAATAATAATAGATAATAAAATAAAACAATAAGGAATTCCAAATTCACAATTATTTGCGGATTTAGAAAGCTAATGCAGAAAAAATAAAATTGAAATAATAATTAAGAAAAAAAGGATTTAAAATGCAAACTGAAGAAAATATGAAAATAATTCCCTAGCAATAGCCCATATTCATGTTTATTCTCAACATAAATTGCATCTGACAGAGCTAACATGGCTGTTGTAGTTTATAAGTCTGGGTTGCACACAAATGGGGGCCTTGTAAATTTCAAGGGGACACCTAAAAGAATGTCAGAAACTTTACAAATTGAAAAAGGTACCCATTGATGGGCTTTGTAAGTATGTCTTTGAATAGTGTTTAGTAGTTGTGGTGAAATCTACCTTTAACAGATTCTCATATTTTCCCATTTAAGAGAGGCCAGAACAGTCAACTCAAACATGACTATAATGGTTTGATAAGTTCATATGTAGAGGACTTCCAGCCTCTCCTGCAGTTACACATGGATTAAAAAAACAGCCAGCAGCCAGCAGGTAATATTGTTGTCACTGGTTACCTTTCAGGGTGTGTTCCTGTCACTGTGCATGATCCTGTGTTAGTTTTGGCAAGGCCTGCAGTGGGAAAGGTTGACCAATGATTAATTCTGAGAAATGCACCCACCAGTTGGAGTTCTTATCTTTTTATTCATGGAATTTGTTCCTAAACATGGGAAAAGAGATGGTTGAGGGTATAAGAAGGCCTTTCAAACCAAACAGTGGTCCTGTGTGTTAAAAGGTCATATTGTACACGTGACTACACCAAAGGACACAGACTTCAAACAGTGGCTAATCCGAAGGATATATTTGTAGACTTTATAGCCTGCATAAGAAAAGCACCAAAGGGAAGATTGAAGTATACATTATTTAAAGACACATTTCAAATCAAATACTGTGAATTATTTTATTTATAAGGACATGACACACAACAATCAAAACAACAATTTAATCAGATTGTTTACAAATCATAATATATAGCAAAAAATCTAATCAAATAGGTTACTTGACTGAAATTAATCAGCTACAATTAAAGCTGCACATATTCTTAAAACAAGTTCACTCGACCCAACAGGTTAGAGACCATGCAAATAAACTTTACTGTCTAACTTAAGACCGAGCTTCTCGGGAAGCAGGAAGTTCAGACTTAAGAAGAGGACTCCCCTCTGCATTTGAAAGATCTTGACACAAATGACTTGTGTAAATGAGGGAAGTAATAGTGACTGTATACGATATATACTGTACATTTCAGTGCCTTAAACAACATGTTTCAAAAATAGTTCTTATCAAAAAATTCTTAATTCTGACTTTTTTTTATTTATTTATTTATTTATTTTTTACACAAAACAAATATTTTTTTTCTAGCTTATACAAGGACACTTATGGCCAGGATACTGACAACAGTTAATTCAAGAGAAGGAATGGTGCTGCTCAGGTTATTCATGATTCCATGAACAGTTTTGCATGTTCAATTAATTTAATTTAAACGTACATGAACCGGAGGCAGAAAAACGACTCTTCTGCCGTGTGCTTTCAATCATTGCTTACAAGGAAATGAGTGAGATATTACAAGCATTAAAAAAAATAAATCCAAGCTGAACCACTTCAGTTCAGGAGAAATACCACAAAGTAAAATCTGCTTTTTTTTTTACTAGGTTTAGGGGCTTTTCATTTCTTACAGTTGTACACAGTAAATCCCATAATAATGCACAATCAACTGCATTACCTTACATACACAAATCAACTCACTTTAACCAGTCATTAATAACACTGTGAAGAAATGTTGGGATAACAATGGTGGGATATATACAAACCTCAGAAAGCCACATCTGATTTCACTGATGGATGTATTAACGCTGGAAAACTAATCATAGAATAATTGTGTCTTTAAACGACAAAAAGTGTCTCTAGCACAAGACTCGTCTCTCTATTGACAAAGATCTAACAGTACGTCTCTGAACATAAAAATGTACAATGTATTTACAGTTGGATATCCTTTACTCGATGTTATTGGGAATGATCTTTGAGTGAAATAAAGAGTCTGTCCCTGATTGTAGAGCTGTAACAAGAGGGATCTTAACATCAAAGTCCTAATTAAATGGCCTATAATCTAAACAGTGTTCAACACATAGCACCTAAGACATCACACAAACGTATACACACAGAAAATAATCAACGATGTGATGAAGAAAATCCATTACATTGCTTTTTTTTTCAGGCTTGGACAGATGTGGCTTATGACGGGAAACTAGTTATAAATGTGGGAGTGAAATATTTTCCTTCTCTCTGCAGCAAAATCAACAAAATGCCTTTTAAGCATGGATAAACGTTTGAGTTACACATGGAGTCATTTCTTAAAATCTGAAAGTAAGAAAATACGATGCTTCCAGTTCTTTAAGTGTTACAGAATGAAGAGTTTGATAGCTTATATGTTTGTTGTTATTGTGCAAGTGGAATAAGTAGCCTCAGAGCGTTAACGGAGAGAGAAAAAGGGAATGAGTGTTTGGAATAAAAGAAAAAAAGAAAGAAAAGAAAGGCACAGATGCAAAACTAACAAAAGTGGAAAACCTTCATTTTCACTTTTAGTCACTACAAAGGACATCTATGTACGGTGGCCCTGAGAGCTCACAGCACTGAAACTTAAGAGAACACATGCAAAGAAAAAACACAAGCAAATTAAGACAACATCATCATCATTTTGACAACACGTGCGCAGCATTCAAAAAAAACAAGCTGTAAAGACCACAACACAATGGAAGAGTTTCCAGAGGACACATAAAAGCGAGGCACACGTCCAGTATTAGCCAATATGCTAATATCTGAATCATGTGATCACAATGTTAAAACAAATCAAAAACACTATTATCTTATTTTCCAACCGAACTGACAGAAAGAGAATCTTAACAGGGCTATGATTCAAAATCCGGCGTCCACAAAAAGCATGTCGATACGTGCATCACTTTTAGGTGTCCTCTGGAAACACTTCCGTTGTGTTGTGGTCTAAGTACCGCACGTTTTTCCTAATGTTTTGTGTTGTGGTCTGTGCAGCGCGTTTTCTAAATGCTGCTCGTGTGTTGTCAAACTGATGACGATGTTTTCTTGATTTGCTTGTGTTTTGTCTTTTTACATTTGTTTTCTTAAGCTGCAGTGCTGTGAGCTCTCAGGGCCACCGTATCTATGTTTTTTTTTTTAATTGTTTCTTCTAAACATCTGAATCTCATCTGATGCGCATCTCATGAAACAAAACTGCTTTTCAGAATAAAAGTGATGGAAACTACATTCTTTGCAGTGAAAATTTGTGCAAATTGTGCATTAAAAATTAAGCACAATCCTCTTAAGAAATTTCACTACAACTCTTTCTTGTACTCAGGACGTGAAGTAAGGATTACCCTGCAAACATTACATGCCGGCAGCCAAAGGTGAGAGGGGGGGGACTTCTTTAATTCCACTGCAGATTTATAGAAGAAATAAAAGTGCTCATAAACTCATTAAGGGGGAAAATAATCTCCAAAAAGGATAAATGATTGATAAGATTTAGAGATAAGGATCTTTAGTTTCTTTTTTTTTGGTAAAACCAATCTATGAGCAGGAGCATTTATGACACATCTCATGTGGAAACACTCGTTTAAGGTGCACGAAAGTGACATAAAGTGAAGAATTCGTTTGTCCAATCATACGGTTTCATAGAGGACGTGGGGGAAACATAATATTCTAGCCAGATTAAGAGCGAGTGGAGGTAGTTACAGTACGAGGCATTTAAAGACAGGGTCTTTACTTCAGTGGAAGGGAAGTGATTCAATGAGCAGCAAGAGTGACGCGATCCTTTTTCATGCAAGGCAAACTGACAAATAAACTCTACGGCGCTAATATGACAGAATATTCTCTTTGATCTCTTAAAGTTTGGTCACATAATCTCTCAATGCACATTCTCAATCAAGATATAAACCCATGCACATCTGCAGCTCAGTCGTGAAGGGGAAGTGCTAAAAATATGTTAAACATTTTCATTATTTTCATTTTATGAAGTAGCACAAAGAAAAGAAAAGAAAAACAAGAAAAAACAGAAAAAGCGTAATAATAATAATAATAGAGCACATAATTGCAATGACGTGTTTTTGGCAAAAAAAGGAGGCATGAGATAAAGTGCCACTGAAATTATTAACAGAAGTGATTTCTTCCTCTGCTCCGTTCAGCCGAAGGTTTCGCTGGATGTAACATCAGGGGAGGAGTTCAGTTGAGACCTGGTCTCGTTGATTCTGACTAAAGGGAACTCTGAGAAGTCTGTGCTGTGACCTCGAAGACTTAATTGTCCGTTTGCAACGGTAAACTGAGAGGAGGAGCCAGATCTCGACGTCTGGAAGTGGGATTTGAAGTTCTGATCGAAGGAGCTTATCTGGAAAGTCTGCAGTATGCCTTGAGGAGAGTCTGTCTTTTTTGAGGGTGAGACCTGCTCCAGAAAGTCTTCGTCAGCTGGGGACACGGCGGAGGGAGGGGTGGTCTCGTCACCTGAAAATGAAAATGAGTGCTGGGAGTCCCCGACCAGTAATCCGAAGTGAGGTTTCTCTAAAGTGGACCTTAGCGGAGAGCTCATCCCTGATTTGAACCTGCTGGGGGAAGGAAACTGTTTCTCGGTGGAGAACAGAGGTTGTCCGGCTAAGGTGGGGTTCTCGGAGACCAGGCTGAGGCTCTGGCTGGTCAGGTAGCTGTCGTTCTGGCTCGTCCTCTCCAGAGCTTGTTGGAGAAACTTGGAGTATTCCTGTAAGAGGCTGACTTTCTCTGTAGCTGGCTGAGCCTGCGCGGTGGAGGGGCCGAGGCTCTCCCCGGGGCTGCTGTCGGAAACATCCGAGGAGTTAATGGAAATGCTCGATGTCACCTCTGTGTCAGCCACACTGAAGGAGATGTCCGCCTGCCCGTTGGCTTTGTTGGAGTAATGGTCCAACAGCGTCTGAAGAACCTCATCCGGCAGAACATTCTTGTCGTGTGTGGTTTTAATCTCCGTGTTGATGGGCTGCGGCTCCAGGATGGTGGCAGGGACGGTCTCATCAATGACTGTCGACACCACGGTTTGTGTAACTGTCGGCTGAGAAGAAATGCTGCTCGTGTTGAGGCCGTAATCCCGACTGTTATTCGCCATCGCGGCATGAAGATAGCGTTTCTTCTTGAGGAACTGCATGGCGTCGTCATAGTTTGTGCTGCTGGCTGCTGGTTTCGCTGGTCCTTGGAGAGCTTCGACTGACTCCAGCTCTGTGTTGTTTTCCACGTCTAACAGGCCTTGCTTGTCCACAATTTCAAACGTGTACTGCGGGACCTTCGTGTTCTCCTCAAAGGAAGACAAAGTAGAAAGGCAGGGAGGAGTTGCTTCACTGGTCTGTTTCAGACTCCTCTTGGGGATTTTCTTCAGGACGAGTTTGGGAGGAGTTGCATCTGCTGAGGACACTTCATCCTCTTGGTGTTGGCTGGATGTGTCTTCAGGAAGCTCCACCGAGTAGTCAGCAATCACGTACTCGTGTTTGACTTTGGAGGTCACAGCGTAGAGAGGTAGACCTTCGATTTTACTCTGTCTCTGCTCTTCTTTCTCCTCTGTTTCTGCCACAGCAACAGTGGTCCCGTCCGACTGGGCAGTGGTTGGAGCGCTTGAGCTCTTGTCTGCACACTTCTGGCGCTTCTTCTTGGGCAGTGAACACTCTTTGGCAAGGAAGGGGAGGCCTAAAGAATCGGCTTCACGCAGAGGCCCAACTTTACCAGCTGCCTTGTTGGTTTTCCTCTCTCTGTTCTCGTGACACATTCGTCTGTGCTTTAAAACCCGGTCTGTCCTGGAGAAGTACTGTGGAAAAGAAAAAAAAAATCAGACTTCAGTTTCAGTTTACTGTTATTAAGACTTCGAATCAGTGCACTAAATTACCAGGAGACAATAAGAGCTCACCTGGTGACAGTAGTCACATTGGTAAGGCTTCTCCCCGCTATGAGTCCTCTTGTGTCTCTCCATGTGATACTTCTGAATGAACCTCATCCCACACTCATCACAGCGAAAAGGCTTTTCACCTGGAGACAAAAGGAGGGAAATAAAACTGAAACTGTTGTCAATTTAAACCCTAGTTTTGTCTTGTTGTGTTCATTTCTCACTCACCTGTGTGGATTTTCTCGTGTCTCTGGAGAAGATATTTCTGAATGAAGCGCATATCACACTGGCTGCACTGAAAGGGCTTTTCTCCTGGAGTAGAAATAGCATTTTTTTGACTATCAACATGATATCTAATTTCAAAGTAGGGGAGAATGGGGTTGGTTGTCACATTCATTATTTCTGGCCACCAGAGGGCGCTGCCTTTTAAATTATGGTGTGGAAATTACAGAATTACAGAAATGGGATCGGAGCTCACCTACAGTTTCCTCTGCAGTAGCTGAACTTCAGCTCAGAGAACTTTTTGTGTTTTTCGTGTCAAATTGTAAATATTCAGCTCAATGAGTTATAACAAAACAAATGTTACTTTTCATAAGTGTTAAGGAAATGCTATATTCTAGATTATTTGCTAGCTAACTAATTGTTATATGGTTGTTAGCCTTGATGCTAGCAAGAAATGTTGAGGTTAGTTTCACATATACACTTCTCACAATAAGTTAGGGATATTGTTGATCATTGTGCGTGGGGCTCCACTCCTGGGTCTGTCAACAACACTGCCAGTAGTTCTGTGTCTTGCTGCAAGTCTGCTGATGACACTTTGAGACTCACCAAGTTCACGAGCAACATCTGACTGTCTGCTACAGACCTGAAGGAGCACTATGGTCAGGTGCGCTGCTCATCTGTTAAGTGACGTTGTATGTTCATGGCTGCTTGAATGATGAGCTGGGAATGATTTACTGACAATACCAGCTTTTTATACCCTCAGAATGTTGAAATTGATGCCACATTGTAAAGGGTTGTCTTTTTGTATTTTTTGGTATTGGCCCCAATATGTAAGACTCGCTGTACACAGTGAGACCATTACATGGAAAACATTAAATGAGGTGTGTCTATCACCCTAAAACAATTACCTTCCAACCCAAAAAATCACTGAAGTGAAACTAACACCTTATGGATGAAATCCACTGAGGACCTCACAATATCCCCAACTTATTGTAAGTAGTGTTTTGTATATGTAATATACAGCAGGCTGGTCTTAAGATGCGTTTCCTGTTCATGTTCTTTGCTCGTTTTGTGTTAAGATGCAGTAAGTTATTTGTCAACTTATTATACAATTAAACTTTAAATTTAGTTCTGCCTTCTTCCCTTTGTTTTAAAGATTTTTCCCATTAAAATAATATTGTGACAAACAACCGCACAATTCATTAATTACCTCTTTGTTACAATGAGTCTGAAAATGAGAGGGATACACATTTCAAACCAACACCTTAAGCTTCAATTTAATGTGGGAACAACTGTTGAAGGATGATTTGGTGATGAGCAATTCACACTAGAGTAAAAAGTGTGACAACTAACCCCATTCTCCCCTACTGTATAACCTTATTTTGAAATATGTCTGAGTTTTTCGTACCAGTGTGAATGAAGACATGCCTCTGTAGATGGTAGTTGGTTCTGAATGCAGCATTACAATGAACACAGATGTGACACTTTGGGTTTTGTATCCCCAGTGATCCATCATCATTGATGCTGAGGACCTACAACATTAAAGAATAAATATTACTCTCTTGTAAAATAATCACACACATGTACACCACGTCTTTCTATGTCCTTCAACCTGACCCGCACCTTTGCTGGTGAACGCTGCTTCCTCTTTTTCTTCTTAGGACACACCATCAGGTCCTTCCCTCCTTTTTTGTCCTTCTTGATCTGGTCCACTGGCTCAGACAGCTTTAGCTCCTGCTTGATGCTCAGCTGTAAGACAAGGACCATAGATAGGCAAGGTATTTTACAAAGCTAATGACCTACTCTGAAGCCAACCCACACATCCAGATACTTATCCAGGTCATGCAGGTGCCAAAAGGCATGCACGGGATAAGCAACCTCTGTTCAGGGACCCCTCCAAGGAGCAGCTGCTCCTTTACAATTAAAATAAACAGCATCCTCTGTGTGTGAGCCAAGACCTCAGGTCCTAGAATGCCTAAATAATCACATCTTTGGGCTCACTAGGGGGCACCTGTAGACCTCTGACGTGTCTTTTTAAACCGTAGTGGTAAAATGCTTTAGGAAATAACCTTTCTGGTGAAGTGTTTGTCACACTAAACGTACAATGCCTGTATTTATGCACTGCAAAAACTGAGATGGGACTTAACAGTGGTGTAAAGGTTGGCACTGCAGCCTCACAGCAAGAAGGTCACCAGTTTGAATCCTGGTTCTGACTAGGTGTGCCTTTCTGTGTGGAGTTTGCATGTTCTCCCCGTGCATTTGTGGGTTCTCTCCGGGTACTCCAGCTTCCTCCCACAGTCCAAAAACATGCTCATCAGGTTAATTGGTGATTCTAAATTTCCTGTAGGTGTGAGTGTGAAAGGTTGTCTGTCTCTGTGTATCAGCCCTGTGATTAGCTGGTGAACCAGTCCAGGGTGTACCCCGCCTCTCACCCTAAGACAGCTGGGATAGTCTCCAGACACCCGTGACCCTGAACAGGATAAGCGGTATAGAAGAAGAATGGATGAATGAATAAAAAACTGAAATCTAAGCCAGTGTGTATGTTTTATAACTAGTAAAAGATGTCTAATTAGACTTCATTTGAGCCACACTCACCTGAACAGTCCAGAAAAATGTCTCATTTCAAGATATTAAAAGCCAAAAATGATGCCTGAAAGGCTGAACGTATTTTTAAAGTTTGTTGTATTAAGACATTACTCTTACTACAAGAAACTTCATATGAATTTTTTTCTTACCCTGATGGAAGATATTTTTCAAGCAATTCAGGCAACCTTTTTTTTCCTATTTTGAAACAGGATATTTTTATCTTGACTTGTCAGGTGAATGTGGCTCAAATTAAGTCAAGTCCATTTTTAAGACAAATTGGACAAACACTTGCTTAGATTTCAGTTTTTGTACCGTGCAACCCTTTAATTTTAACAGCCTGAGGGGTAACAGCACGTTATCATTAATTCATTGGGTGAAAGTATTCATGGGTATTTTTACGGGTTGACAGTCAAACAATAAGTCGACTGAACTCCTTAAACAGCAACAGGTGTTACCAAGTTTCCCAGTTAATGAAAGCAACAGTTCAAGACCAATTAACCAAAGTTAAGCCATAAAAAGACAGTTTTTATGTTATGATAATGTAAAATCAATAGTAGTCTGGTATTGGCAGAACAGAAAATGTTTAACAAATCCAGCAAAATATCTTAAACCACTGTGGCCCCACCAATACTATGTGTACTTCTTTAATTACAGTAGTATGAGAGGGTTTTCACTATCAATAAAGATTTAACTCTTGGTGTTGGAGTAAAAATCTTTGCAAGGTAAAGAAGATTTAAAAAGTGTTGGATGATAAGGACATCAAGTGAGACTCCAAACACAAATAGTCTGAATGAATGGATTACTTTTTCTCAACCAGCACGAACTCACTGGCATATGAAGCAAGCAGGGAAACTTATTGGTGAGTTTAAGGGGGAAATGTACTCCCACCTCGCCTCCTCCCTCCTCTTCTCCACTCCCTCCATTCTTCGTCATCTCCTCCTGCATCATCAGCTGCTCAGGGGGAACCAGGTCATGTGTAACCAGCGAGCTCTCGGTCAAGTCCTCGTCCTCGTCTTCATCATCTTCGTCCTCAGCCAGCAGAGGATGGTTCGCCAGTGATCGTTCACCGAGAGTCATCACCACCAGTCCTCCACTGACCAGTCCCACTCTGCCTCCTGCATCGATCCCTCCGCTGCTGCACTTCAGCATCATGCCCTCCAACTTGTCCTCAGTGTTCATCTTACATAGAGTAGTTCTTGAGTCTGTAAACAGAGTAACAGACAATTTTGAATCTGATTGAGTGCAAAGCAACAAAATTGTTCTCATATTTTCTTTTTTATCACTCTCAGTGGAAACTGTTAAAAAGCTTCTGTGGCAACATGTTGTTATTCCCCTATTCTGTCACCTGCTTATTAGTGGCTGTTCTAGGTCTGACAAATAACTTTGAAGAGGAAAATAAACTCACTCCTCTTCATTTGAAGCGTTTACTTTCACTAGAATGAATTTAAGTCTGTTTCATAGATAGCCAGAAAAATTCTCACAGGAGCTTTTACTACCACAATACTCACAATGTTTTCAAATGTACCATGCTTGCTTATGGTGCACATATTAAAACTGAAACACTGGGAAGATCAGGTTAACATCAAGCTAATAATACTGATGAGAATAATATTAATAACATATTTCTATTTCATTCTCAGTAGATTTCACCAAACTAGCCATAAGTTCAACATCTATCCCTCAAACAACCTCTCCAGACTAGTGTTTACTTTTGTTATGGAGTCAACTATTGTATATGTGATCTCATATAACATAATGTACCACAGTCTAAAGTTATGGTGAATGGTATGAAACAGTGGAGAAATGTGTAAAATATTAAATGAATACATCGTTTAAAAACCCTGAAATTCCTGAGGTCATTCTATGAGCATTAATGTACTTTCCCAGAATGGTTGGCCTTTCAAAATACGGATATTTGTAAGTCAACGTAACACCTTTTGAGATACTTAATTTAAAATAATAATATATTAAGGTTGGCGGAACGCAAGTTATCAATATGTTTTTACTGCAGCGTTGCTTTTCTCGGAGTACACTTCAACAAACCCTAATTACTGAATTAGCAATCACTCGAAGTCAAAACGTTAATGCTAGCTAACGTAGCACTTGTAGACGGTTTGATAAAAGGTCTGACACTACGGCAAAAAATTCACGCTGAACCTGGGAAGCAGTGAATCTTCAATTGTCACAGCTAAACACAAACAACCACTTGGCCCCATATGTAAACACACTCACTGTGTCACTCGGGTTAAGTGGATTAAGTCTTGAGCTAGCCAGCTAGCTAGCCGAGCATGTGAAGCTAGCCCATCACACTTAAAAAAATTGAAAACCTGCGAATCCGCCTTAAAAATAAAAGATCATATAGTATTTTCAAGGACAAAAGTTCAATAACTATCATACCTTTTAATCAGCAACATCGACTATAGATGCTATAAATGTATATATTTTTTTATTAAATCCACGAAAAGTTTTGAAAACAGTGCATAGCGTTATGTTTTACTTTACGAAACACTTTACTGCAGTGGCTGCAACCGGAAGTACAGTCTGATATTCAGCTAATTATCAAACATCAACGGCCTGTTTAATGCTCAAATGCTAGTTCCTAGCAAGTTGCTGCAAACATAGGTCTTTCTCTGTGAGTTAATACTGTGTTAACACTTTGTCATCGTCATGTTAGACGTGTATCTACCCATGCACTACTGAGCAATACATGAAACGATATACATTCTCCAATAAACTACTTTGTTTTGCACATTTCACCAAACTTGTCAGCATGGCTAGTTTGCTTTAGCGCCTCCAGCATCCTCAGCCACTCTGCTGCTTAATAGGCCCCAATGCTATGCCTGCTAGTAAAGCTAACGTTCGCTAACAATATACGTTTAAGTATCACACAAGTTATACGTAAGCCACTGAAGGTGCATTGTTTCGTCTTACCTGCTATGCGTCTTAAACCCGTATAGCTGTCATGATTGTTATGCAAGACTACAGTGTAATGATGGTGTGCGGAATAATCAAATACACCATCACATTTCATGAAGGCATGACAATCCTTGTTTGTCGCCATCTAGTGGTTAGCACTGGTAAGAGGGAAATGGTGCGCTCCCGATCACTGCTGCTGATCATTTCCCGCATGGTTCAGTTTGGCGACCTACTTCTGCACATGATCCAAAAGGATAATGACTAAACAATCTTCACCAAACATTATTTAACAAAGGAAAAAAGAAAGAAAAGAAAGAAAAGAAAAAAACAGAATGACAAACTATGACCAAGCACTTTGTGCAGGCATATTCGATTAGCGGCCAAAAGAGTGTTTTAATATAATTTGCAGTCATTTGATAAGAACGGAAATTAAGCACGACCCCATCCGTGGGCTTAAGGCTACATGAATAATCAGTTTCACGCAGTCATGCAGAAAGTCTATGCTGCGTACATGTGATGAGTGTTTGTGGTTTCGGATTAAACGAGGGGGCTTCAGAAGGGTCTGAGCCATGTTTTGCCTGAAATGAACATGAAAATGCAGAAATACAAAATAAATAAATAATAGTTCTATGCTTGCTGTAGGCTAAAGCGTTATCCTGAAAAAAAAAAACTACCCTTATAACAATGACCTTCTTGACTCATTTACTTGACTAGTTAGAAAAAAAATCTTCCACATCAAGCCCTGACAGCGATTGCGCGTGATATATTTTCTCATTTTGTATTTTTTTTAAACCTCCCTTTATCATGGTATTTATGTCATTATTTCAAAAGTGACTCTCGGAGTAACACTCAATACCATCTCCAAATCTGGTACAATGTGAAAAAGCTGAGTTATTTTAATAAACGTCAGGATGTATCTGTTTATTTTCAACTGATCGCACTGAAAAGAGGAGTTGAGGGTCGTTAACACAGCCTGCCATGCCATCACACACAAACATGATACATACGCACACACTAACCCGCACTCAAACGCACACGCACCCCGCCGTGTGGAATACTAATCAACCTGTTTGCCTATAAGTGCAGCAGCTCGGCGCGCAACTTAGGACTTCTCCCTTTGGTGTCTCGAAATGTGTCCGCTGGATTTCATCTAAACCTCCACCTGCTGATTTTCATCGGCTCTTTCACCGCTGGTGAATCCTCCCCGTCTCCCGCTGTCTCTCCTGATGTGCGGAAAGCAGCCAGAGAGAGTGGATCTGGGGACACTCAGCCCTCTTCCAGCAAGGGAAGCCCCCGACGCGTTGCGCGCCTAGATCGCCGGTAAAAATTTCAGTCGTGGAGTGCGTGTGCATGTGCGTCAGGCTCTAAATGTGTGTGTTCGTGCGCGTCAAAGCCCCTGGCTCTGTCCTCAACAGTTGCTACCGGAACGGCGGAGAGGAGCGGAGGAGAGCCAGAGAGACAGCAGACTGAGGACGGACGGACGCGGAGCCCCACGCCGCTCTGCCCGGCTCTGCTCCTGACATGCAGTCGCTCATCTCTCCGGTGACCAAGGCCATCCTAGTAGCGCTCTTCATCTTCGCCATACTCCTCATCCTCTATGTGATTCTTTGGTACATTTGCAGAGACGTGGACTGCGACCACGGCATTTGAGGATTCCGTTGAACGGGAATATCGGGGATTTCACAATGGGGCGCAGAGAGAGAGAGCCCGCAGAGCCCAGGGTCATCCCGTGAGTCTGCCATCTCCTTTTCATGTCCTTCTTATTTTGTGTATGTGTTTCCAGGTTGTTTGTGGATGCGTGTCTCTCTTTCTGTGCACACTCCTACATTCCCGTCGCGCGTAATGTTTAATGCGCTCTGGTTAAAAGGTGATGACCGGAGTGCGTCTCCACCGGCACATTGAGCCTCACGGAGCAGAGCCCCAATTTCTTTTCTGTTCAAGTTGCCAGAGATCACCAGTCAGTGCTGGCTCATTACAAACCCAGTGTTGCTCCCCGCCTGTGAGTCCTCAAAGGTGAAACAATGTCATAAGGAGGATGTCGAACTGGCGGGCGCGCGTGTGTGGAAAGCGAGGAGCGCTGGTGACATTGCGGTAAACGGCGTGGGTGTCCCTTAAGGTCAACAACAACAACAGTGTTTACACCAGGTTGCCAATATTGTTTTGTCCGCCCCCAACCTCTTCCTCATCTCCCCTTCTTCCTCCTCCTCGTCATTCCTTATATCTGCAGCATTAGTTCATGTTCAGTTCAGCTTGGTCTCTGAGGATGCTCCCACACTCGCATTTTACATCCAACGAGATAACGGGATTATCTCGATTGGCTCCTGTGCGTTTTATTTCTAATCTGGCTTTTGCCATGTTTTGTACTCCTTATCATGAATACCCCGCTAATGCCTTTACGCAGAGCACATTTATATTCCCATTGACATCAGTGAGCTTAACGTGCTATGTCCAATCTGAGTTGAGGAGCACGTTCTTTGATTTACTTCGACACACACACACTTAAGTGAACAAACACACATCTATTGGCCGGGCTTAATAAAAGACTCCTCAATATTGCAGGCACGTTGGTTTCAAATTCATATGCTGTCACATGGCCCATAAAGCCATTAAACATGTGAGATGTGATTGTCTTTAAAAAAAAAAAAAAAAAAATCTGGGTCCAAAGCATTTTGTAATCATCTCCTGACACCTTAAGCAGTAAACCTGAACAAATTTGGCACATTATAAAATAGTTAATGTGAAGGGCAAACCAAGGACATGATGTTTTTGAAGGTTTTGGTATATTTAAGCATGAGCACACTAAAAAAAAATGAAACACTGACTTTAATTAAATTTTTTATGTCAACCGCTTCCATGTATATGTATTAGGTTATGGCTGAAAAAATTAGCTTCAAGTTCAATTTAGCTGACCCTTAAATTAATGTTTTCAACAAACCTAAAGGTAAAAATCATAGACTGTAAAAGAAATGGACGTCATCTCGTTCAGCTCAAACTGAGGTCGCCACAAAAACCGCTCCCCCTGGTGGCTGGCTGCAGGATAGGTCACAAACTCTGCCTCTCTATTCATTCCAGATGGGCTGTGGTCAAACTTTAAAAAATTATTACACCTCATAGAAGTGTTTCTCACATCCGTATGCTGTGACGATATGAAGATATTGGGCTGCTTTGTGTTCAGGTCCTCTTTTTTCTGAAATGTTTCATTTTCATCAGTTATTAGATGTTAAAAGTGGGGTTTTACGTCTTGTTTAACGATGATTGACAGCTGCCGTTCTTGTATAGTTTTTTCGGGAATCAGGAAGGAGAGTTAAGACTGTCGACAGAAAAAAAAAATATTTTACTCTTGTCACCCACTCCCACTCAGATTTTCTCAGAGTCCCTCATAGTCTCTACTGCGCAGACTCTGGCTGCACGATAGAAGCTCCCGTGACGGAGGTTTTTTGGCTTCAAAACCGTATAATGGTAAAAGGCGGAGCTGCGTTGTCCATTCTATATACAGTCTATGGTTGACAATAAATTTAATTGAAGCCACTGTTTCATTTTTTTGAGTGCAGGGTGAGGCAGGTATTCAAACCTTTATTATCTATATCTGTATCTGCAGAAAAGAGCTCCCTGTTACCCTCTAATGTTACACATCATCATTTATCAGGTTAGACACTTAATGGGAAAAAGCAAAGCATGAGCGAGTTCCTCATTAGATTTAACTGTTTTGTGATCTCTAAATGATAATCACCCACTGCAGCGTAGATTATCCTTTCCTTACAGAACGCCATGTCAACATTTTTCCCACCAACACCTCAGAGGATATAAATTACAGTGAGGCAAACCTCCACAACTCCCCCCAAAAGTGCAGGTTAAAGCTTAAAAATTTTAAACCCTCTTATTCCGAGCTACGGGGCGCCTCACTCCAGTGCTTAAAAATCCATAAGCAGCCTAAATGCTGGATGCAGCCACGAGGAAGAAACCTCGCAGCCTTCTAAACTCTTCCATGTAGCTCTCTGCAAAGTAAAAGCTAGTCAGCTGGGAGACCAGAGGGACAGCAAAATCATTCCTGTCAGCCGCACAAACCGCCTTTGTCACCCCTCATCACAAGCACAAACACACACGGAGTGTAAAGCGACAGTTCTGACTCCATCAGCCACTATAATGACCCAGAGCGAGAGAGAGAGCAACAAGGTATTTGACTTCTGCTTCTGCTGTTGGTGTCTGTCCGTTTAAACCGGTGCCCTGGATTCTGTGTTTGGCCAACTTTGTGTGTCAAGGTGGAAGAGAAGGAGAGAGAGAGAGAGAGAGGTTTGTTTGAGACACCGTGTGTTTGTGCAGTTTGTTAAAGGAGAAGGACTGTTTGTGTGTGTGTGTTTATGTCTGTGTGTGTGTGCTCATGAGCGTGGGAGGGGGTTAAACACTGACATGCTCCAGAATGACAGATGAAAAAAAAAGTGGAGCAGGGTAGGCTCAGCGGGACTCAGTATAGGAGACAGGTGTGTGTGTGTGTGTGTGAGAGAGAGAGAGAGAGAGAGAGTCAGCAAGTGTGTTTTCTTTCGCATTCATTTATGGTGACTTAAACTCACTCAAATCTACTGAGAGTGTTTTCCATTTGGAATAAAACATTGGTTTCTTTTGCTGCGTGTGAGAGAGAGATGGAGAGTCAGAGTGTGACCAAAAAAGTGAAATTCAGAAAACAAACAAACAAACAAACAAAAAAAGACAATTCTCATCACACTTGCATTACGAAAATTTTAAAAAATGGCCTTGTGTGGTTCTTGCCATCTCATTCACTGAACTCTGCCTGTGATTAATCTCTCAGACACAGAGCAGTAATAGCAGTTTTACTGTGGGAGACAGACGGGCGCTGAGAGGAGCTTCTTTGAGAGTGCTTAAACCTTAATACAGCGTGATAGATTCAAGTTCAATTGAGATTGAAGTTATGAAATATTTAGACATTAAGGTAAATTATTGAGGCCCTCAGCTGTGGAGAGGCGATGTGTTAACCTGTTATGGCCTCTGAATGTTAATAAACTGAATAATAAAGCGTATGCAGGAGCGCTTGTGTTACATCCGCCATTCAAAGTCAAAAACTCAGCGGCAAAAAAACAAAAGCAAAACAAATGCCCGAATTAATCCTCTCTTCAGTATGTCTTCCCTAAAAGAAGAGATAAACTTTCCTCTCCTTCAAACTACCAATGTGACCGTAAAGGTCAGGATTTTCTGTATGGGTTGCTGAGATGAGGCGTTTAAGGTCATGGCACAGAAGCTGCATCATCATCTGACAGTGAAATAGAAGCACATTTAATAACGCCAGTGTTTGGCATTCACTGAATAATTCATGTGCTTGTTTGTTTCCATTTTCAATATGTGTCCTTGAAATGCTGAACTGCTTCAAAAACTATTTAGTATTCTGTTGATTAACTTAGCTTTACACAGTGAGGACCGCCACCATCTCCAGGCCTGAGAAAAATACTCAATTTAATTTGGAGTAATTGAATTCATCCAAATACCGCACGCTTTGTAAATGAAAACATATTATTATTAAAATATTAAATATAACTAACATCAAGTAGAAGTTTGGTGCTCTTCAACCTTTTTGTTTTCTGCATTAAGAGTAACAGTAAGCTCTTTTCTCAGCATGAGGTCAAAGGCCACTGTCAACAACATAATGGAAGCACTTAAAGCCTGTGAGTCAGTGTTTTTCTCAAGGACACTTCAACAGGAGTCAATTCTTAGCTGTACAGGGAGTCAAATGTGGCTTGTTGTTGAGCAAAGGATGGTGTCCGTACAGCATAACGGGACTCTTTACACAGCGCAAAACACCAGTTAAACAATGTTGAAACATTGTTTTCCCTTTGAAAGGTAATAACCTCACACTGGTGATCAAAAGCTGACTTTGTTTGGCACCATTAGTAACCCTTCTGTTAAGTCCACCAACAGAGATAAAAAAAAGGATGGTAAAAATGGTTATTTGCTATATTTTACACTACAGAAGAAAAATGCTCAGTGGAATAAAAGGCTCAAATAAAGACACCCTTTAGCTGTCTGCAAAGCAGCTTAAGGCCCTCCAAGCAAAGCAACGTAGTGTTAATCATTTCCAATAAAGCCCCATTGATGATAGGCTTCAAAACTCTGTATCAGAAACAAATGAGTGATGTCACAGAAACTACGTCCTGATATTACACAGTCTATAAGGACCATTTCACTGAATCGGTGCCATTCACTTGTTGTAACTCTCTAAAATCAAAGCTAAATTATTTTCTTTTTCAGCTCTAAATCTGCTATTACACATATTGAACTACTCAAAATAGGTCCTCAGGCAACTTGATCTAATTTTTCACAAAGTTCCTGAGCTGAAGGTGTTGGCATTTTTCTCAATCCTGTTACGAAAAACTTGTGACCCCTAAAGAGCATGTCTCAAATTTTGTCAGCTTATTTCTAGCTGCTTTTCTGCAGCACTGTGTGGTTGCTTGGTCCCCTTTATTATATTCACAAAGTGTAACTGATCTTAAAGCTCAACAGTTCATTCATTCATCTTCTATACCGCTTATCCTGTTCAGGGTCGTGGGTGTCTGGAGTCTATCCCAGCTGACTTAGGGTGAGAGACAGGGTACGCCCTGGACTAGTCTCCAATCAATCACTGGGCTGACACACAGACAGACAACATTTCATGCTCAAACTCACACCTACGGGCAATTTAGGATCAACAATTAACCTGATGAGCATGTTTTTGGACTGTGGGAGGATGCCAGATTACAGGGTGATCTGAGATTTGATCCTGTGACCTTGCTTGCGGTGAGGCTACAGCACTAACTGTTGCAGTACCATGCAGCTCATCTCAACAATTTAAGTCATTTAAACAGTAAAATGTAAAAATCTTAAAAATTAACTTTACATTAACTAACATTCAGACTAATAAATACATTGACGAGAGGACTCTACTGGCTACTGGTCCTGGTCCTCAGTCCTGTTACTCCTCATTTGAGTAACAGGACTGAAAGTAACAGGAATGAGTTTTTAGTATAGAATTAGTAAATACATGAAATACAGCCACATGACATTTATGCTAAAAGCATGTTGACACTTAGCACATTACAGTGATTAAAAAATAAAACTGCATTTTAAAAATAAACAAATAACATCAAACAAATAATTTAGGTAACAGGACTGAGCTGAGATTTGAACCCCCTCAGTTACAGTCGAAACATCATCGAATATATACAAAAATAAATAAATAAATGAGTGAACTTAATTTTGGCCTCGCCATGGCCTGCGGAGGATCTAAATGATGCTGCTTCCCGTGGACCATGTGACTTGTGGAATACTCCAAGTTTTTCAGAGGGGGTGATGTGTTAGGGTAACAGGACTGAGTCAAAACACAGGGACTCCACTAAAGTCTGAATTTTAACAAAATGTTTTTTTCTTTTCTTTTTTTTTCTTTTTCTTTTTTTTTTTTTTTTAAAGAAAATACACCTTGAGTATAGTTGGGCTAAGGAGTAACACAAATGTGTACAAATGTAACATTTGTGAAGGATTTAGTTTATTTCATGGAAAAGTGTAAGTTTAGGAAGCAGGGACGGTCAACAAATGCATTTTTTCAGAGTTTATGGTACTTCAAATTAACTTTTATTTATCTATTTATTTATTTATTTATTTATTTATTAGAATATTCAATCAGATCAATGCACAGGGCACTTGGCTTAATACAAAAATGTATTTTACACTCAATTTTATGTTGTGCATTTATACATTTTATTCCCTGCAGAATACAAATGGCACTAATTTGGTGGAATGGCCCATAATCTGCTCCCACCTGAACGCCTACATATACCTCAGAAGTGCCTCAGAGGACAGCCATATTTAACTCTTAGTGACTGCAAATCAGGATGGTAGGGCTACATGTGATCAGAGAGTGAACGTGACAGTAAATGTGTTTTCACTAAAGTTAGAATTGAGGTCACTTTCTGTTTGTTTCTCTGTTTCAAGCCCCTCATGTCACTGCGATCGTCACCTTCTATCAATCTTTACCTGCTGGCTGTGCAGTCACCTGAACATTTGATAGATTCAGTTTTCTGTAACTGATTCAAATCTCTGATAATCAGCACTGTGACCTGAGGTTATATTTTTCAGTTTTGTTTGGCTGTTAATTTAAAGCATAATAAGTAAGTTGGAGTACGGATGTGTTGGTGTATTTCAGTTAAATTAGTCTTTTTCTGGCCTCGTTGGAGGTGTTTTCCTCCTCAGTGCTCACTACTTTGGATTCTAACTGTGAGCTTGGCATATTTCAATCTGTGTCCCCCATACCCAGTTTGTCCACAAGAGAGCACTGACAAGTTTATCTTCCAGCCGTATTTAGGTCACAACTTCACAACAATTAGGTTCAAAGTTGTTTTTTTTTTTCTTTTCTGCAGTGCATTCATTCATGTTAAAATTTATTGACTAAACATCATCCTGGTTTTTCAAAAAGCAATTTTTTTTTTCTCTCTCTGGATGCGCACTTGTTGTGTTTCTTTGATTTACTCTCCATAAATTATCCTCTTTCATCAGTATGTGCCTGAGGCGTTCTATCCCACGTCACCCTCTCGTCTCTTCTGTCTCCTCCTGACAGCACTTTAATTTACTCTCACAGAAGCTTAAAGTTCCCAACAAACCGCTCACTCCTTCATCCTCCTTGAACTCAATCTCTGTTCTAATCTTAACCACAAAACCAAGTCTGAGTTCTCTCTCTCTTCAACCTCCGGGAGAGATGCTCAGTCAGGGTGAGCTGATGTCACAAATATGTCCTCATTCAGAAGGTCTGAACCTCAAATTGGCTCTGAGAAAGACAGAAGCACGGACACACTCACACACACCTCAAAGCCATAAAAATAGATTGTGAGTGACTCAGCCGTTATGTAAAGTCCATCTCTGATAGGGCCGCCTGGGGCTGTTTATGTCAGTTTAGCTTGACGGCACTGGAGCCGAGGTGACACGTGTCTGCTGCTGTGTCCGAGCTCCAGCACACACACACACACACACACACACATTCACTCACTCACACACACACATGCATAGTTTCCTCAGAATATGCGTGCGAGCATCTCACCCTCTCACCCTTCCTTTTTCTTTCTTATGATCCCCAGTGTGTGTTCGTGTGTGTGTGTGTGTGTGTGTGTGCCCCCCGATGGACAAAGATGCGATACCGTCAGCATAATGGACTCCCTGCAGCCCAAACAGTGAACATTATTAGCATCTCAGCGCACACACTGTGAGGGAAACACCACAGCATGACTCACATATGGCCCGGTGGACGGTTCAATCAATAGTGGTAAACATGACCAAACCAAGTCTCTGTGGCTGGACTCGTGGATTCGCTCACTCTTTTACCTCCCATACTCTCTTTGTCAAGCCTCCTCCTGTAACAGATGTGCTGCAGATTGTTTGATTATATATTCATCCTATTCACTTGGGTCCTGTGGGAAATACTGAACTTATTAAGTATAATGGGATGTGTTAATCATCTTCAATACAAATATGTTTTCCCTATAATAAACCTGAGTCTGAATGGAATCATCACACGATGCAGGTTCACGGGCTTTTCCAACCTCTTTACAGTAACATTCACAGAAAAACACAAGAGTGTGTTTTTAAGAAGAGGCCTTACACACACACACACACACACACACACACACACTAAAGCTGAAATCAAGTTTTATTTCAGTAGAAATTGTCTTAAGAGACCCAGTAAGAGCCTCATTTACCAGAGTGTCCTGATCCCATGATGATGTCAGAAATTGGTTCAGTATCAGTGCAAAAAAAGTGAAGTGAAGTTGAATTGCTGTTTTTGCACTTTTAAAAAAAACATTTGTTTTTATTGGATTAATTGATGCTATTTTCAGGGTCTTCTAATTTATTCTTTATTTATTCTATTTAATTTTAGTTAAAATTAAACTGTATGTAACCCATTGGTTAAATGTGTCAGTTTTTCTTCATACCTACTGTTGCTGAATATTGTTCTCTGTTAGACTAATATAACTTGTTCAAGCCTTTCCTAACATTACATACTTCAAAATAAGTGATAAAAGTAATCATGATTCACATTGTTGATATTGTCTCGGATCAATATTGGTATTGGCTAATACTCAAGGCTGCAATATCAGTAGTACATCAGACGTGAAAAGGTTGGACACCCCTAACATTTAACCCAGAAGTCCAGAAAAATATCTTATTTAAAGTTATTAAAAGGCCAAAATACGATGCCTGAATTGTTTGCAAAGACTGAATCATCAAGAAAAAAATATACTTGTTTATTTCCTTGTATTAAAACATTAGTCGTATTTCAAGAAACTAAACAAGGAACTTCTCTGTAAAACTTCACTGTATACACACACACCTGATTGTGGTGTCATATTTTATATAATGTCACAAATTTCCCATGATCCTCGGCAGTAAACTGTTAATATTCCCAGAATGCATTGTTCATAACAGTATTATACCTCAAAGACTTAAAGTGTATTTCTTAATCTACTGGTAGATTCTTTTTACTCTTTTCGAGTAAATCAGACATCATGTTTTTCTTCTAATATATCAAACTTTTCAGGTGATTGTCGCTCATTTAAGTCTCATCATTCTTTCTCTTTAATGAGACATAAAAACTTGCTCAGATTCAGTTTGCAGTGAAGTTTAATAATTTTCACATTAAAAAAAAAATTCAAAAAATTCAGCCCAAAGACACACACCTAGCACTTATTTTTAATGTTTAAAGTGGTGGATATATTTTAATTGGGAGGTTGGAGGTTCAAACCCAGATCTGGCTGCCAACATGCCAAAGGTGTTGAGCATTTTAAGTGGTCTGAAGACTGGAGGAAATGATATATAAACACAGTCCATTTCCCATTTAATCTGATGTGGCTCAAAGCAAACAGTGAAACCTCAGCCCTTTAAATTCAATATTGACTTAACTGTCATGCCACAATCAAAAAACTGTCACATCCAAACACCTGATATCTGATTCAATTTCCTTTCCTTCCTTTAATGCACTGATTCATCCAACAAAATGTGTGAGGCATTTCTGCAGCTGAGGGGCAGGTGAAGGCCTTGAAGACTACGATGCAGAACACACAAATTCACTCACAGACACAGAAACACACTTTAAAGTCTCATGTGTGTCCATAATGGCCCAGGAGTGAGTAAGAGAGCGAGAGAGAGATAGATAGAGAGAGAGCGATAGAGAGAGAGAGAGTCCTCGCAGTCCTGTCTCAATGACAACAGGTTTCAGATAGAAACAGAGGCACACACGCTGACTCACAGACTCTTAAATTAAATGTGCTAAATACTCTGTGTGTGTGTGTGTGTGTGTGTGTGTGTGTGTGTGTGTGTGTGTGTGTGTGTGTGTGTGTGTGTGTGTGTATCAGAGTGTGTTGCAGATATTTAATGACAGGCTTAATTGGTGAAAGCAAGTACCCCTCCCACTGCTCCTCATTCTACATCCACTAATGGAAAGTCAACCACTCCCTGCAGACAGTTTAAAAGAAGAGTTTTTCCACACAGCCAAACGAATTAATACTGAAAACAAATCATAAGTAAAGGACTGATGTTTAAGTACAAGAATGCATCAATAAGTACCAAATAAAACAACCTTAAAACACCAAGAAAACACACGTTTTCAAAGTTTAACACCAACCACTACTGTAGAGAGTTTTTTTTTGTTTTTGTTTTGCAGAAGACGTCAATAAATTATGAGTTATAAACAAATATTTGAGCCTAAAATGCCTTTTAATGGTATTTTCTACATTTTCTAACCATGGACTGTATAAAAACAGATGGCTTGCTAGCTCCACAAAAGTGAAGCCAAATACTGACAGCTCCCCTGAAGCCTGGGTTATATCATGTGTTGCCCTTACACTGGAGACACAATGACGCAACTGTGAACAGTACAATGCGTCCACGCTGTTCTGCAGTACTCTTCCAAGACACATGAGGGCAGTGTAAGCTGGATCATTGTCAGACTGCCTGTTTCCTGTCCCGCTACTTCTTCTGATTTCTCACTGCAATATTGACCTAATTATGTGAAATTGTTGTAAATACAGTAAACACAATCCCATTCAGTGGACCACCTGCAAGGCTTGTAGTCTGCTTTGTTTTAGTGTTTAGTTACATTTAAGAGGAGGAGATGCACTTCAGGCCTCTGCATCGCAAAAGGACGATGGAGCCGTATAGTGAAGGCAACATCGTAGTAGTAAAGTATAAACCAGAATAGGTTGTATGTGGCGTTGAAACAATGCTCAACTGGTACTAAGGGGCCCAAAGTGTGCCAAGTAAATATCCCCACACAAGTACACCACCAATACCAACCTGAACCTTTGATACAAGGCAGGATGGATCCATGCTTTCATGCTGTTGATGCCAAATTCTGACCCTACCGTCCAAATGTTGCAACAGAAATCGGGACTCATCAGACCAGGCAACGTTTTTCCAATCTTATATTGTCCAGTTTTGGTGAGCTTGTGCGAATTGTAGCCTCAGTTTCTTGTTCTTAGCTGACAGGAGTGGCACCCGGTGTGGTCTTCTGCTGCTGGATATAGGAGGGATATATTGATCGATTTACTGTTGAGAAGGTCCATAAAAAGCTTCAGTTACAAGACAAAATTTACAGGTCCCAGTGCAAACGTGATAATCCACATCTTGTTACTATCACAGAGAACAAGATAGAGGCTCTGCATCGGTCATGAGAAAAATCTAACATCCTTTTTACCATCTTTACCAAGAGTGTCTCTGTTAGTTTGGCGCTACGGTATTTACACTGAATCATTCAGTGGAATGTTTGTCAACCTTTGTGATCCTGGCAATTACAGATAAGCTAATGAAGCTAAGTTCCAGAAGTTAGTTTAACTGGAGCCCTCTGGACAACAGCTGACAATGATGGACGATCACCAAAGAACAAAAACAGGTCAAAATAGGCCAATGAACTCCCAACAAACAAAGTTACATGATGAACAACGCAGCTAAGAGCTAACGCTAGGCTAACATTAAGTAACATCAGAGAAAATCCCAAACTGTCCATCAGACTGCTGTGGTGATTCTAGTGTTAAAGATAATTTTATATTTCTTTCCAGCAAAGTGACAACATGTTGCCTAAAATATTATGGTGACTTACCTTAGAACAGATGTAAACATCCTTGTTAATTTTATTCACACTGAGTTGATGTTGTGTCTACCACACAACTTGATTCAAGAAGACACTTTTCTGGGTTGAGATGTGGCTTAAGGAAAGGGTGAAAAATACATTCTGTTGCCCATCCTCTCAGGTTACCTTGTGTCAGGGTTGCATGTACCCCATGAACTTTGTTTGATCATTTTCAAGCTTAAAATCCCAGAAAAACCTCATAAAACCGAACAGAAACTGACTATCCACATTTCAATGAACATCTGGGCAGAGAATTTTCAAGAGTATGGGATTGCTATGTGCACTGTGATTGGCTCATCGCATTTGAGGGCGGGACTTAGCCAAGGTCCAAAAAGTGTGGCTCCAAAAAGTGCACAAACCAAGGGGTACTATTTGGTAGATGTGCGCTGTAAATTTGTGCCATAACCGTCATCGTTATAATATGATGCCACAAAATAGATTTTACAATTACTGTGGTTAAAGTGTTGTTACACATATTTTTTTAAGTTCTTGAATGTGGGAGATTTTTTTCTCCCAATGTAGTGAGAGAGATGACATTTTGCTTTGCTACAGCCATTATTGTAAGTAAATGTGCAAACACCTTTAAGGCAGTGATGCTAAGTCAGCTAAGTCACTTACTAGAGGAAACAAACATTTACCTCACATGCAGAAAGTAAGAAACAGCAAGCCAAATCATGGCTAAGAGAGGCCACCATTATCAGCTACTCAGTGAGCAAAGTTTCCGAACCAGATGGGGAGAGTGGCTTGGAACTTGGAGTGCAGACCAAAGGAAATTGTGTCTATTTTCTCCTTTGCTCCCTGCATCATGCATGGCAGAGATCTGCCCAATGCAACCAAACACATTAACACATAAGGACACACTCCGTAAAGCAGACAGAAAGTTGGGAAAATTATGTCACAATCACCACAAGAAAATGAAAAAAATCTCTGCCTTTTGTTTTAACATGGTCATCGCATGATTCCTATATTAGCATACTGGCTAATAACGGATGTGTCCATCACTTTTAAGTGTCCTCTGGAATCTCTTCCGTTGTGTCTGTTTGCAGTGCGTTTTTCTAATGTGTTGTGTTGTTGTGCTTGCAGCGCATTTTCTAAATTCTGTGCATGTGTTGTCAAACTGATGAAGACGTTTTCTTAATTTGATTGTGTTTTGTCTTTTTGCATGTGCCTTCTTAGGCTGCAGTGCTGTGAGCTTTCAGGGCCACCGTACAAATGTGCAAGATACCTGCGCCTGTACAATTGAATGGGTACAGACTTGTTGTCTGTTTAAATATACAATTAGTGATTAGACAATTATGGTTATATGTTGTCTATTATTTCTGTGTATTTTAATATTAAACAAAAGACAAAGGCTTAAATGTTTTTAATGACACCTGTAGGCTCATGCTAGAAGAGGCAAATTTATATTTCTCATTGATGGTTAAGCAACTATACTATCATAATATGCAACAGGAAGAATCAGAGTTTTTTTTTAATATCCCTCTTGAGGGAATCCCAATTTGAGACAAATGTCTGTAGGTCAAAAAGAGGAGAAAAAAAAACAGACTGAATTTGAATTTAGGATGTTATTACACAGTGTGAAGTTACACACTGCAAACACAAGTGAAAAAATCTCAGGTTTCACTTTCATGTTTACAATCTGGCCTTTTGCTTCCATCCCCACAGAGAGCCTTCGGCAGCTGCAGCTGGGGCGGCACGGCAATTACCAAATCTGTCCACGTACAGTCATCTGCCTTTTCCCACCCACGGCACCTAGTGCACATCCGGCCATCTGTGGAGGGGGGGGGATCTCTCTCTTTCTCTCTCTCAATTGCCTCTCCTGAGGCTTCTTTCTATTTTTTTGTCTTATTTAAAATCCAACTGTGAGGGTGTTTTTTCCCCCTGCATAAAGAGCCAGACTGGAGTTACAAACATATGCTGTTATGGGTCAGCAAAGCCCTCTTAATGGCTGTACGGAGTTCTGGCTGATGCAAGAAGTCCTGTGTTCATAATTAAAATGAAGGAGTTTCTTCTCATTATCTTGTCATCGATATCCAACTCATTTCTTGCTCTGGATATTCAGACTGAGCCAGCAGGTAATTGGCAACATGTAGCACAAAGACTAAAGGAACAACTGTGTGGCTCCGAACAAAATAAAACAAATTTGCTTCTAATTTTTACTAATTAACCCGTTTCATGGCTGACATTTTGATTTTCCAAAGCTGCAGAAGAAAAGTTGTAAATATTAACAACAGCGATGGCTCTGTTCCAGTAAGCCGAGTCAGTGAGCTGGCACAAAACAAGAGCTCTGAAACTGCTTCACTTGTTCACTTCAAAGGAATAGAGCCATTATCACAGTCTGAATTCCTTTTTCTGCTATAACAAATCAAAATGAATGCAACGAAAAGGATCAATTAACACAATTAACAACCCGGTTTCTAATTTGCACATAAACTTAATTTAAGAATAACATTTTTTTGCTTTTACAGGGACTTGGAGGCTGAAACATTTTCTCAGCAGGGTGCAAATAATTTCAGCACACACACACACACACTGCAGACTTAAAACATTATTACGTTGTTACACAGCCTGTGAGACAAACCAAGAGACTGCTGTTGGTTAGCTTTTCTTTGACTAATGGCTGGTCCATCTTTGATGTTTGGACACAACCATGCAGGAAGTATCTTCTGTTTCTAGCCCTTCTAAGCTAAGTTTTTCTGACCCCTCATTTTTATGTTCTCATCAAATTCATGTCAAGAGAGAAGAAACCTAAATTGTCCATCTATTTTTAAGTCCCACAGACAAACAATTATTCAAAATTATGAGCTTTTCAGAATTTGTCATCACTGATGAGTCACAAAAAATAAAGTTGAATGATGTTGAATAGTTTTGACAAGTGACCTTTTGGGTCGGGCAGCTAGTTCCATCTGTCCTTACGATGATAGGTGGGTGATAGGTCTAAAGGGGAGTCTTTAATCCCACTCCTGATTCCAGATAGTTCCCACAGTTGCCTGTCACACCAGCACAGTTCTAGTTCTGGAACCTCTAGTTCTGGTTCGTTATGGATATCTCAGAACCTTGGTGCTTTCTGGTGAACCAGATTGGTTTTTGTTTCATCCAGCAATCAAGCACGCAACAACTGTTGATGATGAGGAAACAGAAGATGATTATGTAGAAGGAGTGTGGACTTCCTGCTTGTTTTATCAACACTGAATATGACACGCCCACGATGATGTCACGGTTTGAGAGCTGGAACCAACTTTTTTTTTTTTTTACACAACGACAAAACTTTAAATTCTTAGTTTAATAGCTGCAAAAAATAAATTATGTAAAGCCGATAGAAAAATGAGCTACTCAATCCAACCCATCATTTTTTTTTGTTTGTTTTTTTTAATGAGTCTGCAGACATCATGTGTTTGTGGCTTTAAGTGTTTTTGCTGCCAGTCCCAAGTGGACACTCAAAGAACTGCTGCATTCATACACTTAGGCAGTGACTTGCTTGCAACGCTGCTTTAAACCCTCTTTGTTTTCATACTTACCAAAGACCGACATACACACGTTTTCTTTTTTGACACACCAGATTTCACCCAAATATAGCTGCACACAGTCATTTCTGCCTCAGGTTGCTTGGTAAAACACTCCACTTGGGCTTGTCTCGCTTACATATGCATGCAAATATGCTGTCTCATTTTGGGACACTGCATAGCCTGCAGCTCTGGCTAAGTCTTTGAGCTCGGAGCTTGGTTGTCTGCCTCTCAGATGCAGGAGGGGAGCATCTGTCAGAGGATAAAACTCTGAAAAAGAAAGACAGCATCGACTCTCTAAGCCTGTTGCACTTTGGAGCCCAAATTGCCCGTGTCAAACCTGAAAAATCCCTTTTCTTCACGATATGACACTTCTCCTGTCATCTCCCCTCGGTGGCGGCTGATCACTCACACAAACAAACTTTAGAGAAAATGTGTTGAGGAGCAGCCTGTCAAAATCAGTCCTATTTCAAAACTGTTGTTGGCGTTTTTCTTGCTATAAATATCCTAAATCCTTTACGTTCTCCTCTCATACGGGACAAATCTATGAAGAAAAGTGAAGTGGCAGCACACACACTACCACACACACACACAGAGAGAGAAAGAGAGAGAGAGATCCTGTGGAGCTGTTGTCAGCCTGGATTTACAAAGTTAGATATGTCAAGCTCTGCAGCCAGCCAGTGGTGGTCACATAAAATGAGTTGACTGCTTGTTTGAGCTATTTTGATGCTGCTCACATGTGATTTACGTCACACACCCTCTTGTCACATCCCACTCCCTGTACGTTTCTTGTGTGTACATACTGTACGTCACCATTTGACTGTGTGTGTGTGTGTGTGTGTGTGTGTGTGTGTTTATGTGTGTAAAGGAACATCCCCCTGATGTCCCATCATCCCAAATAATCATCCCAAACTCATGCGTGAGATGCGATTTCCTTTAAACAATAGCTGGCCTGCGCGCCTCGCTGACCCCCCAACCTCTCAGACTGTGACGGAACAAACACTCATATGTGCGCACATATACACACCCTCTCAGCCCGCACTAATAGAGACACACACACATTTAAATACACACTCAGCCTCCACGGCTCAGCTTCCGTCAGAGCTGTAGCAGTGGTGATGACACAGTGTCTTCGTGTCACAGCTCAGTTTTATCCGCCTTTTAAGCAGACTTTAATGACTGGGGCCAACAGCATGTCACTGCTGCTGCTCCAAAGCCTGAGCCTCAACTATTGGAAAGCAGGAAAGATGCAGTCTAATACTAATGATTTCGCTGCCAAGAGAAAAAAAGAGGAGTGATTGTGATTGGCCCAGACCGGTCTTTAAAGAGAAATGATTGTAATTTACTTCAAATGAAAGACTTGGAGAGTTTGGTTGGTGTGCTTTAAAGTGGTGAAAGTTTAGCTGTTTCTCTCCTGCTAGCCAAATACAATCAGTCATAGCTGCGAGCTTCTTTTCTGCCGAAAATAATATGATGATTTTGTTGTCATCTTTTGGGGCCAAGTTAAGTTTAGGGATGTGTTTCAATTCTGTTGGTACACTGTAAAAAAGAAAACTTAAAATTGTTGGCCTGAAAAGGATTTTTTGGTTAAGTGAACAAAAGATGTTCTGTTGTGTGTTGCAAACTGCTTCATAGTAGTTATCTCAGCTACCTGTATTAAGTTTGTTGTGTAAAGTTGGTCTCATTTCCTAAGTTAAGTTGGCAAAACTTAAAATTATATATCTGAGGCTACAGCTTAATTCTTTGAGTATTCTTCAGCAAAGAACAGGGTCTCCAACTCAAATCTACAGGGGTCCTCATCTACACATGTAAGTTTCCCACATGTGCCACCGTCTCTAGTTGGTACTATATTTACTTTTCAGAAGTTTTAGTATGTAGAACTCAAAATTTTAAGTTATCTAAAAAAAAAAAAAACCTAATTAGTTGGTTGAAATGTAAAGTTTTAGTTGGACTCAAAAAGTCAGTTGCAGACAGTTTTCTTGAAGTTTTGAGTTCACACAACTTGTTTTGTTTTTACAGTGTAGGCTTTTCTGCTGGATGATAAATTAAAGAAATAACAGTAACTGTGTGTGGTCTCTGAGTATCAGACAGTTTTGTGCTCCCAGAGGGAAGGACGAACATGACCGAGTTCATCCACTTTTCTTTTCTTAAACTGCACCATCTGTGGGTGTTATTCTCTCCTCTAACTCCGCTGGCTCACTTGTCCCCTCGTCTTCTCTCTCAAGCCTGTAATGCAGAGACTTCATTGGCTTAGAAGCATTTCGTTGGATGGCTTAACTTCAGTTACACTTTTGTGCGTTTCCAGCTTAGCACAACAGATACCGTAAATGCTATAAAAGCTGCACTGGTGGAAATAGGAAGTGTCTTGACATATTTAAAATCCCCTCTTAATCTACTGATGACAGGTCCGGGTCCATATGGGATGGCGTCTGGGTCTGGATCTGGACCATACTCTGCCAGTTGCCGACCCATGGCATAAAGGATCAAGAATGATGAAAATTAAAATAGATGGAAATAACATGGGTCGGCTACAAAAGGAATATATTACTCACATTTTTAAACCTCTTGTTGCTCCACTATTGTACAGCTGAAAAACTGCAAAGCATTTTGGGGCCGTTGACTATTGAGTAGCTGTATAATACCGCATTGACCTGAATACGGGACAACCCTGATTACAAGAGGACCCCTTTTATTCAAGACCAATCTTCAGAAAAAGACTCTGAAAAACAGAATTCACTTCGTTCAAAGAAACTACTTTTAATCAAAATTCTGAGAAAAGCATTGAAATAATAGAGACTTCTTTTGTATTGGCTGTAAATACAGTCACTAAGATCTGTATTTCAAATGTAACACTGATGAGAGCTCTGGTAACGATGCCTTTTGTTATGTTTCTCAATAACTCACACACCCTCCTGTCAGTGTCCTGGAAACAGCTGCTTTAAGGACCATGATCAGTTTTTCTTTTACAGTTAGTATTTTTCAGACGGTCTTTATGGACGCTCCATCTTCAGACATCACACTCTGTAACTCCATATGATTTGGCTGCCTGACAGTTGTTTGTAACGTCTCTGCTGCATTGAGCATCATTATCTTAAACTTAGCATCATAACTTCACCTCAGTTTTCTGTTAACTTGTCCACATTTGATCCTCTTTGCTCTGGACGATCACCACGCCTCTCCATTTTTCATCTCCTGTCGCTGCGTCTCTGCTGTGATTGACAGATCACCACCACCACAGTGAGGTCACTGTCTTTACAAAAAGCTGACACCCTCTGCTGTTTAGGTCATGTAGCGACCCTAGACAACTGTCAGCAAGTGTCTATGGTTAGACCTGGATTATAAGACGACCCCACTTTATCACATTATTCATTCATTCATCTTCTATACCGCTTATCCTGTTCAGGGTCACAGGTGGCTGCAGCCTATCCCAGCTTGCTTAGGGTGAGAGGTGGGGTACACCCTTGACTGGTCTCCTGCCAATCAAGTGCAGCATTTTTTCACATTATTTTCCAATGAAAAAATCTGGTCTTATATTCGGGGCAATACGGCACTTTTGAATTCAGTCAAGCACACATTATTTCAAAATAGTCTTGAAAGCTCATATTTCACATTCAGTCAATCAATCAATCAATCAATCAATCAATCAATCAATCAATCAATCAATCAATCAGTCAGTCTATCAATCAATCAATCTTTATTCATATAGTGCCAATTCATAACAAGACGCTTTCCAAAAGCGTTAACAGACCAACATCAAGACAAGATAAGAAGTCTTATCTCATCTTAACCCACCATGAGTACAGACCTTTGCAAAATTAAGAAAGTTAAAATGGCAAGTAAAAACTTCCCTTTAACAGGCAGAAACCTCAGACAGAACCAGACTCATGTTAGACAGACATCTGCCACGACGTTAGAAAGTCTCATTCAGTGGAGGTTTCTGGGAAGCAGTGGGCCTACAGCCTAACAAGCTGTTGGGACTAGCTGCCTGTTTTTAATAGGTTATTTATATGTAAACAGTAAGTTCAAAATGGGAAATATCTATTCCATATGGTGGCCCTGAGAGCTCACAAAACTGCAACTTAAGAAAGCACGTGCAAAAAGACAACACACAAGCAAACTAAGAAAACATCTTCATCAATTTGACAACACCTGTGTAGCATTAAGAAAAACAGGCTGTAAAGACCACAACACATGAAAGTGTTTATAGAGGACATTTAAAAATGATGCACACGTCTCAACATACTTTTTTGATGTGGATTTTGAGTTTCAATCCCTATTAAGGTGTTGGAAATAGAGATAAAAGTAAGTGTTGTCAGTTTATTTTAACACTATGTTTGCATGATTTAGATATTAGCACTCGCTACAATAGACTAATAACCGAATCATAAGATCACAATGTAAAATGGAGTTTTTCTAATGTGTTTTGTTGTAGTCTTGTTGTTTTCTAAATGCTGCCTATTCAAATTGATGAAGATTTTTTTCTTAATTTGCTTGTGTTTTGTCTTTTTCATGTTTTCTTAAGCTGCAGTGCTGTGAGCTCTCAGGGCCACCGTACTTCCAACATGAAAGAGTTTGTAAATATGTTTAACAGCAAGTAAACATGGATTTAGTGTTCTTCCAGAATCAATTTCCACTCCCACATAGCTAGATTGATTTGGTGACAAACATTAGCATTCTCCCATTTTCTTTCAGGAAGGTGACTCAGTGCAGCAGGTGTCCTTTCATGATATTTCCAAAAGACTAAAAAAACCTTCCATCAGACATTAAAAGGTTGCATGACATCTTTTGTCTTGTAAAAGATCTCTCCTTGCTTCACAACCATCCATTAAACACATTTGGGGCATTCATGTAACCACTTCCCGCATGTAACCACTTACAGCCGAGCTCTCGTATGCTCTGCTTTAAAACAGGTGGAGGAATGAATGGATGCTCTCGTGACTGAAGTCTGGCGTTTATATGGCTGCTCTTTGCATTTTATGTTGGCACTCATGTGATGAAACATTTCCATTTAAGAGCAGACTGTCATTCAGAGCATGTGACAGGTCTTCAGCATCTTTGCAAGATATGATCACTCCAGGGTGGCACACTTAAGAATTCCCAAAGAAGCAGCACCGAGGGGAAAGTGATGAAGAGCTTTAATGAATGGGGGACGTTTCAGGAAATATTAGTCATTCCTTTTTTTTTTTTCCTTTTCTGCTGTTGATGTTTTAACACAGCAAACTGTTCAGTGACAGAACACTGTATATCTTTTCTTTCTAAGGCTGAGCTGACTACAGCTGCATGAGCAGCCTAGGAGAAGAGCAGATTGGGATGATGCACTCCCCTGGAGATAGAAACCAAACATCTAGGCTTTCAGTCATCCTAAGTGCACATGAAGTGCTGCAGACAGAATAGTCCAGACACATGTTCTTAAAACCCATCTTGGGACATTATGGCCCAAACCAGAGTGGTATCATGTGTGACCTATCTGACGGGAGTTAATAAGATTCTCACTGAGCTGAGGGGAGCAATATGCTGGATCTACAGTGAACGATCATACGGCACATCGAGCAGCCAAGTGACAGTGAAGAGCCCCTTCAATCTTCCAGTTATTCCACCTCTACTGATAAGTGATGGATTACTGCAAGAGATCAGTGTTTTTGAGGTCAACTAGCAACTGAGCTGTCAGGACAATTAAGCAAGAAGACAACCTCAGAATAACAAAAAAAAAAAAAAAAAAAAAAAAGGCTGTAGAATAAAATGTTTCTCAATAAATTCTGGCAATCTTTTTCTGAGGAATTGGGAGCTGCTTATGCTGAGGCAAGAGGAGTGGCAAGGGTGGATAACTTCACATTGGAACGCACCCCATAGTCGGAACCAAACTTCAACACTCGCAGCTTTGTTTCCTGTGCGTCGCTAACTCCGGTGCAGTAATGTTGTCGTCTGTTCGGGCATACCTTATCCCCGTTATCAAATTGTACATGCTTGGTTTCAAGGTTCTGCTGGTTCAGCTTTTCAGCAGACGTTTTAAGTTGCCAGGTGGGTTTTACTTTCAGGTCATGCATTCACTCACGCGCAGCCATAGACTGTATACGCACACACATTCAAGCGGACGTTTATTCAAGACACACCAGTGATCACAATATATATTTTATACAGTCTATGTAATAACCACGATTCATCAGAAGTTACTTCCAGACCTTGTTACATTTTTTTGGGTAACTAATCAAACGGCGCCGGGACGTTAACGTAACGTTTGCTTGTAAAAGCTGGAGAAGTATGTTTAAACATGAGTAAAATAAAATGTTGTCAAGCGGTAAAAGAAAAGCCGAACTTGGCAGAATAGGTTGTCGGGCCCTCCTTTATTCAAAGTATTACTTTTCAGGTTTCTGTAACTTTTGCCTGTTTCTGGTTGTTAAAATTTCAAAATTTTGTAATGGAGTTTGGTCTAATGGGACACCGTTCAGGATTATGCTCAAGCATCCTGGCTAAATCCAGCTGATTGACAGATTGGGCAACCCACTTAATGAAATAATAACAGAGAAAAAAGAGAGCAGATTGGGGCTTTTAGAACTGCAGTTTTATACATAAAGGAATTTATCTGAATATTTTGGATATTATAGGATGTTAGCAGGGTGACCTACCCTTTAAACCCTCATTCGCTTTACAATAACAACATGAAATTCATATCTACAACAATAATACTTCATACTTTGAGTTCTAAATCACACAATATTAAAGAAAATGGATGATGGAATTGGTTGTTTTTCAAGTTTAAATTCATACTTTTACCACCAAGGGTATGATTTCTGTTTCTCCAGGTAAGAGGAGGTTAAGACGAACCCACTCTGGATTAGAATGTATAACATTAGTGTACTCATTATTGCAATACTGTAATCAACCCTACCTATAAATTATAACACTATTAAGCAAGAGCAGAAATATGTTTAAATGACACTTTTATTGATTTACTATACTTTAATTTGATACTGATATTTTTCAGGGGGGCCGAGAGAAGATTCTAAAACGGGTCTATCAACGCCCATGAATGTTAGATATTTTGTGTGATACAAATAGTTCAACATTCAGGCTTATATTACAAATATACAGCTTCACTATTCCCACAATCCTAGTGTTTGTTTAAAAGAAATGTAGGTCAGTTTATTCCTATATGTACTGTACAAATCCCACCATGTGACTATAAAGTCAATCTTAATATTTTCATTTGATGTCTTCTCTTATTCCAGGCTCACTCTGATTATGCCTAATGTCTACTTTATCCATTGTAGAAGCACTTTACTGTAAAAACACACCAGAACTAGAAGATAAAGCAGCTTTAGAAGAAGATGAAAAGTGATTCAGTACTCGAGGTATACAGAGACATAAAAAACCCTTCAGAGTTCAGCTGTCTAACAACACTGCCTTCTCATGTCTCGAAACTGTGATCCATCTCAAAGCAGCCTCCTTATCAAATGACACTCTGCCTGATATCTGTGTCCTCTTCTGCTTCTGTCAGTGATGCCGAGACAAGATGGCAAGGTTGCCATAGTGACAGGAGGAGCAAGGGGAATCGGCTTTGAGGTTGTCCGCCACATGGCCAGACTGGGGGCGCATGTTATCATAGGTACAGTAGCAAGCACTGCAACACTGACACGCAGACTGAACCCAGGGCAACAGATGCAACCTTTTGACAGGATGAATGCACAAGTATGCTACTGAGCTGTCGGCCGCCATCTGTTTCACATCACATACACCAAAACAACTATAAACACCATATTAATAGAGTGCTAATATGTTTAGTAAGGACTCAAAGGTGTTATACAAAAATGCATCAACCAAAAGAGGATCAGAAAAAATAAATAAAGAAGAGTATTTAATTTATGTTGTGTCCTGTAAACAGGCTACGGTAGCAAACACGGCAGTTAATCAAAGCATTTGCATGCAGATGTGAAACTGAGGGCAGAATTGTTGTTCTGTCACATATGATGATGCTTCAATCACTGCTCAACAGGCGCAGAGGGGTCGGAGTGTTTGTGCTGCTACAGAGAACTACAGTGAGTTGCAGACTGTGAAGGACAGCTGAGTGTTGTGGTGTGATCCTAAATAACTAACACACAAGTAGAAGTAAAGGCTGCAGAAAAGTGAGGTCACATTATTTTGCTATAACCATGACAACAATACAGCACTTATGAACAACCACTCATGTAGTCTTCAAACTTTCTTGATTAAATGATCAAAGTTGTTTGATGCCTCTTGGTGTTTCAGAACAGATGCTGAAAGAGTGAGTTTGATTTTCCCTCAAGCAATAAGCCATGTTCTCTCTTTATAGACAGATGGTTCATCACTGGTTGAAAAACTTAAGAACTGAATGTTACGAGAAAGACAAGACTTCAGAAAAAAACACAAAGTGTCAAAACAATTAGATACCTATGGCAAAACAATACTAAAAATATTTTAGTCATTGCAACATTTGTGCAATGACATTAACATTTTGTTATATTTATTAAACACTGAGGTTAAAAAACCTTTTACCAAAAAGAGACCTGCTGTTCTTAAAGGTGCTAAAATACACAGCACGCTTCACAAACGACTACCACACGCCTCTGTCACCGCGTTCTTTATCATAGTCTCAGATTTGTTTAGTGATACAAACGTGTTTGAAGATTATCCAATGTCCATTATTTAAGGGAGAACGGGGTTAGTTGTCACGATTGCTCATCATGGAATCATCTTTCAATAGTCATTCCAACATTAAATTGAATCTTAAAGTTTTGCCTTGAAATGTGTGTCCCGCTCATTTTCCTACTCACTGTTACAGAGAGATAGTTAACTTATCAAAGACACACTGACACACTGTAAAAAAACAACCCCAGCAAAGAGATGGCTGCACAATTTTATTTTAGTGGGAAAAATCTTTTAAAAAAAGGCAAGAAGGCAGAACTTAAATTTGAAAGTTTAATTGCATTGACATATTGATCTTAACAAAAAATGAGAAAGGAAAATGAACAGAAAACACATCTTTAGAACAACCCAGTGCATATAACATAAAGGCATATATAAGTCAACCAACCCCAACTCGAATTTTATGCGAGCATCAAGGCTAACAACAGTGTAACAACTAGTCAGCTAGCTAATAATCTAAACTTCAGCACACTTACTATTAGATATCAGTTGTTGTTTTTTTTTTATAAATCCATTGTGTAAGAACCTAGAAGTAAAAAACAGAGGAGAGAAATCTCACCACGACTTCAGCTGTCTTACTCCAGAGAAGACTGTAGATGAGCTCTGATCCTAATTGCTTAAATTCTACACCACAGTTTGAGAGACTGCGCCCTCTGGTGGTGAGATATAATGAACGTGACAACCAACCCGTGTGACAGCTAACCCCGTTCTCCTCATGGAGATTTTCCTATATTTCTTTATTAATTGAAATATACAAATGCTATTGTCTGCAAATTGCTAAGGATGTCCGTAATAATGTCTCTAGCAACTTTTTTTTTCCTCAAAAAAGCAACTAGCATCAAGTCTTGCTGCTTTTCTGGAGTTTTGAGACTGATGTGAAAGCACGTAACCTATCAATCTCACTCTCCTCAATAAGCAGTGGGTGCTGGGCCCCTCCTCTATCCAAAACACTCAAAGGCATAGAAGTCCTTGCTCTCAGCAGACCCTCTCAACTGCAGCCAGAGCAGATGACTGCATGCAAATGAATTGCCCTTATGCTTGTCTCCTTTGGGTCACTTTTGCCAGTCCCAAGCCTGGAAAAAGAAGGGTTGATATTTCAACATTAAAAACAAGAATCATTAGAAGAAAGTTTGTTTGTAGTTATGAACATGTTGTTTTTTACATGCTTTCTGTAATGCAAATTATACAGATATTGACAGGATAAACTGAGCTGACAGTGAGATGATTGTGCATTTATCGAAATCAAGGTAGAAGGTTCAGCTAATCGTGATTTTGATTTTTGCCATAATTGCCCATCCCTAGTGACGATTTAAATGTTGTCTAAATCTCTTGCACTGCTTCTGTTACAAAGGAAGCATGGGTGTAGATAAGGGTGTCATCAGCATAGAAGTGAGATTTTCTTTAATGTCTTTGCTCGGGTTGATTTAAAAACAGAGGAAAGAAGGGGTCCTGAAACAGAGCTGTGGGGGACACCATTCATAAACTAAGAAAATCTGTTTTTTTTACAACTGATGCGTGCACTTTTTGTGATGCCAGAAGAGTCTATGGGGCTCGGATGGTGTTTAAAAAGTGCTCGTTTTTTCCTGTTAAAATCAGACCCTGAGCATGCATGATCCATGATGCACATCATACATATTACAAAGACATGGAACCATATGTATTTCTTTTTGTATGACTAAGGCATACAACATACTCAGCTCTGCAGAGTCAGTCATATGACAGGAACCCTTCATTTGTGCCCGCTTAAAAGCTTGTTGCCATCAGAGATCCTCACAAAGCATCAGATGAAGAATCAGTTTCTTCAGAGCAGGTTGCTCTCATCCTAAGAAAATCTGTGTGAGCTGTGTGATTTTTCCGTGAGCTGATTTAAAAATTTAAACACTGTTGGATGACTGTGTTTTAAAAACAAATGCACAATTTTGAATATTGTTTTGCATAAAACAAGAACTGGGATCTTTGGAGTAATTATTTATTAATGATGTTCACCTCAGCTAAATCTTCAAAGTTAGGCTCTGTACGCAGAATAAACCCACATCCAGATGTACCTCTTTTTTTAATCCATTTATTTATCCATTGTGTTCCTCTTTTCATAGAAGTACCACTGCAGTGCTTCATACTGCATATTCCTTGGTATGATGCAGGTCTTACTGGGAGCTCTGAAGCAAACAGATTTGAGCAAATTCATGAATTCGTGAATTATTATCAAATACTCTGTTTTCCACAGACACTCTGATTTGCCGTCATATCTGTGCTGGCTATTGATGTGTGACTTCAGCGTATTGACGTAGTCTGAGACAGGAGAGCCTCTTGTTGTCAGAGAGTTTCATATCCTGGGTGTGCAGCTCTTGCCTGTGAGCTTACGGTTTCCCTGGAGAAATCATTTTTTGTCCTGGTAAATAGTGTTTGTGTGCGTGTGAGAGAGTTAGTGGTAGTTTGTGTTAACCTTCACAAATGATCTGTGGGCATGATGTGTTGAGAGTAAAGAAAAGAAAAAGAAAAAGAAAAAGAGAGACAATAGACCAGCATAGCTGAAATATGCAGTGTTGTTTGTCTGTTTCTTTCTTGCTGCTGATCATGAATCTGATTTTCTGCTGCATTGTAGAAAGATTCAAACAGCCATCATTAACACTCCTTTTATTCTTTAGCTGTCGAATGTAATTCATTCATAAATCAAGTGACAAAGTAATAAATTTACCGCTGTACTCTATGACATCTCAAGGATTTATGAATCACTTAACAAATAACACTTTGTGACCATCTTTTTATAATGCTGCTTGCAGATTGTGTTGCGTCAAACTTCAGAGTCACATGCTTAAGTGTTATCATGAAAGTGTCCTAGCTCAGCCAAAGATTTAATGGCTAGACAAATGAAATTATATTTTGACATAAGTTGGGGTTGTCAATAAAGTAGTGTTACATTAAAGAGGGGTGTTATACCTTATCATGTTTTAAATATTGATATAAAGTAACAATTCTTGATGTTAGGGATGGGTATTGATTCGATTTTATTGATACCAATGCCCTTGTCGAAGTAGGCTTTGATGAGCTTTTTGTTTCTGTTTTAAAACCAAAGTTATATCGATGTGTGCTAAACTGCTAGCATATCAATACAATTTCCCATATATGTTAGCATCGAGCTAGCACTATGTTTTCTATATCATTTTTGGTACATTAGGAAATGTGTCACATGTTGAAAGTATTGAATATGAATCTCTTATAAGAGAGTAATGTACATTTCTTTGTGTGTTTAGTTTTACAGCTTCTTAAGTAAAACTTCAAGAAGAAAATCTTGAATCAAAGTTTTCTTGCTAAGCTAAGAAAGCTGGGGCAGAATAATGGATGTAAGGTCTGGCCTCTAGGTACAAGAACTGACAAGGGAATGGTTAAGCATAAAAGCTAATGATGTCTATGGATTGAACCATTTCTAATGGATTCGTAACAGGAACTGGTTATCCATAACCATCTGTACTTGATGTCCTTACTAAACGTGTGCAGATTTTCAAACTACTATGAATTCATGTGTAATTGAAATCCCCGAATCTGTCTGCACTTTTCTAAAAAAAAGTAAACACAAGATCCTCACAAGACGCGTAAGGATCTCCTTTCTGGATCGTTAAACTTTGGAGAGATGGGCCTCAAACACAAAGGTCTTCCCATAGCTGGCCAATCAGAAGGAAGGGGGTTGGTTGAGCGGGGAGCCTTAAAGAGACAGAAGCTTAAATTATGTTTTTTCAGACAGAGGCTATAAAAAAAGGTTTTCTAAAATGACAGTGTGAGGAAAAAGAAGAGAATCAAAAGCAGCTGTTGGATACTTCCAGAGGAAAACTGAGATTTTCTGTTGTGTCTAAGGCTGCAGAGTTTTATTCTTGAAATTATCCCCTAATAATTTATTGTCAGTAGAATTCCCATTTTTGGGGCCCAGAGATTGTTTATACATTTCACAGATTGCTCCATTTACTATCTGCATCAACCTGTGGGCTTTAACAATAAGCACAGTAAGCATTGTAATATTATATCTTTAGGAGAGACTTTCTGCTATGAGAGGAATGAATGAGTCTAGCCGTATATTCTTTGGCCTCAATGAGTGAAACATAAATATGTATTGTACGACCAAAATGTTTTTTTTCCAGAAAATGTATTTGAAGCCTTTTTTCAGCGGATGATAAAAAGCCAAGGCTGAATTTGAGTTTTTAATCAGATGCATTCAAGGTCCCTTAGTAAGCTCTGGCAGAGAGCTCAACCCATCATTTGAGCTTTGAATGTGAAAACATCACAGCAACGATCCTGCAAAGTTATTTGACATCAAAGGCTGAGAAACTACCAGGTAGCATGTTGACATCAGTCCATGTTCTGTTTAGACTCTTTGAGGCTGCATATCCTTTAACCATTACATCTGTATCTCTGAATAAGAGCCACATTTGTGTTTGGACGCCATCCTGTTTGATGAGCTCTATTTTGATGACTGGAGAATTTCCTGGAGATTTGTTTTCAGTAAGTCAGTTTTCCTTTTAATCAAAGATTTCTCCCAGCAGCACACGGCCATCGTCAGCTGGGCTTACTGCCATTAGCATCTCCTCTAATGTACACTCCCATGTGGCTGTATGCAATTTCTGCTGCTCCCATTAATGTAAATGGATCAAGTTCTGCCGTTAAGTCCCTGTTTGTAGTCTGTAATCGCTGGGTTTGGTTTCAACACTTTCTCTAAGACTTGTGGGTGTAAACAGCTCTGACAGCTTCATAATTCATACTATGATGTTTATATCACATTATTTAAATGTTTTAAAGAATTTGACATCACAGGAAAAGGTTGCGAAATGCTGCATAACAGTCTGTAACTTAAAGCTCCTTTGAGTAATTTTTATCTGGTTGTAAAACAGACTTAAATTAAAACCAGTGTCTCGTTGTGACTGGAACAAGCAAATAAGACTGTCGGTAAGAAGAGTGATCCTTACTTGAAAGTTATTTTAAATGTCAGAAACCACTGTCAGGGGGTAGGACTCAGACAAAAGAAACAATTTAATAAACAACAAACAAAAATCCGAAAACACTTATTGGGGAGAAAAGCCTCAAGTTTACGACAAACTGAAAAAGAGGCAACAAGGCTCAGGGACTAAATAGGCACAGGTGAAACTAATTAGTGCAATCAAACAGGGGGAAAGACAAGGGCGGGAGGTAAAATTGAACTTGACACACAGAGAGCTACACAGTAAAACAAGTGAAAACACAAGAAATACAACAAAAATGTGTGTAAAAGATTAAAGATAAGACTTGTATAATGTATTATAAAGCTACTTTGTCATCTTTTAGTATCTTGGATATTCTTGTAGAATCTCTAAAGCCCTGTTTCCACCAAGCGGTTCAGTTTGGTTCAGTTTGGTTTGAGTACAGCACGCATTTCGTAGTGTTTCCATTGACTAAAACCAGGACAGGTCCCCAGTTTTTGGGGTCCCCGTACCGTCCCACTTTTTGGTATCCTTCTGTTGTCTGTTGGGATGCCAGACTTATTGATCCGACCCCAGAAGGTGGAGCTGAAAACACTGCAGTCCATTGATCGGTCGTAAGAAGCGTTACTTCCTGTGCAATAGTGGTAAGTTTTAATTTAACTAAATTAATAGTTTTAGTAGTTTGAAAACTAATGCGACATACACCTGAAACTCAAAAAGCATTCAGCTCATTGCAACAAAGAGGCCGGCCAGGGGGTCAGAATATGGTCTCCCTAACTTTATGGACATCAAGGTTTTTTTTCCAACACCTGAATAAATTCCAAACAAATGATGAGAAGGTAACGGGCTTTTATTTTGGTGTGCAACAGCAGATTTGCACTAGCCTTTTAACCTGTTGTTGTTGTTTTTGGTGGAGTTAATTTCAGTTATGAAGCTATAGTATCTTTACATAATGAACATTTTTCCATTTCATGGGTAGATCTGTTTAATTTTGTGAACAAAGCTTACAAAGATCAAGAATTACTCAGTACTAAAGCTAATTAAAGGGAAGCTCTAGCAGACAGGAATATGAAGGAGACGTGTGCTCTTACACATTCTAATTAGATCATGTACCACAATAAGACATGTAACTGAGGGTGCTGAATACTGATACTGACCTAATTAAAACTGCTAAGATATGTTTTTGTTTTTTTTTTTGAGGGGAGGCTAGAAACTGTTTTTCACATCATGGCAAATTCACTGCAGGATCCAAACACCTCCTAGGCATCGTGCACAGAACATCAACATGTTTTCATGCCCGGTTTTCCAAGACGAAGCTGCAGTTTTCATTCTGCTCACAAGCTTTAAGAGTTTGAAAAAAAAACCCTGTGCTTTATTTATTCTCTGTGTATTCTGTAAAGTCAATGTCAGGGTATCCTTGGAAACTGTTGCAGCAGAACACAAATGAGACTTCTGCTCTATAATCAAACAAAAGAAATCAATACTTTGTGACGCTGCACAGTTTTACCAGCCTGTCACAGGACTAACAACCATTCATGCACACACGCACACCTACAGGCAGATTTAGAGAGACCCAGTAATGTGATGAGCATGTCTTTAGACTGTGGGAACACACCAGAGAACTCACACATGTACAGGGAAAACATGCAAACTCCCCTCAGACTGGATTTGAACCAGGAACTGTCTTGATGTCATGAAACAGCACTAACCACTGAGCCCTTGTGCAGCGTATGGGGAGGGAGGGTGTGTGTGGCCCAAGATAAATCTTAGTGTAGTGAAGCTGATTCCACGGTGGAGTGGCTAAAAAAAACAAAAAACAATAAAAGCCTCTTGAGATCATTTATGGAGTGAGGATGTTTGAAATGAAGTGGGTCTCTCTTTGCTGATGCAAATTTTTGGTGTAGTAGTTGTGAGGTGCTTGTGTAGAGAGAAAAAGTGTTTGAGCCCCTGATTTTGAATAAGCTAAAACAGCCTACATCAGTTCATGTTGGATATGTATGGTGGCCCTACCTGTTTGAGTCATCAGAGCCAGAAACTGACTGAGTCAGACACTGATAGAGCTCAGCCTGGTTCCTCACAGTCTTCATCAGAATGATCATTTATTCTCCCATTCATCACATTTAGCAACATGGATTACTGACTAGTAACGTTATATCCTGGACAAATACAGTTAGGCTATCAATCCACCCATTTCTTCATCAGCCTGTGGGTGTTGCTTTGACAGATAACTACTTCTGCTGGCGGTTATTGGTTTACGGTTGCCTTGTGACTGCACGGCTGACCGCCACCGGCAGAAGCAGGGGCGGGGTTGTGCTAATGATGGCTACATGATGTAACATGGCTATGATTTCTGACTCGCCCATCAAATCCTGAACACAGAAATTTGAAACACATTTTGTGAAGCCGAGTTTCACAATTAACTCCGAAGTGGTTGAATGGCTTTTACATGTTTTAAGGAAATACATTTGTGACCCATTTGATGTGTTTAGAAGAAAACGACTGAATTTGCTTTACATGGACTTTCAAAACGCATTCTTCGACAGTTTTAACAATTGTAAGATAACCCCCACCCTGCGATCCTCACTGTGATTTGGTCCAATGTGACATTCAGTTTTTGGTTTGTTGCTCCTTGTTGACAGTTTGATGAAAACATATTTCAAGAATAGTTTGATGTAGTTCGGTTACTCAGTAAAGTTTCCTTTAGTTATAGAACTTGAATTGAGCTTTCAGTTCTCGTAAAGCTGCTGCAGTGGTGATCGGACCAGTGTGTGTGTGGTGAACAAAGAAATCCTGTTAGGCCATTTTTGTTGTAATTGAGACCTACCACCCAATTCTACTCTTTGAACTGCTGGCTGAGCATAAAAAAACCTGTAGACAGACAGGGTATGAACTTATAAGGACATAATTACAGTTATCGGGTAATATCACTATAGAAGACATTAGAGAACATATCAGACAACACAGCAAAAAGTATAGCATTTATTTTTATGACACCCCAAGAATTACTCTCTGAAATTCAATTGTTTATTGTCCCCAAATGATGAAACAGGATTTTTGCCCCTGAATACAGCATCTATTTTAGAATATTTCTATGATTAATAGATTAATAATAAAACAAAAGATTCACTAGCATGATAAGTGGTTTGGCAGTGGCAAAGACCTGGCTCTGCTGCTCATCCAACAAATGAATGTTTTTTACAAAGTTGGTTCCATTTAAAAAGGTAATAAACAGTCTTTCCAGAAGTGTAAGATCTATTGCCAAAAAGCATTCTTACAATAAAGAAATAATCTACCAATTATACATTTCCTTACTTGTTGTGCCACGTTTAAATATCAAGATAAGACCGTGTTTTTATTCTGTTTGAGGACATCATATTTTCATTTCCGGGCAGGGTAATTAGTAATTCAAATATCTTAATTAGCTTCTCTGTCTCCTTCTGTCTCACACTCTCTCAGTGCCAATCTGAAGTATTTTAACAAAACCGTGAATGCTGGCCAGTACCGGTGACAGAAACAGCCTTTGATAACCAAATGCATTACTTAATTACTTTAATCTGAAAGTGCCATTAAATCAGCTTTCTGTAACACATTTTGATGTGTGCGATTGATGAGCTGGACTCAAAAGGAAATTATCTCTGTCCTCTGCTACAGAGGAAGAAGAAGTCTCCGGGGGCCATGCATGGAACGAGAGTTGATGAAATTTGATCATAGATCCATTTGTTTCACTGCTTTTATGAAGGAATTTTAAGTCTCATAAACCAGGAAGTGTACGCATCTTTCTCCAGGAGTATGTTCAGATATTTTTTCATCAATAAGCTGTTTCTGCATGCTCTAAGTTGTGATGAATAACTTACATCTTCCCTGCATATCAAGAATCAACAGCCGCAGGAAAGCACCCTTTATAATGTGAATCTCCATGCATTTCCTGTTCCATGGTGGCAATTACCAGTCGTAGGCTAAATCTTGCACTCTTAGAAAACTGTGATGTATAAAGCCCCAAGTATAATTCATGAGCATCTATACTGTGTATTCAGTCCGTAAATGGATTTCTGACACATTCATGAACGTGAAAGCACACACGAGTAACTCTCCATCTGTTTGTGTTTGTTCTGTGAAAAATCATAAGAAAACACTGCATTTTAAATCCAAATCCATCAGTCTGCTCTGTACCCAGTCTGAATAATGACAAGCTGGCAGCTTCTAGCTATCTGCGCTCCCTGATAATACAGTTATAGATAGAATATTAATCCAAGAGCCTGCAGACAATCTATTTTAACAGGCATGTCCATGCAGTGACACACAAAACCTGTTTCACCTCTGATGAGCTGTTTATCAGTAATCTTTCTCTGGGCTTAACAAATCAAACCTGATTTTAAAGAAGCATCTGTTAACCTGATGTGATTTTAATGCCACAGTTCCCAAGTGTGACTCTCGGGTACATTATCTATACTGTATCTTGTTTTATCATCATGGCCAGTTGTCAACAATAGTGGAGTTCTGTAAATACATCTGTTCTACAACCCCAATTCCATGAAGGTGGGATGATGTGTAAAACAAACAAAAACAGAATACACTACAAAGACAAGATATTAATTGTTCAAACTGATAAACTTTATTTTTTTTTTTTGCAAATATTCACTCATCTTGAATTCGATGGCTGCAACATGTTCCTAAAAAGCTGGGTCAGGATCATGTTTCCACTGTGTTCCATCACCTTTCCTTTTAACAACACTCAATAAGTGTTTGTGAACTGAGGACACTAATTGTTGAAGCTTTGGAGGTGGAATTCTTTACCATTCTTGATCGATGAACAACTTCAGTTGATTAACAGTCCGGGGTCTCTGTTGTTGTATTTTGTGCTTCATAATGCTCCACATATTTTCAATGGGAGACAGGTCTGGACTGGAGGCAGGTCAGTCGAGTACCTGCACTCTTTTACTACAAAGCCACGCTGTTGTAAGACGTGCAGAATGTGTCTTGTCATTGTCTTGCTGAAATAAGCAGGGACGTCCCTGAAAAAGACGTGGCTTGGATGGCAGCATATGTTGCTCCAAAACCTGTATGTACCTTTCAGCATTAATGGAGCCTTCACAGATGGTCAAGTTAGCCATGCCATGGGCACTAACACACCCCCATACCATCACAGATGCTGGCTTTGAGACTTTGACCTGAGAACAATCCAGATTGTCCTTTTCCTCTTTGGCCTGGAGGACACCACGTCCATGATTTCCAAAAACAATATGAAATGTAGACTCGTCAGACCACAGCACACTTTTCCACTTTGTGTCAGTCCATCTCAGATGAGCTCGGGTCCAGAGAAGCCGGCGGTGTTTCTGGGTGTTGTTGATATATGTCTTTGTCTTTGCATGGTAGAGTTTGAACTTGCACTTGTAGATGTAGTGATGAACTGTGTTAACTGACAATGGTTTTCTGAAGTGTTCCTGAGCCCACGTGGTAATATCCTTTACACAATGATGTTGGTTTTTAATGCAGTGCTGCCTGAGGGGTCAAAGGTCATGGTTTGCTTTAGAGGTGTAGAGACTGAGGTAAGGAACGTGGAAATTGAGAAGATCTGTGACAAAGGAGGCCTGGATTTGGAGGCTACATCAGATGTTTGAGTTGAATTGATTTGATGCTGTTGATATAACCTTCATATTAGCAGAGGCACAGCAACACACTTCTCCTACTCCTTCACTCTGTCAGGGAGTCACTTCAAACTTTTAGAGTCCTCTTCAGACACTTTTTCTGTGTCTGAGCACTCTCTTGAACCCTCCATGATATTTGGAAGCTTTTCTAACACCGTGCTCAAAACCTATGCACGGTATATTACCTTGCTGCCTGCGCTGTAAGTCGAGATGCTGCTAAAAAGTTGTACTTGGATAAATCGATGCTTTTTGGGAAGTTGCTCCAACGTTATTCTGATGTTAGGAGCTTTTAGCATTTGAAAAGTGAGAATACATGAGGTGTTTGCTGAGATTTTTCTCCTTTATGCCACACTCAATTTGCCCATTTGTTCAGCTGCAGCAAGATTATTTAAGAATTAATTAGGTTACATTTTTCCAAAAATATTTAGTGGGCAAATTGAGACCTGCAGGCATGTTTTTAATCAGTGGCTATTTTAATGGAGAGCTTTAACCCGAAGCAGTTGTGGGAAAAATGTGTATCTAATGAAATGCAGCGTTTTAAGTTGGCTTGTTTTAAAGCAGCTGTTTGCCCAGCAGATGAATTGTATTTTTGTCTGATCGCTGTGTGTTTGTGTGTGTTTATGAGTGTTTGTGTGTGACCCTTGTGACACATCAACCTGAAGAGCTGCTTCCTTTACCGCAGTGCATCAAGGTAAATGATGCTGTGCCCTTGAAAAGGCATGCGTGCTAATCCAAGATTAGCGTGTGTGTGTGTGTGTGTGTGTGTGTGTGTGTGTGTGTGTGTGTGTGTGTGTGTGGGCTGACTGAAAGATGAGAGTGGACTCAGAGGCTGTTTGTGAAAATAGGTGAGTGTGTATTCAATATGTCGGGCTGGACAATTATGGCACGTTACACTGAACCAAACAAGGACCCACATGCAAGACTCCACTCTCAGAGGCGATGTTCAAGTCTGTTTAATCAGAAACTGGCAGGTACACAGAGATCCAAAGCATCAGGCAAAGGTATCCAAAGAGAAAGGCAAGAGCTAGGTTCACGTACAGAAACTGGGTAAAAAAAACTGGCAGGGAAGGGAAGGACTGGGGAAGGCGAAATACTCTGGAGGAAGGGAGACAACTACACACAGGTGAAACACATGAGGTAATTACAGACACAGGAGACAGGCAGGGAGGCAATCTGAGATGAGACACAAGGTAAGTAACAAAATAAAACAGGAAGCACAAGACAAGCGTCACAAGGATGAATTCGTAAATGATATATTGAAAAAACTCCACCGACATGACAAAAATAATAATCGCAATTGTTTTGATTGATGTTGAAATCAGGATTAATAAACATGATTTTCATTGATTTCAAAAGTATTTATGAAACCACAACCTAAAAGAACAACCCAAAATAAATTACTGACTAGTAAAATAATAACATATTAAAAAAATAGCAAAATAAATAAACATAAAAAAAAATTGGCCAATTTACATGCACTCCTGTAAAACTTGTAAAGTTTGCAACATGCAAAATACACTTACAACAGCCAAAAAAAGAAGTTTTTTAATCGTTCTTCTCGTATTCTTATACTTTTATGATTGTCAGAAGCCAAAATTTAAATCATGATCAAAATTTGATTCATAGTCCAGCCCTCTCAGTGTGTGTACGTCACTGTCACATTTTAAAAGTGGGACTATTTTACCGTCTATCTGTATTTGTTGATCGACTCATCACTTTATGGACTTTTCATCTCTGGTAATTCATCGTCATTCATCTCTGTCAGAGCTGTGTGTGTTTGTCTGCCCCTCAACATGATTCTCAGGATGTCTTTCCCCCACCTGGATGAAGTCACAGTGAGGATGAAAGGTGTGATGGCACACTCATAAGGACTGCTGCAGTGTTCAAGGGTTTAACTATTCTCACTGTAGCAGATGTCGTGTGTCTGTCACGGTGAAACTGACTCATTCTGAAAACATAAGCTCTTAAATTGCATTTTCTTATGTGCAGTTTTAAGCAGGGATTTAAATCTGTACCGCCAGGGGGGTAAAAATCAATACATCACTGCTAGAACAGCAGTCACCACAGCAAGCTGTTTGACTCTGTTAGAGATCAGGGAAGAGTTGGCGGATCTGAAATCTTATTACATAAACCTGAAACCCTCCCGCTCCGCCGAGCTTTGGATTAGAAATTGCTCCCAGACATTATTTGCTTGTAATTTCATCATTTTCTTCATTGTTTGGATTTGTTGTAAAGATTCCTCTGTTTATTTTTGTTGAATCTTTTGTCTTATGGAGGAAACATGATACTAAAGGCCTCAGCACACTCAGTCCATTAAAATCGGATGCTTTGGATACATAATCTGAAACAGAAAAATAAACACCTTGGATTCAGTGTGTGAGATGTCTCGGGTGATTTTTTTTATTATTAATTTGTTTGCTTCCAGCCATTTTCAGAATGTTCCTTTTTCATTTTGACCGTTTTTTTGGACCCACAGTATATTATGTTTTCTGATTATGTAAACTCAGAAACTACTCAAAAGAAAGAAAAGACTCTCTTCTTTCATCTCTCCTGCTTTTTTAAAAGAAATGGAAAAAACACTCTTTTTAGATAGCCATCGTCACTGAAGCGCCATCCTTTGATCCTCTCCATGATCTTCTCATGATCGTAACACTCTCTCTCTCCAAACTACTGCAACACACTCTCTGTGCGAGTGAGAGCTGCCTGAATTTTTCCATCTCATCATGTCTCGGTTATCTTGCATCTTCTTCTCATATCTCTGCTGATCTCTCATCCAAAGTTGGGCTGCAACTTACGATTATTTTCATAATTGATTAATCCATCATTTAATCTCTTGAATAATCAAGTAGTAGTATGGTCCATCAGAAAATGGTGAAAATTCTCAGTGTTCCTCAGTCCAAGATGACATCATCAAATGTCTTGTTTTGTCCACAAACCAAAGATATTCAGGAGCAAAGAAACAAGAAAATATTTCTTTACGTTTATGAAGCTGAAATCTGAGGATTTGGACTACTTAAACCGATTAATCAATTATCAAAATAGTTGACGATTAACTTAGTAATCGATTAATAATTTGATTATTCGATTTATAGTTGCAGCTCTAATCCAGAGAGAGCATCACTGCCCCCTGAAGTAGTTTAAAGCCTGATATTGATAGACAAGCTCCTCCAGACACCACCCCCACTCGTTGAAATGCAGAATTGACATCTATAGACGTCAATGGCAGCTAATGAGTTAATTGTGAAGATATGCAGTATGAGAAAAAAATTGAATCATCAAGCCATTGATCCTGAGCAGGGGCTGACATTATGTTTGAGATAGGCACGCACACACACTTCACTAACCTTCATATATCATCTAAACACAGCCCGAAACGACAGAAAATGTGCCGGCCCATCTCACCGGACTTTTTTGTCATTGATAATTTAATCTACTCGCTAAATTAAATTATGATGATGATGATGATCTTATAGTAGCAGATGGCACCTCTGAATAGTCAAACAACCTTTGAAATGACCTTGAAAAAACACAGGAAATCAAACCTTTTCTAAAAAAGTTTAGGCATCATTGTGCAAACATGATTAAAGTAACATGGGATCAAAATATTATTTTTTTAAGTGCAACAAAAACTGACTCAGTGTGCTAAGGCTTTAATTGTTAGCATTATTTTTGGACAGTATCTGCATTTATGAATGTCAACAAATAACTCATTCAGGGTTTGCCTGGCTGCTGGCATCATAATCTGAACAGGGAAGGTGGATTTGACCTTTCAGCTGCCTTGTTCTGTTTATCTCCTCTAACAAACTTTACATTCAAGTGCAGAATCCGTCGGCTGGTAGTAACAAGATTTGGGGTGTTGGAATTGATCTGGTTTCTGTTTAAAATGCAGGAAGTAGTCACAGTAGAAAGTCAAAAAGGTGGCATGGATTGAGAATAATGTAATCCCATCAGAATACAAATCTAATGCTGTTTGTTTTTTTTTATTATTTGAACAGCCAAATTTTGTGCTGTGCAAATTCACTTGTTTATGCTTTTAGCTTCTTTCTAACTTGAAAGGATGGGACAGATTCTGCATGTTTCCTTATCATTTTGACAATCATCTTGACTGCTTTTCCCTTGTGGGGCTGACAAACATGTTTTTGGGGCATGGGAGGAAGTCTGAGTGTCAAAAGGAAGGACTTAGGGACGTCAATGCAGACCAAGGGTAAAAAAAAACACAAGATAAAGAAGGCCAACACAAAGAGGATCCTTTAAGTAACCCAAGCTTTGCAAATATACAGAGAAAAACGAAAGGGAGACCCAGGATACCAGACATGTCTGAAAGAAAACAAAAAAGACACATCCCACTTTCACCAAACTATAACAGACAGAGATGATTTTTTTTTAGTTGTCAAACTACACATTAACACACAAAAGAGATCCTCCCGCTTCTCAGAAAGAGACCTAACGAGTCAGGACATGACACTGAAGTCCAAGACAATATACAACCTTCCGTACCTCCTCCAAATCAGGGGCGATCAGGCCCTACACACAACAGAATCTGTTCCATGACGATCCCTTCACCAAAATCCCTGATTTACTTAACTGGGAGATCATGCAAACTCCACACAGATAGGCATCTACATTGCGGGGGAATCAAACCATGAACCTTCTTGCCACTGTGCAGCCATGGATATGATCCTTCCTCAACAAAAATGACTTCACAACCCATCTTTGAATCTCTTTCCCCTCCAGATGTTTTTCTCTCATCACCTTTGCCTTCTAAACACCATATTCTGTCAAAGAGGCAGTTTTTTTAAACATTATTATTATTATTTGAGTTATTACACACAATAAAGTTCCTGTGAGGACTTATTAAGTGATCTTGAAAAAGTCTAAGTTCTAGATATCTGCCTGATCCTAATCTACAACTTAAAATGAGATTATCAGCACCAATATAGCTTATTTCTAAATGCTATTTCTTAGCTTCCCGATCAGGGCGGGCTGGACCGGATTTATTTACGGCACTTTGAAGTCTCTATGACAACACCACACCGGTTGAAGTTTAGTAGTCAGAAGAGAAATCTGTGTATTCTCTGCTGAAAAGGCTAAAACATGAGCTGAACTGTTTGTGATAATGTTCATTCCAACTCACATGCAGCAGTTATTCTGCAGTGATCTGATCAAACTTGAGAGTCTGTCAATAAAATGATGAGTGAGGTTATGTTAGCTCTGATTAGTAGATGAGCAGGACATAAGGATTAACTAACGTTACACGTTAGCCTACGGATACATCGCAGACCAATGGGCTGCTTAAAGCCACTTAAATAGCAGGCTGCCAAACAACAGTACAAACTGACAAAGTTTGCTTGTTGTCACGTTTCAAACAACAGCGCTGTGTAACTGTTGATAAATACCTGACCTTGTCTGGTTGTATCCGGTAAAAAGTTGTTTGGAACAAAGAAAGGTAGTGTTAAAAAGAAGATCTGATCTCCGTTCATTTCCAAAACAAACACACGCCTTGTTAAGAGTCATGTCATCATGACAGTGTGCGCATGATTCCAGCCAAAAGGTGTCGCTGTGATCCACTTCAGACAGACAGTCCTCACTGCCCCTTTAACACTATAGCAGACAACAAGGACAACAATAGTTTAAGGAAAGAAGGCATCTATGGCTTTCTTCCGCTCTAGGAATGACAAAGAGTACCCCAAATCTCAAATGTACAGTATTTACCCTTGGACATATAAGTAGGTTCAGACTAGCAAACCAGATTTGGTGACAGATCTCCTGAGGCCTGGATTAACACATCCAGGATCTCTCTCCGTTACTTGGGTTGACTTAATGAGACATTTTCAATCCTGATAAGTGGTACTATGAAGCTGGATATCAACTCACTCAGTGAATCCAGGGTTTTTCAGCCTTGATCAGAGCACGCTCACATTAAAGGGGTGGAATTAGCCACGTCTGACCATTCACAAACATGGAGAAACCCTGCAGAGCCGCCTGCTTCACCATGGAGGAACAGACAGTTATTCTTCAAACGTACCAAGAATTCAAACACGTCATCAGGCTAAAAGCAACACTGTTACTGCAGCAAAATCCAGGAAGGAATGCTGGCAGGAAACTACTGACTCTGTTAATGCCTAAATTCATTCGAGATTAAACAAGATTAATTCATTGGACAATATAAACAGACAGAACTCTGATCACTCAGTTTGACTTTATTACAGCACAGATGCTTGGAGCAGAGCTCTTCATCAGTGTCCAAACTTTGGTTTAGATTTTCCACTGAGTTCTTTGAGGCTCCGCCCCACAACATAACGGCACAAGTAGTTGTGTGTCCATAAATTCATGTTTCTGCAGCGATGTCATGTATGACCATCATTATTAACCTCATTATTTCAGATGCGCCAAACTGCAATGTGTAACATTTGTAACATATGGATCCATCAGCTGAAAAATGTAGTTCAGTCCACTTGATGAAAATCTGAATCTCTTGTACAGGATGTCATCAGGGACATCAAAAGGATCATATCTATCCCTAAAAACTCTCTTTCCCCTCAGGATTCACACACCAACATCGACAGGATCTTCTATGAATGGGCAGGCCATTTTCTGAGAGAGCTGATTGGTCAGGAGGTGTTGTTTTTCTACTCGTTGATCTCTTATCCAGATCTTAACCTCCTTTGGAGCAGGTTAGCCATTCAGCATACATTACCACAGAGATTTATCCCACTAAGACGTGAACCAGTGTCATAGGGTGGGAAAATCCAGGGTTAACCCTGAAGTTACTTTGATAAGAGAAAATCCAGCTTTGTAGTACAGGCCTCAGGATTTGGTGTGTGTTTTGGTGTGTTTTGCTTGAGAAAAGCAGTAAACTGTCATTTTCTCAGCAAAGAGGCAGAGCTGATTGTATGCAGACATTTTCCACCAACACAAATTTGAGTGTGTGAGTCAGACTCAGTGACAGTTTCCCAATGTGAGGGCATCTGAAGGTGGTTTAATACTAACGTATTTTCATGTAATTCATACAACATGGTGATCTCACCTGTTTATTTTTGAACGGATCTACTTAATCAACTGTATTCTAAACGTTACGTAACTTCACTAATGAAGTGCAAGTCCGTCTTGACTAATACATCGTAGTTATTTCCTCTTCAGCTGATACGTGGCGTTTTCAGTTAGCGTTGTCCCTTGTTGCCTGACGAATACAAAAAATCCCCACCAGCTGTATCGAAGATCTTAGTGTTCCTCTTGGATCGCTTGAGTCATGATGTTATTTATCAACAGACTTACTTTTTTCGGTCTTATACATATTTGATGGTATAATAAATGGTATCTTTTCAAGCTTGTTTTTGAAGTAATTTTCACGTGGAGAGCTCCCTCAAGGGTGAGATGGTTGTAAGAACTCTCTGAAGAACCAGTCTTGGAAATGTATTTTCAAGGAGATGAAAAAAAATCAGAGCAACCAAAAAAAAAAAAAAAAAGGGTGAATAGTGCTTTTATATTTTAAGCCTCTAAGAGTTTGTCTGACGTTGTATTAATCTCTCTGTGTGTCTGTTTCCCTTTCAGGTGGGAGGAATGAGGAGGAGGGTCTAGCAGCCGTCAGGAAGATCTGTGAAGAGCACAAAGAGGCCAAAGGTATTACCGCAAACATGTCAGAGGACACAGGGACAACAAACACAAGCACTTGCACGTGTGTGTACTTGGTTTTGTCTGCCAGTGTTAGAAGATAAAGGCCAGAGCGGAAGCAGAGCGTCCCGCAGGCTTGTTTTTACACTCTCTTCTCAGCACACACACATAATTGCACACTTGCAGGTTACACACACACACACACAAACACACTGAGACTCGCAGCGCTTCCATGCTGCCTGTGCGATGTCAGGGGCGTTGTTGATTCACCATGAGGCAGGAGGATACAAGAGGAGAGGAGAAGGGGAGATAAGTCAAGCAGAGTGTAAAAGAGGAGGAGCAGAGATAGACGTGGAAGGAGGCAGATGGAGAGCATGACAAATGGGTGTATATGGGACAATAAGAGGGAAGAAAAGAGACGAGGTGGAGGAGTAGAGGTGGTGATGGAGATTGGGGAAGACAAATGATTGCAGCCAAGAGATTTATTACTTCATTGACTGAAGCTTACAGTGTTCTCTGTAACTCCCATGTTGAGAAATTGATTCTGCTGACCTTCACTGCACCATAAATCCACCCATGGTCTCATGACTAAGAGGCCTCATGAGTTATTCTTTACTGTTGAAAACAGCCTTGAGTCTGGTTAGGAGACTGTCTGGTGCTATTTACCTCAAGGGTTGTTTGGAGGTTTTAACAGAAAAGAAAACCTGAGGAAGTTTTGAAATGAAAGCTTGAACCCTCTGTGCTTCTGTTACAAGAAGACGACAGAAATATTATAAAAATATAGACAAAACAGCAACAGCCCACAGTCTTACAAGGAAATTTTAACCTCTGAATAAACTTGCTGGACAGCTAGATGGATTTTTGTTTTACTTACAAACTAAAGAAGTAGATGGAGCTATAGTGAAATTAATTGATCCATTATCCATTCGCTGTATTCACACAAAATTTCTTTGATTGCAGATACTTATTGAGCAGCACCAGACTACACTATATAATGGTATAGTGTAGGGGTGGTTGTCCCCTGGTGGTCATTCAAAAAGACTTTAAAGAGGGTGTTTTTTTTTTTTTTTTTTTTTAAGGTTTATATTTTCCCCCTGTTACCCCGTCATAGCTTTCCATGATTTAAAAGATGAAAGAAAATCCATTTTCTTCTCAAACTGGTGTTTGAGAAAACCCTTTTTTCAGCCTTTGGAGCTCTTCATTCTAGCTGCTGTCTCTTTATGACTCCCCACTCCACAAACCTCCTTCACTCTGATTGGCCAGCATTGGTGGGCGGATTGGTCCAATATATCAATTATATTATTGGTATCAGTATACCAATGCGCGATAATATTAATACTTAAGTTTCAGTTTCTCTTCTCTCCGTGTGCTCCTCTCACTCACTTTACTCATGCGCACCCCGCCCCTCCCCCTCATCCTCTTTTCTATTTTGAGTGTTGCCGTTCAGTTCCATCACTCAGACGCACACTGCTGGCTGCATAACGGCAGAGAGGATCATCGTTTGGTGTTATTGTGCAGCTGAATACCAAAACACTGCAAGCTGCAATGTTTTCAGAGAACAAATAAAATTCTGTGGCAACACCACAAACTTATAGAAACATCTGAAAACACACCAGAAAAAGAACTCTGAGTCAAAGTAAAGGGAGGGAGGAGGTGATTCCACAAACCAGACCCCAGACTCAGAGACAGAAGTCACTAACAGAGTCCTTTCAGAATGAACAACAAGATCCAGGTAGATGATTTGTGGAAATGAAAGTGAGATTAAGTCAACTCCAACTTCAGTTGATGTTATTTTTCAAAGTGTAATTAGTCTTCATCGTTGTAAATTTAGAAAACTAATTCAATATAGACTATTGAAACAGTCATTTCATATATTCAGCCAGTTACAATAAAAATGAATGAATTATTTTACTGTAACTGAAAATATGTAACATGATATTTTTTATGTCTCTGTAATGGTTAATCCAGCAGAATATGCAGCTCTTTATTTAAGAGTAAATATAAAATGCTAAAATATAATGCTATTGCTATGATATTGCTAAAATATATTGCTATCCATGAATATTCAAATGTACCATTTTACAACAAAGCAGAAAAAAATTAAAGCGGATTACTATTTTTTGACAGACAAATTAGTTGTTTACTTTCATTCATGTACCAAAACATTATTTTTAGTGGTTGTTTGTTATTCTTGATTAATTTCAACAAGCTGCTTTTCTTTGTAAAAAGTATTGGTATTAGTATCGATATCAGTGATACTGGCCCTGTATTTACTTGGTATTGGATTGATACCAAATTTTGCAGTATCGCACACCACTCTTGGCTAGCTCTTTTGAGGCCTGTCAGGGGCAGACCTTGGTGTTTGAGGCCCTCCCCTTTAACATGTCATGAACCAGTTAGGGGATCCTTATGTGATGACCTCATCATTTTAGCAAGTCTCATGAGGATCTTGTGCTATTTTTAGAGCAGACCATTTTGAGCAGTTACGGGCAGATTTAGGGATTTCTACAACACATGAAGATGTAGTGGGTCATCCAATATTGTTACTTCTTATCCATGTTGAAAAAGTTAGAAAGCACAATACCTCCTCTTTAAAGTACTTTCACATTTGGTTTACTCAAAGAGATCAACAAGTAAAAGGTGTCTTCTGCCCAGTGTGGGGTTTGAATACCAGCAGAAACACAAGTGCATGATGTCACCCTCGAGCACAGATACAGACACAGCTCTAATCAGCAGCTCAGGAGCCATTGTAAAACTAAAACACATTCAACAGGGTTCTTCATTGAGACAAAAAAACTTAATAGAGCTATTCTACACCCTGAAAAAAGTGGTTCAATAAGAAACGAACAGGATTTAATGAAAGCCTCTACATCAGAACATGACTGTGTGTAAATGACGTGTTCATGAGAGACCAGTGAGTCTCGACGACTGCGTCTGAATGCAGAGTCACCCTGATTGAATGATACCTGAGAGCACATGAAGCACTCTCTACTTGCTGATAAATGAAGTCCACAAAGCCACCTGCCATTACCATCTGAGCTTCATATCCTTTTGTAGCATCATTATGCTAAATTTATAGAAGACAGTAGCATTAATTACCAAAAATAGCTCACTTTGTGTTTGATGTTTTAATGTCACACCAGTGACAAGCTACTGCACACTCAGTGTGGCGTTTGTTCTCATATCCCCAGGTCCCTGATGATACATCCAACAGGTGGTTGGTTGGTTTTACTTCTACACTCATTCATAGATTAAACAAAGGCCCATTTTCAAAAGCCAAAAAAGTGAAGCTCATAGATTGACAAAAATTCTGACCAGGCCAATATAACTCTTATTAGGGTTCCCACGCATCCTGGAAAATGTATGGAAAATGAGAAAAAAGGTCAAATGTCCTGGAAATGCTTAAGTTATCCTGGAAAATAATTAATCCTCCCCATGCTTTGTGAGTGAATGCAAACTGGTTAAAGTTATGCTCATGCATGTCTGCTGCCACCTTATCTTCTGGGAGACATTAAGACATAGCGCTTCTCTGCTTCTAGCCGTCGCAGCACCCCATGTGCTGTTACCAGCCAATCAAATTTGCATTTCCACTTAGAGCAGTTCTGCAGCCCAGTTCTTCTAATTGACTTTGTCTCTAGAGTTAGCGACATTTCAGGGCTTGGGGCATAAAACTAGCGACTGTAAGTTGAAACATGTAGCTAGTTGTAGTCCATGAGTGTGAGGTTTTGCGTCTTTCCTCCACTGAGTAAGAGGCAGAGGACTGGAGGAAAGTTATAGTGGGCGTGTCGTTTACTGAGTTTGCTGTGCACACTGAAATACAACCAAGGGGCAACATCTGGTATAGAAAAATAAAGCCTATACAGAAGTGCTAGAAGTTCCTGTTCATGGAGAATCTGCTGGAGGCTGGCTGCAGAAAGAACAGAAGTCACATACACACCAAGCCCCCCAAATATGCCACACCTTTACAGCATGAAAACACACATTTACAGCCATGTTCAAAAAATGGCTTGGGTCTGAAACACTAATTTTGTTATCAACGTACTCTGTACGGAGGGTGAATTTTTTTCTAACTCAGCAGTTAAGAAGCGACTTTTCGCTCGTTGATTTCTAATGAAAGCAGTCGTCAGCAGAGTGAGATGCAAACAGAGACCTCAGGGAAAAAGAGGCCCCCTTAAAATAAGAAAAGTTGGCAGTGAAAACTTTTCCATTTGAACTGCTCATTTCTTATTTCCACTGCTGTTAGCTTTGCTGAATGGGATTTAACATGGCTAAATTAGCATTACAGCTATAAATCAATCTGGCTTTATTTTGTAACTTGAAACAAATCAAATGCAATTCAAAGGGCCTGACAGTTTGATTAAACAACAAAAATGAGCAGAAATAGATTCAAATGTGTGCAAATAAGAAAGAAGAGAAAGCTGAGTTGGGAATTGCCCAGTTGAACACTGTAACTTCACTTTGTCACGTTGATGAAGTGTTATGTGTGTGTGTTTGCATTATTCAGTGATACATTTGTCATGGTTATATTTCATAGATAAATTATAACTTTAGACTGTACTTTAAATATCTGAGTAAGATTGCAAGTTACCGCTGTAGAAAAGAACACTTCCAAATGATGAGGGTGACAGGGTATCAGTGTGTGACGTGAAAGCCCAGGGCTCGTATTCACGAAACATTCTAAGGCTAAAAGTAGCTCTTAATGATGTCATTCTTAGACAAATCTTAGAATTTGAGGAACTCTAAGATTTTTCTAAGAGATAAAAGTTATTCACCAAGCGTCTTCAGCCTTAAGAGCTCATAAGATTAAAAACTTCGAGGAGGAGGGAGGAGGATTTTTAAGAAGACGAAGAGTCACTGGTCATACTGATTAGCTGCTGCCGCCCCATAAACAGTCCAGTGAATGAGCATATGATGCTGTATAACATTCATAAAATTATTAATACCAAAGGAAGTGATGTCAGCAGCCTAAATGGTCGCTTACAACACTGTTTGAGAACAACTTCACTTGTTTGCTGTAATCTCTGCTCTTGCCTGGGTTTGGGTGTGCTTCTCACACTCGTTGCTTGTGCGCACACAGAGAAGGAACAACACATTGATTTGTTGGGCAATGCACTCCCAAGTCTGCCTCTTCCCTTGAGCCGTGATCCCAGGACTCAGTTTCTTTCTTACTCTTGTTCTCCTCCACAAGCTGTGTGTTTGTTAAAATCCAACCACTTTTTGTAAGGACGCCAGCGACCACAGGAATTGCTGACAGCTGAGTCTGCGTCCACCATTAATATCAAGTACATTAAGTTGTAAAATTATTTTCATCATCATGAGATAAAATTAATGCCACAACCACTCATTTTTTTCTCATTTTTTTCTTTTCTTTTTTTCTCCTTTTTGTAACAACCAATCACAGCTTCTAGAAGAAGTCAGAGTACGGCCCCTGGAAGGAGTGGGAACCCTGTCTCCTTATTATTTTTTCTAACCCTGATTTCATTTGTTGTGCACCTAATTCCCCTTGTTCCTGAAAGTCACTTTCCTTTTTTTGTCTTTGAAAATGAGACTGTTGTGTCTAGAGGAAAAAAAAATTGTTGCTCACTGAACCCTCAAATTTAGTTTTATTGACCTACAATATGGAAAAAAAAAAAGATTGACCCTCTGCCTGATATCGTCAGTAAATTTTTAATGCCTCGTTTTAGTGCTGCTTCTTCTTTTGGCTGATTAATTACTCTGTAATTTAAGACCATATCTTCAGAATATCACCTTTCACACTCAAATTGGAGGAGCCCATTAAGTAAATGTAATACATAGTTTAATGAAAGACGCGTCTGAAACTCCAGTGAGTAAAACACTCCCCATCAGATAAGAAGTCTGCTCTGACTGTACGCGTTAACACTTCATAAGTTCTCACTGATTGAGCCGACTTCAGGTCATGTGTGAAACCAAATGAAGGCAGTGCCTGATGGGAAGTGAGTCTGGCTTTGCTCGGCTTTGCTTGGCTGTGCTGTAGAGCTGCGGAAAGCTGGCCAGGTCCCTGCTTGTGTGTAAGCGTCTGTCAGGTACAGAGACAGCGGCGGTGTAGCTGGTGTCATTGAAGTCGATTTCCCTGGACGGGGGCCGTGGTGGAATTGATTACTTCTTTTGTAATTGGCAGCCGCTGAGGCATAGGGGACAAGGGGGGTGTCTGTAGCCAGATGCCTGTGCACTGAATGAGAATGTGTTGATGTGTGTATGTGTGCGTGTATCGTTAGGTTTGAATAAGACGGTAATGAATTCTCATTAGTATGGGAGGCAGGAGCTTTAAACATCTCTGTCTAACGCCCTTTGGCATCCGTGCGAGTGTTTGCACATTGTCTGTTGTGAGAAATGGGAGCTGGCTCATAATATACACGTCGGTCGCAGAGGTGGTTCAAAAACTGGGGACTAGTGGAATAATTAAGAGGTCCATTAGGATTCCCAGATGTCATAAATGATAAATAACTAATTTACCTTAATTATACTTTGATGTAAATAAAGTTAAAAACTGTTTTTTAAGGAGGTTCCTTGATTAATGTACTCAGAGGAATAACAGGGCCAAGAGCAGGATAGGAGACCCACCTCACAGAGTCTCACAGACTCTGGCTGTGAAGGAAGAACGCAGGAGGAGCTGAGGACTGTTGCAGGACACTGATGACATGAATTGGTACCTGGATGAAGAAGGGTTGGGATGATCAAAGTGAAAGCAGAAAAGTGACGGAACTGATTTGTATTCCTGGCAGCAGCAGGATGATTGGTCGACAGAGTTAGAGGCTACATCTTAGGCCCTGTTTATACGACAAAGCTTCACAGCATTTCACTCGAAAACGCAAAAATCGAGGAGAAAAAATTTATATGGAAACGCTGAAGCACTTAAAATGCTGTAGTATGCATACAAGGCCAGAAGATGACGATATAACTGTAGAGTCTTTTGGTAGTCTGCCACCGAAGAAGAGGTGGGCTGATTGTCTGGTGGATATAATAAATACGTCTTATCTGGAGCAACAGATGAACGTTTTATTGAAAGGCAGTCAGCAGACTCAGCAGCACAAGCAGAACCCGGTAAGTCCGCCATTTAACTATTGCTATTGTCCGGTTTGCAAAAGTTCCCACAATGAAAGTGGAATGCGCAAAATGTAGCGTGATGTCAGCGTTTTCACTGAAAATGCCGGCTTGCCGTTTATATGGCAGTGGAGGCTGCAGCATTTCAGAAAAATTCCACTATGGAGAGCATTTTAAAAGGTAAAAGGTTTGAGGTCGGCTGAAACGGCGTTTCCGTATAAACGAGAGGCCGAAACGCAACAAAACTTTTGCGTTTCATCCTATCACTGTTGTCGTATAAACGGGGCCTTATTGGTTATTGCTTAAAATAATAAGTGTGAAATAGGCCCTCTTCTTGAATTGATGCTGATGTCGATGACTTTTTCTGAAACATAATTTGTCTTTAGACTTTTTTGGAACGTTGTCTTTAAAGAACGCAGAGTTACAAAGTGAGGGTGTGATATTAAACTGAAACTCCATTCAGCCACATTTAAAAAGTAATTAAAAGAAACTGCAACATGCTAATTTATTCTGCAGTTTATCAAGCTCTAGCCAAATGTGAGGTTTGACTCCTTATAATTTGATTTTTTTTTTTTTTTTTTTTTAATCATTGTCATGTTTGGTATTGATTCATTGTCAGCCTTTTCATTGTAACAATGGGCCCTCAGGGCTTTCGCAATTGCCAATATAGAAGAGAACCGCCCTTTTAAAGATAATGAAATTGTATTGCTGGTTGCCACGCAACATAAAACGTAGCATAGATGAAGAGCAAAAGTTAAAGGAGACATAATGTCAGTGGCAAAGATGGAAGAGCAGGACTCTGATTGTTTCCTCGCTGGTTTGGGGCTGTTTTGGGTTGCGTAAAAATATGTCAGCCCATGATATCAGAGGGCCTAGCTGTTTTTGGGCCATCCTCCCCTGCACCAGTTAGTAATTTTGATCAGAGATAGACTGATATGTTTTGTTTTGTTTTTTTTAGGGCTGATACAGATTATTAGCCATGTTTCTATTAGCCATGGAGGCCAATAAAGGACATTTGGAGCCAATATTTATTTGCAGTAAAACTGAAAATATTGGCCAACAAAATTTTGAATAATACAAACTAGAACACTTAACTTGGTTTAAATGTCTTGAAGCCTGTTTATTAACCAGCTTCAAGGCTCAGCAGCTTGTCTTATAAAGTTAAATGAAAACTTCAACAAATAAGTAGCCCCCTAAAGTTTTCTACAGTAAATAAAGTTTTCCAAAATTTTAAAATAACTGGAATGTTATTTTTATCTTTTACTTCTCTTTGTTTAAGTTCAAAGACAAACATAAAGTGCAAAGAGTTCCCAAGGTTAGCAGCATCTCTTATAAAGTTAACTGAACACCTAAATTAATAAAGAAGTGCCACGGCTCTGTGTGTAACCAATCAGATGATGCTGTGGGTGGGACAGTGCTGGAGACGGAGAGGTATGACTGCATCAGAGCCAAAATAACCCAGTTCTATATTGATCTCTTATCAGCTGTTGGAGTAAAATAAAAGGTCTGTGCCAATATGTGTCAAAATGCTGAAAATCATCCTGGCTGATAATAATTTAGTTGGCATCAGTGTTGTAGTTGAGTCACCATAGCTTAAGTCCCAGTCAAGTCCCGAGTCCTCAGTGTTCGAGTCAAGTCCGAGTCACCAAGGAAAAAATCTGAGTTGAGTCCTCTGAAACCAGCCGTAACCTGGACCAGAAGAAATAATAAATTAAAATTAACATTAGCAAAGCATTTATTAATAAATAAGTCAAAGTCCTCCGAGTCCTGACATATCCGGACTCGGACTCAAGTACTACAACAGTGGTTGACATGTTGTTGTCAGATTAGGCATTGTGGATGTTTGATCACCAGTTATGATTAGATTTTTATTTTTTTATATAAGTGCACTTGTTATTACTTAAACGTTTTTTGTTTCTTTTGCAGAGTTATGTTTGAAGACTCACTTCACCTTTCTATGCTCTTATACAGGAAAGTTCAAGGCTAATCTGACTGATCACTATTTCTATCCAAGTTCTCAATAAATATTGCAATATTATAATTAAATTAAATAATTATTAAATCTTTTGGGCCACAGTAACCTTGAGGTGAAATGCTGATGTTGTGTATTGTGTCTAATTTAGACAAATAAGACGATGGGTCCATTTGTGATGTTGTACAGTATGGTGTTGTACCAGGCAACCCCCCCCTCCACACACACACACTCAAACACACACATTCAATTTTTTTTTTTTTTTTGTGCCACAGGCTGTGCATTCTGTCCACTAACTTTAGCCACGGTTGAAAATAACACTTTTTGCCTCAGAGCTTAGACCTATATTAAAAAGCCAGACACCTTGTATGTAGGCGTGTGTGTGTGTGTGTGTGTGTGTGTGTGTGTGTGTGTGTGTGTGTGTGTGTGTGTGTGTGTGTGTGTGTGTGTGTGTGTGTGTGTGTATCAGTGGAGGTGCAAATGTATTTCTTCGTTTAACCAACTTTCTGACTGACTTGTTACACAGCCGCTCCTGTACTTTTAATAACATTATTTAAATCACATTTAGTGAATTCAGTTATGAAAATATTGCTTCAGCCTCTTAGGTTGTAAATGATCTCAGAGGAGCTGTGTCTTTATTGAGTGTTTATTTATGTAAGTGCCTTTTATTGGTGTGTATGAGACAGCCTTACAGTAGGCCTTTGTGCACAGCCCCATTACTGCTGACTGACTTTTGGCTCATGAGAGTATCATCCCTTTAATACTATAAGCTGGAGATGACTGGGTCAAGAACTTGCATCCTCCCTCCCACGTCACTTGAAGAAAAATATATGTGGAGGAGAAAACGCTGGCACAATGCCCGGAATTCATTCTCTTGGAAAGCATGGAAGTGTTCACACACTGTTTTGTTGTCGCCCTTTGAGAGCTAGTTTCAGTGGGAATAGTCCGCTCATCTTTCTGTTTTTACTCTATTTTGATAAAGAGGGGGTAAAGACTTTTTGTATTTCAAACAAAAACCCACAAAACTGTTCAGTCAAACTAGGGGTAGAACAGTTTGGGGAAAATGGTTTTACTGCAGGGTTTTTCCTGGCTGTAAATGAGGTGGTGGTGGTGGTACCTGATCATGGGAACACAGGTGAACCGTGCCTTCAGTTAGCTCAAATAAGAGTTTTACTGACACAGGAATTGGCAAGTATTTAAAGATTCTTTTTACTTTAAGTCAGTAATTCTATAATTCTAATAAATTAATCTAATTGTCACTTCTCCTGCCCATCACTACCCATGTAGATATCTTTCAGGGCTTATTTTAATTTAATATTCAATATAATGAAAATGAAATAAATCATATTTATTTTACACACGTGAAGATGTTCAGAGCTTCCTCTCCTGCTGTCAGTCTGTCACTCTGTAGAGGAAGGGTCTCGCTCACTCACTCAGTAAACAAGAGTCTGACAGATTTGGAACCTTATAGTTGTGTTATTTGATCTGTTAGTGAGTGACAATCAGCTGTTAGCTGTGGAGATAGCTGCTCTTACAGAGAGGACAGAATAAATATGCGTTTACACGTTCATTTCTGTGCAGGAACAACAGAAATATTAATAGACTTTTGGCGGTTGAATCACTGAGATTTGTTGTTGTTACTTACAGAAATTATGGGCTCAGTTCACGTCTCCTCTGGTTTATGTTAAACTGATTGTGACTCACTGCTCTGCTGTGAGGGTCAGTGTGCGTGCGGTGCTGATGTACAAATGTAGCGCGCTGCACACAGAACCAAAAAGGATGAACACCTAAAACATTTTTAAAATGACACACAGTCTTCCCAAACTACAGCCATAGACTGTGTGGTAAATAGACAATCAAAGATGCTTTGACGGGTTGGCTGTACTAATTTTGACACAGCACCACCGCCACTACTGGTGGCTGCGTGTAACTTCAGCTACATGTGACTGAAATGGCGGATACCGACATGAAAACGCATGTGGAATATCTGATCGGAAAAACTGAGCCGAGAGCTGGTGGTGGTGAAGAATTTGGCGGTGGCAGCCGCCACCAAATTTTCTTAGCAGGAAAAACCCTGTACTGTATGGGAGCACTTTGGATTTAGTGTGAACTATGATTGCTGTGGTAAGAAAGTGGTGGATCCTTGTTTTAGCTGATAGCTCATGTTTTAGCTAAGCGGCAACCTCTTGTCTGAAAATATGAGACAATGTGGAAGTACTAAAATCTGAAGTTTGTCGAGTGTCCGCTTGAGGCTGACTCTGGAAGTACCTGACGTCACAAACACACTAAGCCAAAAAAAAAGCTGTTTTCACAAAGAATGTCTCCCGTCTGATTGCTAATTTCAGTAACGGCACGCACTGTACAGAGGGTGAATTTTTTCCTGACTTGGCAGTTTAGACAATAATTTGATTGTCAGTTCGTCCAATCAGAGGCACAGCTCAGCTCTTGTGGTGGACAGGCACCCTGTAGCTGTTAGTGTGGAGACTCAAAGCCCGCCTCATTTCCAATATGGCCGTGCCAGCCAATTTGCTTCAAAACTCCATTTCAGAAACAGATGGATGACGCCACGGAGACTACATACATTAATTATACAGTCTTTAGTTTTAGCCTTTAGCCCGTGCTATCACTCTCCTGTTTATCTTTCTTCTTCTCTTCTGTCCTTTTTTTGTCTGACAGTTCAGCTCCAGTCTCCACCATCACTACTAAATCAATCCCAGAAATAATTTTTTGATTATAATCTCATTTTAAGTTGTGGATTAGGATCAGTAAGATAAGCATTTTTTCAAGATCACTTAGAAAGTGCTCACAGGAACTTAAAAGTTGGTCTGTCACATTTAATTTCTGGGTTTTGAGCTGTTGAGAATCCTCTGCCTGTTTCGTAAAAACACTGAAAGCATGTTAAGATATGAACCAACTTATCTTGTGTGGGTAGTTCATGTGATATCTTTAGCATTTTTGCATTGAACAAATTGGAGCTTTTTTACCAAGTGATCAAATTCAGAAAAATACTCAAGAAGGAGCAGAAGAACATTCTGCAACATGAGAGCCACAGATTGAACTTTTGTACTACGAGTTGTGCAATAAGCCACGGGCATTAACCGACTTGCATATTAATTACCTGCTGTCCTGACAGACTGTGTTTGAATTTGTCATGATGTTGCAGGCAAGCTGTGTGGCAAAGGCAGATTTTCCATGAACACTTACTGTTGCGTGCTCAAGCCTCGCAAGAAGAGGAAAAATGCTTTTTAACACGTCTGATCTGATAACGATAGCGCCATGCTTATTACACAGGGTTTACTTCAAAATAATGGAACAAAAGCCGTCATGTGAAGATTTTTATGTGAGCATAAGTGAATGCAGCAATAAAAACATAATGAAGTCTCTCTTTGTTTTCACCCTGACATGGCAGGATCAATTCATAGTACCATTTACGTTCCAAATAGTAGCCACTATTGTGTAAAAGTTAAACTCTGCATCCTCAAAAAATAACAGGCAGATATTTAGAGGTGGAAATGGAGTCCTTTGTGAAGCAGAGGAAATGAAAAGTAGAGACGCAGGGTGACAGTCGACAAGCTTCAGCGCAGAGTTAGAAATCTCCACTCTTCCATGTAACCATCCTTTTGACTTTTGCCCCCATCAAGACTTCACAAGTCATAAATGTGACATGGTGCATTCAAGTGTCTTTGTTTGGAAGTAATTCCAAAAAAGCACAGTGTGGCAGTTGTTTTGGATTTAAGAGAAGGAAAAAAAAAATAAGTGTGTGTGGAACACAGTAGCAGAAATGGCACCTTCACCTTTCAGCTAAAATAGTCCTTTCTCCCAGCACACATTCTGACTTGTTATGGAGAGAGAAACACAGGTGATGTCTCTCTTCTCTCTTGGTGTCCCAGTTAACCATGCCAGTGTGACAGGGAGTCAGCCTGCACAGTGCTGAGCTCTGAAACCAAAGCAAGTAAATAGAACTCACAAATTACTCTTTTATTGTTTCTGCAATGCTTTTTATACACTGTGGTTTTGAAGAATCTGTCACTGTGGAGAAAAATACAACCCTGAAACAAGTCTCAGAGAGGGAGAATGAATGGATGACTGTCCACTAAAGCTCTGGTGTTTGAGTCCACAAAAATAAACAAAACTGTTATTTCTTCACCTATTACATCCATCACAGACACTTAACTATGACTCAAGAGAAACTTTAAAAGAAACCTTTTTCTTGCAATTTGCTCAAAATTTATGGTTCTTAAAAATAGTGAATATCTGATGCATTCCAGGAAGTTGGGAAATCAAACAGCTGATGGGCTTTTGGAACAAAGCACTGAGCAGATTTCTCTCTCAGGTTGAAATTTTTGATTTATTATAGCTTGTTAGCTGCACTTGCATAGAGAGATCTGTTTGATAATTAATCATTATCAGTTTACTGCCAATAAAACAGGCCCCAGATTAACTATTCTGCTCAAGTTACAAACATACTTAAAGAGGGGGTATTGTGCTTCCCCGTATTTTAAACTTACCTAAATCTTAAAGATTGGTATAAAGTATCAATATTGTTTGATAATACACAATGTGTGCAAATTCTCCATTCTAGAAATTGCACAAGATTTCAATACAATCTTCATGAGACTTGCTAAATCGATGAGCTCATCACACAGGAATCTCAGGAGTCTTAAAGAGACAGACACTAAAATGCAGCATTTCAGACAGAGGCTGATTTGAGGATTTTCTAAAACACCAATCTGAGAAAAAATAGATCTTCTACTTTTTTTTTTTTTTTTTAATAGCTGGAAATCCTGTAAATCTCTCCGGGTGTACCAGAGGGACAGAATAAAGCCTGGAGCAAGAAGCACAATACCCCTCTTTAAACACAAACTATAACACTTCCTATGATAAGAATCCAAACCCTCACTTTAAAGATTCACACTCAAGAAAAAGACACATAAACTTAAATTAACAATAAAAAGCTTCTTTATTTATTGAAACTTTATCATTTGATTTAACTAGCACGCAACTAAAACTCTTAGTCAAAAAAAATCAGAGACACATGAAAGGACCCCTGTGTGTAAAACAGTGTGTGGTCTTCAAAGACAGTTCCTGTTGTCACTTTGGGATAATTCCTGAAGAACAACAATAAAGTCAGTGTGTTTTGCTATTGAGCCACAGACGTGCTCCACAGAGCATCCTGGGTCTTAATAGAGGGCTGGCAGCAGCAGAGCCGTACCCAATCGATGGCATTTCATCCTCAGCAGGCTTCTTGATACGACTGACCTATCTGAAAGGACCCGGCCCTAAGGGACATCCAAGAGGACAGGAGAGGACACACACACACACACACACACACACACACACACACACACACACACACACACACACACACACACACACACACACACTACAATAAAAATATTGACAAAAAAATTCTCCCTGCATCTTTGTTTCTTTGACGTCTCTTCCTTGCCCTCTTTTTCACACACATACACTCACCAGGAAGTGAGTGGCAATGGCGGAGCGATAAGACGACTATCGGACCTTAATCTGGGATGGCTGCACTCTCGTCTGTCATGGCGGCCTTTTTTCCCTATCAGCCCCATCAAACTGCCTCCCTTCCACTGCTCTCTTAGTCCTTGTCTTGTCTTCGTCCACTACGTTCGACCCTCTAAAGGCTTTCTAGAATCACAAAGACACTTGTGCTTTTGATCCTTTTTTTTTTTATGAAACTATTTCAGAAGGAAAAAAAGATCAAGAAAAAGGATATACATGCAAGGACAGGGTATGTTTAAAGTCTGCGTTGCATCGTGGTTTTTCTTTTTGGATTGAAAAGGCTATAAAACATAAGTTTAAAAAAGCAGAGAAAGAAAACAACTTAACCTGTTGCTGTAATGAAATGCCATAAAGAAACTTGTTTGTTGTATTTGTGATTTGTACGTTTCATACATTTTTTCATGGAATACTTTAAATAGCTCCTGTGGTTGGATGCAAAAACAATCTACTGAGTGTTAATTTACATACAAATGAATAAATCAGAACGTACATTGTTTTTTTTTTTTTTTTTTTATTAAACCTGTGTGTGTGCACCCTGCTGTGAAGTGTGAGGAAAAGCACGGTAAAAATTGCACAGGGCATGCAGAGCAGGATGTATGGTGAAGTAGCAATTTAGCCTTCCCCTAAGAGATGGGATTTCAATTTGCGGTTTAAGATTAGGAGTGACTCTGCAGTCCTGCGGTTTTGGGAAAGTCATTCCGCCAAAGGAGAGCCTGTTGGGGAAGAACAGATGAAGATCTTTACTTTTATTTATTGCAAAAATAATTGAAGGAGAAAAGAGGAAGAGACAGGAAAGGACTAAAAACAAAGTCAGAAAGTACTCAGCTTCAGAGCTGGCCAGAGAATATTAAACAAGTAGATGTAAAAAATTGATTTTTTTTTTTTGTTGGCAAAACTTTGCCATTAACCTACAAAGTTTCCAGTCAGTGCATTGATGCAAAATCTAAAGCTACTTTGTATCATAGCCAAATACTAATATTCCCTGAGTAAGTCAAAGGCCTGAAACCCACTTTTTGATTTGTTTTGCTCCTGTATTAAAATAATCTGTATTCCAGTTCAGTCTTGTCTAGATCGCTGAGTAAAATGACTCTGTGTCCCAAATAGAGATGCGCAACTTTTGTTGTCGAACGCTCAAATGAATGAATTATAAATAACTTTAGTATTTCAGGCACGAAATGATGGCAATTTGTTGTATTCACCCACCACACCCCAGAGTCAAAACTTTATGACAACAACAAACTCAAGAACAAACATGATGATTATGTAAGAGGTATCACTAATGTACCTATTGTATAAAAGACAAAAACAGAAGCAGAAGTTTCTCCCCAACTCCCCAAGTTTTTCTTCAAAAAGTTTATTTCTTTCTGCCATTGTTATTTCTTTGTGTCTCTCCAGAGCCACGTATCAGGTAGTAACAGCAACACTGCCCCCATGGTTTATGGTGGTCCTGCTCCGTTGGTCCGTGTCTGTAAGCTTTATAGAAATGTGTAGAAATAGGGAATGAATGCACCCTCCGCTACATCCGTATCTAAATCTGTATTTAACTTTGAGCATAAATGGGCCTTAACCTGCATGGAGGAATGAAGGCTGGTGATGCTATCACTGCTAGTGGTAGCCTCACACAAACAAAGTTTAGATTGTTTACCCACAGACCCTATGATCTTGTCTTCGGGGGCTCTTTATAGACATCGTTGCTATTTATTTTCCATTTTCTTTACAAATTAGCTTGAAAATTAAGTGATAAAATTGGTCTCATAGCGCTATGAAGCTAAAAATAGATAAGTGACATAACATCTTTGACAACTTATGTCAACTCAAACATAAAAACTCCACAGAATGCTACTTATCAACAGAACTTGGGAATTATGCCTCCACTGATGTTAATGTACTTAATTTGCACTCTGTCGGATAAAAGCACATTCAGTGCTACTTTAAGAGAGCTTTGAGTTTAAATACATGAAGGTGAGGATCAGTGATTTCACTATAAATCAGGTCAAACCACAGTTTTGATGTATTTTCAGAGCATCATGGGTAGCAATAGGGTCAACAAAACGTTCCTCTCCTCTCTTAAGCAGGGACCTTATGTTTTTAAAGAGGGGGAAGTATGTTATCCCATGTTTTAACCATGGAAATGTAGTTACAGTGCTGGATTTCTATATTCTTATACACAGATTTCCAAACTGCTACATATTCTAATGTTTAAGAAATCCCTGAATCTGTCTGTAAACTGCTCAAAATGGTCATACAAGAAAACACTATCTTTAAGAGACTTGCCAAAGTGATGAGGTTATCACATAAAGATCTCTAAGAAGGTTGGCCAATCAGAGGGCAGGTGGTTTGGGAAGTGGGGAGTCTTAATAAGACAGCAGCTAAATGAAGTGTTTCAGAAGAGAAAAATATATATTTTGTTTTTTAACTTTGAATCATGTAAAGCTGTATGGGTTTACCAAAGCCCAAATAAAAATACCTTCTCTTTCAAGTTGCTGTAATACGAAGCAAATTTTCTACGTAGTATTCTATTCTGAGCTCAAAGTTTGAATTCAGAAGTCAGGAGCTATGACATAGGGAAAGTTTTCGCAAAGTTCTCAGTAATCCTGTACAATTTATTGGACGTTTTAAGTGATAAGTTGCTTATACCTCTGCAGGTATTAAAATGATCCTGCTGCTGCTTGAACACTAACACCAGTCATACTTAGTAGATATCCTATAAGGCGTATATCTGTCGGAGTTTTCAGAGTACAAATGTCCCTACTCGGCATGCATATTTTCACACTTCAACAAACACAGTTACTTTCATGCTCTGATGGTACCAACTCCTGGGCAGAGCTTTCTCACCTGCATCTGTTCATGCATTAGACGCGATAGAACAGTGTGTTAAGCTTTAGATGGAACTCAGGAAGAAGAATTAGGTTTGGTAGAATCTGCTGGAGCAACTGGAACAGAGAGCTGCCTGTATTATAGTGCAGGAATCCACGGTTCCTGCTGTAAGAGATTATTACTACACTCTTTGATGTCTAACCGCCAAAATGGCTCCAAGAAGTAATCCTTTCACAATGGCTCTGATATGTGTGTCTCTTTGTGTTTGTGTTCATTTCAGTGAAGTTCATGAAACTGGACCTAGCCTCTTTGCAGTCCATCTGTCAATTTGTCCAGCGCTTCAGGGAGCAGGACCTGCAGCTAAATATTCTGGTCAATAATGGTGAGTGATGGAAATATATTTGTATAGAGCAATTTTCTTGTACAAATCACCAGAAACAGTCATTTCCTTACATCACACATTTGATTTCAGGCAGGATCTTCTGTTGTTTTTCAAAGTATTCTTGTAGCCTATTTTAAAAGTAAATGACATTAAAACACTACTAATAATACATCCATGATAGTAATACAACGCCAATTCAAATGAAGTTTGAAGTTTACACGTGTAAAACTTGAATATAAACACAATGATTTGCAAACCTATAACCTATATTCAACTGAATACACTACAAAGACAAGATATTTTGTAGAGTTTGAACTGTCACTTGTAGATGTAGTGATGAACTGTGTTACCTGACAATGGTTTTCTGAAGTCTTCCTGAGCCCACGTGGTAATATCCTTTACACAATGATGTTGGTTTTTAATGCAGTGCTGCCTGAGGGGTCAAAGGTCACAGACATTCAATGTTGGTTTTCAGCCTTGCTGCTTACGTGCAGAGATTTCTCCAGATTCTCTGAATCTGTTGATGATTTTATGGACTGTAGATGATCAAATCCATCAATTCTTTGCAGTTGTATGTTGAGAAACATTGTTCTTAAACTGTTGGACTATTTTCTCACGCAGTTGTTCACAAAGTGGTGAACCTCCCCCCATCCTTGTGTGTAAATGACTGAGCCTTTCAGGGATGCTTTTTTAATGCCCAATCATGACACTCACCTGTTTCCAATGAACCTGTTCACCTGTGGAATGTTCCAAACAGGTGCTTTTGGAGCAATCCTCAACTTTCCCAGCCTCTGGTTGCCCCCGTTCCAATTTTTTTGGAACGTGTTGCAGGCATCGAATTTAAAATGAGTTTTTTCACACCCAGGCAGACACCAAAAAAAGGACAGGACAATTTATTTATTTTGTGGTTTAGCAGCTCATCTGGATGTCCAGGTTTATCTGCAAAAACACTGGAACAAGGGTTTTTCACTATGCGTCCTTTAGTGTCCCCTGAGTTTCTTCATCGTCATCTGAAGGATGGCCACACACTAGATACTTTTAAACCAGATTTAGGACCCGATTTTTCACCCCCCACTGATCAGAGGGGGGGGGGGGGGGGGGTGACCTGATTCAGATTCATTGTAACCATTTATTTCTCTAAATAATCTAGTGTGTGATGTCAACACAACTAATTAAGTGCTTCTATTTTAAACTTTGTGGTCTTTAAGGGTCTTTGGTTTTGTGTGCACATCATGTGTTATACATGTAAGGTAATTCATCAGTGTGCTTTAAATGCATGTGTTTGTTTGTATCTGTGCTCAGCGGGTGTCATGCTGGTTCCTGAGGGCCGTACTGTGGATGGATTTGAGCAGCACATTGGTGTGAACTACCTAGGCCACTTCTTGTTGACCTGGCTGCTCCTAGACACACTAAAGAATTCTGGGAAATGTGGTCAATTCTCCCGAGTGGTCAGCGTCTCCTCTTCTGCCCACCGTGTTGGCGAGATCAAGCTAAATGACCTTAACAGCAGGTAAGATCACACACAAGCACAACCACAATATGAAATGCTGTTTCATATGTCATTTACCTCCACTTCCTCTGTGCTGGTAATTTTCTGTCTACATTGAGATGGAGGGAGGAGGACGATCTGCATGTAACTCTTTTATTTAAATCCATTAAGATCTGTTGTACACTTTCAAACGTGTCTGTGTGTCAAAGATAAGTACCACCCATGAGCAAGGACAAAAAATTCAATTGAATGTAATGACACATTTTTCCTCTCTTTGTGTGTTCAGTCAATAAAATGATTAGACGCTGTCCTGCTGCTAACAGGTCAATTATATAAATTATAAACATTTTACTCATTCTATGTCTGCAGTTCTGGTCATGGTATGTTGTTTCAAAGCTCTTCAGCCACCTGCCACCAGGAGGCTGTCATTCCAGTTTTCACCAACCGACAAAATGCTGTAATGCTCTACTACCTGGATGTAACCGAGCGCAGACAACAGATGGAACCTTGTCACACAATGCAAACTTTTGGCAGTATTTTGATTTTGAAAATGAAGACACAGGTATCAGTTGGCTGTGTCTTGTTAAAGATTTTATTAATCACACAGTCAAGAAATGTGTAACCAGCACAGGCATGTGAACATCAGCTCCCAAAGAAGTTCTTGCCCTGGTCTAAAAAGGAGAATACAGAGGAAGTCTGAGGAAAACCATTGGGAGTTTCTAGTCTGAAAGGTTACTTCGCACATCTATTTCTCAGGACAGGTGTGTCGGAGGGCAAGGTATCCAGCACACAGTTCAAAGGTTAACACCTGCACACTGTCCAACTTGCAAAGAAAATTTGTGTTTATTTGCAACTGTCCATGGAATGTCTTATACCAAAACACTGCAAACAAATATACATTCTTTCACCCCTGAACTGTTTGGGGGAGTTTCTAGTTGAAACGTCCAGAAAAAAAAAATAGAAATCACAATGGTCTATGTACAAGAACTGTCTAACAATTAAAGTATAGGGTTAGGGTTAGCTAGGGTTGGGTATCAAGAACCATTTCCGTTATTTCTAAGATTAGCGGAATCAATAAGGCAAGTACATTTCAGTTCTGCTTCCAGTGAGTTAAATCTTTGCAGATCAAGAGTCAGTAAGAATGAAGCGCAGATGGCCTAGTGGTTAAGGTCGCGCTCCATGTACGCGGGTGGCCCGGGTTGAAGTCTGACCTGTGGCTACTTTCCTAAATGTCACTCCCCACTCTCTCACCCTGTTTCCTCCTCTATCCACTGTCCTGTGCTTTCAAAATAAAGGCAGAAAACCCCATAAAAATATTTAAAAAAAAAAAGACTCAGTAAGAATTCTGCAGTGCAGGTTAGGTTTTTCTGCCAGGACCAGCAGTGTTCATCGTAGCAGACTGTAACAACTGCTCCAAAAGGAGAAAGCAAAGAAGAAAGCATGTGCATTACGACACTTACTTCAAGACGGCGTGAGTCAACTATTGTCGAGGTGTTTTTAACTTCATTTTGTACGGCGTCCTTGGTACCTCGGAAGGCACCATGAAGTATAATGTATTATTATTATTATTATTATTATTATTATTATTGTTTTAATAATAATAATAATAATAATAATAATGATAATAAATTGTAAAGTGGGTGAGGGTTCTTGTGCGGACCTTTTGAGCTCTTTATGCACACTTTTCATAAGTTGGCATATTTGCAGTGTGAGGGAATTACTTACAGTTCACAACAATGTGACGTGCAACACGGGGTTCCCAAGGGAAGCCCACAAACATGGCAGGGTGAGTGAATGTGGTTTTTTTTTTGTTTATTTTTTTTTTTAAAACAGAGATGTAAACAAGGGTATTGAAACCAATGTTCACACTTTAAAAATATGTCTGCTTGCTTTTAACAATAAATACTTTCTAAAACAGCCTAAATCTACCAAAAATCTATATATCCTTACCCTTACATGTATGTGCAGTTTGCTATATTATGATTTTTTATGTTGACGAAGCCTATTTCTTTAAATTTTGTGGTTAAGCTGTTTTGACCAATAGGGGTGTATAAAATGAAAATTTCAACTAAAAATGATTTAATAATAATTCCTAGAGCTGCTCAAATGAGCTTCATGATGACATGCAGGTGATGTGAGAAGTTGCAAAGTGCTGTCCTATTAGTACTTGGGTTGAATCTCAAAGCGTTAAATTGCTCTGTTGTCTCCTCTCTCCTCTCTCCTCTCTCCTCTCTCCTCTCCTCTCTCCTCCGCGGCACCAGAAGTACTTTCTGAGCCGCCATATTGATTGGCATCTCAATTGTTAATCGTGCTCGGAGGACAGAGGAGGGAGGAGACACGAGAACTGGCTTAGCAGAAGTCTTTTCACTGACAGACATGCCCACATATGGGATATTACTCACTGATTGGACGCTGCAGTGGCTCAGACTTCTCTGAAACTTCTCATCTCCGGAGTTTAACAAGAGCTTACAGATGAATCTGAAAACAGTCACTGAGGATGGTTCAGAAACAGGTCTTAAAGCTGGGAATAAAAAAAAGTGTTTGATGTGAGTTTAAAGCACAAAACACTTTGTGTCAGACAATTAATAAAACAGCTGGATCACTGCTGAGTTTATGTAACTGTTTTGGTCAAATTCATCATCTAACAGAAAAATAATTCATATAGCCGAGTGCAATAAAAACAAAAGAATAGAAATATTTATCATTAGTTATTTCTCTTGGTCATTTTACTGTTTATTCTCTTTTTCTTTATGAAGAGAATTTGAGACATCCGAGACATCATAAACTAGGTTATATTAATAAGTTTCAGGGTTCGCGATCAGATACGCTCTAGGCTAAATAATCAATAAATAATCTAATAATGAGACATTTTAGCGGTAAAGTGATCTGTGTGCTTCTAAACAGGACACAGAATAAACAGAGGTCAGGTTTTCTTCTTGTGTAAGTGTTAAGCGGGTTAAAAACACAGACAAAGCTCTGTTACTGTTTTTTATTTTATTAGAGCGCACATGTGCCGACACACCAACAGCTGTTAGAGCTGACTGACAGATGATCCAGGTCATTGGAATCAGAATCAGATATACTTTAGTAATTCCAAGGAAAAATTTGGATCAGCTTATGCCATCATCACTAAAAGACATCGCTTCATGTGACGCTCCGGAGGAGAGGACGTCTCATTTCTCTTAAAACAAATCTCCTTTTCTCCTCGTCTCCTCTCTTCATTTCCTTCATCTCTCCCAAGCATCTCTGGTGGGAAGGACTTAGACACAAGTGGAGGAAGGAAGGATGAAACTTCGGAGCTTTGAGACGCACTCTTGTACCATTCCGAGCCCTTGCAGACTTGTCCGTAAGGGCTCAGAACTTGGGGTTTAGGGGGGACACTGAGATTCAGGCACTGCTTTTGATGTGCTGCGGTCTCCACTAACAGCCCTGGTAATATTAACCACACCAAACCAATTTTGCATTGTTTACAGACTCTGTGTGGTAAATATTGTGCTTATTTTTTGACTATTTCTTTTTTATTATTTTTTTTCCTACCTCAAATTAAGCGGGTAGTTAGAATAACAAATCAGTTTAGATGTTGGGAAACCGGTCCTTTTAATGTTTAACATTCATTTGTTACAAGAGTTAAACTCAAGTCAACTCAACTCATTTTTAATACAGTAAAGCTTGTCCTTGGTTTGCTTGACATGTTAATTTACCAATATGAAATGTGACCAAACATTCTGCCAATCGATCAGAACTCCAAAGAAAAACTGCCATTTCATTCTAACATTGTTAAATCTGAAAAGAGGCACAAAATGAAGTTTTCTACATCCAATTCTGACAGCCTCTTTCTTTCTCTCCCTCTTTCTTTCCACAGCCGGTGTTACTCAGCCCATGCTGCTTATTGTCAAAGCAAGCTGGCACAGCTGTTGTTTAGTTCCCACCTCCACCAGGAGCTGCAGCGTGGAGGTTTCCCACTGAGCTCATGTGCTGTGGATCCAGGCATCGTGGATACCGCTCTCTATCGCCACCTCTGGACACCCCTACACTTGGCACACAACATCATCGCTCACCTCCTTTTTCGGGTAAAACACTGTCCTGACTTTCATCTCCTCTTCTCACACAGAGACTAAATTGATTTTTCTCATCCAGCAAGAGAGCAGGGAGATGTGAAAGAATATCGAGCTAGATTTAATATTCCTTTTCATGTGAATTTTCTGTGCCGTATTAAGTTATGAGGGGAGTTCCTGTAGGGTGCATGATGTGCATTTTAATACGACTGACAGGCTGATAAAGATTTTACATTTTCCTTTTGCTCTAACCCTGCACTCATGAAACTTTCAATTTGTGGTTTCAGGGACATTTAAAGGACACCAAAGCCTTAAAGAATAGTCCACAGATCCTCCAAATAGTGGATCATTCTGCTGTTCTCCTTGTTTAATTGTATCAACTGAAAGACGGGAATATAAGTGCCTTGAGAATAAAATGAAGTCACTGAGTGAATTCTCTCAAGGTCTAAGAGCTTTACTCAGATCCACAACCCAAATTCTTTGCAGCAATAAAACACTTAAAAGATACTTTTTTTACTTTTAGGAGCCAGAGTCCTTCATTTTGAATTTGTTAAAACTGATCAAAGCTTAAGTCTCCCTCAGTAAATCAAAGTTAAAGTCTACAATCTCTTTAGCAAACCTGTCAAATAAAAAAAATAGTGAGTTTTTTTCATAATAACAAACAAATATGCTCACTTAAATTGTCAAAACTATTAAAACTAAACTTTACTGATTCGATAAATTTCAAACAAAGCGACAATTTTTGTGAAGATATAATGCAAATTTGGCTGCACAGTGTTGTCAGACATGAAAATGTCCTTTGTTCTTCTTTTCTGCATTATTTATAAAGAAATTCTTTTCTCATTTATCAACAGAGTTTGAATTCAAAAGAACTAAAAAAAACATCCGTACAACCCTGCAGGAAAAGGCTGCGTGTGTGTGTGTGTGTGTGTGTGTGTGTGTGTGTGTGTGTGTGTGTGTGCTGCCCTGCTCACACTCAGTCTCACTTTCACCTGCAGCTCTGCTACAGCACACTGTTCTCATTCACAGGTTTGCAAATACTGACATTTGTCTCTTTCCCTGTGGCCTCTCATTCAGACACACTGGGTGCCCTTTAGCACATGTAGACAGACACAGATCAGAGGGGGAGAGGCAGCGATGTCACCTGGTGGCAAAGTTTCCTTTAGTAGAAACTAGTGGTTCCGTTGGCCCCACACTGCTGTGCAATGACTGTGGAGGAGAAATTTCATTAAAACAGAAAACAGACACCGAAAAAACAAACAAAAAAAACGACTAACAAAACAGAAAAAGAAACTCAAAAAACAGGGGAGAGAGGAAATTGCTGCAGACATTGTTTTAATATAATCCTTTCAATCTGGTCAATGGTTAAAAAAAAGTAATACTGGTATTGCATTGAAGTTCAGATATCTAAAAGGATGAGATCTCTGCGAGCTGCAATCATTGACATTCACAAGCAGAAACTCAGTCTGTCCTCTTGGAAAGGAAATGTTTCCTCATTGCTGAGCAGGGACGGCTTTTAGGGTGGGCTTAATATATATATATATATATATATATATATATATATATATATATATATATATAGTTATTTTTTAATCTGTCTATAAGGAAAATTATAAAATTTTGTCAATTCAAGTTTGTTTTGTTCTTGTTAGATGCCTTGTCTTTATAAAATGAGCTGAGTTTGGCAATTTTATTGGTCTGTAGGAAAATATACAAACAACTAAAAAGAGCTATGGAAAATTCAGCCCCATGTTATATGTGCGAGACTTGAGAATGCGTTTGGGAAAGACTGCAGATTTTTTTGTCCTCTGTCTATTTTCACTGTGGTTAATGTCCTGACTCTTACAGCTTATAATAAATGTAAAGCCATAGCGGTGTAGCCTGCTGGTGCATGAGAGCGTTACTCATTGGTCAGCACCATGGAGAGTGATCACATATAGATCTGTCCGATGCACAAAAACATAAAAACAAACAAACAAAAAATGCTATCAAATATCAAAGAAGCAAAATGCAACCAAATCTGTTTTAAAACCAAACATAGTAATATCAGTATATCAGCCATTTTTTTTTCTAATTTAAATAGTGATCTACTACAACAGGGTCAACAAAAGACTGAGAAAGTTGAGGAATGCTCAAAAAACACCTGTTTGGAACATTCCACAGGTGAACAGGTTCACTGGAAACAGGTGAGTGTCATGATTGGGTATAAAAGGAGCATCTCTGAAAGGCTCAGTCATTCACAAGCAAGGATGGGGTGAGGTTCACCACTTTGTGAACAACTGCGTGAGTAAATAGTCCAACAGATTAAGAACAATGTTTCTAATGTATAATTGCAAAGAATTGATGGATTTGATCATCTACAGTCTATAATATCATCAAAAGATTCAGAGAATCTGGAGAAAAAGCAAGGGCAGAGCGAGGTTCACCACTTTGTAAACAACAAAGCAAATAGTCCAACAGTTTAAGAACAATGTTTCTCAATGTACATTGTCAAAGAACTGATAGATTTCATCATCTACAGTCCATAATATCATCAAAAGATTCAGAGAATCTGGAGAAATCTCTGCACGTAAGCAGCAAGGCTGAAAACCAACACTGAATGCCCGTGACCTTTGACCCCTCAGGCAGCACTGCATTAAAAACCAACATCATTGTGTAAAGGATATTACCACGTGGGCTCAGGGACACTTCAGAAAACCATTGTCAGTTAACACAGTTCATCATTACATCTACAAGTGCAAGTTCAAACTCTAAACTCTTCATAATATCTTGTCTTTGTCATGTATTCAGTTGATTATAGGTTCAACAGGATTTGCAAATCATTTGTGTTTTCATCTGTTTTTATTTACATTTTACACAACATCCCAACTTCACTGGAATTTGGGTTGTAACTTTTATAATTTAAGGTCCACCCAAAACTTCTTGGCTCCAACCCTGTTGATGAGTAGTGTTCAAGATGTCAGAGTGATTTAAGACAAAAACTCCAAGGCAGACTGATAAATTCAGGAAAGATCTTGTTATACCAACCAAAATACAGACACTGTTTGTGGGCCCACACTCACAGTCTAGTCTATCCACATGACTTAAATTTAAAGTGCTCCTAAAATCAAGGCAGCCTCTTCACTTTTATATTTTAAACATTTCTCACATAGCTCAAAGCCCAGGCCTCAGGCTGCTTTTAATGTCCTCAGGATTTTATAGAAGGAGACAAGTCTGCATGTATGAGCGTAAAACTGCAATTGTCACAGGCATTTGCCTCTGAGCACAACCTCTGGGATGCTTCTGCCCCACATACGTTAACACATTAATATTACAAAGCCATGCATGTAATCATAACCAAGCATTCACACAAACATAGAGGCTGGGATTCTCTGGAGTGTGGTCCTTTTTTTTAACCTCAGGCATTTCGGTGTCAAAAGGAGTTGATGGAAAGGAATAAATTACTTTATAACGGTAAATTACAAAACGATAAAGTCCTCAGAGATAAGAAACAATTCATGGCCAATGAAGAATAGATTTATTGTGAGTAAACCTTCTCCTTATTCAACACTTAATTTAAGCACTGGTCGTGGTAACACATGGACACATTTTTTTTCCCAAAAAAGATGTTTACACATTCAAACTGCTCAGTTCATCCTCATATTGTTTCAAGCTGTAGACAAGGGTTGAAAAACAGAAGACAGAAAACATGAAACAGTACTGCAATGTTGTTAACGCTGTAATGGAGACACTTGGACACCTTGTTTTCCGTCGTCTCACAAAAGACTTTCTAGGAAGTGTTTCTTTTAATGCTAAAAAGCCCCTCATGTGAACTGACCTTTAAACTAGTCAGCCACATGTATAATGAAGCACAAGTTGTGTTTTGTTACTTGCACTGAAAAATTTACCCATGAGAGCCTAATCAGTCATTCAGAAAAACAATTAAAATTTATGGTTTGAAAAATAACCTTAAAAACTACAACACAAACGTGCACTGATACACACACAAACAAAAAGTACCTAAGTGTGGTGTTAATGCTCTCAGGATGTGATCCCCCCTTCCTGCTCTGAAACCTGCTCCCGGTCTCACAGCCGACTGAGATCATCGTTAAAACGCATCAACACGAACACTCACTCACGTTTATGCATGCAGCGAACACACATACACACCCTGAGTCTGCTTTTCACTGACGCTAATACACAGTGACATCAGCCGCTTCTGGCTTTTACACACACACTCTCTCAAACACACACACAAAACAATACTCTTGTGCACATGGCTTTTATTTCTTGCAGTGAAAACTTATTGTTGAACGTGTTATAATGCAGTCACTTCAATTCTCCTCGATGTATTTGAATATATGTTTGATTTCTTCTTTTATCTGATGTCCTGGTATTTTTCCTGCAAAGTCTGGCTGACTGCAGAAGGAGAAACCAGTGTTTGCACACATACACAATTCTGCTTCCACCCAACTGTAGATCCCATCAGGTGTAACTTGAATGAAACAAAGCACTGCACATAGACAGTCTGTCTGGCCTAACAGTTAAACCATGAGCCAGCATATAAGCTACGCTTTGCAAATAACAGTCAGTGTCTCGAGATCAAACTTATGTTGTTGTTCTGCTGTACAATATTTACTTAAAAGTCTTCGTTGGTATAACGTAAAGGAGCTGCAAAGACAATCTGTTTGAAGTGGATTGTAGCGACACCTTCGGTCAGAATCATGTGCACACTCTTGAGTTGGCATGACGTCTAACAAGGCCTGTGTTTGTTTTGGAAATGAATGGAGATCGGATGGTTTTTTAACACTACTCCTCTCACTGCTCCTTTGCATCGAGAGGAGTCAGATGAGGTGGTTCGAGCATTTAGTGAGGATGCCTCCCGGACTCCTCCCTGGGGAGGTGTTTTGGGCATGCCCAGCTGGGAGGAGATTCCAGGTCAGACCCAGGACACGACGGAGAGATTACATCTCTCAGCTGGCCTGGGAACACCTCGGTATCCACCCAGAGGAGGTGGTGGAAGTGGACAGGGACAGGTACAGCTGATCTTCCCTGAGGACATTGCAGCCCCCGCAACCTGAAACCAGATATGCGGTAGAATATGGATGGATGGATGGATGGATGGATGGATGGATGGATGGACTCAAGTTTGATCTGATCACTGCAGTATAACTGCTGCATGTGGGTTGAAATGAATACTATCACAAACAGATTAGCCTGTGGTCTAGACTTAAGCTCATGATTTAGACTTTAGCTTGTGGTTTAGCCTTTATCTTGTGTTTTACACTTAAGCTAGTGGTTTAGCCTTTAGCTCGTGTTTTAGCCTTTGGCCCGTGCTCTATCGCTATCCTGTTTAACTTTCTTCTGCTCCTCTGGCCTTTTCCTAATTTCAGTCCAGCTTCAGTGTCCACCATTACTACTAAACTTAGTCAGCCAGGATGGTGTTGTTATCAAGACTTCAGCGCGCTGTAAATCAGTCCTGTCCTGTCCGACCCGAACAGGAAGCTAATGCCCTTTTTCCACCAAGTTTGTGCTAGTGCTATTGCTTAGTTGGTCCCGATCCCACTCTTTCAAAGAACCGGTTTGGTTTTTCGAGTGGCAAGGAGCTGAGTTGAAGTCAGTTGAACCCGGGGGCAAGGGGATGGCAATTCAGATGGCACTGGGAGCACTTAAAAAAAAGCTGAGATTTTCTTTTTATCTAAGTGTCTTGTGGTAGTTGTGACATTATTTATTTTTCTGTCTGCTGCACAGAGTCCGCTTGTCTTTCTCTCTTTCTCTCTCTGCGCAACGCAAAGAGCAGAGGAGAAATGTAAATGCACAACCATGAGGCAGAACTGAAATCCCATCATTTAAATAAGACAAAAAACATAAAGCTAAATATTCTGTTAAATTAAATAAAGTATAGGCCGGTACAGAGGTAATGCATTGTTTTTTGCACCTTGAACTGGTGCTTTGTTGGTGGAAACAGAAAAGAATGGTGATGTTTCAGGCACTGGCCTGAAACAAGCACTGAACCAGCACTGGTGGAAAAGGGGTATCAGAAATAGCATTAAGAAATAACAAAAGATGCTTTTTTATGGCCACAAAACTTTACCTGGTGTACAATCAGTTCTGGATGTCTTTGACCTCATAACAACTCCCTCGAAAAATCGCTCCATGTCTTGTTCTTAAACAGCTCCTTTAGCAAAAGAGACAGTGTTCCTCCTGTTGCTTTTTTCTGCATTTTTTGGTTCTTTATTTCTATCTTTTAACAGTAAAGTTTGAATAGGGGGTATTGTGCTTTTGGCTTTATACAGTCCCTGTATGGTGCCCCCATAGTAGCTTTACATGATTTGCAGCTCAAAAAAAATTCCCATTTTTTCCTCAAACTGCTGTCTCTTTCAGACTCCCCAATCCGCAAACCCCCTTAACTTTGATTGGCCAGCCCTCTGTAGGCCTGTGGGGAGGAAACTATGAGCAGACTTTCATGTTTGAGGCCTGTCCATGGATTGTGTCATGAACTTTATTCAATGATCTCATCATTTCAGGTCTGGTGAAAATCTTGTACATAGGACCAAAGATTAGGGCCAAGTTAAAAAGAAAAACAAAAAAACAAAACGTAGACTTAAGAGAATAAAGTCATAAATTTATGAGAAGAAAGTCAGAAATTTAATCCAAGATTAAATTCATGAATCGATTTAAATTATATTTAAAAAACAAACTTTATTCTGCCGTTTTATCAGAGCGGCCATCCGTGAAATGAGAGCGTCTTCTTGGTGAAGTTGTGTTGAGTTCCAGCTTTGACAAACAGTCTTCTTAATATCTCTGCCAGTAGTTTGTTAGAGAACCTGGAGCTTTCTGATGAAGGCAGCTGAAACACGTAGCACCGTAGGCTACCACACTACGACGGAGGATTAGGGCCAAGTTCAAACCTAAACTAAAGTAGAACTTCACAAGATGCTCCGTGTTCCTCATTTTTGAACAGGCAGCTGCTGCTCTTCAGACAGACAAGATACAGACTAACATCAAATCTTTTTAATGATGTGTGTATTCACTTGTGTGTGTGTGTGTGTGTGTGTGTGTGTGTGTGTGTGTGTGTGTGTGTGTGTGTGTGTGTGTGTGTGTGTTTGTTTGTTTTCCTCAGACTCCTTCCGAGGGCGCTGCCACTGTGCTATACTCCGCTTTATCCCCGGACCTGGAGGGGGAGAATGGAGGAGGCTTCTGGGCCAATGGGCACAGGGAGATGACGATGCCACTGACCTTTGAACCCCAGCTACAGCTGAGCCTTTGGCAAGCCAGCCTGCAACTGCTGGGCCTGCAGTAGCATGGCTCAGAAGGACAACAAACTGGACTAATCCTCCCCCCAAAACAACAACAACAACAAAAAAGCATCAGATAAGAACTTTAACCCAGGGGCCGTTCTGCCACCTCCCCTCCTGTTTTCTTTTCCTCAGTATTTCCCTCCATCCATACCTCACATCGAGGTGTTTGTAGTGGTTTAAGCTGAGAATGTGGGCTGCGGTCAGGAGTGAAGACCTCCTTTTTGTTCCAAACCCGCCAAAGAAGGGCTTCAGGAGATGGAAGAGGTTTTCTGATTTCCAGAATGAGCAAACAGACGTATATGCACATGTACAAACATATGCTTGGGTTTTATCGATTCAGAATTTGTTGTAGATACTGAGAAGTTGAGAAGTCAGGATCAGACATCCTCTTCTCCCTAAAAGTGGCTAACTTCAGAGGTCTGGTCAGAAGAAATTGTTGCACAGTGTCGTATTCAAACACCTGCCTCACTCTGCCTTAATGTCATTAGTTTGGCTTTCTGTGGGAAACATCTTTTTCTCCAGTGAAAACAAAAAAATAGTGTTCCAGATGATTTTCCTGTCACAAAATCAAGATCTAGCTGCACATAGCTCTGTTTTTAGGGAGGAAAACTACTAAATTTCTAGGAAGGTAGGACACAAGCTTCAAAGTCAAATGTGAGTGAAGCCTTGTTACACACACGCACACACACAAACACAGGTTCATGCACCATGACAATGGTCTGATGTTTCAAATCCGGGCCTGCCTTGCTCCGGCAGGGGAATGTGATGTCATCCGTATGCTTTAGGATCGTCTCGCCATCCTCTTGGTGTGACTGAGAGCACTTTAATTTAAACTACGTTCATGTGCTTTTACTAGTTTCCACCGCATTTCATCTTCGAAAATAGTCGCTGTTTTATCATCCGTGTTCTTGAAAAAAAAAAGGCATTTGGAAACATCTCTTCTTTTTCTCTCAATCGCAGAATTATTCATCAAATGTTCCTTCAGCCCGATCAGGGATGCGGAAAAATACTGAAAAATTAGACAAGATTCTGTGTAAAAGTTGGCCCGTACGTGCAATTATTCTCTGCATAGAGGCCTTCTATTTAATTCTGGGATTTTTTTTGTTTTTTCACTGCTTTTGTTTTCTGAAGCCAGGGTTTCCAGATGTTTGTTCGCTTTTGTCTGCCCAGATAAAAAAAAAAAAAAACAAAACAAAAAAACAGGAAGGATAGGAAACCCACCGCCACTTCATTCCGTCCCCGTTTTCCTTTGTGATCTGTGTTAATCTGTTTTACTGTGTCTGTGATATGTGTGTGTGTGTGTGTGTGTTTTTTATGCACAGGAGTTAAAAATTAAATCTCGCTATAGACCCAATTCATGATGATGGAGAGCACATAAATATTAAGTCCTGGAGGAGCAGCGACAGGACGGGGGAGTGAAAGGAAATCCACCTTTTTTTTTTTCAATTACAATACCGATGATTGGTTCCTCATCGCCTCTGCTGCCGCTTCCTCAACTGGCGCAGCTCCCAGTGCATTGTGGGATTGAGATTTCCCACCGGTGAGAATTAAACTCCATCTGCTGAGCTGACACACACACACACTCGCTCGGAAACACTGAAAGCAGTAGATCCAGGCACAGGCTTATCTAAACAAGCACACAGCAAACAAACACGTCTGGTACTCCTGCAGGAAAATATTCACATACACACACAAACACTCACACGTACATGCTGCGCCATAATGCCATCTCCACTGTGATAAACCATTTTAGCTGTGATGATGAAAGTTTTATCTCAAATTAACAAGTTTTGGCTGAATTTTCTTACCCCAATGTCCTCCCATGACTATGTGAATGCTGCCACTGAGCGTTCATTACCTACCGTATGTGAAGCAATAGCATCTCTGTGGTAGCTATTTCAGCCAGTAGCATAAAGACAGACATCCTGAACGCCAGGAGTGTTTTCATGAAAAAAAACAACTGATCAAGTCACCTTAATTAAAAAAAACACATTGATGTCGTCACATCAGCAACTGAAGACTTTGGTTGATCTGGACACAGGCAAAGACGCTGAGTTGAGACGTGCTTTTAGCTGCCTAGCACATAGCTGCTTGCATCAGCCCCTTTGCTAACAGTTTGAACTTCCATTTCAGGGATCCTGTGTAGGAAGCAGCCACTAAAGTCAGGTCTTTCCTGCCAAAAAACATGAGACATCGGTCTAGACTCAAGGATACAAACTCCAAAAGTGTGTTTAGGTGTGCGCTCATAACACATTCACAACCAAGCAGGTTAAAGGCTGAGTTAGCAGCGCTTAGTGTGACTTTAACTTTTTACAGCCTGACCTTTCAAAAAAATATCCAAAAAGTTCTTTATTTTTGGAACTGAGATGTTAAGTTCAGGAGAATAAACATGTCATTTTGGTATACAATATATACAAAAATGAGGAACAGAGAGCATCTTGGGAAGTTATACTTTAGAAAAGGTTTCACAAATAAGGAAATACTTCATCTTTTGGCACATCAGCCTCACATTGTTCTAAGTATCTTAACAAAATGCTCCACGCTTCTCATTTTTGTACAGGCAACTGCTGCTCGTCTGATAGCATAGCTAGCTTTAGACCAAAATAACAAGTTAATTCTCATAAATTTATGAGATTAATCTCTTAAATTATTTTTCTTCTTTAACGTGGCCCTAATCCTCCGCAGTGAATATGCATCCATTCAATGCAGAAAATACTTTTTTTTTTTTTAATTGAGTTGCAATTCAGATGTTATTTTCACAGCGACCTCTTGAAAATTAGCAATGATTTTTCTGTGGATAATTTCATGGGAGCAGCCATTTTGAAAAGGGCCAAAATACAACTTCAGCTGCCTGTAGAGGAAGGATAATCCTTAAGGGGGTAAAAAACAGGATTTTAAGGACGATATGTGTCGTGTTGATGAGATGGAGGTATTTGAAACTCATGTATCAAATATGATACGTTTGGCTGTAAAGGGTTAAACTTATCAGAGTCAAGTATTGGTACTGGTGAAAGCTAAAAGTATTCAGATTACTCCCATTTAAAAGTCAAGCCCTGTGATCAACTCTGTCATGCTACAAAGTGTTGAGTTCATGCCTGGTTTCTTCTATTTACAACTGACTTTCCAGAAACACCAAGGATTTGGTAAATACGTACTGATTACGTGAGTTTATGAACTGTCAAAGTTTGATTTAAACATTCAGCCAGCACACACAAAGTTGGTGAGTCTCCAGTGATAAATAAATGTGATAAAGGAAACCAACATTTCTTAGCCGTGTGTAAACAAATGCTGCACTCATGTTTTCTGGGAGGATGAAACAGATGGGGTCAATATGGACATAGATTCACGTTACCTGAAAGAGGCTTTGTTGCAAATATTGTTCGATGAATATGTGACATTGTGTCCTGTTAGCATTGACTTAAATCATCACAGAGGACTTAAATATTTCAGGTGTTTCTGTTTCATTTAATTTGAAGTCAAACATCTCAAAGCATCAATAAACCAACCATTTAATAAACCATTAATAGACCAGCTTCAGTTTAAGGGTGTATTCACACCTGGCTCGTTTTGGATAGTTGTTCCAAAATAAACCTAAATTCTGGTTCATTTGAGCATATGTGAACAGCAATTGCTCCTGGATGGGGGACAATACAAGCAGGTTGAGACTGGCAAAATATGGTGGTCTCAGCTTGCTTCCATTCGAACCCCGTAGCGGTTCCTTTGCAGTGAGAACGCAATCACCACAGCAACCAGCACAACTGACTCCTAACTGTGGCTCACACTGTAGTAGTCGGGGGGGTAGTGATTGAATCAGTTGTCAACCTTTTAGTCAAAACAATAGAAGAAGAAGGAGTAGAAGAATCAGCAACAGCAGAAGAAGATGATAAGTTGATATAGCGATGATTACCGTATTGATCCGAACATAAGACGGTCCTAGATTTATGACGACCCCTTTTTCTGAGACAAATTATTGAAAAAAAGATTCTTCAATGACGAAATCTTGTTTTATCATGAAGAACGTTCACACGTTCACAACTCTCCTCTGCTCTCTGGATTTTGCAACAATTGACTTTTGGCTAAGCCCCGCCCCCCGACCATTCACTCCGACAAACAATGAACACTCAGTGACAGAGTCCATTGGGGGTGTCACAGTAGGAGACATTTCGCAGGATGTCATTGATGATTTTTGGAGACAGAAAGATCACATATCATCTAAATGGCACCAAAACCTGTCTTGACAAACCTGTCTTGTTGTCTGATATGCTGATGGTAACAAGATGTGTAGATCAGCATCAGTCATGAGAAAAACCTAACCTCCTTTTTACCATCTTTACCAAGAGTGTCTCTGTTAGTTTGGAGCTAAAGTATTTACATTGAATCATTCAGCAGAACGTTTGTCACCTTTGTTATCTGGGTATTACAGATAAGCTAATGATGCTAAGCTTCAGAAGCTAACGTTAGTTTAACTAGAGCCCTTTGGACAACGGCTAACAATGATGGACGATCACCAAAGAACAAAAACTAGAACAAAACAGACCAGTGAACTCCAACAAACAAAGAGACATGATGAACAACACAGCTAGGAGCTAACGCTAGGCTAACATTTGCTGACGTAAGAGATCCTAAATTGTCTGTCAGACTGCAGTGGCAGTTCTAGTGTTAAAGATAACTTCATATGTCCTTTAAGCAAAGTGACAACATGTGTCAAATTGTTGACTTACCTTAGAACAGACGTAAACATCCTTGTTAATTTTATACAAGTTGAGTTGATGTTGTGGTCTATCGCACAACTTTATCCAAAGAGGACGCTTCTCTCAGTTGAGATGTTGTTTAAGGAAAGGATTAAAAATACACTCCGTCACCGAGCCCCCCAGGATACCTTTTGATGGAATTGCTTGTACCCCATGAACACAGTTCGATTATTTTCAAGCTTAAAATCTCAGAAAAACGGACCGAAAATGGACTCTGCAATGCATTTCAATGGATGTGCAGGCAGAGAATGTCTGAGTGTATGGGATTGCTATGTGCACTGTGATTGGCTCATCGCGTCTGAGGGCGGGACTTAGCCATAGGTCAATTGCTTCATTTTTGACTCTGAACTGGAACAAAGAAAACGAGCCACAGGTGTGAATACACTCTAAACTTCCACCAGCAGACTTACCTCTTTGAAACAAGGGTACGAATACCAGTGAGCCAATCAGGGATTGCTGCGTCAGGGATGACAATGCATATTTTAAATTCAGCTTTGATTTAACAAGGCTGAATATCACAATCCAGGTCGAGGTTGTGTGAAATATCAAAAATTTGAGCAAACATTTGGTGACATTCGTTTTATTTTCCTTGGGTTTCAGTGACTTTGTGGGACTTAAATCTCAAGTGTGGCAATATTGCGTACCTTGAAGACATAGAAAATACCCCCCAACCAAACTTAGCCCTATTTAGATTCAAACACACCCAGTACCTTTCACATCCGTAAAAACACCAGCTTGCTTCTTGGTAGTGCTTATTCCTAAAAGTCCAGTTCTTCAGTGAGGGCTACATCCTATTCAAGAGCTATCGTGTTTCTCACAGTCCAGCTGCTAAAGTTTGTGTCTGAAAGCCCTGAGAGGAACGAGATGAGGACATCACTGTCTTTCTTATCCGAGCACAAGGTTTTCTCCAAAGGCAGTGAGGAGCGGTGTGAGGGTCTGTCCTGGTGTTTTCGTTGCGTCAGTGTGCAGAGGAGGGCTGCTAAATTATCAATGATTACCTTGTTATATATTTAGCTTACTCCTCGAGCGATCCACACAGACTGGACAAACGTGGCGAACTTTACGAACTTGAACTGCAAACGAAGAAAAAGAGCAAAAGACAAAAATAAAAAAAATAAATAAACAGCTCAAGTAACTGTCTGTGATATTGTCTGTATGTGATTTACTCGTATATGATTATTTTAAAGCATTGTCACCGCTGGACACTGACCAGTGGAGCTGTATTTAGACTGACAATGTTCTAATAGCCATTCCTCTGTCTGACCTGGGATTGCATTTATATTAAATGTTCCAGTCCCAAGTTCTGCAAATCCTAAATGTGTATATGTATAGGAAGAGAGATACTATAAAGATGTATACGGGTGGATATGAGCTGAGTCCTTACTCTGGGAAAGAGCTACTGCAGGTTGAGATTAGATTGTGTTCTCACACCCAGCGTAAACACTCGGTCCATGTGGCCCCTGAGGATTTATGAAATGTGCAAAATGTTTTATTTTTGTCATGATTTTTGTTGTTGTTGAGATACACATCTTATTGCTTTTGCTGTGCCTAAGAAGAAAACCTCCCTCATAAATGTGTAACTGTGAAATTCTCATGTAGAAAATGAGCTTCGTAGAAACTGTGATTACGTCCCGTCTTGTGCATTGCTGTAAGTTTTTTCTCTCTCTCTGGAGTGATGGGAGGTGAATGTGTGTGTGTGCGCGCGTGCGTGTGTGTGTGTGTGTGAACGTGTGTAGCAAGATTAAGGGGGTTTCATGTCCATGTTTTTTGTCAATGGTTGTGACATTCCAGCAGCAGCCACCACCTTTTCTATTATCCAAAGCCTCTCAATAAACATATCATTGTGCCACTCTGCTTCTTTGTCCTTTTCAGTGTGTGTGTCTGTGTGTGTGTGAGGAGGAAACTGTTGGGCTAATGACACAGCAGCAGCAAACATGAGACAGAGAGCCCCAAGCCCAGTCTGAACTTTGGAGATGTTCTCTGATCCATCAATGAAACTTTCACACACGTTTACTAACGGGTCGCTGGGTTTAACTGTTTTTTTTAAAGCTCAAAACAACAGCTGTCCAAGCTTATAGTAAAGGGACTGTGAGTACTGTTTCAGGGACACCTTTTGGTTGGAATCACATGCACGCTGTTGTGATGACATGACTCTTAACAAGGTGTGTATTTGTTTTTGAAATGAATGGAGGTCAGATCTTCTTTTTAACACTACTTTTTTTTTTTGCTCAAGACAACTTTTTACCCAATACAACACAATGAGATGAGGTATTTATCATAGGGTGACCATATTTTGAAAACCCGAAAAGAGGACACCACGACACCCTTGGTTAGAGGGCGGCCTCTTGGAGATACTGCAAGAACACCTGAAAAAACTCAAAGACAACTAAGTACCTTTATAAACCATACATTTATTTAAAACATTATTTTTCTGTTTGAATAAAAAATAAAATTAAAAAAAGAATTTTTTTTATAAGATAAACATAAATAATGCATGTGGGAAAAAAAGCGCTTATCTGTGGCAATGTGGTTTTCCAAATCTCCAGAACCTTCATTTGCAACTGACGCATAGGTGTGAGCTTTGCAAATAGTACACATTGCTTCCCACAGATCACAACCACAACAAAAAGAGGGGTACTTTTTCAGCAGTTCGTCTGTAAAGGTGCATTTACAGTATGGTTCTGTTATTTTGGGACCCGTCCCAGTTTTAGTCAATGGAAACAAAACGTGAGACACATGCATTTCATTGGCTTCACACGCTCTCACGCCACACCTCTGATTTCACATGCTGAAGTGAGTGTCTGATATCTACCTGTTGAGCTATGGTTTAGAGCAGGGGTGTCAAACTCAAATACGAAGTGGGCCAAAATTTTAAATTGAACAAAGCCGCGGGCCAGGGTTGAACAAATGAACCTTTTAATATGGAACCAAACAAGTTTTGATTTAACAATGAATAATGAACAAGTAAGGCTTATATAACTTTAAAGTGCAGGCGTGCAAAATCGAGTTGTTAATAATACTAATACTAATAATACTACCAGTAATAATAATAATAATAGGGGTGCACTGGGGCTTTCAGCTGAAGGAGTGCGCAAGAAGACCGATCACTTTCTTCCTAATACATCCATGACCGCTACCATAGACACAGAGGAGGAGGGGTGTCTGCCTCTGTCCTAATTGACGTGCCAAAATAACAGCAGAGCATTATGGGATTTGTAGTTTAAGTGGTGAATGCGGTGTTACAGCACTGCCGCCGTATAATACCGGCAGGCCAGCTCTAATATTAATTTGAAATTGCCTCGCGGGCCAAATATAATTACACTGCGGGCCAAATTTGGCCCGCGGGCCAGAGTTTGACACCTATGGTTTAGAGTGACAAATGTCACTCATGATCGATTAGTTAATCCTTCAAAGCATGAGAGGGGATTGAGTTTGGCTCTCACGCTGTCGGAACCAGAACCAGAGACAGCTGTTGCATTGACACAACAACATACCTGCCAACACTCCTGGATACTGTAACGAACATGGTGGGTTGTTTGTGTTAAATAATGAGAATGTGTTGCTGTTAATATGGATTATTTTCTGTATTAGAATTACAAGCTTCAGTGAATGCATCACCTGTGATTGGCGGTTGAGAGTTAGAGAGCCCAGCGTAATTTTTTGACGTGGTTACTGCCAGAAGTAAGCAGTATAGAGGGGTTCAATAAACCCTGTTATCAACTGCAAGCATGAGCAGAAGACGGAGGTAAATAAGCACAGAAAAAGATGTTAATTGGTGCCGTGGGGAGGGGGGGCATGTTGTCGGGGGGGTGTCATGCATTTTCAAAGTCAAAAGTTGGCAGGTATATATTAATGGTCTCCAAAACAAGATGAGCAAATTAACATTATCACAGATTAGCCTGTGTTTTAGCCTTTAGCCTGTGCATTATCTTTCTCCTGTTTAGCTTTCTTCTTCTCACCTGTTGCTCTTGCTGCACGTAGCGGGGCTTCCACTAAAACAAGTTAGGGGGTCTTTCAAAATGAAGAGAACCCATCTATCCAGCAGTGAGAAATAAAAGGAAAAAAAACACCGGAGAAGCAAAAGAGACAAGGACAATACTTTCCTTTAGCTATCAAATGAAAGCTGTGTTCAGCTGTTAGGCTAAGAATGCTAAACTACAGATTTAGTAGGCAAGAAATTGAGATAATGTATCAATGTGCACTATTGAAATTATGTGTTCCTTTCATATTTTTTGTTATTGTCAGATTATTAATGATATGAAAGGCTGATGGACTCTAGCTGGAGGGGCTCCCTGTGAATTTTTGCCTCGGGCCCAAGGGACTCTAGATTCACCTCTGGGTTCACTGCTCCAGTAGAAGTAAATCATGTACACAGTGTACTTTGTGTAAGAATGCTAACAGAAGTGAGACACAGCACAGGTCTGCCTCTTCTATATCTCTAGAAAACTCATACCGACCCTGAAAAATGTAACCACTGGTTCCTGCATGACCACCACTAGTTCCCACTCATTTATTCTCGTACAGGACACAGACAAGGCGAGAAAGATGTAATAAATGACAACAGTCTGTTAAATCATCATTACAATGAACAGCTCATTATTGGAAGGGAAAACTCAATGTGCACCCAGTGATCTGGCACACAACCAATGGTGTTACATCAATCTTATAATAATGCTGGTCTGGCTCAGTAACAGAAGGAGAGAGTGGACGAGGACACAAGGACCTACGGGTTATACAACCTAAACACTGAATTTCACCACACTACGCTGTCATTGATGTTAAATCTTCATGATGATATTTTTTTCTCTTTTTGTATTAAGTCAGGGTGTAAACACCTATATCTTATAACAGAGTGTGGAAGAAAATAGGCTGTGATTCAACTCTTTCTGCAGAGGAAGATCAGACGAGAAGCCTGAGCTAAAATGAGGATCTGGGAGGATCTTGTAAAGCGATCAATCTGGTTTCGAAAGAAATTTATTTTGATTTTCAGACATCAGCATATTGACTCTTGTAGCGAGGGGCCATCTGATGTGCAGACCTCATTTATTCACTGCTTTCTTTATATCATGACTTGTCACAATATCCCTGTGGTAAAACCTGAAGGACGAGGCTCACTGTGTGGAAAACTAACAAAACTGCCCTTAATGTGTAGTTCAGAGAAAAATTGGACTCCAATTTTAATAACCCAATTAAGCTCATTTACTGATTATTAAAGACTCCTGACATATGCCTGTACCATTCCAAATATTGAGTCATGTAAACACATTAGTCGCAATATGTTCCTGAGTAAGCAACGAAAAGTTTTTTTTTTTTTTTTTTTTTTAACTTTTGTGCTTGTTCAACATGTGAGAAAGCAAAAGACAAACTGGGGTGAGAAGACAAACTCATTCAAATAATGAAAGAGTTGAATTTCATGGACTGCATAGATGGGCTAAAGCACTGCAAATAAACAGCAACACAACAGAAGTGTTTCCAGAGGACACTTAAAAACGATGCACATGTCCATTATAGCCAATTTGCTAATACTTAAATCATGCGATCACAACATTAAAATAAATCAGAAGCACTTACTTTTATCTCATTTTCCAACACCACTGATGGAAAGAGAACCATGGACTTGTTTAATGTGTTGCGGTATTTGCAGCGTGTTTTTCTAATGTGTTGTGTTAAATGGTAAATGGACCAGTACTTATATGGCACTTTTCTAGTCTTACCAACGTCTCAAAGTGCTTTACACTGCTAGCCTCATTCACCCATCCACACCACATTCACACACTGATGAGAGGAGGAAGTTCTATTCTAGAAACCATCAGTTCACCAAACTACCCAGTCACACACTACTGAACAACAGTGGGAGCAATTTGGGGTTCAGTGTCTTGCTCAAGGACACTTCGACATGTGACTGCAGGAGCTGAGAATGGAACCCTCGACCTTCCGATTGAGAGACGACAACTCGACCACTGAGCCACAGCCACCCAGTTGTGGTTTATGCCGTGTGTTTTCTAAATGCTGAGCATGTGTTGTCAAACTGATGAAGATGTTTTCTTTATTTGCTTGTGTTCTGCCTTTGAGGGATAGAGTCACACAAGAAACCAAAACACAGAATCTTTACATCAGTGATGTACTCACTTACTGCTGGGAAAATAAAGACTTTCAATGATGATTTATGGTGATTTGTGTTTAAGAAATGACACTGTGAGGACATTGTGATGGTTACCCGAGTTAACAGTTAATTCACACTCTTCAAATACAGCATTTCATTCTGTCACTGCACAATGATGTCTATAAAACCAGTATCAGAAACACATTACAATTCTCTACAAAAAACCTTACCATACAGAAGAAATACTTTTTCTTAAATTTATTCAAATTAGACCAAATTTTTATTTCAGATTTTTTATTTTAACTTGTTGTGTTTGTGACTGTGTGTTTTGAGGAGGCTGGAGGGCTTGTGATGAAGCGGCTGGTGTCTTCACTCCTGGTGCTGCCTCTGCAGCTTTTACTGGCACCAACTCTTTGGAGTGACATAGTCTATGATTCTCCTCCACAGAGATCTGGTCTCAGGCTTAGAAGCCTCCTCCACCTTCTCAGGTGTCATCTGGATGGTCTCTGATAGTGTTCGTATGAAGGGAGGGCTCTTCTCTCTGCGCACACTCTTTGTCTTGATTTGTCTTTCCTTAGCTCCTCCCCTTTCTTTATAGAGCCTCACTGACCTCCTCTTGGTCTTTAAGTTTGGAGGCCCGCTCCAGGTAGCTGCAGCTCTTGTCCTGCAGCTGGATCATCAGTTTGTCCAGCTGCTCCAAATTAAACGCTTTCTTTCTTCGGCTTTCTCTCTCTGTATCTTGGAGCTCTTTCATCAGGGCTTTGTTTTCTGCCTCCAGTTGGCTGATCTGCTCCAGGTCAGTAACTTGATGAGCTCCAAGAAGAGAAAACCTGGATGCCTCCCGCTCTCTGAGGAGCTGCTTGGCCCACAGCTTCTCCTCCTGCAGCTTTTCCTTTCTGATCTTCTCCATTTCTTGCAGCAGAGCCTTACTGACCTCCTCCTGATCTTGAAGTTTGGAGGCCAGCTTCAGGAAGCTGCTGCTCTTCTCCTGCAGCTGGGTTTTGAGTTTTTCCAGCTGCTTTCTATTGAGCACTTCCTTTTGTTGCCTTTCTCTCTCTGCCACCTGGAGCTCTTTCTTTGGGGCTTTGTTTTCTGCCTCTTGTTGGCTGATCTGCTCCAGGTCAGTAGCTTGATGAGCTGCAAGAAGAGAAAACCTGAAGGCCTCATGCTCTCTGAGAAGCTGCTTGTTTTCTGCCTCCAGTTGGCTGATCTGCTCCAGGTCGGTAGCCTGATGAGCTGAAAGAAACCTCTCAAATTTAGATACAAAGTTTTTATGCTCTCATGAGTTGGTTTTTCAGAAGTTTTAATATTGAAGTTTATCACAAAATTGCAATGGAAACACCTTTTTTTTTTTTTTTTTTTTTTTTTGTTGCAAAACACCTCATCTGATTTAAACAACAGACACACCTCCCTCACCTCCTCAGCCACGATCCTCTCCCAGAAGTTCCTGGTAGGTGTCCACCGCCACACATAAGGACTCTGGTGTTTATATTGTAACAGCTCTGCTGTCAGTTATGTGTTCAGTGCAGGTTTTGGTGTTTCTGACACCTCAGAGTGCAGGAGGAGGGAGGGGCAGAGGTGTGTGTGAGTGAGAGAGTAGGCCAGCTGGAGTTGAGCATTTTCATCACAGCCAACAGTAATCAGTGAATAAAAACACAAGTGTTGCAGTGTTCGGACGGACATAATATTTTAATGCCCTCGGCTCTTAAAATGTTTGGGATATCCATGGTTACCAGCAGTTACAGTCCTACTTATTACTTCTACTTTTAATTCTTGCGACACAAGATTTTACTTGTTATGCACATTTCTAGTTGTAATAGAAACACAGACAAGGCACAATTGTACTTTTTCCAAACTTGTATATCCACCTTTTTCTTCAGAAGCCTAGGGGTGTTGACTTCCACCTGCGGTTATGGACTTCTGGTTGCTGCTGCCAGGAAGCTAGCTCAAAACAACGTGTGTGAAATAATTAATGCTAACCAGGGCTCATTGTAAACTTTTTTAAAAAACATTTGCACTATGATTCCACCTCCGATTTTTGTTCATTTTGTCACTTTGTTGCTTTAAAAGCCATTTTTTTAGAGTGATTATGACAGCAAGGCTAACATCATTAGCTTTGTGGTTTCCATGGCAATGTAAACAGAAAGTTCAACCGGACGAGCAAAACCAGCAATCATGATGAACTATGGGTAGTCAGGTAAAAGGTGGATACTATATGTGAATATATTGATTCCAATGCCCAATAATATCAATTTATGTAAACACTCTATACAAATATTTATTGTTCTGCTTTAGCAACAATGATTTTCCATTCATGCCAATAAAGCTTGAATCTAACAGGCTGAAAAGAACATTTTTATTAACATTAAAAACAGAACCGCAGATAATCAATTAAATAAAATAATAAAACAATCAGAATATGAAAAAAACAACAACAAACACAATCATGTTTTCACTTTGTTCAAATAAATGCAAAATAACTCAAATTCAAGTAATAACACAATATGACAGTATTTTAACAACGTATTTTTTTTTTATTTGCTAATCATCTAAATAATCAGAGTGCGGGTGCTGCGGGCTTGCGCACTGTAGTATTGATACCATGGCAAATTAATATCATATCCGTATACGGCATTTGAGTATCTTTACTTTTCCGAGTATCAATATTTTTGTCCGCCCTAGTATATGACTCAAACATTTGAAGTATACCTGTAAGTTTCCTTGTAGTGTACTCAAAGTTTACTTACCTTAACATAAAAAACTTACAAACAGTTTACTTCTATGAACTAAATGGGCAAATTTAGTCCCAACAAGTATTTAAAAAAAGTACACTTGTAAGTGAACTTGTGGTGATTCATGTGTGCTGTGTTGTGGACTGCACCCAGTCTCCCCTCTCCCCTTTCTGTTGGGCTGCCCCTCGGGCTCCTGCAGCGCTCCCTCTCCTACATACCTGCACCTCATCCTAATCAGCAGCACCAACTCTTAAGCTCTGTTCAAGGTGAAGACTGGTGCCAGATATTCCTACTCTCACAGTGTTACTATGGCTGTCTTTAAGTCTTTAAGTATTTCAAGGTCTATCTGTTTCTTCCAGAGCCTCCTCGAGCCATCTGCCTACAGCCCAGCTACAGCAACGCAGCCACAACTCTCTTGGGTTCATTCAGTTCTCTCAGCCTCTTACCTGCTCACTCCGGGACTCTGGATTCATCTGCACATTCATATTGTTCAATAAATGCCCTTAACCTGCTTCCTCTGCCTCTGCCTCACTTCTGGGTTCAGTTAAATAAAACTGTTTCATCTCAAACCATCACAGAACTAATGGCCTGGAGGCACCTGGAGGTTGGTCTGGACAGCTGTCTACTCCATCACAACGCTGGATCTGAAAGGTTTCAATCAAGAACGACATTAAATTAAACTAATAATTAAACTAAAATGCACTGTGGCTCTGAATGAGGCTAAACCTGAAGGATTACAGCATAAAAGATGAGCGGGCGACTTTTTCCTGAGAGTCACACCATGGAGATGATGAAGCAGATTTGTAAAGCAAAGCAAAGACTCAGTTTCATTTGTTCTCAAACAAATATGATCACACACCACAGCAGAGAACAACAATCCATCAGACCTCTTTATTCTGCATAATGTGATGAAAGAGTCCCCATTAGAAGGGGAAAAGAAGAGCATCTGTCATCTTGTCTCTTATAAATATGCTTTTGAGACACTTGATTAGGCAGCTGAGGCAACATGACCTGATGTGCAGCAAAGCCACGAGACACAGCAGAAAATCAGAGCACTGAGAGAGTGGAAATCAACCCATCATGACGCATTTGAATGGCAGGCGAGCTGTTACATCGTGTGTGCGTTTGCTTGTTAGAGTAAGTATCTGACACATTGAGAAAGAAGAGCTGTCTCCTCGGCTCTTTGTTACATTCAGAGCTCATACAATGCAGCGTGTGTCTGTTTCTGAGTGACGGTCGCCTCGGCTCACTCAGGCACAAAGCAGACACTCTGAAAGAGAAAGAGCTACCTGAAATGACCAGGCAGTCACTCTTAGTCATGTCAGTGTAATTGATGCTCACGTACTGGGGACAGATTATGTTTTATAACAATGACTTAATCCACAAAGCATTCTAAACACACTTAATAGGTCCTTATTCATCCATTAAGTGGCAGTTCTCCCTCCATAAACACCGTATGGGGGATTAAATTAAGTCATTGCACGCACACTCATAAACCAGGAAGTTGCTAATAGGCATTCATTTATGTAATTACTGTCAAATGACTGAGAGGACATTGTTATTCATAGCAATATTCAAGGGGGACCTGGCTATACAGAGTCACTCATCTGTTTAAGCTGTGCTGACATGGTCTCGTAGTCCCCTCAGTGCTATGCAGGTCTTCCTTATTTAGAGCAGTGTGTCACTGTGATGCACCAAAACAGAAACAAAAATGGTATCAGCGTCTGCTGCAGTAAAAAGCATCTCTCGTAAAATGCTTCGTCATCAGGGCTCGCTACAAGATACAGGCAGTTAAAAACGTGGAGTCCTTGCTCTTAAGGTGCTTTTACTGGGTAGGGGAGAACGGGGTTGGTTGTCACGTTCATTATATCTCTCCACCAGAGGGTGCTGTCCCTCAAACTGTGGTATGGAAATTTACAGAGCTGAGATCAGAGCTCACCTACAGTCTTCTCTGGAGTCAGACAGCTGAACTTGAGGTGAGAGGACTTTTTATGTTTTTCATGTCAAATTATAAAAATTCAGCTGCTCAGTATTTTTTTTCAAGGTGTTTACACAGTGAGTTTATGACAAAAGAATTGTTACCCTTAAATGTGTGAAGGCAAAGCTATAGTTTAGAATTTTATTAGCGTTAGCCTTGATGCTTGCAGGAAATTCCACTCGGGGTTTGTTTCACATATTAATGTAAAGTTTATTTACAGAAGGCTGGTCTAAAGATGTGTGTCCTGTTCATGTTCTTTGCTCATTTTGTGTTAAGATGCATTAAGTTATTTAGTTAGTTTTTACTTTTAATATAACATTGTGACAACCATCCCAGTGATGGGGTTGGTTGTTACAATGTGTCAGTGTCTTTGATAGTTAATGACCTCTTTGTTATAATGAGTTGGAACATAAGAAGTATACACATTTAAAGCCAACACCTTAAGCTTCAATTTAATGTAGGAACGCATACTGAAAGATGTTTTGATGATAAGCAATTCACAATAGAGTAAAAGGTGAGACAAATAACCCCTTTCTCTCCTATCTTAAGGGGAATATTTGATCATGTGACCCAGCATCATGATGAGTCACAAAGTGTTTTAGCCCCGTCTTGACACAGAAAGGCCTATTATTTATTTATTTATTTATTTATTTATTTATTTATTTATGTATTTATTTATTTATTTATTTATTTATTTATTTTTTTTTAATTCTGATTTATCGATTCTATTCTATTCATAATAAAAATAAATCTTTATCCGTCAGTGTGTGATTACTCTGTTTAGTCTGGGTTTTGTTGTTGGGTCTTTGGCAGTTCTCCTTTTCCTCCTCCCCCTCCCTCTCTTTTTTTCCTACAGGTATGTGATTGGCACACCTGGCTCCACTCTGTAATCATCTTGCCTATATAAGCCTGGTCTTCACTCCACTACTCTGCCAGATAAACCCGTCCTGTTTGGTACTGTCTCCTTTCGTCATATGCCTGTGTTGGTCTCTGCTAAGGGGTTGAACTGAACCTAAATCTAACACAGTGTCCCTGGGTGACTTGGTACCACCCACTGCCAGTAGCTGCTGAGAGATGGATAAGCAGGGTTTTTTTTTAACCAATATCCCTGATGAAATGTCAAAGATTTAAAGCAGTGACCCTGTGTTGTTTTTTTATATTTCAGCCACATTTCAACTTTGTGTCATGTTTATGAGCTGACAGTCTTAAATCATAAAATCCCTGTTGTTAATCCTGAAAATACAGCAAAATAAACTGCCATGTTTTATAAATGTTGGGGGGGAAAAAATAACCTGGAATGCAGAGCAAATTAGGCCCTCTTTTTCTGCAGGGTGAGCGAGGTCTGTCCGTCCACACGTCCACCTATTAGCAGTCTCTAAATGTAGGATAAAGACAGCCATTAATCTTCCAGGCAGCTGTGGCGTATGTGAAAGGCCTGCCAGCCCAAGGCTAAGTGATACATGGACCTTGTCAAGAGTCCTGATGGAGGGATAGATGGCTGGACGGAGACGCAGATGCTGAAACACTCATCCAGCTCATTTGACTACAAAGAATCACAGGAACAAGATTATAAAGGAGAAAAGTAAGAATTCTGTAACAAAGGGTTTTCTTTTGTTTACCTTCATGCTAAATGCTAAGAGATGCTATACAAGTAAAGATGATTGATTTATTGATTGATTCATTCATTCATTCATTGACAACCAATACCATAAACTGGACCTGGGCTCATAACCAATAGAGAATAAGACAGAAGAAACAATCCAATGAGAAATGGTTTTAACGGCTGATATACTCCAAATGTGTCTCCAGTCTGGCTCTGCACCATCACGGCACCGGATCAGATAGGTTTCCATTTAAGCCAATGTTACAGCTTGGACTGGATCAGTTTTGTTATGGTCCAGCTGTGTGGCTGGTCCAGCAGGTTGCAGCTAATACGCAGTCATCAACCATCAACCGTCACTGTAGGGAAGACTGAGTGGGACAGAAAATACCTAAAAAGAGCCTGAGACTTTCAAAATAAAACAAAGCAACAAAACCAGATCCTATTTATACTGACTACACACAGAACTTCATAATGAGTGAAGACACGCTAAAAGTCAACAGGTCAGAAGTTAATCAAGGGGAAATCTGAGAAATTGAGGTGGAATCCACAAAGTAACAGTAGTTTATATCAGATAACACAACCCCAAACTTTCCAGGGGATGAATCAGAAGAAAAGTTATTTATAAAAGATTCCTTCAATAAGCTCACCCATGGTAGAGGCATGAAAAGTCATGGAAAAGGCTCCAATCCCAGCAGGACCGATATACTCATGTGTTTGTTTTTACTTTTGTTTCACATACATAGTCATGAGATCATGAGTTACCACAAGAACTCCTCGGTCTTGCAACTCCAGCTGTCTGACAAATGCAGTCAACATGCAGCGGAGCGGAGCTGGACTTCAGACGCATCTGGTGTATTTGAGGCGTGAATTTGTTGTTTTACAGAACGGCAGAGCAAAGTAAAGCCACTGACCAGTGTTGAGAAAATGACTTTAAAAAAGTTATTAGTCATAGTTACTTTCCAAAAACATAACTGAATTAGTAACAGAATTAGTCCTTCAAAAATGTACTTAGTTACCAGGGAAAGTATTTACTGCTTTACTTTTTTGAAAACCTTCAAATATGTAAAAGAATTTGGATTTTTGAGAGTTTTTTTGTTCTGGGACATAATGTACACTCCACATGTAAGTTCTTGCCTTCTACAGCACTAGCTGCGTTTCCATGACACTTTTTCGCAAAATAAAAGCAATATTTCTGAAGTTTTGATTAAGTACAACTGTGCCTTGCCGGTGTTTCCAATGCGACTAGAATTGCACATAATGAGTAAAACCTCATCCCACGAGATTTAAATATGGAAGAAGGAAACAGGACTGTAACCGGCGGTAACCACTGATATCACAGACATTTTAAGAGCTGAGGCCGAGGAGTTCACAGAGGAGGTGTGGATCCAAAACTTTAGGATGACCCGGCCTACATTCAATTTGATTAAGGATCTAGTTGCACCAGACTCATTATCCCCTTGGGAGCCAATACCAACAAAGAAGCGAGTGGCCATAGCCCTGTACCCGGTGAGGTGCTTTTGCAAAAAAAGGTGTTTCCACTGCACTTTTGCGATAAACTTCAATAAGAAGGAAAAAAAATTAAGTGGTGCCTGTATTTTCTGTTTTTCTTTAACTTCCCAGACTGCTCTGGACTGCCTGGCTGAGTGAGCCAAGTTGGAGCAGATCTGTCAGCACTCCTGATTAAGGAGAGTCTCCTGCTTTTTAACCCTGTCTCCTGGTCTACTCCCGACTTGTAATTTCTCCTGGTTATCCCCGTTTTCTTCACCATGAGTCCTAAAGTGTGTGCACTCAGAGCAGAAAGTAAATGTAACTTGATAGACCTGAGCAGGCGCGTTGTCTGGTAGTGGCAAACGAGTTCTGACAGATATTCTCGAGCCTGACCATGCAAGGATCTGTAGGTGAGTGTAAGATTATCAAAGTGGATTCTGTTAGTGACCTCAGATCCTATAAGAAACAGGAAACAACCAGACTAACACTCCCAAGGAAGTTCAAATGCAGTCAGGTTAACCAAGACTCACTGGCAACAGAGGGTAATGAGAACTAACTTCAGGTGACTGGACATTAAATCCAAGCTGAATGTAAAACAATATTTCAAAATGTGTAATGGTGATATCATTTAAAACATGAAGACTGCAGTGACTTTTCTCCCTTTCGTTTGATGTTTTTGATAACAAACTGAACACAGAGGAAACAACCTCTTACCATCTGTTGCTATCTATTGGATCAGACCTTCTGCAGATCAGACAGAGAGCAAGCCTGGGTTTGGATCTTGAAAGGGTCTGAGCTTTTGAAATGAGACACGTTCAAGCCTTGAAGTTGTTCAAAGGAGGAAGGGGTCAAGGTCCTCTGGCAAGCATACTCTTGAGATGTTAGCAGCCACAAAACTGAGTCTGAACAAAGTAGCTTTCAATGGATCTGAGATCAGATGTAATGAAAGACTTTTAAGCTGTAGAAAAGACATCCAGTGTAGATGACAGCTTTGGGATGAGCTAAAACACCATGTTGGAGTAATTCACAGTTTCCAGTTGCTGAATTTGTGAGGTAGTATATGCAGGGATGTCCTTTCGGCAATGACTGGTCTCCTTGACCCTATAGGTTTCCTGGCACTAGAGGGATTCTCCTCAGAGAGCTCTCAACACAAGTGATAAAATTAGACCTGCCTCTTCCTGTTATGTGGACTGGTGGAGGAAATGTCAAGACTCATTCCAAGCAAGTCAAGAAGCTCATAGCCTTTGCATGTATGGAGGCAGTGTTGGTTTTGGCAGTTATCTTACTCTTACTCTTTTAGATGAAAACACTCATTAGTTTTAGTCACATTTTAGTTGACAAAAACTCAGACAGGTTTTAGTCTTATTTTAGTCAGTTTTAGTAAAAAAAAATGAAGAAAAATTTTTAAAGAAAATCCTGTCCATTGCTCACCATGAATCCCTGATCAAATGTTTCATTCTGAAGGAAGGACTGGCCCAGCAGGGCCCAGCAGTCTTAACTTAGAGTATTTATTATATAACCGAAGAAGCCTTTTGGAATCTTCAAAAAGTTCCACCACGGATGACTCAAACACTTCACCATCCTATAAAAGTTACAGCACAGCTTTTATATGGATATGTGTTTATAGAGCCCATCAGGAGCAGAAGGTCACTCAAACAAATGAAAATCCTTCAGCTTCAAAATGGGTTAACAACAGCTGATTGATGATGCAGACAGTACAAGAGGAACACAGAGCAAATGACGTCAATGAATTACATCTAGATTTGGTCTTCAGTAATAAATGCAGAACCGTGCATTCATTTCAAGGTGCTTTGGCTTATAAACTCATCTTCAGGCGAGTTTATGAACAATACAGTAGCACTGAAGACTTTTGTGTCAGAGTGCCACATGGCTCTGCAATTCTCCGTCTGAATGCTTGCTAGCATTGAGATTTCTGTGCTTGTTATATCACCAGTTCCTGATTCAACTCATGCATGGGAAACTGAAGAAACTGAATCTAAAGGTGTCTATCTAAAATGTGTGTTTTATAATGCTTTTCTTTAGTTTTTGTTATAATGACATTAGGAGAACTAAAATTGTTTGAATAAATTGAAAAAAAAAATTCAGAATCCCTTTCTGGAAAAGAGGGGAGTCCCTCTTAGAGGCCCCTCTCCCCCTTTCCAATTGCACTGAATGGTTTTGTCCATCCTGTCCCTGTTGACTGGATTGATCTGTCAGCATAGTTGCATAGGTTGTTTATTTCTAAGTGACTTTGGGCTTGTTTTTCAAAAGTGTAGTTGCTTCTCTGGGCTTTCTTTGCTCCCTGAATGATTCCTGTTTGATTCTCTCCCAGCCACTTAAGTTTCAGTTTCTCTTCTCTACATGTGCTCTTCTCTCTTACTTTGCTCATATGCCACAAGTGTGGCTGAACCAACTGAACTGTAGATTTTTTCAGTTTTATTTCACTTCATGTGGTTAGATAATACCAAATAATGTCCCCTTGTTGTTATTGAACAAGTCACTAAACTTAAAAAAAAAATCTTGTTTAAAGAGGTGGACAGTCTGAGGTTTAATATTGTACAGTTTTTTTTTGTCTAATATTGGTTTGTATCTTAGATTTGAGTCAGTTAACCAGGAGAGTTTTAAGCATATATTAACAATTTTCTACTCCAAACTGACAGTAGAGATGTGATGCTAATGTTAAAGTGTGTTTAATGTGTCTGAAAAATAAACATTAGCTCTTCCTGATGAACTACTATATTCACTCTTGCAATTACTTATTCACAATTTTCAGGGCTGTAAAACCCACTTATAGTTATTTATGTCTCTTAGTGGGTCACTTGGTAATACAGGTGTGGATATAACAACTTTATAGGGTTGGCTGTGGTGATGGGCCCCTCTTTTTTATATCTTTCCAGGGGGCCCAGAATTCCTGGTCATGTTTCTGAAAAGTTTTCAAGCACAAGCTGTAGCGGAGCCGGCGGGGGGGGCAGAGGGCGTGGCTGCCCCGGGCCCACGGTCACGAAGGGGCCCACCGCAGGACCGGTGGCGAAAAAAACAAAAACAACGTAAAGTCGTAAATTCAGTCTCTTACTGCTGTATTTGTAAGGATATAAGTGTAAGAATAAACGTAAATATAAGTGGAAAAAGCAATCCAGATCAGAGCGTTTCTGAAATACCATGAGGAGGTAGCCTAATGTGACGTCATACTTACCATGTCAACCTCTCTTGCGCTGTCTTTCAATCTTTCTCTCTCTCTCCCTGTGGGTCTACGCGCAGACAGAAAGTTACATCTGATTGATGTACGTGCGTGCGCGGTCTTTTTCACCGTGGTCTCTGAGTGTGCAGTTAGTCCTAGTTACTTACTCTGAGTGTGTTCGCTTAAATAGCTTTAAAATGAAAAAACACAAGTCGGGCGCACTAAAGCGTGAGGAGCAAGAGCAGAGGAAGAATCTTGTTGCCTCCTGTGTTCTGCTGACAAACTTCTTCTCAGCAACTCAAGTGCCTATCGGCAGTTGTGGTGCTAGATTATCAGCAGGTCGCTGTATAATGATAAATCCGTGGCAATGTCCATGGTGCTGAAATAGCGCACATGGTGCTGCACAACTCATCGTAGTCCACTCTCTCTCCATTTTGCCCTTCTGTCTCCGTTTCCCAATATTAACGCTACTAAGTGATCAGCTGTGTGTCTTTAGATGCTGTCACTGCGCAGCGTCTAATGTTGGGTTTACTTTGTTTTCAGAGTCGGCGTCAGACAAAATTCAGGGGGGGGGGGGGGGCATCAAGACAGCAGCAGGAGGGCACAAAGTCTTGATCATGACTGGATTTATTCTGTATAGCTATGTCTATGATAACCATTTAAACACACATCAAAAATCACTCAACAGACTGTACAAAGTTCAAATTTACGCCCACAAGAAGGCACTAAACCACAGCTGAAAGTCACGCATCTCTCTCCCTCTCCTCTCCCTCCTGAGTGCACACAACTATGCGCGCTTTAGCGCACCAATATGCCCGAATAGCGAATGCCCCCCCCCCCCCCGACGCCGACACCGTTTGTTTTACAGAATATCTGGCCTTTTAGTCTCTTTGTTGAGCTATGATTTTCTTTCATATTTTGATGGTTCAAAGTGTGAGACTTTTTTTTAATTTACGAAGCTAAAGCCGTTCATTCAGTCCCTTATTGGCAGTGGCAAATACAGCTCAAATCCACATCGGATCCATAATGTGAATTGTTAACAAGTAAAATAGCCAATACGCTATAAGGGCCCACTACAAGTCCCCGCCCCCTCTGCAATGTGACACTGGCTCCGCGCCTGAGCACAAGGCAATGAGACCGTCATGTAAATACAAAAGTATAAACCAGGCTTAAAACTGTGGGTTGGATAAGAACAATGAATGAAATACAGAAACACTGGACATGTTTGCTAGTAGTTTGAGTTACTTTATGTAAGAATTAATTAAGGTGTAAAGATTCGGACTTTGCTTATTCCCTCAAAGAAAAGTCAAACAGCTCAAGCAACTCACCTTTTTTTGGACATTCACAGCCTGCTGTTTGTGTTGACAGGCCTTTCAGTTGTGGCTGAAGCTCTGCTTTTCACATCAATGAATCTTGAATGGAGAGCACCCTGGTGCTCAGTATGTGGAATGAAGAGGGATCAAGCCACTCAAAATTCTCTGAAAGTTAATGTTAAAATGAAAGACAATCTTGCAGTTGGTGAATTATGGAGCCATGCGTTCTTTGGAAGTCCTGTTGTCCTAAGGTACTCAAATAACCTCTGAAAATTTGGTAATTCTGGAGTCATAAAAAACTGAACTTGGGATTCCAGATTTGTTAGGGGCTGATCACTGAATTCTGCAAATTAGGAGGGGTTAAAGAAAGGGTATCAGACTTTTTTTCCAGGCTTTATACTGTCTGTCTGCTACCCCTGAAGTAGCTTCACATGATTTATAGCTTCAAAACATCCCTGTTTTCCTCACACTGATGCAACAGAAAACCCCACTCCACACACCCCTGTCCTTCTGATTGGCTAATCTCTCTTGAAGGCAGAGGCCAGAGCATAGACTATAAAATATGGATGTAGTCTCTGCGATGTCACCCGTCTGTTCCTTCAACAGTCAAATGAAGCTTATTGTTAGACAGGGCCATATTGGATATGACGCAGGCTTTGAGCTTCCTTTCTAACAGCTATAGGGCGCCTGTCACATGAGCTGAGCTGAGCCTCTGATTGGACAAACTTGTAATCCTACAACCTTCTTAACCACTAAGTTAGAAAAAAATTCACTCACTGTACAGTGTTTGCTGATAGCGAAATTAGCTTTTCAGACCCAAAACCTTTTTTGAACCAGGCTGTAAATATGTTTTAATGTCGTAAAAGTTTTTTTTTTTTTTTTTTTTTTTTTTTTTTTATTTGGCTTGATGTGTACGTGACTTCTGGTCTTTCTGTAGCCAGCCTCTAGCGGATTCTGGATGAACAGCAACTTTCAGCACTTCCGCATTGGCTTTATTTTTCTCTACTGGATGTTGCCCCCTGGGCCAGAGCTATGTCAGACCTTGGTGTTTGAGGCCAGCCCTTCCAACATCACAAACTAGTTATGAGATCCTTAAGCAATGACCTCATCATTTCAGCAAGTCTTGCAAAGATCTTATGTTATTTTTAGAATGGACCTTTATGAGCACTTCACAGACAGATTCAGGGATTTCTATAATATATGAATATGTAGCAAGTTAAAAATCAGCTCACGTTAAATACAGATATCCAGCATTGTGACTTTATATCCTTTTTTAAGATATGGGAAAGCATAATACCCCTACTTTAAAGATTACTTTTTAATTGAGCCATTGAAATTTGATGAATATGAAGAAGGTTAGAAGTTCATTTTGGGATCATAATGTCTCAGCAGATAATATTCATAGAATAAAAGTTTCCATAATGTGCTTCACTCAGCAGCAACTTTAAAGGGGTGAGTCAGTGTACTTTCATCTGCGGACAGAATGGAATGTCCTACTTTCAAAACTGAAGCCATTCCTGAAGGATGGTTTAGTCAGAGTTGGAAGATGACTGAGTCAGGAAACACCGCAAAAGAAAACCTGACATCTCTTATCCTTTCAAATGATGCATTAACTTTCATTCTCAGTCACAATCAGCATAAGACTACACTGAGGAGGAATACAGGGTGGATGTCAGGGGTTTAAAGCTGCAGTGTGTAGTAAATAACTTGACAAATGGAGGGCTATATCATGAAGATCACTGATGGGAGAAATGACAACAACAACAACAACAACAACAACAACAACAACAACAACAACAACAACAACAAAGCATATTTTTGGAGGTCAAGTTCTTTTCAGAATTTGTCACAGATTTTACTTCCTTTTGCTTCAAAAAATGCACACTCCCCTCACATAGCTGGGTGACCATAATGCAACGTTTTTAATTCAGTTCTCGTCCCACTGTGTTTGCAAAGCATCTCATTTAATCTACTTGTAATTATGGACCATTCTATGTCCGTAATTGTGTGTCTAGATTGATTTGTTTTGGACTGGGGTTTACAGACAGCAGGAGTTGAAGTCAAGCCAGCAGAGATAAGGGCAGAAATCCAAAATGTCAATTAAGTTTTTCCAAGTATTTCCCATGTAAATGCACTTTATGAGGTCTGTTTAGCTCTATAAAACTATACGGTATGTTTCTGTAATGAAGATAAATGTACCGTGACATATGCTATGAGCAGCATTCTGCTAGTAATGCATAATATTAAGACAGTTACTGAGATGTGACTCCTTCTTACTTGCAGGGCCCTACTTTGCAAGACTTATTGTACATTATGTGTTTTTCTGTTCTGTGACCTTGCTGTGGCTTTATTACCAGCTCTTAGGTGTATATATATATATATATATATATATATATATATATATATATATATATATATATATATATATATATATATATATATACACACACACACACACACACACATTTTGCTGTGATGTACCCAAGTGTTAATATATCCTATTCCTCTTACACTCTGTACACAAAAATCTGGTAAAAATCTGGTAATGCCAACTTTCCATACCCTGATCCATTATAGTGGTAAATTATTGGCATCCACAACAAGTTTCAAGCATCTTATGCTCATATTAACAAGAATTCTGGATGCACACCAAACATGGTATGTAAATTCATGAATATGCATTACTCACATGCCAGCCTGGAGCCTGGTGCACAGTCGATATCACAAGAGGAAGCCCATTAAGGTAATTTTCCTCCATACGTGCAAAATTAAATCATTTATAAACGTGAAAGGATCTCAGGGAGTGACGAGGAGTAAAGCCTGGATTGTATTTCTGTGTTGAATTGATGGTGTAGCTTAAGCTGTAGCTCTGTGTAGCCTGTTCATGGCTTGATCTTAGCTCTTTCTCAATAGAATAGAATAGAATAGAATAGAATAGAATAGAATAGAATAGAGTTGAAATTCAGGTGTCTGACAGATGAAGTTATAAAAATCATATAAAACAAACATCTATCTATCTATCTATCTATCTATCTATCTATCTATCTATCTATCTATCTATCTATCTATCTATCTATCTATATCTATCTATCTATCTATCTATCTATCTATCTATCTATCTATCTATCTATCTATCTATCTATCTATCTATCTATCTATATATATATATATATATATATATATATATATATATATATATATATATATATATATACACATATATAAAGTTCTCATCTATTTTCAGCAGCGCACTCCATTCTGTGCTTCCAAAGCAGTCCCCCATAGCCTCACCAGCCTCAGGTGTCCATATCCTGACTGAGAGGGCTGTTGCAGGCTGCCTCAGTACACAGGGTTTGCAACAGGCATGCAGACTGCAGTCATAACTCTGTAGGCATCCCTGACACTGGCATACAGGTTGGACCATCATGAAACTGTGTAAATCCAGTCAGGTGGGAGGAGAGGGTAACGTGATCGAAGTCTCCTGATATTATTATGAGTGCCTCAGGTTGTGAAGTCTGTATCCTGACAACAGTTTCATGGATGACATCACATGGACCTTCAGCAGTTGCTTTTGATGGAATGAGCGCAAGGATTGTAATTATATGACTGAACTGTTCCTGAACGTAGTATGGTCTCACACCAACAGACAATAGCTTGATGTCTGGACAAGACATTTTCTCTTTGACAGTAATATAGATGTAACTGTATGGAAATGACGTGGACTCTGACTATTTTGCTTAGCGAGATCATGTTTCCTCTATTTTTAACATTTCCGTAATTGATGCACGTGCCGTGTAATTTATTTCCAACTTCTCTTCTCAATTCTTCTGTATGGTAAATTGCAACATATGGCGACTCTTAGTGCAGTGGTATCTAAGGCTCACATTCACATCAACCACCATTTCCTGGCCTTCGGGCGTGAAGAAAGAAATCTTACAAGACATGAAACTCTGGTAAATCTGTTGAATGGTTTAAAGGTAAGGATAAATAATTTGTAGCACAAGAAGCAAATCAAAGCTGTGTGGTGGAATTGATCAGTAAACACCTTTCATGAAAATGCCAACCATCCATCTATCCAGCTTATCCCAGATGTCTTAGGGCGAGAGGCGGGGTACACCCAGGGCTGATTGCCAGTCAATCACAGGGCTGACACACAGAGACAGACAACCTTTCACCCTCACGCTCACTCAATTTAGAATCACCAATTAACCTGATGAGCATGTTTTCTCTCCACACAGAAAGGAACCCAAACAGGGTTTGGAACCGGTGACCTTTTTGCTGTGAGGCAGCAGCACTAACAGCTGCACCACCGTGCAGCAAAGGCCAACCACTAAATTCCAGTTGTCCAACACAACGAGCTGATGGCGACAAGTGTTGAGAATGAGTTATATCTGTGAAACCCTGAGCAGCACAGGGACAGGGCAATGCTGTTGTGTCAACTGGAAAGAGTTTGGTGGAGCAATAAGTCTCCCCAGCTGAGGATGCTCATATATTATTTATGGTCTGGACTCATCACAGTATATCAGTTTCTGTAGAAAAAACAGATCCACCTTCTCCTTCTCTAAGATCCTTGGAAGCACCATTAAGTTTGGTTGAGTCCTCAGAGTACATTATGTTGGAACACAGAAGAGAAAAGAAGAAACTAAGACCACCACCATCCTCCCTTGTTGCCTCTTGAGTTTTAGAGAAATCTTTTCATACAAGGGCCACAAATAAAGGAGTCATGGAGAGAGTGTGTAATTGTGCCAAATTACCCAAATTGAAGATTATGCTGCTTCAAGCAGAGGTTCCACAAACTCAGCGGTTCCTGTGGCCCATTGCTGTTTGTGTTTTCACTGAGGCCCAAAGTCTTGTGAAACACCAGTTGATCTGCTGTCCACTGCATAAAGACGTAAAGTACTTATTTATGGTGTTTAAAAATCGTTGACTGCTTTCAGCGAGATGCATCCTTCATAAACGGCTCTAGATTATCACAAAATACTTAACTCATGAGAATATTTTAACATACATTGTTATCAAACTAAACTAGGATGCATTCCTGAGGTTTCAGCTGAAAATCTCCAGTTTACAAGTTCACTCATCAAACCAAAACATCAGGAGCTGACAGATACCCATCTTTGACAGAGCTGATGCAAGTGCTAGTTCCAGGCCTGGGTTAGCACCAGTTCTTTGTGTTTCCACTGTCAAAGTACCGGCTCCAGATGTTAAAAACTGGTGTTTAGCAAACACTGACTCTTTGCTGGGCCAGAGTGAGGCGCCGACTACATTGGTTGCCAGAAACATGGTTACCATGACCAATGATTGGTGCTGGAAATCGACCATTTTTTAAAAGAAAAGCTGCTGAGCGAGGCATCTGTCATTTTGTTGGAGTTTCTCATTCAAAACTTACAGGTTTGATGTTAATGGTTTATTGGAACACTCAACACTGGTTACTGTTGGCTGTAACCATGCCAAAAGAAACAATAGCTCTTCTCTGTGTAACTCCTGTACAAACGTGTGCAGAAAAACACACAACACAGACGGGGGCTGCTGAACCACCGGTCACTGGTGACACATTCACATGAGCCTTGTAATTCTCGGGCACACAATAACTCATCTTAACAGAAACACATCCCCACTATCTAACACTGACAACCCACCAAGGCCGTTACAGTATGCAGTGACGTCCTTTGTTGTTTTACGGTGATGCAATGATGTGGCTCCAACTTGGCTCCTTGCCAATGGAAAACCAAACCAGTTCTTTAGGAAGAACATAATTAGAAACAACTAAGTACTAGCACCGAACAAGCACTGGTGGAAAAGAGGTAAGAGACACATTCACACTATCAGGTTAAAAAAAGACTGGCTGAGAAGTTATGTAACCCCAGTGAATCAAGCTGTGTATAGTGTCATTGTGGATGGAGGGAGAAATAAAACACTGCAGGTTCTCAACCAATCAGAAAGTTCAGCTTACAGGCCCTGCCCCCCATAGTTCCTGGACATCTGGAAAGTATTGCCCTGTCAAGGCCGTTTCAAGGGATACATCAATTTCACTCAGAACTAAGTTCGACCCTAGTTTCTCCGGTTGAAAAAGCACATAGATCCCCAAAAAGTTCCTACTTCCTGGGGAAAGTTCCTGAGGTCAAAAAGGCTGAAAACTTGTCCGTAGTCCATCTTAAGGGAAATAAGAGGAGTTAGTTTGAACAGTCATCATCTAATAACTTGGTCATATACTAGGCAACCCTATTGCTGAGATACTCTCAAAGCCAGAAACTCTGAGTCTCATTAATAACATTCTTGGAAGTTTAAACTTTAGAGTTGAATTAAACTTAACTGGATACAGCACAGCTTGCTTGATAATCATTTTGGGACTTCTATCAGACAGGCTCCAACATTAAGAGGGCCTCAGCCGGCAGTCAGGTTTTTTTTTTTTCCCCCCCACAATTTTCATTTTTCATTTCAGCGGTCACGACCTTGTAGCCCACTGGGAATTTCAGCCCATCTGGCACTTGCCAGGTTTGCCAGACAGCCAGTTGGAGCCTGACTATGTTGAAACATCATTTACAACAAACCTCCTCCACACCCGCTCACCTGTTGTGGGGAGAGAAAAAAAATACTAAAAGGTGAAAATCAGAGGCTGGTGTTAATTTTTTTTTTTTTTTTTTTTCGGACACACGTTAAATGTAGCGCTGATGAAACAAATACTGTAGAGATGAAGGAAAACATGTTGAAATGTTTAGTTAGTTTTTTTGTGACATTAAGTTAAGAGAATAAAATCAAATATTTTGCACAGAAATTAACCATACAAGGAAATGCGTCTTTTCAACTGACTTTATTCCTGTGAACAAAGGAGAAAAAAACATTAATAGTAAATAGTGTTTTGGGCAGTGGATGCCATCCTTTGTTTGAGAAACAGAATTTTATACTGTAATAGTTTTAGTCACATCCCTATAGGCGTTGTGTCTGGATCCGTGCATGGAGAAGGCCAGCCAAAAAAAAGCATCTCTGTAAATAAAGAGTCAGCAGGTAAGAACAGTGCTGTGTGTGTGTTTAAACACTGTCCTTCCATTCACATGATATCCCGTGTTTCTAGACACTGTAATCATAGACTGTGTCAAACAAGCTCGTTGTACCAGTGACGTCATCAGACAGAAGCAACGTTGAAGCTGTAATAAAAAATTCACCTCCCCTAAAGTCATCATAGATGAAGAAATAGGTTCAAAGACTGAACCTGTTTTTTTATCAAGATGAACTTATGTGTAAATGTATTTTGCTGTGATAAAAAAAAGGCTACAGTGCTATAATATGCACTTGATGGCTCCTAAGTAATGACAGCTCAATGAGAAAGAGCCTTGTGCTTGGTGTTTAAAGAGGGGTATAATGTTTGTCCATATTTTAAACACGGACAGAAAGTAACAATGCTTGAGGTCCAAACTAAATGTGCACATTTTCCAACTGTTACAAGTTCATATGTTGTAGAAATCCCTGAGTCTGTCTGTAAACTGCTCAAAAGGGTTAAAATAGAAGAAGATCGTCACAAGATCTTCACCAGACTTGCTGAAATGATGAGGTCATCACATTGCAATCTCATAACTAGCTCATTACACATTGAAGGAGCAGACCTCAAACACCAAGGTCTGCTAAAAGCTCTGTCCCTGACAGGCCTCAAGAGGGCTGACCAATCACAGGGAAGGGGGTTGTGGAGCAGGAAGTCTTAAAGAAAAAGCAACTAAAACAAAGTGTTTCAGACGGAGGCTGAAATTAAAGTTTTTTAAGCACCAGTGTGAGAAAAATGGGGGTGAGCAACCACAGGGGGTATCAGAGGGATAGTATAAAAGCTAAAAAAAAAAGCTCTCTAAAGGCTCTGCTTTTTATAGTGCTCTCTGGGTTACTCATTAGAATCCAACTGACTTATCGGGCCAATTATGGCGTATCACAGATTAATCGATATCTGTCAATATGTAACCGTTTTGCTGTGCAGAAATTCTGTCGCTCTGTTGTCAGTCTTTTTTTTTTTTTTTAAGTTTTTTTTTTCACCCCCCACTTTGTAAAAATAACCACAATCCCATATAAATAACCCAAGATGGGTAAAATGTTTTATAACCCAGTAGTTGAGTAGATAATAATAATAATAATAATAATAATAATAATAATAATAATAATAATAATAATAATAATAATAATAATACAACTGTTTTTAGTGTGTATAAAATATGATTAACAGAAACAGATTTAAAGTTCAACGTTAAACTACGGTATATTATCAAACTATGAATCAGTCTGATTAGTAATCTGAAAATATCAAAGCATTCATATTCTGATAGATTTGGAGCAGTTCTCTGTCTGGACCTGGTTTTCTGGATACTTTATTCTGACCCAGGTCTCAGACTCAGCTCTCTGTGAGCTCTTTTTGGTTTGGGAGGGTTTCTGCTTTATTGACACAGTTCATGTCTTTATATTTCACAGTCTGATCAGAGTCAGAAGATAATTCAGTCATAAGCATTGAGTGACTGTGTGTTTGAACTCCTCTCTGGGTACACGCTGGATTTCATTCATTCATTCATCTTCTATACCGCTTATTCTGTTCAGGGTCGCGGGTGTCTGGAGCCTATCCCAGCTGTCTTAGGGTGAGAGGCAGGGTGCACCGTGGACCAGTCGCCAGTCAATCGCAGGCACATAGAGACATGATGAGCATGTTTTTGGAATGTGGGAGGAAGCTGGAGTACCCGGATGCACGGGGATGCATGCAAACTCCACACAGAAAGGCACACCGTGCCCCAACCGGGATTCGAACCGGTGACCTTTTTGCTGTGAAGCAACAGCACTAACGGCTGCACTACCGTGCAGCCCACATGCTGGATTTATACACTAAAAACGTCTGTCCACTGACTGTCTGTCCACTTGTTGATGTTTTGCATCCACTCACTGATTTCTCATGAACCCGGGAGTTGTTTACCATCAGTCAAATTGGCATTATTTAGGTAAAAAATGCATTTTTTGATGGTTAACACCCTCATGTCACTTGATCAGTCATTGTACTCCGCAGCACTCCTGTTGCCAAAATGTGCGTGCAGCCGTACCTGTTTACAAACTCCGAACTGGTCTATGTGACTACCACTGGCACACTGACAACATTGATATTTTCCAGTTCTATCCACCAACTGAAGAAGCCTTTCAGACCAAAACATGGAACATGTTCAAGAACTCTCCCAAGTCCAGTCGCCTTTTTCAGCCCAGAAGTATCATGACCTGGATAACAGTGAACCTTCACAGACTGTTCAACACTGTCTGCTTCAAATGGGGCTGTTTTTCCATCACTGTAAAAGAGGTAAGAACATGGAATGAGGGAGGCATTACAGCACAGAACATCTTTCATGATTTCATCCCATCACTGTTTTATGTTGACATGATTCCTTCAATTACAGGAAAAGAAATAGAGCAAACAGACTCGTTCTCACTCTAGAGACTTGAACTCTTAGAAAAACACCAACGAAAGGAAATAATTCATTTGAGGCCTCAGTGGCTCCTTATCATTTTTCTATTCTTCAGTGTAACAGCAATAAGGACAATATTTCCATCCTTCTTTAATGTTTGTCAGGTCCGTGTATGTCACCTACAAACACTCTTAGTTAACCCTTTGGCCTTCACTAACAGTATCTGGAGCTGTGGATGGAAATAGAAACAGAAACAGAAAAACAAACAAAAAAAACATTTCACCAAGATGGCTTTCATGTTTTCATTCATGAATTTAGCAACTACACTGACTTGTTCTGTGAAACATTGTTTTACAACATTAAATAGCAGTTTAATAAGTAAATGTGTATGTTTGGGGTGACCACTTGTTAATCGATTAGTGGAGAAGGAGTAGGTTTACTTGAGCTTATTTTTTCATCCTTCTTGTCAGACACGCTGGGGTTATATTACTATTGTTGTTCTGACTTTTCTCATTGGTACACAAGACAAGAACGGCCATGGATTTTTCTTTTTTTTTTTTTTTTTTAAAGCACTGTTTTCTCGAGATAATGACTTATTATTTCATTTTCTCGATATAACAATGATCGTTTTCTCATGAAAACAAATTAATTAATAATGTGTTTGTCTTGATTTCAGCCTACAAGAGCTGCCATAAACAGCTTTCAGTCACTGGACATAGCTGTAGTCTACTGGTAAGTTACACTTCAGTTTGTTTACTTTAGGGGCTACAGGTTAGCAGATGAGAGGCTGACAAACTCCAATCCATCCAGCAGCTTCAGCTAAGCTAACGTAATGTAAATGTATGCTAATGTTAACTTTGCAATGTAATTTGAGACATAATTAAACGTTTATTAATTTGTTTAATAGTGCTTTGGGCCAGCCTCTCATCTGCTAACCTGTAGCCCCTCAAGTAAACAAACTAAAGTGTATCTACACAGTAGACTACAGCTACACCCAGTGGCTGGAAGCCGTTCATGGCAGCTCTTGTAGGTTGAAATCAAGACAAACACGTTATTAATTTAGCCGTTATCACGGGAAAACAATCTTTATGTTGAGATAACGAAAAAATTAATCAATTATAACAAGAAAATAATTTTGTTATCACGAGATAATGCATAAAAAAAAGTAAGTAAGAAAAGAAAGATAAATCCATGGCTGTTCTCGTCTTGCATTGGTTTTTGTTTTTTGTTGATCTTTCAATTTACATTCTTGTGTTACTCACATGTTTGAAATAAAGCATTCATTCATTAGGTCTGGTATCTTTGCCTCCCATTTAATATATTTCACAGATACATGCAAACAGGGTGAGGTTTAAAAATGAAACTTTACAAAAGTGCAATAATAGAAGGATCATATTCTTGCACAGTGAGTGTGTGTTTAGGAATTTAGAGAGTTCAGAAGGTGAGCGGTGGCAGATCTCTGAGATTTTACGTTTGCATGAGTGCATCCCTTGGAATCACTGAAAACAGACACTCACAGAGATGTGCTGAGGGAGAGGAAGGGATTTACTGTCTAAAAATGGCCAAAGGAGGAGGAGGAGGAAGAGGAGGAGGAGGAGAAAAAGACAGCAGGGTAAAGATATGTGGAAATTTAGCAATAGAGGAGGAGGGGGGGGGTATTTCTCTCTGAGCTGACATGGAGAGAAATAAGAGGAGAAGACGAGTCATGAGGGAAAGAGAGAAAAAAGAGGATGGAAAAACTGAGAAAATCAGAAAAGGGAGGGGGGAAAAAGTCTAAATACAAGATGCAGAAACGTATGGAAAGATGGAGAAACAGAAAATAAGCTGTCATTTTCTAAGTAAGATTAATGTATTTGTAGGACTGCAAGGATGAACCGATAACTCAGATCATTTATTCAAGCCTGAATAAAAGGGAGTGTTCATTTTTCTTGTTGTGCAAGTACACACATGAGGGCATGTACGCTCACGCAGACAGCTACACACACGCACAGCATGCACACAAGGTCTGGCCCATTCGAAAAGCGGATGGCACAACAATCTCCAGGGCACAAAGCTTCACTCCACCCACTCATCTCTGCTGAGAGGATGGAGGGAGGAAGAAATAAGGGGAAAAATACAGAGGCGGGAGGGCAAGGAGAAAACAGCAGGCGGGATTCAAAAGGAGAGGAGACAAGGGGATGAAGGAAAGGATGGGAAGAAGAGGATGCCGGCGGAGAGAAGAGGACGAGGGGTGTATGTTTGCGTCACAGCTGCAGTGGAGGAGAACTGCCTGTCAGACATCACACGCTCGCTGAATGACAATCTCCTCTCTTTCCTCAGGTAGCCGGCTCACCCTTCTTTCCTTTTGTTTCTCTCTACTTTCCACTCTTCACCCTTCAACACCCTTGGAACTCTCGATGCACCATGCTTACAGTGAAGGGTGATTTCACACCTGGAAATCCATCTCGTCTGAGACAGTATGAGCTCCTGCAGCTTGTTTGCTCTGTCAATACAACGTCACCGCGGTCAATAAACTATTACAGTTGAATCAATGTTCAGCATGAAACGTGGATTGTTTTTAGTCAAGGTTCACCAGGTGTTCAGAGAATCATGAGCAACCGCGGTGATGAAGCAAAAATGAAGGGGGACAAAGAGAGAGAAGATGTTTAATCTTCTTCATGGTGACAGCTGTTTCTAACTTTTCTCAAGAGATTCCTACAACAGCTTATTGATGCAATCGCTTAACTGATATTAGTGGCTTAATGGTCGTTAACATTGTGAATTATTTTTATAGCTAAAGCGTTGTAAAAGTCATAGTGTGACATTTGGGAAAATACCTTTGTTAGATGTCAATCCCACAGTCTAATGGAAAAATCAATGAGAAAATAAATCTCTATTAGGTCCAGCATCTGTTAGAGCAGCTAGCTTAGGGCGTCAGATTGATTAACTTGTCATATCCTATTTCCCCTTGCGGAAGTGACATATAAATATGTGCGAGATCTCTTACATTAAAGTGACATACAAGAGACGATTCTGATAAAGAGTTTCAGTAATCCAGAGGGGACGAAACACTTCTCTTAGGGCATGAAAGCCCAACTGTACGGTGGCCCTGAGAGCTCACAGCACTGCAACCTAAAAAAAAAACACATGCATAAAGACAAAACAAAAGCAAATTAAGAAAACATCTGCATCAATTTGACAACAAGTGCACAACATTTAGAAAACACGCTGCAAAGACCACAACACAACACATTAGAAAAATGCACTGCAAATAAACCGCAACACAATGGTAGAGTTGCCAGAGGACACTTAAAAGAGATGCACACGTCTAGGCTAATTATACAAAAAAGGCTAACGTTAGTTAGCAGATATTGCAGATCACTGCAATACACTTATCTCTGAATCATGTGATCACAATGTTAAATTAAAAACATTTACTTTTTATCTTATTTTCCAAAACCACTGACGGAAAGAGAACCTTAATAAGGATGTGACTCAAAAACCGCGTCAACAACAAGCATGTTGGGACATGTGCGTTTTGTCCACAGGAACAAGGGTTTAAATTCAGTTCTGGGGTATTTGGCGTAGCCCTTGAATTAGCTCTTGCTGGGAGGGTAGTACTCCCTAGTGGTCAGGGTCTGTTACTGAATGTTTTTGACTGGTGAAGCACTCATTTTTTTTTTTTTTTTTTTACTTCACCCGCCTCTACAGTAACATGACGTACACCTGTGGATCAGATGGGTTTAATAGCTCAGGAACAATCGTTGTCCCTGAGCCTGGTGATAGGGATGTGTCTCTGTCAGCTCTTGGTGTTATGGTGTAATGAGTGACTCTTTAAACTGGAGACTTGAGTTCAAAGAGTTTTCAACAGCTGTTAAACATGGGCAAAGTTCAAGTTTGTTTTTTTATGCACATGTCAAAACTTCCTCATCAGGATTTAATAATAATTTGAAGCTGTTTGGGAAGGATGTGTCCTGCTGAAAAGTCATCAAGTAACACAGTTGCTGTTTCAGCCTCAATGCAGTCAGTCTTCATCCTTTGAACAGCAGAAATCAACTGGTGTGTCAAAGTTGTCCCAAATAGCCTGTTTAGGGTTTTTGAAACTACTAAAAGTTACTGGAATTTCTGGCCAAAGGGCACTTCAATTTTTATAACTAGTCTTTAAGTTTGATTGTTAATAAAAAAAACAGGACAAGATAATTAAGTCAGAAAATGCTACCTATGCATATACAGGACAAGATCAAAGAGATAAGAGCTGACAGTTTGTCCACAGGAGGCACCAAAATCAATACATAATTGAAAGGTCTTCACAGGAGCTTTACAAATTTGGTTGCAATACAGTTTCATTTGCCTGCAAAAAATGTTGGAAAGTGTTGAAATTAGAGCCCGACTGTTACAGGATGCTTGGGGCCCATGTTGATATTGGGGCTTAAAAAAAACAGATATCTGATATATTGGCTGATATCCAATATATCAGCTGATATATGAAATAAGACCACTGGGATACATAGCAGACACTACACTGCTACTAAATTAAAATAAGGAACTTTAACTTGTAACACTGTCAACATAAGGACTGTAAACCCACTTATTTCACAAAGATGCAACTTCCACTACTTTAAAACTGTATAATAGTCTTACATGAAATAATAAACATGGGAATTAACAGTTGCATAAATCTTTGCTTATCTCACAAAGATAATATACACAACTTACTATTTTTTTGATCCCAAACCTGCCACAGGATCAAAAAGACTCTTATTTTAAATGATTGAAGACAGAAAAAAGTTTATACATTGGTTACATATTGACCGCTGTAGAGTAATCAGTGATATGCTATAATCGGCATGATTAATCCGTCCTGCTGATTAATTGGTAGGGCTCTAGTTAGAACTGTTTCTTACTAAACCAGTTTCAATGGAAATTTTGAGCAAATAGGCCCAAACTATTGACAGTACATGATAACAGAAAGCTAGCACGTGTTCCTAGCTCAAACACAAAGTTGATGAATCAGAGTTATAAACTATGAACAAGCTAAAGATGTTTTGGTGTTGGGATTGAAACATTCAAATGTATGCTTATCACTCGGGAGCTGCACTGATCAGGATTTAAACAGAGGCTTTCATACCCCATCTGTACCATCATGATTTCAAAGGACACCACTCCTGTTGATGCCTGAGGCTGGTTTCAGATTTCAGCTCCCTACGAGGGCCTCCTGGACTTATTGACTCTTTTATAAAAAAACAGACAGTTATTCAATGAAGCAAAGCTCTATGAAGGTAAGGATGGTTTTTATTTAAAAAAAAAAAAAAAAGTTAAAGGAAAAATAATGATATAACAGCTAATGGATGCAATGGGCTGTTTTTACAAGAAGCCAATTTAAACCTGGTGCAGGCAGTGATGCCTTTTAACAATCACTCCGGAGCACATCTCCAGCATCATAAACTAATATTTAATTAAAGTACACACTAAAGTAGGTCATCCCTGAGGTAACTGGTCCATTATCTCTATCTTTAGTTTTCAGTAATGAACTGTGAGTGAAAACATTGCCTGATTTGACCCCGCCAGTCCAGAGCACGTTACATTATTAACTTACAGGAGCAGAAATCTGTGACGGAATAACACACTGCTCTGTGAAAAATAGCTCAGTTAACACACAAGTACAATGACCTATGAACCAAATGAACAATATAAAAAGGGGACCGTAGATCAACCCTGCATTTTTCTTCTTTTTTAGACATGTCTCAGAGGGATTATTTGTCCATTAAACTAGATGCTTTTTATGGTCTTTGTTGTTGTTTTGAGACATAGAAAATAAACATCTTTTGTGTTATAAAAAATATCTGTGACTGTTGTCACGAGTGCCGTTCTATAAAGACATATTTGTGGAGTATCTGGTGAATGAGAGTGAGCTGGTGACATATACTCACTAGCTACTTGATTGGGAACACCTGTTCAACTGCTTGTTAAAACAAACATCTAATCAACCAATCACATGGAATTTCAGCATGCTGACATGATCAAGATGACCTGCTGAAGTTCAAACATTTCATTAAGTAAAGAGATTTAAGAGACTCTGAATGTGGCGTGGTTGCTGCTGCCAGACGGGTTAGTCTTAGTATTTCAGAAACTGCTGATCCACAGGGTTCCTACGTGCAATAATCTCAAGGGTTGGCAGAGCATGATCCGAAAAAGAGACAATATCCATTGAGTGGCATTTCTTCAGGCAGAATGCCTTGTTGATGCCTGAAAATAATGACTGGACTAGTTTGAGATGATAAAAAGGCAACAGTATTTCAAATAACCACTCATTACAACCATGGTGTGCAGAAGAGCATCTCTGAACGCACAACACGTCGAACCTTGGAGCTGATGGTCTAAGGCAGCAGAAGACCAATCCTACTACCTAAGAATGGAAATCTGAAGCTACAGTTCCCACAGACTCATTAAAATTGGTCAATAAAGATTGAAGAAATGTTGCCTGCTCTGATGGGTCTTGATTTCTGACACACCATTCAGTCGCTAAGGTCAGAGTTTGGCATAAAAGCATGGATCCATCCTGCTTTGTACCAATAGTTCAGATTGCTGGTGGAAGGGTAATGGTGTGAGACATTTTGCTTTTGTCTGTTTGCTACACTTTGGGCCCTTTAGTACCAGATGAGTATTTTTTTAAACTCAACAGCCTACTTATTGTATTATTGCTGACCAAGTCCATCCCTTTATGACTACAGCGTACCCAGCTCCGGATGGCCACTCCCAGCAGAACAATACACCATATCACAAAGCTCAAATAAGCACAAATTGGTTTCTTGAATATGAAGATGTATTTACTGGACTTCAGTGGCCTCCAGAGTCACCAGATCTCAATCACATATAGCACATTTGGAATGTGGTTGAACAGGAGATTCTCATCATGGATGTGCAGCTGACAAATCTGAAGCTATCGTGTTACTATAGACCAGAATTTCTGAGGAATGTTTACAGCACCTTGTTGAATCTATGGCACAAAAAGAGACAGTTCTGGAGGCAGTACAGGAAAGATAAAAAAAAAATAACCAATGCTAGACCTCTACTGCAAATGTTTGCAAGGGGATTTTTTTTTTTTTTTTTTTTTTTGCTAGTTTATACCATCGGCGGAAGAAAAAGCAAGAGTTTTACTAAGGCCAGGGTGTGTTCTAATGAGTCCTAAAACCATATTAGGACATAGCAACATTTTTAAATTACTGTCAACCAAGCAAGAAGCAAGTGTAGGAGAGGACAACCTACTAAAATATGTCCTCAGCCTCAACAGATAAAGCAGACCATTGCACATGCACACTCTGACAGCTGTGACCAATAACAATAACATCTTTTGTCTTGTTATCTTTCCAAGGGCATTTTGGAAATTGTGAAATTTTGAATCTAGTTTAAGTTTTGTTAAGAGCAAACCTGTCTTTGCAAAACTTAACGGCCTCTGACGTAAGGCGTGGTCACACTGGCCATCTGTACTGTGCTCAAGCATGCCTCAACCCTAAAATCCAGTTCATTTGGCCTGTGTGACCACTAGTGCACTGTGCTCAGACATTATTGTAAATGGGCTGATTCTAATATCCAGAGTCACACAAAAACCAGAGCTCTTTGGTCAGATCCCTGACCATTTTTAGTCATGGCTTCCAGAGAACACCAGAACAGTATCGGGACAAAGTAAAGAAGTTACACACTAAGTACTTGCAGGTGCGGGACACATTGAGAATCTATCTCCTTTAGGGGAAGAAATAAAGAAATTCAGGGGCTACAACATGGTTGCCAAAATCGTTGGCCTAAAACCTAGTGCCCAACTTACTGTTACCAAGTGAGATTCATGGAGTGACAATGGACCAGGAGCCCAATTGAGCGGTGAGTAATATTGCCATTTTACTTCAGAATTTGCCATTTGGGTGGTTCATGTAACTTCTCATTCAGTGATATTTTGTGTTTGCTTTAATTTCTAAGTCTTTGCATGTCTTTGCATTCTAGCTTAGCAGCTAGCCTTATTAGCCTGTGTCACAAACGTGATGATGAAATTTAAAAAACACATTGTCCCAGGATGATAACCAATGACGTTTGCATCGCTGCATTCAAGATCTGCACATTTAATACAAATGCATATACTTTTTCATTACCATAGCTTAAAGTTTGATTTGGCCTTAATGTTTCCCAACTTTGTTTTGATAGACAAATCAATGACTCACTGAGGACACTATGAATGAGCCTCTGAAACCATCACAAAGAATGCTGCCCACTTATCTTTACAAATATGATAATATGGTCTGACCCTACACTCTGGTGGACAGATATGCCTCACAGCCAGAAAGAGTGACATGTCATTTGAGGGAAATTCATCAGCTTCTCCATTTGAAGGCTGAGTATTGAGTAGTCTAATGACCAGCTGACAACATTCACCTGCTGTGCTTATCTGGTTTCCAGATCACTGGCTTGAAAAGCCGGATGGCCACCTCGCTGTCGGGGGAGCTAAAATTATAGATGATTCACTTTTCACAACTTTTATTTTATGTATGCACACAGGGTGTTATTAAGCCCTCCCAAGTCTCAGTTCTCTCTTGAAGATTGATGTTAAATCCATGAGTCGTTTTTGTGGTTGTGCTTGTTGTTTTCCAACCTCTTTAGCCACTGAACAAAAAATCTCCAGCAGATTTGGGGGAAAAACAAGCTCCTAATCGAGATGAGTCAAACCTTGGGTGGCCGTCAAACAGTAACTAAGTATAGCTCACTGGTCTGATTAAAGACTTTATTGTTACAAGCTCATGATTAATAACAACAAGCTGACAACTCAGCCACCTCCTGACTTCAATAACTGTCATCAGACTGGGATGTCGGGTACTTTGTGACGCCATCTTTATTTTTATCCTGTCACCATTAATCAACAAGACCTGATGATGACATGTTGCTCTGCAGTGGCTTTAAGAATGATTAACCAACAGAAATCATTGTTTAAGATTATGTGCTTTTCAGCTTTATGGTTTTGTTTTGTTTTGTTTTGTTTTGTTTTTCATTGAAACTTAACCTGCTGAAAAAAAAATCCATGAAAATAATTCTGTAACTTTGACAGATCAATTATTCATGTGTCTTTACTGTCATAAGGTTATTAACCAAAACAAAAACAACACTTTCCAGACCACATTCAGTTCTGTGAGCTGTTACCTAAACCTCCACTTGTCACAAAAAACATGATTAAAATGTCAGAGTTTATTGATCTGTGTGTCTTTGTGTTTATTGAGGAGGTCTATCGAATGCAGCAGAAAATTGTCGGCTTTGTTGTCACCGACATTAAAGCTGCAGAAATGTCACCTTGAGTGAAACAACTGACCCCTGAGTTTGTTTGTTTGTTTTTTTTACAACCACAATTGTCGCTTTTCAAAGTTGTGCTGAAAAACTTAACAAGAGAGTAAGGAATTTACACAAAGGATTTATGTGGTTAGACCCCATCCAGGAATTAACCTTGACCTTTGACCTTGTGTCAGAGTTGCATTTACCCCATAAACACCATTTGGCCATTTTCAAGCTTAAAAATCTAAGAAAAAATTCATCAAACTGAATGAAAACTGATTCTCTGCAATGTATTTCAACGGACAAATGGACAGAGAATGTCGGAGTGTATGGGATTGCTATACGCACTTTGACTGGCGCACCACGTTTGAGGGTGGGACTTATCCATAGGTCAATTCTTACTTAGAGGACTGAGTTTTTATTGCCTATGATATAGCCAGTCAGTAGGGGGAGCTCCATATACTTTGGCTTCATTTCTGGTGTTGTTTTATTCAGTCCATCGTGCAGTCATAGCAGCATCATGATATGAGGTGGTGAAATCTGTTTTCCGAGTCCATACTTTACCTTATATTTCAGCTTTGTTTGAAACTATGTTGGGGACTTTATTTGAAAGGACAGCTGACGGATTGCAGGAAGTACTGATGATTCCCTACTATAGCAGCCTCTGCCATCAGTCAGTGAGTAATGTTTGAATGGGAGAGTGTGAATAGCACTGAAAAAGCTTTGAGTGGTCACAAAGTCTAGAAAAGCTCTGCATAACTTCAAGTCTCGTCACCAAATGTGAGTTAAAGGGATGGCAATAAAAGATGATGACCAGGACTGGTGCAATGAGGACTACAGCTGAGGAAAACCAGCACCCCATTAGCAGATCCATGTATTATTTAAAAAACAATCAGGTCTCTCTTTTGTCTTTTCAAATCTTGAAATGACATTCTTCTGGGCTGATCAGGTAAAGGTGGCTCATATTAAGTCGAATGAGAACATTGTTTTCTCATAGCTGTTCTGTATGACTTTGCTTCACGTTAAAATGCTTGTATCTCATCTTGGTGTTCACTTGAGTGATGGTTGCATAGCTTGAAACACCCTCCCTCCATACCTCAACACATCACACCTCCAACACTGGTCTAAGCTGTTCTGTTTATCATTATTTCATAAATTTTCAGGATCCAGCGATAAATCCACTCCAAGATGTTCGGAGGAGCAAAGGGAGATAGGGTGTGAAGTTCAAATTCTTGTTTTCCTTTTTCAGCTATTTCTGTCGCCTCTAATGTGAGCAACTAAGTGCAACTTTGTAACCTCTTTCAGCAGAGACTGTCCTCTTTTCTCAACAGCCAGCTTTACTTCTCAGAGCCATTTGGATCAGCTGAAGACTTTGTTTTCAGACCTGGTTGGAAAAGATGTCCTTGCTCAAATTGCACCTCTTTAAGTGTCAGTTAAAACAGAACGCTGTTCAACCATGTCAGAAGGTAGAGCTGTTTTTGGCTGCCCTGAATTGTCCATTTGTGAAAAAGGGTTGAAAGGTTCAGATTGCATTTCATAAAAATCCTTCATCTAGTTGAACAACTGAACACACTTCAATCCTGTAATCTGTATGTTCTTATCTCTGCTCCTCTCCACCTGGCCATCAGGGCTTTAAGTTTATAAAAGCTGCACTAATGCCAAATTAAGATGCCAAAATTTAAATCCAAAATTAATTGATGGATTAAGTACCAAATGGGCACAGCTTTACCCAGGTGCCTCATTGTTTTGTAGGACAAGAATGTGGACATGATCGCCACGACCGCTCCTCTCGACAGTCATTTTAAGCAATAACGGGGATGTCAGAGGGCTGTGTTGGACCAAAATGACTTAACATGAGCCAAACTTAAGTCCTAATCATGTTCTCTATCTTACGCTACTTGTAAACAGAGGCTTCATGGTGACGTAGGCGGGCCATACGTGTGCCCAAGTCTGGTTCATATTGGAGTAGTGTCACTGTGGACTGTACTGGCCAGCGCAGGAACCAGGGGTGGCATTATGGGTTGACCCAATGGTTCCAGGCCCACCATAAACTTAAAAAAAAATAATAATAATTTTTTTATAATGTGAAATTTTGTCATTTAACTTTTTGTTATTGTTAGATGTCCTGTCTTTATCAAATGAGCTGAGTTTGGCAACCTTTAGCCTGTCCGTGGAAAACAAACAAACAAAAAACAAAAAAAACAATCAGAGTTATGAAACATTCAGCTTCATATTTTACAGACTAGAGAATGATTTTGGGAAAGACGGTAGATTTTTGTTTTTTTAACTGTGGTTAATGCAGCCACTTTTGTAGCCTATAAAAATGGAAAGCTGTAGCGGTGCATCCCGCTGGTGTGTTAGAGAACACTCTTTGGTCAGTACCATGGAGAGCAATCACAGGTAGACCCACAAAGTTGTTATAAAAACACAACCAAACATTAAAGAAGCACAAAGCAACTAAATCTATTTTGAACCCACACATAGTAACTGCAGTATATCAGTATTTATTTTAATTCAAATAGGGATCTTTTAACTTTTGTAATTTATGGCCAAGCCAAAATTTGTGTGGTTCACCCAAAACTGAAATTCTGGCTCTGTCCCTGGCAGGAATGGCACTGTGAGGTAATTGTGCCAAAGTTCGGCACAGTATGGATGGCCAGTGTGCCCACACCCTGAAGATCACAGAAAAGTTGGAAAAAAGCTTGATTAATAAAGAAGTAACAAAAATTTGCAGTATCTACTGGAATCTCAAAACAAACAGTACTAAAGCTGACGTGACTCCAGGGACTGTTGCTACATGGATCCAAGGTTGTAGCAAAAAAAAAAAAAGAAAGAAAGAAAGAAAGAAAGAAAGAAAGAAAGAAAGAAAGAAAGAAAGAAAATTAAAATGTTGTCTCTAAATTTTTCAGTGAGTGTCAAAGTGTCAGAGTAAATGATTGGTGTGTATAAACAACATACTGTTAGGGAGAGTCAAAGCCAAAGTCAGGCTGCACCACTCCCAGGTGCAGCTCATCTCGCTGATTACCTCCAGCTAGGACACGCCCCCTACAGCACAGACACAAGCTGTGTCCAAATTCAGGGGCTGCATCCTTCATCGGCCGCATTTGAAGGCCAGTTACGTCACAACGCTTTGCGAAGGCTGTCCAAATCTGAAGGCTCCTTCAAATGCAGCCTTCTTTCCCTCTTTTTGGAGGACGCAACACAGCAATTCTTTGCAGCCTCACATATCCCAAGATCCTTTACCCACCGCTGCGCAGTCCCGAAAGAAGAGGGAAAATTGCATAATAGTGACATTAAGTGGCGTGGACATGACTTTTAAATGTAAGTATTGGGTTTATACTCGGTTTTTACTCATTTGAACATCCAACTCCAGATACTTTAAACCTCAGGGAAATTGTAAAACCTCCAAATTTTAACTTTCAGGTAAAATTCTTAGGGCTGTTCATGTATTAGCATATAGCATACAGTAGCATTATGCCATTGATTCCTGCTTTATTTCCAGACTGTAAAACTGTAAAGTCTAGTCAAAGATTTTCATTAAATAAAGAGTTAAGTTTAGGATTATGAAATAGGCAGCAGAAATCACGACGTAAGGGCAAGGGTGGGAACATCTGATGACTCAACCAGGAAATACTCCGAAGGCAAGACTCTCCAATTTAACAACAGCTGACATGGCCTTTGCAGCCTCTGAGGGACTTGCCTTCAGAGGCCGGATCCTTTGAAGGATGCAGACCCTGAATTTGGACACTGACAAAGAATGGCCAGTGGGCAGTTAGGATATCTTAACAAAAATGAATTATGATAATCCAAGATAGTAATCTATGTATAGATGGACTAGTTTATCTTCACCACACATCATGTTATGCGTATTAGAATCCTGACAGGGCGAGTAAGAACCTATAAAAGCTTCACATACTCTCCCGACCTCATCTGATGGATTCATGACATGCAGCTTTCACACTGAGTTTCTTACGTGTATTCTTTTATGTGTATGTGAGAGTGTGTACATTGGTGTATTAGGACGAGTGTGTTTGCTTTGAGGAGATAAAGACGCCTCACAGATCTTCGATTCCCATCCCTTCCCTCTTTCCCGTTCACTTATGTGGGACTTTCAAGAAGCGAGGGAGATTACAGAGAGATTGAGGAGATTAAGAGGAGGATGGAGGATCAGGAGGAGAGCATGAGACGGGAGGAGGTCATGGCTTGTGGGGAGCCGAGGGGAGAGAGAGTGGAAAAGTGTGGTGGAAACAGGGAGAGGAACCATTTATTAATGTACAGATTGGTTTAGATGGCGATGTGCTGCGGTGTCCTTGGAGCCTCAGGTCAATAAAGCCATTGCAGTTTAGTGACACACATACGCATGGAACTGTCAAGGCTGTCTGGCAGCCCATGATGTGTGTGTGTGTGTGTGCATGTGTGTTTGTATGAGAAACCTAGTACAGAAGACAAATAAGTGACACTGCATGAACACACAGCTTCCTTGAGAGACAATTTATCATCATGCGTAGACAATCCGTCTCCCTGACAGGAACTCGCTCACATGCATGCTCCCGCGCACAGACCCTCAGGGTTTCTGATGTGCTCACATCAAAGCATATATGATTCTGAAAACATTCTGCCATATTTCATCTTTTGCTCTGTATGTCTATGATAAGGATAACGTTCGATTAGCTGTCTCTGTGCTTTTGTGTCTCCCCCGAGGTTGCCAACAGCCACCAAGGCTGCTTCTACAAAAGAGTCTGGACAGACCTGAGAAAAAAAATGAATCACAGTCCTCTAATATCATAAAGATAGTTGGATAAGAATCCAAACTTACATTTTTAAACACTTGCTGTCAAATAGCAGTGCATTAATTCAGGCAAGAGCATCAACATAGGCTGGTAGGACAGCCACTGCAGAGTACACATTTCATGAATACGGTTATGGAGACACAATCTGGGTTGGTTGTAGAAGATGTCTTCATGAGGATGAAAACAGCCTCTGGACCTGCATGGTCACTCTTGCATGAAATGGATGTGAAAAGACAAGGTGTTTTCTGCATTGCACCATAAATTTGCACTGCAGTTAATATTTCAAACAGAGGTGACGTTAGAGTCTCTGCGAGGACTTTTAAGTGATCCTGAAAAAGTCTGCCTGATCCTAATCCACAATGAGATTAAAAATGAGATTATCAGCACCAATAAAGGTTATTTCTTAATCCTATTTCTTAGCTTCCCGATCGGGTCAGACAGGACTGGATTGATTTACGGCACATTGAGTCTCTATGACAACACCACACCAGCTGATGAAGTTTAGTAGTGAGAAGAGAGATCTGTGTTTTTCTCTGCTGAAAATGATTTCTGTGATTAATTTAGCAGTGATGATGGATACTGGAGCTGAACTGACTGACAGAAAAAAAAGGACAGAAGAGAAGAAGAAAGATAAAAAAGGAGAGAAACAGGGAAGAGAAGCACGGGCTAAAAGCAAATACGTGAGCTAAAGGCTAAAACACGAGATACACTGTAACGCAGTGGTGGACAAAGTACTCAACTCAATACTTGAGTCAAAGTTCTGATACCCATGTTCAAATCTTACTCAACTACAAGTAAAAGTCCCTCCGTCAAAATCTTACTCAAGTTAAAGTACTAAAGTACTTACTTTAAAAAATACTTAAGTATTCAAAGTACATGTATTCAAAAATACTCAAGTATTTAAAAGTAAAAATTACATTTTCATCAGTACATTGCTGTATTCTTCTCGTTGCTTTTACAGAACCCTGTAACTCTCTGAAACCACCTCATGATGAACTGACTTACATGTAAAACCACTCTGCTATAAAAACTCTAAAAAGTTGTCTTGAACAAAGAAAAGAGATGTGAAAGTCAATGCTGACTGAAGTGTGCAGATGCATCAAGACACTGAGACGGTTTTTGCATTCACTAGTGTAACACTAGATGTGCAGATGTCTGTGCTATTGTCAACATTTCTGTTCTCCTTCAACTTTTTCTTCACCTTATTAATTCTTGTGGGTTTGCGCCAATCATATGTAGTCCAAACTCTTTCCTCTTAACATTTTTTTCAGTTTGGGGCTTTTAATGCCTTTAATCAGTGGAGGGCACAGGGGATAAGGTTGAAGACTGGCATGAAAAAAGGGGAATGACATAAAGAAACAGCTGTAGGTTGGACTCTAACCACAGCCTCTGTATATGAGTGTGTATAATTTAACCACCAGGCCAAACTGATGCCCAATCAGCAACATAGTATTTATAACTATTACTTACTTGCAGTGTTGTTCTCAGCAACAATGATGAATTTTAGATTTTTTTTTTACTAAAACTAGACTAAGACTATCACATATAGAAATGACTACAATGTGACTAAAACCAATAAGCAGTTTCATCCAAAACACTTCGACTAATATTAAAACTAAGATAGCTTGCATTGAATTTCTCTGAGTATTTCCTGGTGTGTCCTAATACCAGCTCACCTCGACCTTGCACCATGACTTTAATGCAGAGCTTTACCCAGAAGTCTGGGTAAAGTTGAAAAATTTGGACAATTTAAGAAAATATTCAAGGCGATTTTACATGTGTGAATACAGCTCAATAATCTCATCTTTTTTTTTTTTTCAATTTGATGGTACAGTTTTATCTACTCATTGCAGCCAAAGTTTTTCGATGCCTTTTCATGTTGAATAAAAACACAGTGTGCACACACTGGAACATTTGGCCATGTGTAGCAGTCAGATTGCAAATGCACCCTTGCCTATATCTCCAGTAAAGGAAGCAACAGTAGATCGAAGAGAAGAAGCTTCTGTGATGTATGATAAGTATAATCCTCCAGGATCATATGATAATAAACACTTTGTGCATGATAACCCCTCCCTCTGCAGCTCACTTAATAAGTAAGTAAGTAAGTAAGTAAACTTTATTTAATATAGCACCTTTCATAGCACAGAGTCACAAGGTGCTTTACATGAAATATTAAAATGACATCATAAAGCACGAAACAATAAAACAGAGTAAAAGACAATAGCACAGAGTCACAAGGTGCTTTACATGAAATATTAAAATGACATCATAAAGCAAGAAACAATAAAACAGAGTAAAAGACAATAACATTATTAAAACATTAGTCAGTAAGAAGAGAGTTAAAAGCCTGTTTAAACAAATGAGTTTTTAGGAGCTTTTTGAAAGTGGAGGTGGAGACAGCAGAACGAATATTAATGGGCAGATTATTCCAAAGTTTTGCTGCCACCACTTCAAAGGCTCGATCCCCTTTAGTCTTTAGGCGGGCTCGGGGAACAACCAGCAAGCCCTGTTCAGAAGACCTAAGTGGCCTGTTGGTAAGGTAGGGGTGGAGCAGGTCAGAAACGTAATCAGGAGCCTGCCCATGCAAAGCTTTGTATACATAAACAAGAACCTTAAAATCAATTCTGAATTTTACTGGGAGCCAGTGCAAGGAACATAAGATTGGGGTCATGTGAGCAACCCGACTGGATTTGGTCAGTATCCTTGCTGCAGCGTTCTGAACTAACTGAAGACGATGGAGGGATGACTTACTAAGGCAGGTGAAAAGTGAATTACAATAGTCCAGGCGGGATGAAACAAAAGCATGAATGATCATTTCCAGTTCTGAGTGTGACACGATGGACCTGAGTTTGGCGATATTGCGTAGGTGGAAGAAGCAAGATCGTGACAACTGTTTAATGTGGTGATCAAAGGACATGGACTGGTCAAATATTACTCCCAGATTTCTGAGTTTGGACTGGACAGCGGAGGAGAGGGAACCAATGCACTGAATAACGTTAGAAACTGCAGTGTCAGAGCCAATGATGAGGACCTCTGTTTTGTTGGCGTTAAGCTGCAGGAAGTTATGAGCCATCCAGTCATTAATGGCTGTCAAACAATTCAACAGTACAACCACTTTGTCTGTATCAACAGGCTTAAAGGATATATACAACTGTATGTCATCAGCATAGCAATGATATGAAAGAGAACACTTATGTTCCTAGCTTTTCATGCTATGGTAGAAATGTACAAATGCAAGACAGGGACCTAGAATGAAACCATCTCAATAAATATTAATTAATTTTAAAGACTTATCCCAAGTTAAACCTTTTTATGTTTACTTTTATAATCAGGTGATTGTACTCTAACTAAAAGATACTTTCAAACATCATGTTCCATTTGTTCCATTTCAGATAATAATAAGTTTATGAAACTGATTTTTTTTTGTCCTAGTGTGTGTGTGTGTGTGTGTGTGTGTGTGTGTGTGTTTAAATCTGTCAAGCCTCTATGCTCCTTCACTTTTTAGACGGATTTCTTTTCCCCTAGAGTTTTTTTGTCATTTTGTGATGCCCTGCTGTGTGTGTGTGTGTGTGTGTGTGTGTGTGTGTGTGTGTGCGTGTGTGTGTGTGTGTGTGTGTGGGTGTGTGTGTGTGTGCGTGCGTGCGTGTGTGTGTGTGTGTGTGTGTGGGTGCATGCACACGCCTGAAAGAGAGAGCCGCAGAACCATGTGTATTATGTTTTTGGTGTGTACCTCTTGTGCTGTCTTTAATTATCAGTGATTTTGTGAGTGTGTATTTTAATCTGTGTGTGTTATTGTACGTTGCCCCCCCATGGTGCATTAATGAGACATACTGGTGATACAGTTCTTTGGGAAGGTCAGCCTAAATTGAAAAATTGAGGAAGACGGGAAGGTGTGACTTGTGGGACTGTGAGCCTCTAATGATGAATCTGAATAAAAATGCACAATTAGTAACCAAAGATCGCACTCTGACGACCCAAGGAGGAGAGAGAGAGAGAGACGGAGGAGGTATACAGAGGGAGGGAAACAAGAGGGAACCATTAGGCGACAGAAAAATGATAACACAATTCAATCTGTCATGTCTCAGTTATCAAACCCTCCGGGAGGAGGGTGTGGAAAGAGGCCAAAACTATAAGATTATTATCATGTAAGGCAAACCTGACGACAAAAACATGACTCAGCTGTCAGATGCATTTGAATGAGTCAATGAAAGGTGTACTGGCTGTTTTCCAGCCCCTGGCTGTCAGCCTCTCTGGCCTGCATCCTTCAATGACTGGACCAGCAGCCTTCAGGCCACTTCTCCTCCTGCTAACCCTCACTCAGAAATGATCTTTCTGATTAATTCACTCGTAATGAGGATCAAAAAGTAAGTTTTGTTGGAGATACAGAGTTGCCTTGACCTCTCTGAAACTCTTTAAAGTTTTTTAGATCAGTGGTTCTTAACCTTTTTACAGTGATGGACAGTGAATGTTTTTTTTTCTGCCAAGTACCCCCAAACAAAACATAGCGCTGTACTATCAGTGTCCGATTTATGAAATACAGCAATAACAGTGTTGTTAAAGGCAGGGTTGGTAGTCATGGAAAACTAGCATGAATTTGAATGTAGCATAACTCCATTAAGCCCAGCCATTTCCACAGAGTTCCTCAAAAGCAACGCCCCCACGCACATGCATAAGCGCCACTAATTCACAATCATATGATGGTGACTGATTCCAAACCACGACTCAAACCGGTCCTCAGCTCATCTTTTTGTTTGCACCACGTTACCACAACGGCAGGACGGGATTTGATTGGTTTAATACATTGGCTCCTAATCTCTAGGATTGGTTGGTGTCCCATGTTTACTCCTGCTGTGGACAACGGATATTTTATCACTCTATTTTAGGACACATCATGGATTGGTTGACATCAGGACATAAAGATCATTTTAACCGGAATAACAAAAAGTCTGTCTTAATCTGATTACCAACCCTGACTTTAACCCCCAAAATCATGACCACTTGGGGCCAGAGCCTGAGAATCAGTGCAAAGGCCCTCTTGAAACCCTAAGGATTCTTCTTTCTTTATTTCTTCTGCGTCTTTAACCCCAAACTACGTGCCTTCAGAGTGCTCAAAAACTCACCAAATCTGCACAGAATTCAGTCAAGGCAGTACGTGCTCTACACCTTTTAATGACTTAAAACTGTTGCCCCTCCCACTACTTTGAGCTATGGGCCTGATTTTTGGTGTGCATAGCTATCATGCCAAGACCTACAAAAAGGTCTCTTATGACCATAGTGGATTCCAAACAGGAAGTTCGGAAATTGGAGTTACTCCTGTTTATTGTCTTACTGTCTGTTTTTGGTTATTGTTTCATTGTTTTTTTAAAAACAGGTAAAAACACTAAAATTATTGTTTCACTGTTTTTTCCTTATTGTTTTAATTGTCTTTATGTCTGCATTGTGTTGTCTTTAATGTAAAGCACTTTGTTTCAACTGTGGTTGTTTTAAAGTGCTTTACAAATAAAGCTGAGTTGAGGCGAGCTGAGATGATGTGGTTCTGTTGACATCAGGGCAGTTTGCAGTGGTTTTGGATGAGGCCCAGCACCTTTAAGTCTTAGGCTATGCTGCTCTGACAGAAAACATTGGTCTTCAGGTGAGGAGTAAGTCTTGACTCCTAGTAAGGGGGTCAAGTATCCTCTGGGTTTTGTTCTCAAGTGGATTGTGAGATTGACAGATACGTCGAGGGCTGTTGTACTGTTGATTTGTCATGAATAAGATCCTGAGCCTCGAGGAAAAGTGTTTGTTTTATTAGTTGAACCAGCTCTCACCTGTGGTCATGAGCTTTGTCTGGTAACTGAAAGAAGGTGACTGCAGATAGGGGAGTCTGAAATGAGTTTTCTCCAGAGGACAGCTCGGCTCAGCCTAGGAGAAAGGGCCTCATTCACTGATAAATGCATAGAAATGTTCTTACTCTGCGTATAAAATAAGTGCATACATAAGATCACTGTTGGATTCATGACACGAGCACACCAGCCAGCTTTTTTCCAAAGTCAAACTTAATTCATTTAGTTGAGTCACAGTTTTTTATTATTGAAGTAGTTTCAATAAGTTGTGCATTTAGTTTAAAGAGTATGTGTTGGCATAGTCTGAGAAAGTTGGTCATCATCGCTTCTGTGTAGCCATGCTTTGAGGAAGTTCTGTTTGTGTTCATGGTGTTAGAATAAGAGCAAAAAAAACAAAACACAAAAAACAATCACACCGCTTTCACATCCCTTCCTGCGTTAAATATGTCATTACGGTTTTTTTTAATATTTACATTTTTGAGCGATACAGCCATGTAATTTCTGTATTTATAAATATATGTGTAATTCTGATTATATATTTTATTTATATTTCATCTCTTTATTACTTATTTATCTACATTTGTTTTTTGTACTCTTCTTATTTATTTCTCCAACATGTTGATCATTCAGTATATGGTATATAAAGAGCACAGTTGTTTGTATATGGTATGAATGGAGACCTGTATGTTGGTTTCGTGTGCACTGTTCCGTGCTGCTTTTTGTTTGATGGTATTAAATATGTGAAAATTCAATAAAAATGATTGTATAATAATACATATATGTGTAAAAATTTCCTTTATTTAGCCTTTTATTTAGTTAGCCTGGACATGAGTCTATTTTATTAAGTTTTGTAAAGACTTGTATTGATGTATAATAAAAGTTTTATAAAATGACACCACTGCATATGAAAATGTAAAGATATGTTGTTGTTTTTTTGAAAGTAATTTTCAGGCCTGTTATGCCGTTAATGTGAGAGGACTGGTCAGTGGATAGAGGAGGAAACAGGGTGAGAGTTGGGAGTGACATGCAGGAAAGTCATCACAAGTTGGATTTGAACCACAGACTGCACACTTAAGGGCTTTCGCCATATGGGGCACAACCTAGACCACTTTGCCATCTGCACTCCGTAAACAGATGTTCTGACCAACTTAGTATGGTAGGTCATAAAAGGTTAAATCAACTTTTCTTCTCCTTTCTGATGCTCACTTTAAACTTTAGCAGCTAGTTATCCTTATATCTACATGCCTTAATGCAGTGTTTCTCAAATTATTTCAGACCAAGGACCACTACCCCCCCCCAAAAAAAAAAAAAAAAAAACCTCACGGACCACCAAGCTAAATAGCCCCAGAACAGCAGCCCAGATAGCCAACTGATGCAATATAAACTGGCATCATACGTGAACTGGCTAATAGTTCTGACACTAATGTTAGCTTCCACGGTGTCAATAATGCTCACTGCGACTGAATCATCTTGCTGCTGTACCTTCTTCTGGTCAGTGTTGGAGGTTTTCTCTTCCTGGTTTTCTTTTTACCGTCCCCGTCTTAAGCCATCAATACATGAGGATTTTGCCTTTAGGCTCATTAATGGATTAATGCAGTTCAAGGAAACTTTTATGAGTCCCAGTGAAGCTGTCGTTTTATTTACTGTCAAGGCGGACCTGTGGGAGGCGCTGGCGGACCACAATTGGTCTGCGGACCACAGTTTGAGAGAGACTGCCTTAATGCACTGAGTTGCTGCTATGTGATTGGCAGGTTAGATATTTGGGTTATTGAGTGGTTAGATGGGTGTTCCTAATCAAGTGACCAGAGAGTGCGTTCCCACCTGTTACAATGATTTACTGCTAAAATACAACAGATGTGTCTCCAGTCTGCTTCAAGTTATGGCACGGGCGCCAGATCAGATAGGTTTTTATTCAAGTCAGTGTGTCACCTTACACTGGGTCTGTTCTTTTATGGTCTGGCAGGTCACAGCTAATACGCAGCCATCCTATTTTTGCCGGAACTGTGACACATCAATTCAGAGAAGTGAAGAAGAGAAGGGACAGGAAGTAGTGCATGGAAACTACTTAAAAAGAGCCTGAGACTTTCAAAATAAAACAAACCATGTCAAAACTAGAGCATACTTAGCTTTACCAATGCAAGAAAACACCAGGAGTCAATAGGTTTGAGGTTTATCAGCACAACATGAACAAAGAAAGGCTTATTAATGGAGTCTGTCTAGCAACTCCAGCCGTCTGTCAGTCCTGGGGCTTGCCGGACTGATCACACAGCTGGTGTGAGTTGACTAAACGCAATCAACAGGCAACGGAGTGGAGCTGGACCACAGACACATCTGGTTCTTTAAAGCATTATTGTATGCTGTCCTGACTCTTCTTTCTTTTATTTTTCTGTGGTGTTTTTGTTGATGAATACACAAGAGTTCACTTGCTGTTTGTGAAAACGTTTATTTCTTACACTTGATTTCTAAAAACAAAGTCCAAAAAGCACCATATCTTATTCCTAATGATATTTGTTGGTCCCATCTTTCCAGCCTCAATCACTTTGCAGTGTTTTAATGGCAGAAACTTTTATCTGCAAATGGTTTTCTGCCCATTTGGTATAATTTATAATATAATTTCTAAATTAAATCATATACAACACTGCATAAAAATCAACAAATGACAGTGAATGAAGTCCTTTCCAACTTGAGTATCAGTTTTCTGACCAAATCAATTCAATTCGATGAGTGATGTTTTCCCACTCAGTCCTCACAACAGTGATCTTCTTCAAATTGAACATCTTTACATTTTTTGATCATGTCCTTCACTTTTCTTCATGGGCATCATTTAGATTCAATTCCTGTTCACGTCCAAAATGAGAAAACAGTTTTAATTGAGTTCAGGTTTGATAAATATTCCATGTCGTGATATTCTGTGCTTTTTATTGAGTATAAAAAATCCTGAATGATTTCTTTGTTTTGTTTGCTTTTTATCAGTGTGGTTAAATAAGCCGGTAATTAAGTTTCCTAAAAATGTGTTTGGCAACGCTGGATTGTTCTGTACTTTTTTTTTTCCCTCTTGCAGCATTTAGACAGGCACATCCCTGGCTTCAGGTATTGGCTTTTATTTGTTCTCCACTGAATGATTTATAAAGTAATTCTGAGTCATGAAGCCTCTGACCTTGGTAGAAACCTGTCTACTGTGAGCAGAGCCAGCTGACAGCCCATCTTTTAGTCTTTTCACTCTTTACTCTCTCAGCAGGGGGTTAACAGCCGCCGGGTGCCTTACAGCAACAAACTGCTGTACCTCAGGAAGCTGCACAGTGACCAAAACTCAAAGCTCACATAAGAAGGGTGACAAATACGTTTACAGACAAATACGTTTACAGACAGTGTCTTACTTAACACCGTCCTTTCACTGTCTGTCCTGGGGATGACTCACCTTCAAGGTTTCCTCGCTTTACAACTGGAACTCCGTCTGTAGGATTACTTCAGTTATGATGAAACAGTGTGCAACTTCTCCAACTCTGAATTAGCAGTCTTTCCATACAGCTGCTAACTGGATAGCACACTCCAGCTGTCACGCTGCTGCAAGGTGTCAAACTAAGGAATCCATGGTGACATTTCTTTTTAAACAGATATATCAGTGGCAGGCCGTGCGTTTCACACCTAGGCCTTCAGCAGTGCTCCGTCTGAATTAATCCACCTCTCAATAACTACTTTATGGCTTTAGAAACCATCTTATTATGCAGAAATGCAGAATAAAGGACCATCACATCACAGATAGATAACTCGCGTAGCAGAATAAATGCTAAAGAAGCAAATCCTGGGTGCAAAAGTCTCCTTCTACTGCAGATACAGCAGTAGAAGGCATCTGTGCTCCGCTACGTGTTGACTGTGGACATTAGCTCATACCGACCATGTGTTTCGTTTCGTTTTGTTTTAAAAGTCACTTACTGGAAGCCATGCTCGAAAGCTACCTAAAAAGACCCAGTGACTTCAAAATAAAACCAACTTTGTCAAAACCAGAACGTATTTAGCTTGACTACAACAACACCGACATAAAGAAGGGCACACACGTCAATGTGTGCCCCCCTTAAGCTCATGTTTTAGCCTTTAGCCAATGCTATCACTCTCCTGTTTATCTTTATTCTGTCCTCGCATCCTTTTTCTGTCTGTCAGTTCAGCTCCAGTGTCAAACATCACTACTAAATTAATCATAGAAATCGTTTTCAGCAGAGAAAAACACAGATCTCTCTCTTCTTAGTGAACTTCCTCAGCTGGCGTGGTGTTGTCATAGAGACTCAATGTGCCGTAAATCAGTTTGTTCCTGTCTGACCCGATCAGGAAGCTAAGAAATATCATTTATAAATAACCTTTGTAAGAGGCTTCCTGTAGTCCAACTGATTAATTCAAATTAAATTCCTTCTGGTCCTGCCAAGTATTCACCTTTATCAGAAACTGATTAAAGGTAAGTCAAACTATTCTCTCACTTTATAGACCGCAGCAACGTCTGACAAGGAAACTTTCACCATTTCATTCACTTAAAGAAAAATCTTCAAGTCTTTTTTTATTTCTTATTATAATTATTCTTTAAGATTTATTTTTATTTTTTGTTTGTATTTTTCATGAGTAAGCCCTCTGTGAGTTCCCTTTAAGGGGTAAATAACATCTAGAGGTGTTGGTTAGTCTGACAGATGACATATAGGTGCTTCTCCTCCTGCACTTTAATGATTTATGGTTCAGGTCAGCAGGCTTTAAAAGAAAGAAATACAACCAAAAGGGAAAAAAAATGCTCAGATCGATTACGACAACATAAATGAGACATCTTCACTAAACCTGACTTTAAAGATGAAGAACAACACTCAACAGAGCAAACAGAGGGGATAAACCTCTCTGTACTAACTGGAGAGCAGGAGAGACTGTAGGAGACCTCCTGGTGCAGGTGTCAAACTGTGAGGCTATGCTTGTGAAATGAGGGAGCTACTGCTGGACTTGTACTTCAGCACCAATTAGAAGATACCTGCAGCTTACACACTGCTGCAGTCTGCACCCCCCCTCCCCATCCTGAGCTCCCTGACTCACCACAAAAAACCTTCATCCTTCATGTGCAGACACTCTGAGATCTCAAAAAGAGAATCTTTTGCTGCCTTGAAAGCACTTTAACCTGCAGCTTTTATATCACTATGAAATCATCCGTCGCCTCTTAGAGCTGCATGGATCAAATTAAAAGACAGAAACGAAGAGACAGATGAGGGATTTCTGTGCAGAGAGACGACGCTCTCTGCACGATTTACTGAGATGAGATGTTTTAGAAAACATGGCAGCTGAAAAATCTCTGAGGTGCTGAGATTCATTTGGCTGTCACCTGTGGAAGCAGGAGCAGCGTGAAACATGAGGACTGCGCTCAACAGATGCTCGTCGGCAGAAACTGCTCATTTTCCAGAAAAAAAAATCATTTTATTTTAAGCAAATTTTTTTGTCTGAAGCCTTTTTTTCAGCTAAATATATTTTTTAAAACTAATCTGCAGTTTTTAATCCTCATTTGGAAATAATGTGACTTATGTCTCAACAATCCTGGGGCAAAGCCAGCAGAACTGAAACTAAGCAGCCTTAACTTCAGCCCACTGCACAGAAAAAGTCTCTTGTTGAGAGGATAAAACGAGAATCTGACAGAATAAGCCCCGCCATGATAGATATTTTTTGCAGTGTGCCCCCCTCTTTTCTCTTCTCTAGTTATTATTCTATCACAGTCCGCCTGGCTCTCACTCTGTGCAGTGGAGTGCCAATTATTATGGTAATGACTGAAACAGATATCAGATGGGTTTCCCTGGAATAAGCTTTTCATATTTCACACACATCACCCATGTGTGTGTGTGTGTGTGTGTGTGTGTGTGTGTGTGTGTGTGTGTGTGTGTGTGTGTGTTCGTGGGAAAAAATAAACAAATAAATAAGATTCAAACGCAGGGAGAGTTTCTCCATGTGCAGAATTGAGTTTTCTCACACTCACGGGCTGAATTCAATCTATAAGAGGGAAAATTCATGGCAAATGATCCCGGCCCTGCTAATAAAAAAAAAAAAAAAAAACCACCCTCCTGTGAACACCTCCTGTGAACACCTCGGACATATATTCAGGATTATAAAAGGGAGCTGGTGTGACAGAAATTGGACATGAGATGGATGTGATAGGAGCGCCGCTTCCAAGGTCATTGCTGCATGTCGCTGTCCAACCTCTCTGCTCCTCTGCAGGATGAGTTCACGCGTTGCTCGCTCATCTCAGAATCACATTATGTCGTTCATGAAATGTGTTGAAAATGTACTAGATTGACAATCAAGTTCTGGTCCTGTTAGAGAGGTGCTGCGAACACCCTGATCCACATTCAAGCAAGGTCAAAAAAGACGTTCGGTAAAAAGATCATCGTTGTGAGCTTTTACCCGTTCATGAAACGTCTTTCTCATGAGCATTTTTTGACAGTTTTCAAACAAAACTAAAATAATTTCTCTTTTTTATTTTCCTGACTGCAGGATGACGAGGTTCAACTCATCTCCTCCTCTCATCTTCTCCATTTAGAATAAAGTTAACACTCCTACCCTGAAGAAAAATAGATGTGATTACATTTCCTGACAGTGACAGACACGCTGTAGGCGTCGAAAGATGAACTCACAGGATGAACATGACAGGTAGAAACTGTACAAACTGAGTCCCCACACTCACACAGTCAAGGACAGTTTGTTACCTTCGCTGCTAATTCTTTAATAAAGAACAAAACCATGAAACTCTTGCATCATTTCAACCACATCTTTGACTCAAATGAATCTGTGAGACATGTTATAAAATCGGCTTCAGTGTAAAACTCTGCTCTGTTTTTGTTTTTGATTTCTCAGGGTTCTTTTCTTTCAAGAATGTGTAGATGATTCCTCAGGTGAATGGAAACCTGAGTTTTAATGACTGAAATCATTATTATAACAATTATTAATACACATGTAACCTATTTAGACATTTTAATAAAGAGAACTTCGAGCCATTTGACTCAGTTAAAGTGTACAACCCCCAATTCTGCTGAACGCTGTATAAAACAAATAATGACAGAACATAAAGATTTTAAAATCCTGTTTAACTGATATTCAATTGAATACACTACAAAGACAAGATATTTAATGTTCAAAGTTTGTTTTGGTGTAAATATTCAGTCATTTAAAATCTGATTCCTGCAACATGTTCCAAAAAATCTGGAACAGGGTCAACAAAAAGACTGGGAAAGTTGAGGAATGCTCCAAAAACACCTGTTTGGAACATTCTACAGGTGAACAGGTTCATTTGAAACAGGTGAGTGTCATGATTGGGTATAAAAGGAGCATCCCTGAAAGGCTCAGTCATTCACAAGCAAGGATGGGGCGAGGTTCACCACTTTGTGAACAACTGCGTGAGCAAATAGTCCAACAGTTTAAGAACAATGTTTCTCAATGTGCGATTGCAAAGAATTGATGGATTTGATCATCTACAGTCCATAATATCATCAAAAGATTCAGAGAATCTGGAGAAATCTCTGCACGTAAGCAGCAAGGCTGAAAACCAACATTGAATGCTCGTGACCTTTGACCCCTCAGGCAGCACTGCATTAAAAACCAACATCATTGTGTAAAGGATATTACCATTGTCAGTTAACACAGTTCATCACTACATCTACCAGTGTAAGTTGAAACTCTACCATGTAAAGACAAAGACATATATCAACAACACCCAGAAACACTGCCGGCTGAAAGAGTGCAGCTACTAGACTGTCCTGCCTGCAGTCCAGACCTGTCTCTCACTGAAAATGTGTGGCACATTATGGAGCACAATATACATCAACGGAGACCCCAGACTGCAGAAAAACAAAGCTATCAGTTTGAACAATAAATATCTTGTCTTTGTAGTGTGTTAAACTGAATATAAGTTAAACTGGATTTTTAAATCATTGTATTCTGTTTTTGTTTAGGTTTTACACAACGTCCCGACGTCATTGGAATTGGGGTTGTAGTCAGAAGTACAATAAGCCAACTTCATCCAGTCAGAGGGTGTTTTGTACTGCAACTGTGCAGACGCATCACAACACATCAACACAATCATCACACTTTTTTCTTTCATATAGGTGTAATATTGGTGTCCCAGTGTGATTTCACATTGCTTTGCAGCATTTGAGGGTGAACACAAAGCGAGCGCACATGCTCTCCCACAGAGAGCTGATCCCTCCTACCTGCTCCTCAGGCATCCAGTCATCTTGTCCCTGTGTCGCCTGCACAGAGGTAGGATGACTTGGTCCCACTATCACACCTGTGTCTTTTATACTGAAGGTGAGATGTTGCAGGGGAGTATGTAATACGCATTAAACTGACGATTGGAAAAGAGCCAGTGTTTGCACCTTCACCTGGAACAGAATGCTGAGGAGGGGAGGACTCAGCAGGGGGGGTAACCTTTTGGAATTTAATCTCCAGTCTGTTGATGAGCTTAGTTTCCCAAAATTTACCAGATTTGGATAAAAAAAAAAATTTCACAGCTGAGGAAAAAAAACAAAGATGGAGGGGTCAAAATGCAGTATAGAAATACGGTTTGGTATCAAAAACAAAGCAAAATCAAAAACTAAACAAAACTTGATTATAAAATCCAAAGACTGGCAGGAAAAAACAGAGGAATTGCAAAGTTTTGTGACAAAGAGACGACGAGACTAAGTAAGAGAGGGCCGGGAACTAAAGACAAAGGGAGAAAGAACTACAAACTAAAAATAATAAACAAGTTATATACACAAAAGTACACAAAAAGATGTATGCATGTGAGTTTTGTGTTGTTAAAGCCTGAAGCCTGTCATCCACTGCAGCTAAATGATTACCATCCACACTGAAACCACTTCAAAAATGCTTGAAAAAAACAAGATGTAGCCCTCAGATATTCACTGTTTTGATATTCAAAGCCTCCCTTTTATGTTTTACCACGATACGCTTGTTGACCTTTGTTTATTTACACATATGGAGAAGATAAGAGACATTACATAAGACAGGACATGAGAGAGAGAGACAAGTCCTCTGTGGTTACAAGTCTTCAGAGGGAGCTTACACTGTAAAAGAGATGACAAGCTGAAAAACATTGCACGTACAAATTAATGTGCTTTATTGTGAGCATGAAACTATATTGTGAAGAAAATGGAATTTAAATGGAAAGAGGACAAACAGTCAGTTTGAAAACTGTTGGCATCTCCTTTAAAAAATGATTATTTCACCTTTACAAGCAAAGCCTTTGACATGTCACATTAAGACGTGGTTTTAAATATAGGTTGAGAGAATTATGATGAAAGTGTTGGATTAAGCTCCAACTCAGCGGAGGAGAAACGTAGCAGCAGGGGATCTGGATGTCTTACAGACTGATGTTAGAAAATCCCAACTGCACATACATGAAATAAAGACGCATGATTAGAATGTAGACATCATGTAAGTTAAGTATGATGTACATGAGTGTGTGCTGAACCCTCTCTTGCATAAGATTTTAGTCTCACAGAGAGAAGATGTATTTTAAATTCCACTCAATACCTCGAACATCAAACGCGCCTCATCAAATTAACGGGAGAAAAAAAAAAAGACGAAAAAAGGACAGCATCTTCTGAAACATTAGGAAGTCAATTTGTCGAACGCAATTCACACTTTTCACGCAGCTTCTGCAGGTTTAAAACTTCAGTTCAAAGGCAACTACTTCTTTTTCATCATCTGCTCAGAAAGCCTGGAGGCAAACTCTGTGATTGCAGCTATAAGTGAACATGAGGAGGAGGGCGATTTACTGCTCCATTACATTGCCTTGTAATTTTGTACCAAGAAAACATCACTGAGGTGTTGTGGAGGAGGATGAGACCGGAACGTCCACATTGTACAGACATTGCTTTTTATGCCAAGAACTCGAGGATTAGCTGCGGTATTATCAACCCCAAAGAAAAAAACATTTATGCTGTGATGAAAGGGACATTTATGATTCACAGGTCAGCACTCAGATACAAATACAGAGAGAACTGTGCAGTCTAAACATGTAATTTGCAGCAAGATTTGCATGTTTTACATATTCTGATTTTTGTTTGATGGGGTGAAGTCGCATCATTTAGAGGCTGTAAATCCTTCTCTTTCATGCGCATATGAAAAAAAGTGTGTAATAGAAGTGCTCCAGGGACACTGAGTGACAGCTTCATTACTGACATGACAAAGAGAAGAAGTGGTCACTGAATTGCACGTTTACACCTCAATCAGACCTTACTGTTGCTGTTACAGGAGGGTGTAAAAGGTCAACCAGGAGGTCCATCACTAAAAAGCCACTAATAAGAACAGAGTTGGATATAACTTTGTCAATAGATCATTTCCCGCCTGGTGATTGTATATTGAGGGAGACGCATTAGCCCTGTTAAATTACTTAATTGACCTATGGCTAAGCCACGCCCCCCCTCCACTCACTCAGACTTACAATGGCAGGTGTCACAGTAGGAGACATTTTAATCATTTTATTGTTCCAAACAGTCAATAAAAAGCTTCAGTTACGAGCCAAAATTTACAGGTTCCAGTGCAACTTCGATAAACCGCATCTCGTTGCCTTCACCATCAGTTTTTGACTCAGAATATGAGAAAAATCTAACCTCCTTTTTACCATCTTTACCAAGAGTGTCTCTGTTAGTTTGGAGCTACAGTATTTACACTGAATCATTCAGCAGAAGGTTTGTCAACCTTTGTTATCTGGGCTATTACAGATAAGCTGATGAAGCTAAGCTTCAGAAGCTAACGTTAGTTTAACTAGAGCCGTTGGACAACAGCTAACAATGATGGACGATCACCAAAGAACAAAAACTAGAACAAAACAGGCCAAAGAACTCCAACAAACAAAGAGACATGATGAACAACTCAGATAGGAACTAACGCTAGGCTAACGTTAGGCTAACATTACAGATGTTAGAGATAACTTTATATTTCTTTCCAGCAAAGTGACAATAGGCTATGTTGTTTCAAATGCAATGTTGACTTAGCTTAGAACAGACGTAAACTATGTTAATTTTATTCCCGTTGAGATGATGTTGCAGGAAAAGGGAACCAAAAAATGTGAATCCAACAAAAATGATGAGACATTTTCTGCTTCACAGTTTCATGTCATGATCATCTCTGCAAACACACAGTACTCACCTAACCTATATTTGAATGATGGGCACTTGAGGATTTTTCGATCACACACAGATGTAGAATAGTTTTGGGCCCAGTCTGACTTGACTAATTAAACGTGTTTTTGAAGGTGTCTTTACTCTTCTCAATTTGACTTAATTGCAGCATCTCCGCTCTGAATGTACAACCTTTTACTCATGATGTGTTCATCCATTTATCTTTAGCTCCTCCGTTACTGACATTTGGGTCTCCTCATTTTGCAGCAAACATGTAATGAATGCAGGGAGTGATAATTGAACCCTTAATCGGCACCATTATTGTCATTAGCTGACACCTGTGCTCAGAGCAGTGCAGCAGTAAAGTGGCTTCACCGAACTAATCGCTGTGACACCAAGAGAAAACAGACTATAATATCTCACAGATGTCTGATGTTTGATGTCAGAACAGTTTTCTGAAATCAAACTCTGTGTTAACTGCAAAGGCATCAGTGTTGGTCCAAATTAGGGGTGTAACGATTCGTTTTAATGATTCGATTTGTATCAAGATTCCTGGTTGCGAATACAATTCAAGAACAATACTGGTTCATTTAGAACGATACAATCCGAAACAATTCAGTGACTTGAGATCAATTCAGTAACTTTTTAACCAAAACTCAACAAGAGAGAATGTGAAATAAAAATGTAATATAAAAATCTGATCAAAATACGTTGGCCTATGATGATATACCAGCGGATATATAAAATAAGAACATTGATAAATACAGGATATAGACTGTATATGAAAACAAATTCTTATAATTGACTCATGACAAATATGATAAATATGGCTGAAGACAAAGAAGCAGAACACTACTGAACTAAAATAAGGAACTTTAATTAGTAGCAATTTGAATGAATTTATGAGTCCGGTAAATTCTGAATGGCAGTATGAAGTGAAGTGGGACGCGGTAGAGTAGTCTGATATTAATAGAGAGAGTTAACAGCTGACATATATGTTTGTTTATCTCATGAAGACAATTCACACAACTTTATGTTTGCTTTAAGTTATTTTGAGCCTTTTATTTCATCTTTCTGTTTGAAAACATGTGCCTGTAAACATTTTGATATTTAGAGTTTTCAGAATTTTTCACAAAGAGTAAATGTGATATGTTTCTGTGATTAAAATAGAAAATCTGTTTGAAAACTTTATTGATGTATGCTAACCACTAGCATATTAATCCAATTTTCTATATACATTAGCAACAAGTCAATCTGGTTATATCTATCTATCTATCTATCTATCTATCTATCTATCTATCTATCTATCTATCTATATATATATATATATATATATATATATATATACACACACACACACACACACACACACACACACACACACACACACACATATATATATATATATATATATATATATATATATATATATATATAGATAGATAGATAGATAGATAGATAGATAGATAGATAGATAGATAGATAGATAGATAGATAGATAGATAGATAGATAGATAGATAGATAGATAATCTGTCTGAAACCATATCTAGATCATTCTCTGCCCTTAAAGCTGGTTTTGCTGTGTTAACGACTAACTGTGTGTGTGTGTGTGTGTGTGTGTGTGTGTGTGTGTGTGTGTGTGTGTGTGTGTGTGTGTGTGTGTGTGTGTGTGTGTGTGTGCGTGTCTTACTTCATTCAACACCGCAAGCTGAATAAGTTACATGTTGGCAGTTAATGAGTTCATTAAGAGGAGAAAACCTTGATAGTGGCTTTTCAGTGTTTGTGTGTGTGCATTTAAAACATTTTCACTTCAGCTCAGGATACATATTTATATATATACATATATCTAGTCTTAGTAAATCAGGACAACCTTAGTAAAGTAGACAAATACATTTTACCAATAAATAAACACAGATGACAGGTTGTCATTATTTTTTAGCAGAGGCAATTTCAGAATAAGCTGTTTGGCATTCCTGGAGAAGAGTTGGCAAATTGAGACCATTTATAAGTGAAATAAACAGGTTTTCAATAGCATAAAAATCATTGCCAAGAAGCGTTGTAACAACTAAGAAACAACCCATCCAACACAAATCTTGCAAAATTTGTAAAAATGATGCCATAAATGGATCTTGAGTAACAATTTGCATCTTTAGGGGACCAAATTGAGACATCCAAAAGTGAAGTTGAAAAGACATCCTTTGAACATCTCTTTGCGCATGACTCAGTGAGGACTATTTGTTTTAAGTGGACTGCAGCGACACCTATTGGGTGTGAATTGCACGCTCAATGTCGTGATGACATGACTCTCAACAAGGTGTGTGTTTGTTTTGGAAATGAATGGAGATCAGATCTTCTTTTTAACACTACTTTTGGTTGTTTGACACAATTTTTCACCAGATACAACTTGACGAGGTAAGGTATTTATCAACAGTTATGCAGCGCTGTTGTTTGAAACATGACAACTAACAAACTTTATCAGTCTGTACTTAAGTTTAGTAGCCGGCTATTTTAGTGCCACTCACATCCAGGTGCTCTGAGATGTATACATAGGCTTACGCTGGCACATTCTTATGTCATCTACCAATCAGAGCTAACATAACCTCATTCTTCATTTTATTGACAGACTCTCAAGTTTGATCAGATCACTGCAGAATAACTGCTGCATGTGGGCTGGAATGAATCACAAACAGTTTAGCCCGTGATCTATCAATTATCTTATTTTAGGATCAATGACTGGGGAAAAAAATGATATGTCTAACATTTCACTGCAAAAACACATATTTCTTTTAGCCAAGTAGATAATGAAAAAGGCTTACATTTTCTCAAATTTTGAAGAAAAAAAAAGGCCGGCAGAATATATTATGCTTCAGTGTTTTATTTAAAAAAAAAATCTAATTTAGTTTTATTATGTGAAGCCTCTGATGACATACAAGTTGCATTTCTAATACAGCCACTTGCATGATTTATGTGCTTACCTGTTGTCAGTCTTTAATAGTTTGCCTCATCACTCGTCACTTTAAACGCCTCTCTTCCTTTATATGAGCTGATGTCTCTATTTTTTGCTGAATCCGGTTAAAGCCTCCTGCTGCATTGACCCAATTTCTCCTCAGAGATCAGTACATTTCCATCCCATCTTTGATGTCCTCGCATACATCCTGCTATATTCACATTTCTTTCGCACAACTGTGACGGAGTGTGTTTTGTGAATTTGTGGGAAGCAGAATTTCTTTTGGCAACCCTGAACGAAGCCTTGCACGGGGAGGTTGAGTTGCCCTGGTTTCATAACCAAGTAACGGCAAACTCACCAGCGCGCCTGCGACGTATGACTCATAAAGATATGATTTTTGAAATGCTAATGAGGTGAAGATTATACAGAGTGGAGGAGCAAGACGGGGCTTCTTAAAGAGTGAGGCAGAGACTGTAAGACAGCGGGAAAGACTCTCTCTTGCTCTCTCTCTCTCTCTCTCTCTCTTTTTTTTTTTTTTTGCCTGAGCTGACATTCACGCTCTCTTCCTGAATGTGTAAGATAGTTTTTAAAAATAATCTCTCTTTACCGGCTTTAGTATTTCATGACTTTGCAATGAGTCAGAGAGGGACAGAGAGACTTGGAGTTTCGGCAGTAAAGCCTGCAGCAAAGTGAGAATGCTCCTCTCACTTTTCCCTCTTTGCCTCCCACTCTCTCGTCTTCCTCCTACTCATCATCATCATGTGTGTGATCATCTCCGGTGCAGTGAAACAGGGCTAAACAAGGTTAAAGAGAAGGTCAGCCACACATGTTCACTCACATCCTGCGCTGTCATTCCAGCCACATGAGACAGCGCTCCTGCAGGACGGACTCTATTATCTTTAGAACATACCGTATCTTCAGCATCACTGCCTAATATCCGCTGATGTGTGGCTTGAGGAGGTTTTACCTTAAAATGCTTTACAGGGGTGAAACTGGGGCGCTGCTGCTATCTGATGGAAGCCAGATCAACAGGGCTGCTGAGCCCCTCTGTGTATGTGCAGAACAAAGATTTATTTTAGCAAGTGTGCTATCATTCCCTCGTACTATCTCACTCATCTTTTTCCTATTCTTCATCCCGCTGTGACTCAGTTTCCTCCCCGTCTTACATCTCCTGTTTTCTCTCAGTCTCACTCTCATGTAATTTTTCTCCCTCTTCTCTCATCATCTTCAATCCTCCATCTCCTCCTTCATTTTTTGCCTTCTTCAACCTCTTTCCTGCCTCCTGTCTTTTTATCATTTTCTCCCTCTCTCTCTGTTTTCTGTCTTTTCCTTCTTCCGGCATGTTGAGCTCTTGAAGGTCATTTTAGTGTTAGAGACAAGGGGGGAGGGGAGGATACAGCTACTGCTACTGCAACTGCTGCTCTGGGTAGCTGCTCTGGATGGATTGATGGATGATAAGAGCGGTAAAGCCCAGAAACAGAGAAGACAGAGGGAGGGAGGGCAAAACAGCATTTCCTGCCACCTTTGTTTGCATTTTAATGAGGACGCGCTGTGTTCATGTGTGCGTGCCTGCCACCCACGTATGACAGCAGCCTCTTCATTGGTGCACATTTACAGGCACTGTTTGTTTTTAGCAGCTCTCCCCCACAATAGTCACCCACAATTACCCTCATGTCACTGACAGGGTGATTACTTGTTTGCTGCCATGAAGGTGAAAAATTTGTTTCTCGTGACCCCTGTCTGACCATGTGTGGTTGCCTCCTGCAGCCCTCAAGAAGTGCCAGGGTTTAAAGCCAATCTGACAAGCCATAAAATTACAACTTCAGAGTCCCTCAGGTGATCCACAAATGACTTCCTCTTATCCACTTGTATTCCAAAAACGATAGGTGTTAGATCAACTGAATTCAAATTACTCCCTGGTCTTTATTTAAATCATGATGTCCTAAAGTTATAAAAATGACTCATGGCTCAATCCTGAATTACACTTCTGGACATAATGAGCTGGTCAGAGTCAGCAGTTCAGAGCTTAAGGAAACAGATTGTGCTTCCTCGACTGGCTTAAAGATTTTAGAGGCTGTGTCGCAAATCCAGGTTTTATACCTGGCAGATGAACTTTTGGTTCCTGGCTACAAATCGACTTTCAAAGGCATGTTTTAAGGCAGGCTTAGATGCTGTATCCAGGTCTAATTGAACATCAATGGATCCCTGTCAGCGTCAGAGCCTCCAGTCAGAGCAGATTCTCCACATGTTGCAGAAGTGGGCAGGGTTCTGGAAATAGTGGTACTCTGCATACACAGAGTCTGCAAGGTGTTATCTGTTCATGAAGCCTTTTCAGAATGTTAAAGAGACAATGAGAATCTGTGTATCATTTGTTCAGTTGATATTCAATTATGAATCAAAAAAACGAAACGTTGAAAAACAGTTTGTTTTTGTTTTTTTCCCTTTTTGAAATGAAAATAAATTAATGAAAATTTGTTCATTTTTCAATATCCTGTTTGTAATTATAGATCAAATAAAGAAAAGCTGAATTATGGGCCATAGGCTGATTTTGATTTCATTATTTAACTTGTCTGATTATCGTGGCTCAGAGGTTGTAGACGGAGTAGCTTCTCTGTCAAGAGATCGTGGACACTTTTCACATTTTGGGTTATTATGTTTTGGTCACAGCATCTTGTTACATTTTTGGTCAGTCATGACGATTTGGGTTTTACTGCATTTTTTTTTATCACATTTTTGGCTCAGTACTTATGTTACTGCTACTGACCAGTTATTACATTTCAGGTATTATTACATTTATTATTATTATTATTACATTTTGGGTCGTGGTAACATATCAGGCTCTAACAATGGCTCCTGTCCATTCAAGTCTTTGCTTACAGTTGCAAAATTGGACTATTATCATGCTAATTTGCATATCTCACCAGCTCATTCACAGTTTATTTCACATCCATTTATTTGTGACCAGTGAAAATGAGTCACAGGCTGGGATGGGAAGACTGATTCAACTTCCTGCTTAACAATGTTTACCCGTCCTCCTCTTATCATAGGTTCCAGTAAACTGGCTGTGTGTCCCTGATGCTTGCTTCGATGCTTGACTGATAAATCAGTTTCCATTAATCTCACACTGTGAATAAGCTGAACTACCTCACACCATTTTCAGCCCCCGTGCTCTCCACACGCATCAGCCTCTGATCCAAATAGATTAACTTCTGTTTTGAGAAAACCAGCATGATTGCAGCCAGAATGGTGATCAGCAGGCTTATCACATTGGATCTATTATTTTTACACTCTGTGCTGCAGCTGTTAGTATGCTTCGTCGTACCACTCCCAACAGTCTAATCATTGAATGAGAGATACTGCATAAAATGAGCCATAAAGCTGACTTCATAATCCAGGTTGAGACTCCAATAACAGCAAAACACTGCTTGAGCTCACTTACAAACAGATTTTGAATCACTTGCTGTTCAGAAAAATGGTTCAGCAACGAGGGAAGTCACAGATCCCCATCGCATCCAGTCTGGATATTACTTAATTGACGGGGGATTGGCATTTGAGCCAATCATCTCACCCTGATCATGTACCTCAGCTGTCACTAAGCACAGTTTGCGTCAGAAGGCAACCAAGCGAGTGAATTAGCATAGAGTTCTAGGTTTGCCAATCTGTACAGTGTAAACTGAAGAAGAAAATAAACAGGACATCGATGTAGAACCCAAGCCATGACTTACTGCATGAAGAAACAAACAAGGTCAGTCAGAACTCAGCAACAACAGCTGCTTTTTAGCAGGGTACAGTAACTCCAGGGATACAGTTCAAAAGGGGAAAAATGTACCACACATGGGTCAGTCTGCTAATTAGCATTAGCAACCACATGGCTAAAAAACAAACTGCAACTTGGCTCCTTTATTTAAAGGCTGACTTTAAAGGTACTTGTTGAATGCTGCTACAACTTTGAGTCATGATGGGTTGAGATAAGGCGTCTTAATTTAGGATATCACTTCAATGAAAGTAACATGACTGAGCGAGTTGTTTGATGTGGTTGTCAAAGGGAGAGTTTTGGTCAGATGTGACAGCTGGATTGCGCGGACTGTGGTGGACGGCATGGGAAAAAGAAATGATGAGTATAATGGTTGGACTGGTCTTGTCCTGTGTAGATAATTTTTTACTTTCCAGGGCCTGTATGCATGTCCAGCCATTAATGACGAAAACAGACCATTTTTACAAATGGCTAATTTAATAATAATGGTAATAATAATAATAATATGATAATAATAATAATAATATGATAATAATAATAATAAAACTATAAGCGGCATGCATGTGGCAGGTTAATGTCCTAAAAGAGCGTTAAATTATAATAGGCGCTAACGACAGAATTCCTGCACCCTGTTCCGCAAAGTAGCTTTAATGTTGCTTAATTTAAATTTTGAGATCATCTACTACGCACAAACACGTGTATTTACCCTGTTCTGAGATTTTTACCAAACTTTTCTTTTATGCTTGTTTTTAATCTTTGACAATTGATTAGCTAATAACAGCTGTTGATTCAGTCCATATTCTTCTAATAAAACTGCTGTTTCTCACTTTTTATGTGGAGTATGCATGTGCAGTTCAAACTTGTTGAGTTTTCCACTGACATATGAAGCTTAGCACAAGTTCATTTGGGAAGACTGTCTTAATGCTCTAACTCTTCCTTCCCTTACTCTCTCCCGATTCTCTCTCACCAGCTGACCAGGGGCGTGTCACCTCTTCTTTCCATCCAATCACATTATCACAGCTCAATTCAAAAGCCAATCATCCCATTGCTGTCAAAGTTTAACTACTGTCTCTTCTGCTTATTGGTTGTCTTAAATGCTCACAGCATGAATGGCAAATCTCTTTTTTCATACCTTCAACTTGGTAGCAGTCAAATCTATGTCCAGCTCTGATGATTTCCTGCTCAAGACTGCATCCACCTCCTTGGGCTCCCGCCGCAGAAGCGCTCGCCTTTCCAGATGAGATGGCTTTAAGGTCTCATCTCAAAGAGCTTAGCATTACACCAGATCCTGATCTTCATCTCTCTCACCTCCTTCATCCTCATTCTGACACTCAGGCCTTCCTGCTTCTATTTCTGCTTCAGAAACGTTGTCCACCACTCAGCACTCCCTGGCTACCGCTCTCCCAGCCCCAACCCGACCATTCATTGGCCATTCATTCCTCAACCTGCTAACATCTCTCAGGTCTAAAATTCTGCAAGGCAAAGACTTTTTTTTTTTAATTTGGTGAGCCTCATTCTGCCATCTCCCAAACACAACAAAAAAGCTTGCTTTGGGGGAAAACGTCACAGCAGTAATTAGTAATGTGCCCATTGGCAAATCGCTGGTTGCCTTTGGTAATTACAGGGATGTTATATGCTCAAGTTTTTCCTGAAAGAAAGGCAGAGCTGGATTCATATTTGGCTCTGATAGGTGACCTGAACCTGAAATATGGCAAGTTATTCTATCAGTATCACAAATCATTCTCCAGCAAAGCAGCGCTTGTACAACACTCGCTTGGACTGGTCAGTTCTGGACACAGAGCTTTTGCTCTTGATTGCCAGAGGAGCTCAGGTCATGTCATGTGGTATCTACAGGACTGTAGGTCATTCCACTTCCCTGTGCCCGTCAGTGCTGTTTCAGTCTCCTTCCCCCGCAGCCTTCCCTCTTATGCCACAGCCGCCAGCCCCTTCTTTCTGTACAACTGACACTCGAAGGTGGCAGGTGCATCAGTTTAATAACATTCCCACCTGTTATAATTTCAATAAAAATGTAGGTACATATCTCAATTGCTTGTTTCTCCACATTTGCAGCAGTACCAAAGATGCTCAACCCCAGTCAGTTTGCTCCTGGCACAGCTGGAACTCCTGAATCCCTGCATGGCAGCAAAACTGGTGAGTTGTGGGCATCAAATTCAAAATGAGTGAATATTTGTAAATAACCAATAAAATTTATCAGTTTGAAAAAGAAATATCTTGTGTTTGAAGTGGATTCAATTAAATATAGGTTAGCAAATATGAATAGTTTAGGATTGATGTTTTACAGCCCCCAACTCCATTGGAATTTGGGTTGTAAATGTGAAAAAGCAATTTCCATCTAAATGGGATGTAAATTATACCTTTTATGTCCAGAGAGGCCAAAGGGACTTTTACAGAAATGTACATTTATTTCCATTACATCAAAGTCAGTGATGCAATGAACAGTATGTCATGTTGACATGCACAGATGGAGGGATTTTTCCACTGTCAGAGTGGGTTAAAGGAAGCAAACACTTTCCTTTGGAATTTGATCTGAATCTTATTGTCACACATAAAGCTTGTGGCTGCATCTGCTTCTGCCCACAGCCTGTAAAGGTTTGCTTGTTATTCGGTTTAAACTGGCTCAGTATTTTTAAAAGCCTGAACCGTATCTTGCTGGTGTGGAAAATGTTTGAAAGGAGATGAGGCTGAAAGAGTCTGCAACAGAGCCCAGCTTTAACTCAAACCCTGCTGCTTAAACTGCAGCAGAATCAATGAGAGTGGAGGAGGCTAATAATCTGTGGAATTAAATGGATGGTAGTCATTTCTCCTTGTGGATCTTCCAACTTGACAGCATAATACAGATTAGTGGCCCTCTATAGTGAGATAATGTGAAGAGTGGGTGCATGTTTTTGCATGTGGGGTTAGGCTTACATATATACCTATGTCCTATAAATATTCCTGAGCCACTGCTCCATCCGTTCTCCATCGCCTGCTCTGATTCGCTCAGTGACGGGGACAGGGGTGACCCTGGCATTTATGCACTAATGAAAACAATCATGGGAAATATGTTAATCTGCCTGGCTGTGGTTGGCTGAGACAAACTGTGCTCTTTCAAAAAGGCCAGCTGCTCTTGTGAGTAATCACCTATGGCAACTGAATCCATTTAACCGTAACCATTATGGCTCAACATTTGACCCATGCATGTGATGTGCTTTACTCACCGCTCAGCTCAAGAGCAACTGCTACACAGGAGTTTTGCCATTTCAAGTCCACATTTCAAATTGTTTTTGGAAATCATGGACGTGGTGTCCTCCAGGCCAAAGAGGAAAAGGACAATCCGGATTGTTCTCAAGTCAAAATGTAAAAGCCAGCATCTGTGATGGTATGGGGGTGTGTTAGTGCCCATGGCATGGCTAACTTGACCATCTGTGAAGGCTCCATTAATGCTGAAAGGTACATACAGGTTTTGGAGCAACATATGCTGCCATCCAAGCCACGTCTTTTTCAGGGACGTCCCTGCTTATTTCAGCAAGACAATGACAAGACACATTCTGCACATATTACAACAGTGTGGCTTCGTAGTAAAAGAGTGCAGGTACTAGACTGGCCTGCCTGCAGTCCAGACCTGTCTCCCATTGAAAATGTGTGGAGCATTATGAAGCACAAAATACAACAACAGAGACCCCGGACTGTTGATCAACTGAAGTTGTTCATCAATCAAGAATGGTAAAGAATTCCACCTCCAAAGCTTCAACAATTAGTGTCCTCAGTTCACAAACACTTATTGAGTGTTGTTAAAAGGAAAGGTGATGGAACACAGTGGGAAACATGAGCCTGTCCCAGCTTTTTAGGAACGAGTTGCAGGTGGGGCTTTCTGCAAATCTTTGGTGGAGCTCAGAGATTAATTTTCTCAAAATGAAAATAAAAGTCGAGAATCTTTAATCCAATAAATAAATAAAATTGTCCTGTTGATTAGGTCATTGTGAGTGAAATAGCTTATTTATTGATTGAAAAGGTGACAAATATTTGTGAGTCATTCCTCTGAAATGAATAAATACACAGAATTAGACAGATGAGTGTTTCTGTAAAAGGGGAATAATGAAGACACTGGAGCAGAACTCCTGTAGTTATTTTGATGGATATTACCTGGATCCCCTTCAAAGAGTCCTTGAAACCCTTTTTGGCAACCACATACTGAATAAATGACATTAAGAGTAAATTAAGAACTGAAAAAAGACATTACAGAGCACGACTTTTCATCAGTCACCTGGTTTTGTTTGGCCTGAGTTTCTTTGGTGTTTTTTTTTACTCATGCACGAGCTCCGTGCGCTGTTTTGTTTTTTCGTCTCGGGGCTCTCAGTGAACACATTTAGAAGCCACCTTTCAGTGCTACAGGTGCAAAAGCAGCCAAGACATGTGTCATGCCTTGGAGTCGTTCCTTGACTCGGGCAGGATAAGCATTGATGCTGTGAATAATCACTTTAATAACAAGAACAGTTGGCTGTGTGTGTATGTGTGTGTGTGTGTGTTCCTCCATGAGGAACAAATGACGTCAAAACTAAGACATAAGTGTATTTCTGTCCCTGGTCCCTTTTTTTTCCCTTTTTTTTTAGAGGGTGGGTGACATGTTGCCAGGAGCAGAAGTGACAACCTTGTGGCCGAAATATGTCTGCCACTGTGTGTGTGTGTGTGTGTGTGTGTGTGTGTGTGTGTGTGTGTGTGTGTGTGTGTGTGTGTGTGTGTGTGTGTGTGTGTGTGTGTGTGTGTGTGTGTGTGTGTGTGCTTGTGAGAGCGATGGGCTGTGTAGTCATGCTAAGGGGCAGGACAAAGATACAAAAAAACAACAGTAAGTGACAGAGAGGAGCAGGGGCAAAAAAAGGAAGGATTAGTCATAATCAAGAGAAAAGATGCATCATACACACACACACACACACACACACACACACACACACACACACACACACACACACACACACACACACACACAACATCTATACACACACATACACTACATGTACACATACAACAGTGCAAAGCCTCCTTTGTTCTTCAAAGATCTCAAGCAACATACATGTTTGTTTTTGTCAATCATGAAAATCCACTATTCCACCTTTGTGTGTGTGTGTGTGTGTGTGTGTGTGTGTGTGTGTGTGTGTGTGTATGTGAGAGAGAGAGAGAGTGTGCATAGCCTACAGGGCAGACATCTTTGTCCTCAATTGAATACTGCTGTCACCGGCCCATGAATTATGGAAGTGTTTGGAAGTGACAAAGCACGGCTTACAGCCAAGAGACGCTTTTATTGAGTTGTGAGATGTGATGGGCGTGTGTGTGTCTATTTGTGTTTTTCTTTACCATGCTTCTGATGAAAGATAGATCACCTCTCTCACTCTCTCTCTCTCTCTTACTTCTCCCCATCTCTGTGCCATCACATCCTCTCCTCTTCTCACTGCCTCCTAACATACAGCTGTGCCACAACAAAACAAATAGCGCTTTGGATGATATTTCCTGACTGACAACGAGCAGCAGCTCGCAGGCACAGTTATCCTGAGTGTATCATCCCTGTCCCATACACACCCCACAACCCACACCCCATGCCCTGTTTCTTCGCCAAACTGGTGCTGTACTTTCCTCTCATATCTTCTCTCTAATTACTAACATGTCTCTGTGCTGCACATCTGCTTCCTGTTGCTCTGCTCTAAAGAATATGATGGGATAAATAGGTCATGTCACGTAAGGTAAACTGCAGATGTCATTTTCTGAGGCGTATTTTTTTTTTTTCTTTCAAGAGGAAAACTGCACCACATCACGTTACTATAGCAACACAGGTGGATGAATTCACAGAAATTCCTGGAACCTGCTCTGGAATTGAATTAGGAGAAAATCACATAAGAATAGACCCGTTTAAATGTTAATTGTATATAAAAAAGGTTAATTCAAAGGTTCCAGGCGATGCAGAACTTCAGGCAATAAAACACTGAATCCCGCTCGTGGTCATGTTGTCATTCACACACAACATTAATTGTAATTACTTGCAAACTGAAACAGACATTGAGGGGCTTGTTGGGGCTTAGTGATTGAACAGGTTGTCTCATAAATAAAAAGGTTGATGGTTCAATCCCCACCAACCTCAACCAAGTGTCTTTGACTGGGACTCTGAACCCCAAGTTGCTCCTGAGTGCTTCACTAACAGTGTGTGGATGTATTTGAATGTGATTGGTACTGATGAGCAGATGGGCACTTTCTGTGTAGCAGCATGAATGAGACATGAGCCATAAAAGTGATTAGAGAGGTTGGGAAAACAAAAACAACTCTCTCCACAGCCTAACTCTCTGCTCAAAGAAGTTTAGAACAAAGTAATGGATAGTTAGCATGTTATAGCAGATCATTTTCTAGCTTTCATACTTATCTGATTCCCCCATCATGGCATGGGACAGAATAGAATAGAATAGAATAGAATAGAATAGAATAGAATAGAATAATAAATAAATAATAAATGCCACCTAAAAAAATGCCCATCAGAGACGACAGCTTGGCCATAATTCTTGTGTCAGCCACCACCTCGACAGGGTCCTGAAGGTTCATTAGCTCCGTTAGCCATGTCTCTGTGAATAGCATGATGCTACTCTGTCCTCTGGTATTCCCCCTTAACACGTGCAGTGGCAAATGATTATCAGCTAACAGGAGCCAGATGTTTGTTTAGTTTTCCCTGAGATAACATCCAAAAAGGGTTCAGGAGTTTACAGTCTCAGGAGTCAGATACTGAGGTCAGCCTGACCCAGAAGTTTGGTTTGGGTCTGTCTGTCTAGGTTTGTTCAGAGATGTGAGTTGTGTATGGTACCTTGAATAAATCCTGCAAGAGGCTGCAGCTGGATCCAAATCCTGCACACAGTTTGAGGAACAGTAAGCACAGCTGCACCAGGAAATATTAGGAATGTATGGCCCGGTCAGCTGATGCAAATAACTTATGCCTTGGCGACTGAAATGGTAACACTCATACATAAAATAATCTGGGATCAGTTGACTGGTCTTCACAGTAGCAGAACCAAGTGCCCACCTTGAAATCCTCTGAAAATCTACCTTTTCAGAGGAAGCACTTACATTGAAACCAACTGTTGGGTGTTATTTAACAGGCTTCTGTGGAACATTTTCTTAAGCTTATACCTGAAGTTGTTACTATAAATAAACATCATATTGATTGGTCCTGAGAGAGAGCAGAAATGATGACTGTTACCAGAAGAGCAGACTGAGGACTCAGAGGGGGGCCCAATTATCTTTAATGGTGGAAAATGGAACAAAGTCCCATCCTGCAATCTAGGCGACTGTAGCAGATTGTCTCTCAGAAGCCAGAGTAAGTGAAACCTTAAAGAGTGGATTAGACACCATGATAGCCTTGATAGCTTTATCAACTAAAACAAGCTCTTGCATCAGAGTAGAGGAGAAATGGTAGGAGAACCTCTGGACCTTCTGTAACTGTTACTCCTTTTCCACCAGTGCTAATTGGGAGCTAGTGCTTAGTTGGTTCTAATCATGTTACTCCCTAGAACCAGTCTGGCTTTCCATCATCAAGGAGCCAAGATGGAGCCAATCATCATAAGTATAAATCACTGAAAACTGTAACAGACTTAGTGGCTTGTTAGTGTTAAAAATGGGGATGTGTGACTATTAAGATAAGTTTTGCTCCGTTTCCACCAAGGGGTTTAGTTTGGTTTGTATTGGCTCTGCGTATATATTTTAGCATTTCCTTTGACTAAAACCAGGACCAGTCCCCAAATTACTGACCCATACCGTCCCACTTTTTGGTATCCCTCTGTGGGGGTGCCAGACATATTGATCCAACCCCAGAAGGTGGAGCTAGAAACACTGCAGTCCACTGATTGGTCTGAAGAATTGTCACTTCCTGTGCGACAGCAGTAAGTTTTAATTTAGTTTGATGGTTTCAATAGTTTGAAAACTTTTGAACTACCGTTTCATACACCCCAAACTCAAAAAGCATTCAGCTAATTGCAGCAAAGAAAATTTGAAGGTCGATGCTTTCACCCTTAACGTTCAAGTCTTTTTCATCCTTTAAACGTCCTTGTTTGGTTTAAGTCTCCATTGATCTCATGTCCAATAATCCTCAGTCCCAGAAAGAAGAAAAAAAAAAGAAAAGTATTCCAATTCTCTGCTGCCAATTAGTCAAACAAAAAATTAGCCATCAAAAAAACACAAAAGTTAAAGGTCTCACCCTGAGTTACATCCCCAAACATGAAAATCCATGAGGTGAGTCCAACAAACATGCTCCAGCACAAAGAAGATCCAGCCCACCAATGGGAGTAAATCCCCCCAACAGCTTTATTTTAAACCCAGCTCTTTGTTTCTTTGTACCTTACACATGCAGACACACAATTTCCTTTACTTAAACTCACTGTGTTCTATATCACTGCAGACAAAGTCTGACACGCTCCATTCAGCTTTCCCACAGTGTTTTTTTCCATTCTGAAATTAATGACTTTATATCATTACTCTTAACACCACCTTTACCCATTCAGTGAAAAACAGTTTTTATCACAGCATTGATACAAATCAGTTTCTCCCTTTTGATTTGACCACCAATGTTTCTTTTTTTTTTTTTTTCATTTCTTTTGACACTAATTTTCTTATGTGTTGTTGTCACATCATCACACTATTTCGTAACTGACTTGTGCATCTGCATCCGGTCTACATACTACTTACCAACAAGGGCACGGTTGGTTGGCTGTGGAAACGCAAACAGGATCAGGCTTAAACGATCTGACCCGTACCAAACTGTGCTGATCCATGCCGGGCCACTTGATGGAAACAGGGCTTGATTGTGTGCTTGAGGATTACAAGGTTTAAGTGAATGCACTTAAAAGTACAAGTGGAAATTTTTGAATAAGAAACTCCAACAAATAACAGGTGACTTGCTCGACAGCTTTTCTTTTTGAAATGGCTGTTTTCCGGTGCTGATCATTGGTCTCGCTGGCCCAGCAAAGAGTTGCTGCTTGCTAAGCACCAGTTTTGAGCACCTGGGGCTGGTGCTTTGTCGGAAACACAAAGAATTGGTGCTAACCCAGGAACTTGCCTGAAACTATCATTTGCACCAGCTCTGTGGAAAAGGGATATTTGAAAATCTGCTTCAAACCTACACAAGAATCTCTTCTGTTGTGGATTGGTCCCACACATTGGTCAGTGGTGGTGTGACTGTAGCTCAAAAGCTCTCACAGGGTTAGGATGACGTGACATTGTCCAGTCCATGTACAGTCAATAGGCAATGATGTATAATGAGCAGGAGGCTATGCAAATCAGAAATTCCACATTACACCCTGTAGAAGTTGTGCTATTTCACTAATAACTCAACTACTAACTGGATCAACCAAAAATTTTGACACATCACACTGATTGAGATAACGCTTCCTCTGTCAAAACTAGTCTGTTAAACTCACAATTTGAGCTGCTTCCATATAAACAGCTCAGTCTGTGGCCTCCTAAACTGAGCTGTTATTAGTCATATTAAACTGAACATTTCTTTAAAAGCTGTGTTTTAGCTGCTATTACTTGTAATAAAAAACTTCCCATTTTGACTCATGGTGAGGTGAAACAAATTTAAACAGCCTGCATGAGTCAGTGCAGCACCTGATTGAGTTTTTCTGCCTCATTACTGTCAGTCTGATGATATTTTCATTTCCATTAAACAGTCTCTAAACACTGTCGCGTCCCATAACGTGCCGCTGATTGTTTCCTTCATGTTCCATCTTCAGTTTTGTAAACTGCTCCGTCCTCAGATTTTGTCTTTAACCTCCACTGCTTTTTGTTTTTTTCCTCTGCTTGTTTTTTCTTTCTCTTCTTTTTCCCCTCAAACAACCGATGTCAAATGAACTTGACTGCTTTTGGGCGATCGATGTGATTGCAGGTTGTCTCCCAGAAACTATGATTAGAGCTGCAATCGTAGCAGCAGTGTATTCTTCCAGAAATAACAGCCTGTTTGGTGCTATGGCGAGTCAGAATAAATAATTCAACAGAGCTGTGTAATAAGTAATGAATAAAAAATGTATTAGGAGTGTTAAAAATACAAGAATTTGAAGCGTAAATCAAGAAAAAAACCTCTCAGACTATAAGCCACCCTACTTTAAGTTTTTCAGGACATCCCTGTTTAAAAATGCTGAAGCACAACTCAATGTTACTGTTTGAAAAACACCAAACAGGTCTAAACTTTCACTTTCCTGTGAAAACTTTGCAACAAAAACAAAACCACATCACCAAAAGAGCCGGAAGCATTAATAAGCAGCACACTGTCACACAATCAGAGGTACACACTCTCGCACATTAAGCGACACACACAAACGCACTCAGTCTGAGGGCGTACATTGAGAGTATTCCCTGAAATACCCTGATGCTGTTATCTTAAAGTGGCATCCTGGAGCTGGAGGGTGGAAGGGTGCGTGACGTGTGGAGCAGATTTGGAATGTCCCTGAAGGGTAAAGTACACAAAACTGACATACACAATAAGAAAGTACACACAGAAGTGAGTGAATAAAGACATGAACACGCGTCCGCCTATTAGTAGAGACCTGTGCGTAGTCATGCATAATGTAACATGCAGTGACACACACATGGCCCCAAGTCCTGATTTTTATTTTCAGTAGGATAATTAAGATACCCAGGAGACTTCCTGTTTTTATCAGTCAAGATATTTTATCATCTTCCTGGAGGAGATTAAGTATAACAAATAATGTATGAGTCATATCACACATGTGAACACATGCGTGATCCTTTTTTTGCTTCCTTATAATTTGTGATTTATCATTTTTCCCACAGTTAAGATAGAGGAGCTCGGACATCCCGGACATCCATCTTCTTTTCCATCATAGCCCCAAACTTTTATAGGTCTAACTTTTTACAACAAGTTCATAAAACCCACTCAGGTTGAACCTGAGGTTGGCACTATAATAGCCTCATGAGATGGAGCAGTAAATGGAACTGAACAGTGGAGAGGAGAAATATATGCACCGCTCTCTGCTGAAGTGGAAAACATTGACCCCTGAGTCTGAAAAATTGGGTAAAAAAATGTGGACGGAGGGAACCAACGTGAAGAGATACTTCAAGAAAATTACAGCTTATATAGCCCCCATTCCAATGAAGGTGGGACATTGTGCAATGATTTGCAGATCCTGTTTAACCTATATTCAGTTAAATACACTACAAAGACGAGATATTTATTGTTCAAACTGATAAACTCTTTTTGTTTTTGATTTTTGTTTTTTCTTTCAAATATTCACTCATTTTGAATTTGATTCCTGCAACATGTTCCAAAAAAGCCGGGACAGGGCAAACAAAAAGACTGGGAAAGTTGAGGAATCCTCCAAAAACACCTGTTTGGAACATTCCACAGGTGAACAGGTTCATTGGAAACAGGTGAGTGTCATGATTGGGTATAAAAGGAGCATCACTGAAAGGCTCAGTCAGTCACAAGCAAGGATGGACTGAGGTTAACCACTTTGTGAACAACTGTGTGAGCAAACAGTCCAACAGTTTAAGAACAATGTTTCTCAATGTAAAATATCAAAGAATTGATGGATTCATCATCTACAGTCCATAATATCATCAAAGATTCAGAGAATCTGGAGAAATCTCTGCACGTAAGCAGCAAGGCTGAAAACCAACATTGAATGCCCGTGACCTTTGACCCCTCAGGCAGCACTGCATTAAAAACCAACATCATTGTGTAAAGGATATTACCACGTGGGCTCAGGAAGACTTCAGAAAACCATTGTCAGTTAACACAGTTCATCACTACGTCTACAAGTGCAAGTTCAAACTCTACCATGCAAAGACAAAGACATATATCAACAACACCCAGAAACACCGCCGGCTTCTCTGGACCCGAGCTCATCTGAGATGGACTGACGCAAAGTGGAAAAGTGTGCTGTGGTCTGATGAGTCCACATTTCAGACTGTTTTTGGAAATCATGGACATCATGTAGAGGTGTGTTAGTGCCCATGGCATGGCTAACTTGACCATCTGTGAAGGCTCCATCAATGCTGAAAGGTACATACAGGTTCTGGAGCAACATATGCTGCCATCTAACTGTCTGATTGAGCAACTGAAGTTGTTCATCAATCAAGAATGGTAAAGAATTCCACCTCCAAAGCTTCAACAATTAGTGTCCTCAGTTCACAAACACTTATTGAGTGTTGTTAAAAGGAAAGGTGATGGAACACAGTGGAAACATGATCCTGTCCCAGCTTTTTAGGAACATGTTGCAGGAATCAAATTCAAAATGAGTGAATATCTGCAAAACAAAACAATGAAGTTTATCAGTTTTAACTATAAATATCTTGTCTTTGTAGTGTATTCAGTTGAATATAGGTTAAACAGAATTTGCAAATCATTGTATTCTGTATGTATTTCCTTTTAAAACAAAACAACCCAACTTCATTGAAATTGAGAGCCAAATAATTCTTTTACTTCAGTGCGGAAGTCCTTCACATGGCTTTTTGTATTTTTTTTTACTTTGATGTTCTTCGTTGCCTTTCTTTTATAAATCAAGGAGAGAGGAGATTTCCCCCCACTGTGAATAATCTGAAAAATCAAACTAAGCTGATTTCTAGACTTCTTTATTACTTTAATAAGAGTCACAGTGGGATACTTTGATCCTGTGGAAGCTAACTTTTATACCTGTTTTATCAAAGACTTAAAAACTCTTTTCTTATCTAGTCTGGTTTTAGGTGGAAGAGAGGATTAAAGACTTTAAGACAGAAAATGAGGTTGAAGGGAAGATGGCAGCTTTGAGTCATCCTCATTTTCAAAAAATGGTTTAATAGGAGTATTTTTACCTGCTGGTCAGGTACTTTGAATCAAGTTTCAACCTTCTGCTTCAGTTGTTTCACAGCACAGCCCAACTGTCATGTCATCCCAAATACCGCACCGTGTTGCTTTCTCTGCTCAGGTCAAGCCGTCTTCAGCCTCAGCGCAGACTGTCTGTAAAGCTGTCCATGAGGAATTTGACATCAATTCCAATTTGTTGCTCTTTGAAGTCTGATTAATTCACAATTACTGCGAGAAAAAGAAGGAGAGCCAAGGATGTGGAGGGCAGTGAGAACGAGTGGGCGTGGATGAGAGAGAGGAGAAGGAGAAGTGAACAGCAGTGGTGCAGTCTCCTGAATGCAGAGCAGGGTTCAGCCAATATTGGTGTCTGAAGGCTGATTATGATCTTTTTCAGCTACACAGGCAGGCAACTGATAGTTTATGTAATTATTTTTTGGCAGGCTCATTTTCATGCATAAACAGATGACACTTAGTGTTGATGTGGCCACTGGATATGAATCATGCTCAGAAATACTCGTCAGGAATCCAACTCAGCTTTTCACCAACAACCATTGAAGAGTTGATCAATCCAATAATGTTGCTAAGCTAACGTCAGAAGCCGGGTACAATGACAGTCTGGGATTTAATAAAAGTCTGATATTTGCATCTTGTGCACAGAATGATGTAAGGGGTGTAATAAAAAAAAAAAAAAAAAAAGCAGGGTGAGCTGTAGAGAAGATTTATTGGGTGACGTCCATCATTAGAAAAAGCAGGGTACAAAGACAGCTTTAGTAGGCTGTTAAGAAGAAGAAGGTGAGGGGTTCAGACACATGGGCTCAAGACAAAGAGATGAGAAGAGATATCTAAAAAAAGCTCATCTCCTTAGCAATGAGATTAAAAGCTCACCCTGCACACAGAGTCTGTAGCTTTCCTCTGTCGCCCAGCTAATCAAGTCTTCATGGCTTGGATCCTGAAAAAGACCTGCATTTACACTTTTTGGTATCTGGTTATTGGAAATATAAGTTTTGAGCAGCTTTGCCCCATCTGAGCTCAGCACCAATACATTTTCACATCAACTTAGTTTCAGAGTCACTTGCACAAAAAAATGTAGTTTTTCTACCAGGGATGGACCAAAGATTTCAGTTTTGTGGGGGGCAAACCAATTTTGTGTGGGCCTTAAATTATAAAAGTTAGAAGATTACTATTTAGATTAATGATAATAATAAAAACCCCAACTGATATACTGCTGTTAGTGTGTGTGATTTTAAAAAAGATTTTATTTCTTTTTGATGTTTTAATATTTGAAGCGTTTTTATAACGGATCTACCTGCGATTGCTCTCCATGGTGCTGATCAAAGAGTAGAGCTCTAACACTTACTATAGATCAATGGCTGTAACAGTGACATTAACCAGGGTTAAAGCAAAGACCTTTTTCTTTCTTCAAAGAAAAGCTTAGAGTGGGCCTGTTGAAAAGTTTAAGGTGGGCCTGGGACCGTTGGGCCTGCTCATAACACTGCCTCTGATTTCTACTGCTCATACTCATGTGGCATGCTTGGTGTGCTTTAATTTTGCTTGCAGACCCCAGGACCTGTACTATGAAGCTGGATTTTCTCTTATGGAGGGAACTCCTGAGTTAACCCTGGGTTTCCATCCTACAATGCTAGTTCACTTTTTAGCAGGATAAATCACCATGGTAACTGATGCTAAACAGCTAGTCTGCTACATAGCAGGTTAGGATCTGGATAAGAGATCAACTAGTATAAAAGCACCACCTCCTGACCAATCAGCTCTCTTGGAAAATGGTCTGCCCATTTTTAGAAGATCCTGTTGATGTTGGTGTGCAGAGCTCTTAGGAGAGAGAGAGATGTGATCCTTTTGATGTCCCTGATGACATCCTGTACCAAAGATACAGAGTTTATTTGGGTGGACTGATGGATCCATATGCTACAAATGTAACACATCCCAGTCGGGTGCATCTGAAATAATGAGGTTAATAATGATGGTCACACATGGCATAGCTGCAGAAACATGAATTTATGGACACACAACTACTTGTGCCATCACTTGTGAGGAATTAATATTCCACCACAAAATGCGCTCAGACGGGGGGCGGAGCCTCAAAAGAACTCAATGGAAAATCTAAACCATAGTTTGGACACTGAGGAAGAGCTCTGCTCCAAACGTCTGTGCTGTAATAAAGTCAAACTGAGTGATCAGAGTGCTGCCAGCATGCCTTTGAGATGATATCTAGCTTCGTAGTACCACTTATCAGGGTTGAGAATGTCTTGTTAAATCAACCCAGGTAACGGAGAGAGATTCCGGATGTGTTAATCCAGCTTTGTAGTACAGGCCTCAGGAAAAGGTTTTAAAAGCTACCCTGAAAAAATATCCAGTGAAATCACAAACTGAAGGCTTCTTTAACTGAAACAAAGTTTTGTATGCCAAATTAAACCACCACTGCCAAGCAGCTGAACAAAGGCGAACTCTCATGGACACCTTGGAAAAACAAACGAGGAACAGCAAATGTTTGGTTAATAATGAGGCCCAGCAACAGCCAACCACACGCTTCAGAAAATAAGAAATTACCAGAAGACGGGAGACTTCTGAGAACACAGGAAGCCAAAGAAAGAGGTGCTCACTATCTCTGAAGGTGAGACAATGAGTCAGCACGGGGTGCTGGACTCTGAGAGTATATATAAGCTTCCCTCAACTGCTTCAAATCAGGAGCAATCAGGCACACACACACACACACACACACACACACACACACACACACACACACACACACACACACACACACACACACACACACACACACGCACACACAAATCCGTTCTGAAACGATCTCTTCACCAAACTCAATGAGTGGTCCTTGCATTTGTAATTGAAAAACACCTCACTATCTTTTACTATTCAGAATCAATGACCTTTGTCAAGGGATTTTGGCCAATCAGAATCAAGACACTAAACACAGCAAGCTGTTAACAACCTGCTTTATTTAGTTTCCCCATTATCATCATAGTCATGGACACCATTCCACTACACATTGTTTGTTTTACTAATTCCCAGGCGGTGCCAAAAAAAATCTGTATTCAGTCCGGGGGCAGGAGATTGACTCACATTTTCATTGTTTGGTTAGTCATTCAAACCAGTTTCATTGAGCATGATCAAAAGCGAGCACATTAAAAGGTTAAATTATTTCTACATCAATGAACTGTGTGAGAAAGCTTTGAATAAGAACAAAATAGAGACGCAGAGGCAAGCAGGTTTGAAGTTGTCAGGCATGGATCAGATAGCCGTCCTGAAACGGATTCAGGAATGAGTCTAGAGGCAAGAAGTGGTCTTTTTAGATGATTTTGGGCACTTTTTGGTGTTTTGGTGGTAACTCAGATACAAAATCTGGTATTTTTATACAGAAGGAGTTAGGGTTTTCTTTATTTTACATGACGAACCTCTAGGAGAAAACTTCAGATCCAAATGTTGTAGAGAAGCAGCTTTTAAACTTTATGAACAGAGTTTTATTTAATTTTTTCTTCTTTTTTTACCCCCATGTTTCAGTCCCTTTGTGTCCCAGCACAGCATCATAGATCTTCCCAGTGAGGCGGTGCTGGATGTTGGTGAAGCCAGCAGCAGCCAGCAAGGCCGCGTACTGAGCAGCTGTCCTCTCTCTACCTTCTGTCTGTACCAGCATGTTCAGAGAGTAGAGCTGCACCGTGAGCGGGCCAGATCCATCCTCATGAAGCAATGCTTCCACCAGCAGTACAGCGCCACCTACAAGAGGGGAGAAATAGGATAGTTTGTTAGAGCTCAGACAAATTACAGCTCGCGGGCCACATCCGGCGATTTGGGTGTCCTTGTCTGGCCCACGTGAGGTCAACCATAAATTAGAATGTAAACGGAAAAATGTGTCACAATCTCTGTGATGCTTTTATTTTGAAATGCATGACATTTGCATTATTTCCTTGTGTACGCCACTGTGGGTGTGCCCTGCACACGAAAAAGGACAAGCAATGAAATTCAACAAATCCAAATACAGATCCTGTATCACTTTCAGATGAGATTTGCTTGCACTGAACACCGAGGTGCACCGAGACCAGCCGAGTCCTGCCGAATCCAACCACAGTCCTTATTTATAACTTTCCTTAATTTATAATTACATAGTGCTATTGTTTGAAAAGTGACAACAATCAAACTTTGTAAACTCAGTTTGTTGTGTAGTTTAGTGTCCAGAAGGTTTGCAGACAATCCGTTCAGTGTTACTAACAGCCAGGTGCTCTGTAACATGTTCACAGCGTGTAATCTACCATCTCCAGCCTCACCAAGCAGAACAAATGTAACCTCGCTCTTTATTCTATTGACAGACTCTCAAGTTCTCTCAAGTGGGCAAACTCAGGATCTGTTTTCACTCCTTTTAACTCTTAAACTCCCTTGGTTCTTCCCATCTCTTGAAGCCAGTCCAGCTCCAGTATTCACCGTTACTACAAAATAAATCCAATAAATTGTTTCCTTCAAGTCAAAAGAAATAGCAATTTCATATAACCAATTTTGGCACTGATAAACTCATTTTAAAATGTGGGATATTAACAGGGCAATAGTTCCCTTTGATATTACTATTAATAAATGAGAAGAAACACCATTTTAATTTGTTTGATATTTCTTACTCCAACAATTCAGACAATAACAAAGATAGCCCCAAATAACCAAAATTGGCAAAGTCAGTTGCAGGTGTTTCCACCATTTGCCTCAATGACAGCTTGACAGCGTCATCTCATGCTCCTCCCTAGCCTCATGATGTTGTTCTGAGGTAATGTGTTCCACTCCTCTACAAGTGCTACACACAGTTCTGCCAGGTCACATGGAGGTGGGGTACGAGCATCCAGTCTCTGCTTCAGCTGGTCCCAGACCTGCTCTGTGGATTCAGGTCAGGAGACATTGCTGGTCAGACCATATGAGGCACTCTGACTTCCAGAAATCGAGCTGTGACAATTCTGGCAGGATGTGGTGGAGCATTATCATCCATGAACAGAAGGTTGGGGGTGTGCTGGTGGAATTTGGGGATGATGATGGTTCTATGATGTCTCTGAGGTAAGAATGTGCAGTGACTGAGCCATCTACAATCACCAAATCTGTTTTGCACTGACTGGTGATGCCTGCCCAGACTGTTGCACCTCCTCCACCAAAGTGAACCCTGGAGACCATGTTGACCTTGGCGTATCGCTCACCTTGCCATCTCCATCAACAATGACAACCATCATTTCTGTGCAAGGTGGTCCAACACTCATCAGTGAACAGGGTGGTAGACCACTGCTGCATTGTCCAGGTCACATGGTCTTGTGTCCACTGCAAACGGTCACTGCGGTGTCTTGGTGTCATAGGAGTCACCTGCAATGGTCGTCTGGCTTTAAGCCAAGGCAGTGGAGTCGGTTGTGAATGGTTTGTCTGGAAATCCCGGTACCCCTCACTTCTCGTAAACAGGCCTGCAGCTGTGTGACAGTTGCATAATGTTGTTTGAGTGCAGAGGTCCTTGGTTGCTTGGACAAAGACATCAACACCCATACTTCTCCTGCTATTTCGAGTCACTGTTTTATGAAGAGTTTCAGGTGAAAAAGTTGAATCTTTTGCTCTGTAATATTGTGCTTTCCTTCTTCATCTAATTTGTGTTATTCTTCTCTCCTCACGTTCATGAACACTCAAAAACACATGACAGGGTTTTCTTCTCCTGAAAGTGTCTGCTGCTTTCGTGTGTGTGCAGTTCTCTGTCTTTGATCAAAGTCAGAAGGACAGATTTTTCTGGGATCAGCTGCATTGTTGGATACAATCTGCCATCTCATTTCAAGCAGGAGAAAGAAAAAAAAGTACTCATCCCTTTCACACTCAAGGACACACACAAACTCTCACACACACACATACACACAGACCCGGTCTGCAGGCTTTGTAGACTCGACTGAGCAGCTCAATGCAGCGTTTGTCGGGCCAGTCATGGAGGATTCTGGCAAGGATGTAGAGGTCAGCCTCTGGCAGGAGGTCTTTGAAGAAGTCTCCTAAACAAACACACAAACAGGATGAATCAAATACACACACTGTCACAGAGTCAGACATCTTTACAGTCAGTAAAATGTGATGAATTTTTGAAGACATGGCAACATTTGGTTGAATTATATCATGTAATGACTAATTCTTTAACAAGCCTCCTAGTCACATGCACATAATTGGATTAGTGGTTTACTTAGTCAAACTTAATTACTACAGAGACATGATGTCTGCTCAAATCGATTTATGTTAGAAGAACACGTGCTAGCAACATATTTTTAGCTGCTGTTTAAACGTTCAGTCAGAATGCAGTCTTAAAATGTTTGGGGGATTTAAAACTCCTGGTTTTTTTTTACTGTTTTTTGATTGATTTTATTTATCTTAACCAGGTAAAAGCTTAATGAGATATAAAATCAATAAAGCAAAAGTGACCTGACCAAGAAGCAGCAGAATTTTTCAGTACAAAACAACTGAAAAAGATCAAAGCCTGGTTTTCCTGCAGACCTGTTGCTAACCCTGTGTACTGGGGCAGCCTGCAACTACCCTCATAGTCAGGAGATGGACACCTGAGGCTGACAGACTTTAGTTCATGTTTTTTTATGTTTATTTTAAGTGATTTTTATAATTTGAGGCTGCAAAGTCGCGCAACAGTTAGCGTTGCAACCTCACAGCAACAAGGTCATCAAATGGAATCCTGATTCGCCCAGTGGGTCTTTCTGTGTGGAGTTTGCATGTTCTCCCCGTGCATGTGTGGGTTCACTCCGGGTACTCCGGCTTCCTCCCACAGTCCAAAAACATGCTCATCAGGTTAACTGGTGATTCTAAATTGCCTGTAGGTGTGAGCGTGAGCATGAAAGGTTGTCTGTCTCTCTGTGTCAGCCCTGTGATTGACTGGAGACCAGTTCAGGGTGTACCCTGCCTCTCGCCCTAAGACAGCTGGGAAAGGCTCAAGCCATAATGATGCCAGACACCTGAAATTATTCTATTTTATTCTTAAGGATATCAGCGAGATTGAAAAAGTGTGCCATCTGATTTAAAAACAGTGACAAAGCCCAATGCTGTCAAGTTCCTTGGATCTAAGAATTTCAACAAAGCTGTCTAGAGGATCAGGTCTGACAATTTTAATTTAGCTTGCAGTGAGTTCCATGCAGAGCGAGCAGCATTAAAAAAAAGGTCTTTTCTCAGATTCTGTGAGAACACACGAGACATTCAGAGTAAGAACGTCATTGGATTGTAGACTACAGTGTCCAAGGTTCCTGACAAAATGGATTCCAAGATACAACCCCAATTTCAAATCAGGTATTTGAAAATCCTGTTGAACCTAAATTCAGTTGAATATACTACAAAGACAAGATATTTATCAATCACACTGATAAACTTTATTGTTTTTTGCAAATATTCATTCATTTTGAATTTGATGGTTGTAACACATTCCTAAAAAGCTGGGACAGGCTCATGTTTCCACTGTGTTCCATCACCTTTCCTTTTAACAACACTCAATAAGTGTTTGTGAACTGAGGACACTAATTGTTGAAGCTTTGGAGGTGGAATTCTTTACCATTCTTGATTGATCAACAACTTCAGTTGATCAACAGTCCGGGGTCTCTGTTGTCTTATTTTGCTCTTCATAATGCTCCATACATTTTCAATGGGAGACAGGTCTGGACTGCAGGCAGGCCAGACTAGTACCTGCACTCTTTTACTACAAAGCCACGCTGTTGTAACACGTGCAGAATGTGTCTTGTCATTGTCTTGCTGAAATAAGCAGGGACGTCCCCTGAAAAAGACGTGGCTTGGATGGCAGCATATGTTGCTCCAAAACCTGTATGTACCTTTCAGCATTAATGGAGCCTTCACAGATGGTCAAGTTAGCCATGCCATGGGCACTAACACACCCCCATACCATCACATATACTGGCTTTGAGACTTTGACCTGATAACAATCCAGATTGTCCTTTTCCTCTTTGGCCTGGAGGACACCACGTCCATGATTTACAAAAACAGTTTGAAATGTGGACTCGTCAGACCACAGCAGACTTTTCCACTTTGTGTCAGTCCATCTCAGATGAGCTTGGGTCCAGAGAAGCCGGCGGTGTTTCTGGGTGTTGTTGATATATGTCTTTGTCTTTGCATGGTAGAGTTTGAACTTGCACTTGTAGATGTAGTGATGAACTGTGTTAACTGACAATGGTTTTCTGAAGTGTTCCTGAGCCCACGTGGTAATATCCTTTACACAATGATGTTGGTTTTTAATGCAGTGCTGCCTGAGGGGTCAAAGGTCACGGGCATTCAATGTTGGTTTTCAGCCTTGCTGCTTACATGCAGAGATTTCTCCAGATTATCTGAATCTTTTGATGATATTATGGACTGTAGATGATCAAATCAATCAATTCTTTGCAATTTTATGTTGAGAAACACTGTTCTTAAACTGTTGGACTGTTTGCTCACGCAGTTGTTCACAAAGTGGTGAACGACTGAGCCTCAGGGATGCTCCTTTTATACCCAATAATGACACTCACCTGTTTCCAATGAACCTGTTCACCTGTGGAATGTTCCAAACAGGTGTTTTTGGAGCATTCCTCAACTTTCCCAGTCTTTTGTTGACCCTGTTCCAGCTTTTTAGGAACATGTTGAAAGCATCAAATTCAAAATGAGTGAATATTTTAAAAATAAAATAAATAAATAATACAAAAAATAATAAAGTTTATCAGTTTAAACAATTATTATCTAGTGTGTTTAACTGAATATAGGTTAAACAGGATTAGCAAATCATGTGTGTGCATGTACAGAACAGTACCATAATCAAGTTCGGGAAGAAAAGATGACAACACAAGGCGTTTCCTGGCTCCATGAGAGAAGGAGGATTTATTCCTAAACTGAAAACCCAGTTTTACGTCAAGTTTAGAAAACTAAACTTGAAATGTGGTACTTCAAAGTTAGACATTCATCATCAACCTGGAAACCTGCAACCAGGTACCAATAACATGAGACCAGCTCAGTGGCTGTACCCGGTCAAGTTAAAAGGGGGGGATGTTTTGACAGCACAGCAGCCTTGGAAAACAGCATGACCTTCGTCTTATCAGTGTTCAAAACCAGCTCTAGCCTTTTCAGGCACGTCTGAACAACATCAAAGGCAGACTGTAAAAGAGTGAAAGCTTGCACAACAGGTGACACAAAATAATTAATTATTGTGTCATCTGCATAAAAATGATACAAAGCATCTGACAAATCATTGCAAAACTTTACAAAAGATGTCAGTAGCTGCAGACAATTTTTGCTGTAAATGAGTAAATAAAGCTAATTAGTGAATAAAGTCTGCACAGCCTTTGGCACTATTTGAATCACCTGGAGGTAAAATCCAAACTTCAGTGTATTTAAGTGTTCAGCTACAGCTATGTTCCATGTCTATGAGAACGGCAGGAGAACAGGGAAATTGATTTTGGATCTGGTATTTTAAGATCACAGGCTGCTGGGAACTTTCCCCACATCAGATGCAGAGTTAGAGAGCTGACAGTACAAAGCACAAGGTTCAAACTGATGGTTTAGTGCATATTGCGGTCACTCGGGCTAAGCTGGAGCGAACGTACTTTTTCACAGAAGTTTTCATCAATTTTACCTTTACTGAAATTCAGTACTTGATGATGCTGTTAATTAGTGGTGCAACGGCTCATCGTTGATCTGTGATCCGTATGGATGTCTCTCTACAGTTTGGAACGCACGTGAAGGCTGCATGTTCAGTCTACACTCATTAGTCGATGCACAGTGGTAGCAATGACTAGAAAGAGACAAGCACATGCACCATTCATTTGCATGCAGTCGTCTCTTCTAGCTGCAGCTGAGAGGGAGTGATGCAAATGGGGAGGACTGGTCGGTGAGTGTTTTGGATGGGGGAGGGGCCCACAGCAGCACCTGCTGCTCGTTGAGAAGAGGGAAAATGAGACAAAAAAGTTGGGAGGGTTTAATAAATAAATAAAAATTTTCTAAGCTCGCTAAGTTGGCAACACTGCTGACTGAATGACTGACAGTGTGGGGCTCCTTTGCTGAAAAAAAGTAATATTTTATTTATTACCTGTTACTATTTTAAAAGTAACATTGTTACTTTATTACTCCCTGCCAACAGTGCTATATATTACACTACTGATTATATTGCTTTTCTTTACATCCCACAAAATTAGTGATTGTTTCATTTCTCCTCGGGATTCTGAGTTTGAGTTTCCTGCAGCCTATGAATGCACCAAAGTTACAGGCTATCTGAAGTTCACATCTGGTTCAACTGAGGGCAAGAGACAATTTTTCAAATCCATTCTAAGTTGATCTAAGTTGAAAGAGACCTCGTACTGGGTCACAGTTTAAACCTGACAACAATGCTGCTCTCATCTTTCTTCTCGACAAAGCTAAAGTGATGGACATATTTAAAAAAAAAAAAAAAGAAAAAAAGAAAAACTACCCGTGGCAGTGCCTGATAAAATGCTCAATTTGCAGGAAAACCGTATACCTGGTAACCATAAAGCGAGCTGCCTTGCTGCTCGGCTGATGTGGGCGATGAAATTATTCCATGGATGGTTGTATTTCAATTTTTTTGTTAGTAACAACAGTAAGGGAGTAACAAGTTATTCTTTACGTGAGTAACTGTAATATTATCACTGCAATTTCAAGAGTAACTCGTTAAACTACTTGTTACCAGTAAAAGTAGTATTATTACTGTAACACGTTACTAGTAATGTGTTACTGCCAAACACTGATGACTGAATGTTGTTTTAATTTAATGGGCAAACGCGTTTTACAAAATTAATGAAGGGAAAAGATTTATTTGTCTTGTCTTCTTTTTTCCTTTTTCTTTTCTACTTTGAAAAAGGACCGTGACCCAATCAGAACCGTGAGTTTTTTTACCTGTTGCACCCCTTCTGTTAATTGTGTCAACAAAATCGATGGCGGTGGAAAGGATGTGACCCTGCCAAATCCATGTCTCGGAATACTCACTGAAATTTAATGAGGTATCGAGTGTCAGAGGTGCCAAGATCAGCATTTGTTCTTTGGCAGCAAACGAAATTGGATTTATTGTGCTGCTGGAAATGTTTCAAAAATATAAATTCAAGAGGGCCTCTGTCAGCGACTTAATTTTACTTTTGTGTTGAATGAATGCAGATTTAAGTTTATAAAGAAAGGATTACTATGTTGTCACACAAACTAGGGTCCAAATCTAAATTACATCTGAGCTGGTGCAACATTAAGTCAGTGAAAGCAGTTTAGATTTGCTTTAACTGCAGGGTGCAGAGTTGTGACTCTTTTGTGATTTTATATTTTGGGTAAGAGAAATGCAACATGGGGACCAAGAAATTTCAAGAAAGCAGAACACTTCCCTACAATCCCCATATCTGAAAACTGCAACAGCTGAAATCTATGCAACAGTTTATGTCTTCTTTACTCTATTAAACTTAAGATGAGCCACATTTACCTTACAAGTCCAGAAAAACATGTTGTTTTGGGATATTTAAAGGCAAAAAATTACAAAAGCAAGCCTTACTAACCCCACTGACACATCTTTAAACACAATTCAAGCACTATTTTTGTATTTTAAATATTGAAATAAAACTGAATGAGGCAAAAGAATGGTTTGCACCCAAACTTAAACTTCGACAAAGACTGCTTCTGTGTGTGTATGTGTGTGTGTGTGTGTGTGTGTGTGTGTGTGTGTGTGTGTGTGTGTGTGTGTGTGTGTGTGTATGGCTGGCTGTAAATGATGTCAAGTGACTTCACCCTGTCATGATGACGTTACCTTGGTGGAAGTTAATCCTCTGGTCGCTCTCAGTGACAAAGTGTTCCCTCGATGTACGTACCACCTTGGGAAGGTCAAAGATCGTCACAGTGCATTCTGGGTAGGCTGACGTGCACTGCTTGGCTAATGCTCCACTGCAGCCTAGAGAGAGATAGATTGAGAGAGAAAAAGAGAGGGGTGGGGGAGATGATTACATTTAGTCACAGCACAATGAATACACTCAACCCTCATTAAGGTAGAGCATCAGACACAAAGTGAGCACACAAACACACACTGTCACATGAGTGCAGCAGATGCTCTAAGGTATGTACCAATTATTTATTCGCATGATTCGTATGTGGCAGCTTTTAGAATATGGTTCATTTAACGGTCATGCAAATAAAGGAGGCTGAATCGGGTTGAATTTTGAGTGTTCATTAAAAAAAATGCCCACTGAGGACACTCAGTCACACACTTACCCTGTCACTGTTGGATCATTTGATGTTTTAAATAAAATCTAAATGTTTTGAAAGGTTTTCAATAATTGGCTCATGATGTTCTCAAATGCTTTAGATGAATAATTTCAATAAGTAAAGAACTGATTGCAGCAAAAGTATATTTAGAACAAAATGCATTGAACTAATCAGCTGAGGTTGGCAGGTTTAGGTATTGATAGAAAGAATGAGATTGCAGATAAAAGAGGCCTAAAAGACTTTCCTCCACAGGGTGCCTTAGCAAAGCCGTAGAGATAGGATAAGAAGATCAGGCGTCCAGCAGGAGCTGGGAGTAGAGCTGCTGCACCTTTTCATCAGAAGGACCTGGCTAAAGTGGTTAAGACGTCTGATAAGGATATCTACAGGGTGCCTTTTTTTAGAGGTTTTTCAGTGAAACCTGGGAGGGGACCTCAAGGTGGACCCAGAACTCACTGCAGGGATTATAAACGACATCTGGCATGGGCACCTTGGGATCCCCCCATGAGGAGTTGTGCTCCTGGGGAAAGAGACGCCTGGACTAACTTTCCTCCTACCACTGCAACCTGACTTGGCAGCAGCTTAAGAAAAGGGAAGAATAGATTCTAAAATATATTTGCATTCATGTGTGGCATGTACAAAACTACATCATATCCCTGTTCCCACCAAGAGGTCGAGGATCAGCACAGTTTAGTACAGGTCGGATCAGTAAAGTCTGATTCTGTTTGCATTTCCACAGCCAACCCTGTCTTTCTTGGTAGGCGGCATGTAAGCCGGGTGCCGATAGTCACATCATCTACATAGTAGCGTGACAGCATAGCAGCGCAATACAGTGTTCCCCGCTAATAAAGCCAACAAAGAAAAAAAGTGACAGTGGACCATTTCGTGACGCCAATTTCCAAACAAAGTTATCTTCACAAAGTCAGCTGGAGATTTAAACATGGCAGGGTTATGTGTTGTTCTTTACTATCGCTGTTGCACAGGAAGGGACGATTCTTTCGACCAATCAACAGACTCTTGTGTTTCTAGCTCCACCCTCTGAGGGTCAGATTGTGTATTTCTGACATCCCAACAGAAAGGTACCAAAAAGTGGGATGGTATGGGTCTGAAAAGGAAACACAACAAAATGCGTGTCATAACGAGAAGAGTCAAACTGAACCGCCTGGTGGAAACGGGGCTTTAGTAATGCACAATCATACTTTTGACCACATCTCATTGTTGAATTTTATTTGATTATTTTATTTTAATAGGACAGTGTACATCAATCAGCATTTTCGTAAACACGTCAATGTAAATATGCTAGAATTAGCACAATAGCTTAATTTCATCCGTTGTCCTAAGACAGGTCATTACAAGAAGAAGAAAAAACAGAATAAATGACAAGTGCAATTCAGGAGATATTACACAAAGCACACACAGTTTTAACATACAAACTGGATGCAATTTGTACCCAACATATAATTAAAAAATAAAGCTATCTAAAAATAGAACGCAGCAAAGCTCTGAGCAGCAAGCAACAGTAGAAGAGATGTACATTATGCATGATTACATGACTGGTTTGTTTTCAGCCAATGTTTAACTTTCTTTTTAATGTTAAATAATTGTCACCATCTGTGATATGTCCTGGTAATCTGTTCCATGAATGTACACCTCTAATAGACGCCACCTTCTGGCCAAACTCTGTTCTATGCCACATTTTGTTGTTGTCTCCTCTTGACAGATAGTTAATAACCAATCAGTGACATGGAAGGTGGTGAGCTTTGCAATTTGAATGTGCATCATTTGGAGCTTTTTGCTTTATGAAAGGATGCAGTTTCTTATTTTATTCTATTTATCCATTCATTCATCTTCTATACCGCTTATCCTGTTCAGGGTTGTGGGTGGCTGGAGCCTATCCCAGCTGTCTTAGGGTAAGAGGCGGTGTACACCCTGGACTGGTCTCCAGTCAATCACAGGGCTGACACATAGGGACAGACAACCTTTCGCGCTCACACTCACACCTAAAGGCAATTTAGAATCACCAGTTAACCTGATGAGCATGTTTTTGGACTGTGGGAGGAAGCTGGAGTACCCGGAGTGAACCCACACATGCACAGGGAGAACATGCAAACTCCACACAGAAAGGCACATCATGCCTGAACCGAGATTTGAACCAGTGACCTTCTTGCTGTGAGGCTGCAGCGCTAACAGCTGTGCCACTGTGCAGCCCTACTCTATTTATTTTATTTCAGCATGAATATTCAGCAAAACAGATAAATAAAGAGTAAAATAATAATTTCAGTCTTGTCATGTCCCCCACAAAAAATAAAAACAAATCCAGACAAGGAAAGACAAAAGAAGAAAAGCAACACAATTAATGCACTCAGGTTCTGTATGAGATTGCTCAGCGGCTCCAACGCTCAGTGGATGTTTGAGGTTTGAGTGAAAATTCAAGTAGATCAACAATTTCCACATTTAAAGTCACTTAAATCACCTTTCTATCCCTCAGTGATCCTCGGTTTGAACTTTAGCAGGTCGTCTTCATCATGTCTACATGCCTTAATGCAGTGAGGTGCTTGCCTTAACGAACAGTTGAACAGGTGGTCTTAATTAAGAGGCTGAGGTTCTGCCTTTAATCTTCTTAAGAGTAACTTCCACTGATCAACTTTTAGTGGTGTTTTTTTCGACTTCCTCACTTTTTTCTTTCTTTTTTTTTTTGGCAGATAATAGTTACAGTTTTTTGTAGTTATAAATTAGTTAAGTGTAAACTTAATCAGTCTCTACCTGAACCAGCTTTCAAACTTCATACCATTCCAGTATTGTTTTTATTTATTTATTTTATTGTAGCTTCATGTGTTTTATTAATGTTGACCGTCTGCTGTTACAGATCTGTGTGATGACATGCGTGGTTGAAGTTATCATGAATTATATGCCCAGTTGTTTTGCTGATATAACTCATGTCCAAATTATCTGGTGTTGTTTTTGGTCTTTGTCCCTCTCTCTCTCTTTCTCCTTTCCCCTCTTTTTCATCTCATTTCACAGCAGATGACTATCTACCAATGAGTCTGGTTCTGCCTGAGTTTCTGCCTGTTCAGAGGAACAGGTCCCTCGCCACTGTTGCCGAGTGCTTTCTCATTGTGGATTAATGTTGGCTCTCTCTGAATAATAGAGGACTGTCTGGACCTGCTCTATTTTAAAGTGTCCTGAGATGACTTTTGTTGTGATTTGGTGCTGTAAAACTTAGAGTTGATTGATGGATGATTGATTTGAAGACAAACATGCCCATGGGCACACAGATGGTCTGTCGGCATGAGAATAGCAACTGCGTCAGCAATTCAGTCATTAATAGCTTCTCTGTGCTGCATGTGGTGTACCTGTTTCTAGCTCTTTGT